>OZ008367.1:147768077-148968077 GCA_963931995.1 Phaonia tiefii | reverse complement strand
TCTTGGGCAATAAAAATAGTGGAAAGGACTCATTCTACTCGTAGCCATAAAACAGTACAAAAAGTCACTGTGAAAAACGGAAACTATAGACAAAAGAAGAATGAAAGCTAATTAAGTTTATGTCACCGGAAATTTAATTCACATAAAGTATCCCTACCAAACAAAAGGATATCTAAAAGGAATGAAAGTGTTGCTAAATTAAAGTAGAAGACCGAGCAGCGAGAAAAAATAAACTTTTTTAAGGAAACTATAGAAGGAGCTGCCAAACTCAGTTGAACTCCAGAAACTACAAAACTTAGACTCAATATGAACTGTACATGGAGGGAAGTGAGTGGATGATGTGTCCTTTTTTATTACAATTTCTTCATTTTAGCATGAATTTGAACTTGTGCACTCATTGGCAATTAATATTGTTTTCAAACTATAATTTGTACGCTACTACCAGACGACATGTAGGACATGAATGTACGATGTGTGTGTATGGAAGTAACCATTCGTAGGTATGGAATAGCTTCGTATTCATTTACAATTGGAAAACAGTAGCCAGAAGATACATGATATTACTTTATCGCCTGAGACACAAACTATTTTTTGTGTTACATTTGTCTTTGTGGAATATGAGGTGGATTGGAATCGGAAAGAAACAATAATGATGTGGTGCATATTGCTGGAATGTTTTTATGTTATACTATACAACAACTACCAGATCGTATTTGCACTATAGCCTGCAAACTTAAGCTGTTTACAACCGAAGCTATTAATATTGTTCGCTAAACAAAAAACAATTGATTCTTTTGGAGCAAGTTATGGTTCCAAAATGACCAACTATAAAGTTTGATTTTGTACTTAAAATTAGGAAATTGAAATAAAACATCGAAAATTTTACCTAACCGGAGAGTGACCTAAAAGTGTAAGGACTCAAAATAAAATAACAAATTTCCTAAATTTGTCTTGGCCAAATTTCCTGCAAATGAGTACAATTGTACTGAATTTCAGGAAAAGTGATAACCAAGGCATAGCTGAAACCTTCTGAACACAAAAACGTGAGAGACAACAAAGAAAGGAAAAGCAACAGAACAGCAGATTCTCATTTCATGAAAAATAATGCATTCGCTGCAAGTAAATGTCAAAAGGCCGCTTTGAATCTTTTAATTTTTTGTAACGGGTCCGCCATCTAACGTTTTTTCTTCAACTAGTGCTTATTTCGTGAATGGTAACACTTAGCTGATGTCTGATTTGACAGATAATTAGTTTTATCCTTCCGCTGAACGAATATGGTTGTGTATACGCTTGAACAACGCTGGGAAATATGGGGAAAATGGGCCTGCGATCGACTTACAGAAGATGC
Organism: Phaonia tiefii; assembly: GCA_963931995.1. Classification (NCBI taxonomy): domain Eukaryota; kingdom Metazoa; phylum Arthropoda; class Insecta; order Diptera; family Muscidae; genus Phaonia; species Phaonia tiefii. The sequence continues at coordinate 148,966,729 of OZ008367.1, read as the reverse complement.
CGATTTTGCCAAAAAAAATCATCTTTTTAGATGGAGCTCATTTTGATCTTGGCGGGTATGTTAACAAGCAAAATTGTCGCATTTGGGGCACAAAAAACCCGCACGCAAACATTGAAAAGCCGATGCACCCAAAACGAGCCACTGTTTGGTGCGGATTTTGGTCCAGATGCATAATTGGGCAATTTTTCTTCGAAAATGAGCAAGGAGTTTCCATTACAGTCAATGGCGATCGTTATCGGGCCATGTTGAACGAATTTTTGTTCACAAAAATTGAAGAGGAGGAAATTGGCAACATTTGGTTTCAACATTTGAATGAAATTATTTTCCATTATTAACCGGAAGGATTGTACTTTCAAATAAAAAAAAAATTTGAGAAAATATTCAGTAATTTTTTTTATAGTATTTTAAAAAAAAAAGTTATTTGGCGGACCCTTTATTAATTATTTATAAAAATAATCGAATATATTAAATTTGACGTTTGGATGTACTTTTACATACATACTTGGAATGGTTTTGAGTAAAGTTGTAATAATTTTAAATTATATAAAAATAAATAAAGGTTTCCTGCAACAACCAAAGAAGGGCCAGGAGAGGGCCCCTCACAATCAGTGTTTTAGTTTTACACTCACTAAATGAGACTTACAGTTTTACATCGGTGCTGTTGTATTTAAGACTTTGATATATAAATGTTGTATGTTCTTAAGTGTGCTTTGCTATATTGTGTAAACTATTGAGTTTCCATTTTCGTTTTTACTTCCTAATAAAACTTCAACATATCAGGTTATGGGCCCAGAGAGCGCCTTGAAAAAATAGTTTTCGAAAAAGAAAATAATTTTTCTTTGTCATAAAAAAAAAAAATTTTCAATTATATTTGAATAAAAATCTCCATTTCCGGTTTGCCGCAAATTGAACGGTTAAGAGGCCGTGATAACTGGGAACAGTGGAAGTTTGCAGTGAAGGCCTATATGGAAATGGAAGGATTATGGAAATCGGTGCAAGGCCAGGAATCAGATGCTGCAAAGAACATAACAGCTCGTTCTAAGCTGGTGTTGTTGGTGGATCCGTTGATATTTGTACACATACAGAACGCCACATCTGCTAAGGATATGTGGTGTAAACTTTCAAAGGCATTCGAGGATTCAGGACTAACGCGCAAAGTAAGTTTGTTACGGAAATTAATTACAACTAAAATGGATGACAGTGAATCCATGGAAGAATTTGTAAATATTATAATGTCAACTGCAAGCAAACTTTCAAGCGTGGGTATGAACGTTTCGGAGGAATGGATTGGGACCTTAATGTTAGCTGGTCTTCCAGATTACTACCAACCAATGATTATGGGTATAGAAAGTTCCGGTGTAAACATTTCCGGGGATTACATCAAAACAAAACTTCTACAGGATATGCAGTCAACAAGTCAGAGGTCAACAGCTTTGGTCGGTAAGACATATGCAAATACGAGCAAAGGCCAAGTAAAGAAAGGATTCAAGAAAGTTCAGTGCTATGGTTGTCGTGAGTATGGTCATGTAAAAAAGAATTGCCCAAAAAATATATATTTTGATGGAAAGAAAACTATGTCCGCGTTCTCTGCCAGAAATACATCAGCAGGATGGTATTTTGATTCTGGGGCTACAAATCACATGTGTAGAGACAAGAATGAATTCAACAATCTTCACAACTGTGCAGATTTTGAAATTTTAACAGCCAATGGTTCAACAATGAAAGGCGATTCTAAAGGCAATATTAGCATGCCTGTTACGATTGGCAATAAGACAGATTCTATCCAACTTAGCAACGTCTTGTATCTGCCGGCTGCTCTCTCAAATTTAATATCAATTTCCAAAATAGTTGAGCATGGGCATTGTGTGGTTTTTAATTCTAAAGGCTGTAAGGTAACAAATAACAACAAAGAAGTTATTGCTACTGGTTCTCTGGTAGAAGGTATGTTTGTATTAAATAAACATGAATCCAAAAAGTATTCGGCAACGGGTTTAATTTCCGATATATGGCACCTAAGGCTTGGGCATCCATGTAGAGAAAACTTAAAAAAGGTTAAAAGTATTGCCCATGGCATTGAAGATGGTGACCACAAATATGAAAATTGTTCCGTATGTCTCAAGGGGAAAATTGCTCGTTTACCTTTTAAAGAAAATGGACACAGGGCTGAAGCAAAACTTGAGATTGTGCATTCCGATTTGTGTGGTCCAATGGAAGTTGCATCTTTGAATGGCTCCCGATATTTATTACTATTTGTTGATGATTTCAGCAGAAAGGTACACGGATACTTTATAAAATCAAAGGAGCAAGTATGCAGCAAGTTCAAAGAGTACAAAAATCTTGTTGAAAATCAAGCAGATGGCAAAATAAAGATTCTTCGAACGGATAATGGTACTGAGTTTTGCAACAAGAATATGCAAACTGTACTCAGTGATGCTGGCATTATTCATCAAACTACGGCTCCTTATACACCTCAACAAAATGGATTAGCGGAGAGGATGAATCGAACTTTAATCGAAAAGGCTAGGTGTTTATTAATTCAATCCAATTTGAACAAGGATTATTGGGCTGAGGCGGTGAATACGGTGATTTATTTGGTCAATCGTTTACCAAGCAAGGGTATTAGTGTCACTCCTGAAGAAGCTTGGTCTGGACGGAAGCCAACCATAAGTCATTTAAAAGTATTTGGTTGTAAGGCTATTGTTCAAGTTCCTAAGGAAAACAGAAGAAAACTTGATGCTAAAGGAAAAGAGCTCATATTTGTTGGATATTGCGATACTTCTAAGGCGTATAGATTCCTGGATCCTAAGAGTCGTCAAATCACCATTAGTCGCAATGCGATTTTTCTTGAGAATTCGTTTCCAGTGGAAGAAACCAACCCTACTACAAATGTATTTTATATACCATTCGACAATGTTAGCACAGAAAATGTATCTCTTGACAAAAACCTCGTTTTAAAGGAATACGAGTATCTGCAGGAAGAAGATTCAGATATACTTTTTTCGGAGGACGAAGAAAATATTGTTCAAGAAAGAACTCAGAAGGTCGTCAAGATCTCGAAAAATGCCTACCCGTTATGCGCAAACATGTGAAGAAATAAATATATCTGAGCCGACAACAGTGAAAGAAGCTCTTAATAGTACCCAATCGGCTTTTTGGCGAAAAGCTATGAAGGATGAGCTAACATCTCTAATTGAAAATGACACTTGGGAGGTATGTGATTTACCTGAAGGCAAGAAACCAATTGCAAACAAGTGGTGCTTCAAAATCAAATGTAATTCCAGTGGAGAAATTGATAGATACAAGGCTCGTTTGGTCGTAAAAGGTTACTCTCAAAAGAAGGGAATAGACTTCGAAAAAACTTTCTCTCCTGTTGTGCGTTATTCATCAATTCTTCTATTGTTGGCTACAGCCGTGAAATATGATTTAGATATAGATCAAATGGATGTAGTAACGGCATTTCTTCAAAGTGAATTGAGTGAAGAAATATATATGAAAATACCAGAAGGATTTGAAGCAGGAGACGGTAAAGTCTGCAAGCTCAAGAAGTCGCTGTATGGACTAAAACAGGCAAGTAGGTGTTGGAATCACAAGCTTAGTAACACCTTGAAAGAGTTTGGATTGATTCAGTCAAAAACGGACCCCTGCATATATTACTATGTAGAAGGGGAACTAATGATATACATAGCAATATATGTAGACGATATATTGATATTTTCCAATAACGTGCCAATGAAGGAGAAGATTAACCAGTTCTTAAAATCTAACTTTAAGATGAAGGATATTGGTGTCGCTAGTTTTATACTTGGAATGAATATCACACGGGACCGAAACGCTGGAAAATTATGGATCGATCAGGAGCTTTATATTCGAAATATTCTTCGCAAATTCAATATGGCCGATTGTAAAGGAGTAAGCACACTTTTAGATAATAACCAAAAGTTATCGTTTGAACAGTCTCCAAAAACTGAGGACGAAATTCAGGAAATGAAGAGTATTCCGTATCAAGAAGCAGTAGGAAGTCTATTGTATGCAGCGCAGATAAGTAGGTCAGACATTGCGCATGCAGTGGGGGTATTATCTAAATTTAATAAAAGCCCTGGCAAATTGATGTCGATATAACTGGATACGCAGATGCTGACTGGGCAAATGACATAGATGCTAGACGGTCTACAACTGGCTATGTATTCCTATTTCAAGGCTCGACAATTTCTTGGAACTCGAAACGACAGGCAACGGTGGCCCTTTCAACAACTGAGGCCGAATATATGGCTATATCATCCGCGTGCCAAGAAATGATTTGGCTAAAATCATTATGCAATGAAATCAGTATCGGCACGCAACATCCCTGGATATTATACTCGGACAACAAAAGTGCAATTGATTTGACCCATAATAACATGTATCATGCTAGGTCGAAGCACATAGACATCCGTCACCATTTCATTCGCGATTTGGTCCAAAGAAAATGTATTACAATCAAGCATATTGGAACAGAAAACATGGTGGCAGACATACTTACAAAAGCACTACCTGCTGGAAAATTTCAAGAAAACACAATCAATCTTGGATTAAAGGACTTCAAAGTCTAGTGGGGGTGTTGTATTTAAGACTTTGATATATAAATGTTGTATGTTCTTAAGTGTGCTTTGCTATATTGTGTAAACTATTGAGTTTAAATTTTCGTTTTTACTTCCTAATAAAACTTCAACATATCAGGTACCAAACGGTTTATTTGTGAAAGTTTCTCACCGTCACCCCAACAGGTAACTACGTATAAAGGAACGAAATGTGGTGAGAGCAGGGATCGAACCCACATTCTCATGTACAAGTGTCCTTGCTATTGGAAATGTTTACTTAATTTAAGAATATTTTCATTTAACTGAAGAAACAATACACACTGGTTACCTCGCTGGTAGCTTTGCCTTGATAAGGGCTGATGGAGCTGTTCCGGCAACTGGTGTCCCTGGGTGTTGCTGAGAATGCTGGGGCGGCTGCTTCGTTGTCACACACTTCCTTCACCTGCAGTGGTTGTTGTTGCTGATATGATGGTGGTGGTTGGTTGCCCTTATGGACGACTTTGTTCCCACATTTAACTATGCACCAATAGGCCAAATACAAAACACTAACTTTTATTTAATTTAAAAAATAAGTTTTATTTGCCGGCTCGTGTGCTTGTGGCTGCTTTGTTGATTTTTTAATATAATAAGAAACAAGAAGAAGCACCGAAGTAAGCGAGACGCCGATGCCACTCGCTCAAAGTTGACGGCGCCAACTCGTCTGGTGGCAAGGGTGATCATTAGGGCTGTTCACGATAACACACACTAAATATTGATATTCAGTGTTGAGATTTGTGTATATCACCTTCCCAATTCTCATGTAGTTCATTCATGGTGGTTATCGTACCAGTTGTCAACGACGACTTTTGTCCACCCGTACTAGTCAGGGAAGAGATATGATTTATCTATAAAATTAACCAGATTTGTGAAAATAATTGACCAATATTTATTACCAGTTTGTAAATAGAATGTTCCTCCAATGGGGGGCGCATATACTTATTAAATGGAACAGTTGTAATAAATTTAAGGAAATTTTATATTCGCGAGAAGTCTTCAATTGTTATTTTACAGAGGCAACATTAAATCTGGCGCATCTCTGATTGGGAACCGTCCCACAAACACCAACCTGTCGGATATGTCGCACGCTAAAAAATATCGGCCCCAGCAACATATTGCAGAAACCATGTACATGTCTGCAAGCATTGCTTTCGTGAATTGTAGATCTGCTGCTTTTTGTTTTCTTTATGGTGACAGACAGCATTGTTTTCAGAAGTTTTCAATAATCACAACCACATCTGGGTCACAAATATATATATTATAACCTATTAATCTTTGTGACCCAAACATGTTATATTTAATAGCAAACACAATGTGCTTTGGACACAAGTATACTATATTTGCGACAATTTACAAACACGTTATATTTGCATCCAAACAACAACAAAAAGAAAAATTTTTGAGCGTCCGGATATAGTTTAAGTCTTGTAATTGAGCACCAGCATGTGATCAGGGAACTTCCACCTCGGGAGCCGGCTCGAAAATTTGGACCATAAACTATTTCCGAATTAGCTAATAGGTTGAATCTTGCGAGCCTGAAATTTTGGCTCCCAGCTGACGTCGCGTGACGGAGATGGAATAGTGAGAGAGAGCTGGAATAGTGACGGAGCTGGAATAGTGACAGAGATGAAATAGTGTAAACTTGTGAAGAACGATTTGCGAAACAACCGTTGACTTCATCTCATTTTTTTATTTTCCGCAAAAAGTTATGCGATCAGGGTGGCAATTTGAATGATACCTACAAAGAAAACAGGAATAATTAATTTTTTTTCAAATGCTTAATCTTTGTTCACAATTTTCTTTTTTCTCTATTATTATTACATTTATTTTTAGATGGAAAGAAGTTTCTGCAAATGTTTTCTTGTATGCTTTGCTTGCGCTATTTTTCGAACACATGCATAGTGGGGAATACTCAATTAAATGAGTTTCGTTTGCATTAAGTTTGATGCATTTTTTCCATAGCATCATTCCAAACAACCGATGTTGTAGTTCTGTGGCTAGATTTGAAGTAGCTATACGGTTTGCCAGGAATCATGACGATGCATTTTGAAAAACTTCTGTTTTTAAAAAACTATGTCTTTAGTAATACAAATATAAAATGGTCTTGAGCTTGAATAAATAAAATAAAATAGTTTATTTTATAGTGGCCGTCGGTGAGCGCGGGTGTTGTGCGAGAGACCGTGGGTTCGATCCCTGCTGTGACCACCTTACACTTCTTTCAACGACGGCCACCTGGCTTAGTGACGGCAACCCTATCGAGTAATAAGCCATGATATAGCTTCTCAAAAAAAACTTTCGTAACCGGTGTAAAACTATAGGTCCAATCACTGAGTGAAAACTGGAAAGCGCACAGCTCAGTGATTGTGAGAAAACCTCATGGGATGTAATGGGTAAATATATATATGTGACAGCGCATAGAGAAAGGGACCTAAGGGTAAAAAAATTAATTTTCACTTTTTTTTTTTTGATGTGGACAACATCTGATCATCGAATGAGACCGATCCCATGCCCCAAAAGTGTTCCCTCCCAGAGATATGCGCGTTTTATGAAAGTGAAGTCGACGAAAGTGAGGTTATGTGAAAAAATTTTCGTACTAACAGAATGATATTCACGATTTAAAAGAATTATAAATGAGTATTTATTATAATTCACAATTAATAATTTCAGAAAAGAAAAGCTGGATTCGAAAAGACGCGAGCAAAATTGATATCAAACTCATGAAAACAGCGCGCTAGGTAGAAAACAGTAAAAACCAACTACACAAAACAAGAACCAACACGTTTCTGACGTCATGAGATGTGTCGCTTTCAAATGAGACCAATACCAACACGCTCAGTGATGGTACACCAAAGATACACGTATTTAAATCTTTAAAATGGCTCTGCTGAACAAAACCGGTTTTTACCCGTAGGTCCCTTTCTATTTTCCGCGTCACATATTGAGTTTACTTAATTTTTTTTTTTTATTTTGCAGGCAGACGTTTTTGCATTCTCCAAAACTGATAGTGTAAATCGAAAGCAGAATGATCGAACGATTTCTTTGAAATGATAGAGAGTCTCTTTCCATTTCTATCTCGATGAAAAGTTTTATTTGCACTTTGAGCCTAACACTGACTTTATCAGGAAATACAAGCTCCATCCTAGCTTAGCACAGTTTTCTCCATATGGACAACAAAAGCTGATAAGCTTCGAGATGATTGTCGCCAGTCGTTCAAGGATTTGGCGTAACGTGAATATCTGCCACTTGTGGATCAGGTCTAAAGTCACATTGTTATGGTCCGGTAAGATGAGCATTAATCACTTTTATTACCCTGAAAATTATGCAATGAATTATACCAGGGTATTTCGCAAATAATTTTCGTACTAACAGAGATGACCGTCGGTGATGCAATGGGTAGTGTGCGCGCCTCTTGTACAGGAGATCCTGGGTTCGATCCCTGCTCCAACCACCTTAAAATTTCTTTCGACGACGGTCACCTCGCTTAGTGACGGCGACACTATCGAGTATATAGCCATGAAAAAGCTTCTCAAAATACCGTTCGGAATCGGTGTAAAACTGTAGGTCCCAATCAGTGAGTGAAAACTGGAAAGCGCACAGCTCAGTGATTGTGAGAAGTTCTCCCCGGTCCCTTCATGGGATGTAATGGGAAACCATTTATTTTTATTTTTATTTCGCAAATAGACTAGCGACACCTTCTTTTTTAACTGGTTGTGTGATTTTAAGAGCCCTTCCTCATCTAACAGGGACTGCAAATCAGTCACAAGAAATGCTCAATTTTAAAACAAATCCCAATTGAAATTGTATACACCCTAGTTGTGAATGTATCATTTTAACCGTAACCAACATAACACCCTCGTATACGTATAGCATACAATTACCTTCAGTCAATATTCGCACAATTGCATAAGCCGGTAAGTAGTTGCTGTTTCTCGGAATGCATCTTCTTTGGTTACAATTTAATTTTCACTTCTTCTCTCAGGCACTTTGCCAATAAGCGTTGACACTTTTATTTTACACATTCCTTATGAGTTGTCTGCTTTCCCACCTTCTAACACCTACCACCCCCCTCAACACCTCTCGACAACTTTCGAGAAAATTATCACTGATGATTTGTTGTGTTTGTTTGTTTGTCTCTATCTCAGAGAAACGAGAAACATAAGGAAGAACAGACGACATTTTCACCTCCCACATTTCAATAAACTCTCATCATGAAGTTGTACAGTTGTAGAAGAGCGATACAGCCAGCAAAGCATTTGGCAAAATCTTTATATCACTCCCAAAGCAACAGAAAGGATATTTTTGCCAACCAAAAACTCCTGAATAAATGTACAGTGTCGTAGAATACAACCCCCTACTCATGTGTAATTAAAAGAGTATAGGGAAGATTCAAGGCGAAATATGTAAGAAAATTAAAATTAAGTTACGGGAAGGAAATGTTTAGAATGATTCAATATATTCATCTAGACACTAGAGACAGTAATTTACACGCTGAAAATCTGTCTTTTTAATTGTGTGGATGCAAATATAACGTGTTTGTAGCTTGCCGCAAATATAGTATACTTGTGTCCTAACACAATGTGTTTGCTATTCAGTATTACATGTTGGAGACATAATATATATAAGTATAATATGGGCCTTATTCAGAAAAAGTTGTGAGAGGTTTGAGAGACGATTTATTATTCAAAAACATCTCCCAAACCTCCCACAAGTTTTTTTTTGAATAAGGCCGTATATGTTTTCGTGGTTCAACTATAGATTTTTTGTTGAAAACTACTTGCAAACGTATACAAAATGTTTTCAAACATATACCTGTTTCCTGAAATATGTTTCTGGGGCCGCTTTTATTCAATGTGTATGTACACGGTACTATCCGTTTACCTCGTATCCTGACAGAGTTGTAAATCATTAGTTTCCAAACATCCAATAAGTTTTTATTCCCATTCAGGAGGGTGTTAGCTAAGGGGTGTCCCAATATAAATGCACGATTTAAATTCGGTGTAATTTTTTCCTATGGCAACTCTGATATTTCACACCTGTTGTTTACGATTGTTGCGAATCTACAAAATGTAGCAATTAACAAAGGAAGAAATTCTTATCATTGGGAAACCCCATTACGAAACAATTGGGAAGTTGCGCTGAGGCCGCTCGCAAACTTCGAAGAATTTTTGCTCGTGGATGTGCACTTTAGAAGTATGACCAAATTAAAAAAATCCAATGAGTGTTCGAACTCACGGGCGATGTATTAACCTCTTTTTGTTACACGGTACCTGTTCGATTTCTAGGAACATATTAGTAAATGTTACATTGGAAAATAAAAAAACAGCGTTCTATCATATGATGACGTTACATTTAAATAATATTAATACTTAAAATTATTTAAAAACAAAGAGAATGGAAAGCAACAGACCCATGTACATACATACATTGTCATGTTCGTACGTACGCTACACAAGTTCACACAATTTTCGTTGCTCTCTTGCTATCCCATTTTTATATACGTATAACCACGTCATTTTTCTCTGTGCTCTGAGAGTGCTCCGCACCCACACAAGACAATTTTTCGCTGCCGCTACAGCAGTGTGTGTTTTTTTGAAATTTAAAAATTATATTTGAAATTTGAAATACAGCAATTGCAATTTAAAAGACATCAATTGAAATTTAAAAAACATCAAGTGAAATTTGAAATTCTTTAAATGAAATTGAAAAATGTTTAACCAATTTTATGTCTTAGATCTTTAAATAGCAATTGGTGTCTTTTAAATATCAATTGGTGTCTTTTAAATTGCAATCGATGTATTTTAAATTTCAATTGATCTGTTTTAAATTTCTATTGATCTCCTTTAAACTTCAATTGATATTTTTTAAATTTCAATTGATGTGTTTAAAACTTCTAAAAAACGTTTCCCATTACATATCACAAATAGTGAGCTGTGCACTTTCTAATTTTTCACTTACTGATTAGAACCTACTGCTTTACACCGGTTCCGAACGGTATTTTGAGAAGCTTTTTCATGGCTAAGTACACGACACTGTCGCCATCACTAAGCGATGTGGCCGTCGTCGAAGGACTTTAAGGTGGTCTGAACAGGGATCGAACCCACGTTCTCATGCACAAGAGCCGCGAACACTAGCCAAATTACAAATATAACTTTTAAATTTCAATAGATGTATTTCAAATTTCAAATACAATTTTTAAATTTCAATTGATTTCTTACAAATTTCAATTGGAACCGACCTTTGTTGCATCACCAAGCTTTCCAGCTTTCCGCTCTGCAGTTCCCCTGGAACGTCACTGTGCCCTAACACCCATCTAGGGTGAATAAAGAAAATCTAGGGTGAATGTCTGGTTGTCAAATAAAATATTGACAGTTACATGACTACTTTTCTTCAGAAAAATAGCCTACTACTACACTAATTTCAATTGAAATTTGAAACAGATCAATTGAAATTTAAAGGACATCAATTGAAATTTAAAAGACACCAATTGAACTTTAAATATCTAATACATAAAATCGGTTAATAATTTTTAAATTTCAAGTGACGAATTTTAAATTTGAATTCATGTCTTCTAAAATTTCAATTGATGTGTTTCAAATTTCAATTGATGTGTTTTAAATTCCAATTGATGTGTCAAATTTCAATTGATGTCTTTCAAAATGCAATTAAAGTTTTTTAAATATCAATTGGTGTATTTCAAATTTCAAATAGCATTTTTAAATTTCAATTGATATTTTTCAAAATTAAATTGATCTTTTTTAAATTTCAATTGGAATTGGTGTAGACGATTCAGTTTTGAAGAAGCTGTGTTAAAGTTTAAATTTTACTCCACACCAGGAACCCCTTTGATCCAGGAGGTCCTTTCTAGTACGACAGTGTGAAAAGCATCGATAGTACATTCTTCTTTCGTGAAGTCGACATCTTCCAATCCAACCCCATTGTGGTATTAGACAGAGAGCACAATTAGAGAATTTGACATATTTGCAAACTAGAAATGATGCTGAAAAAGAATTATATAAATATATATAGGGCTAGACTTTCCCAATTATTAATAAGTTTTAGTACAAGATAAGGATGTAAAACAATCAATAAAAATCTAAACTCAAGTACTTCAATTTTAACCCGTTATGGTGGCATTACCTTAGTATCGCTATTTATATATTTCACAATAATTGCAACATCCTTACATGTTATGTTCGATCTTCCACGAATGGCTCATATGGAAAGAAGCATGACATGTTATCCAGGGTATTTCCGTGTGTGTTCTCTATGAGTTTTGCCATAATGAATTGATTGGCTAAACACTTTGTACGTTAAGGCCAATATAAGTTATGTTGTGTCAACAAGAATTATGGTCGCTCATTATGTGTCTCCACCGTACTCCATCTCTCTCTCCCTCTCTCTATCGCCGTGATATGTGAGTTTACTTGTGCATGGGCTAAATGTAGATTTGGATGTATTTTACTCTGGCAACACTGGCAACTGTATTAAAAGTTTCTCCTAATGCTCGTCAAAGAAGATTTGCGAACACCTTTTTGCTGTCGCTTAATTAATTTCAATACAAATTATGTCATGTTAAGTAAGGATTCGATCTGTGTACTCGTATAACAGACGGGAAACACAACTCATTTAATTAATATTGAATTATGAACATTTAATTATCACTCGCAAAAGCTACAAATGAAATTGGGTGATTATTAAATTCACATTAATTAGGGTAGTAGTCGAAATACATATATACAGGATGTTAGGCAGGCACATAAGGGTGAGAAATGGTTTTGGTTTATTTATTAGATATTAAGGAGATTGTTTGTTGTCTATGCTTAGGAATATTTGAGCATGCGCTTGGACATTTTTCTTTATTATATCAGTGTTTTAGTCTAGAAGAAAGCGGCCTAAAGTCATATTTTTGGTGATCACCTATCCTATAAAGGTTTCTAGCTCAGGGGAGGGGCAGTGGTGGATCTAAAGGCTATTCAGCTATTGATTTAGTCAAGGCACAAATGTATGACTACACCCTATAGCTATAAAAACTGTTCTCGAATTATTGTAATAAATATTGTGGGACGCTATAACCGGAAACTTGAATCAAAACTTAGGTTAGGTTAGGTGGTGGAGGCAGTCAATGAACGGCGCACTTAGACTTACATATTAGTTTGCCCCTCTCCAGCATCATCATCTATGACATCAAACAGGCCATTATTTCGTATTAAAGTACTCATAACTCCTAAACGCTGCATATAATTGCAAAAAATTACGTTATTTCATGGTCACCGGTAAAAAAAAAAATTAAAATGCTCATAACTCCTAAACGGGGCATCTAATCGCAAAAAGGTCGTTATTGCGTGATCCCAGTTTGTAAGGTAATCATCGAATATCCCAGTACACTGGCACCCATATAAGGTAAATATTGAACTACTGAACCTGCGGCAGAATAGGCAGATGTTTTGCTCAGCTCCAGGAATTTTATTACTGCCTTAGGTATGTAAAATTTTATCAGCAAGAACAGCACTCAATCAGCCACAGCCTGAAGTTCAGCTGGTGATACCATGTCGAGCCTGTGATACTTCAAGGATATCAATCCTTCTTTTGGCCATTTAATCCAAGATTTACGTACAATTTGTATGGCAACTTCTGATCTATGTATGTTCACCTACAGCGGTCTCCTCGTTCAGTGAGTTGCCAGTAAATGGTTGTTCATAAGAGGGCGGATCAATAAGTCCGTGACTTTTTGAATGAAACACAGTTTTTTTTGCAAAAAAAAAAATATTTTTCAACATAATCTCTTTTTAGCTCAATACACTTAGTCCAACGTTTCTCCAATTTTTGTATCCCCTCCAAAAAATTGGATTTTTCGAGGCCCATAAAATAGACATTTGTTTGATCAATAATTTCATCGTTGGAGCTAAATCTCTTTCCACCGAGCCATTTCTTTAGGTTCGGAAATAGGAAATAGTCACTTGGGGCTATTCCGGAGAATATGGCGGATGAGGTACCAATTCGTAGCCCAATTTATAGAATTTTGCCATTGTGACCACACATGTATGCACCCGTGTGTTTATGGTCAATTGAGAGCAAACGCGGCACCCATCTTGCAGACAGCTTTCTTAAACCTAACTGATCATTTAAAATCGAAACCACACCGCCATATGAAATGCCTATGGCATCAACAATCTCGCGCACTTTTACTCTTCGATTGGCCAACACCATATCGTGGATTTTTCGACATTTTCGAGTGTATTGACCTCAATTGGCCTTCCAGAACTTTCAGCGTCATTTGTACTTGTGCGACCACAGCGAAAGTCATAAAACCACTTCCCCATAGCATTTATCAAGCTTTTCCTCGGTTTGATTGACGGTTTTTTCTTTTGCAAAAAATAATGTTTAATGAGCACCCGAAATTCACATTTATCCATTTTTAAAAAAATTCACGAGGTTGTATGTTTTGAACAGCTGTTAAACGCAAAGTAAACGAGGGAACTTGCTCAAAACAGTAGTAGTCTATTAACTGGTGCTACTTGATGGGAGCGGTGTTTCTTTTCATATTACTACGAGGGAAATTCGAAAAGTCACTGACTTAGTGTTTCGATCTCGTCATGCGACTGAGCGAATAACCACTGTAGGTTATATTATATGTATTTTAATTTCTTCTATTGAACCAATAATGAGCGACAACGATATTCGTTTGACCCGTATGAGCTCATTCTTTTAGCCCAACTTTGTAATTATAGCAGTCTACCAGGGTGGCTTCTTCTTCCTCTTCGGCTTCGTTCTTGGACAAGTGAATTATAGCGACTGTGTCCACTACATTACGTATGGCATCTACGCACCTTGTGTAGGAAAATCTGAGAACTGGTAAAAATCAATTTTTTCAAAAATTTGACGTTCTACAGCCATTTTATGGGTACCGATCAACTCAGTAATCTTGCCTCTAACCGATACAATTTACTAAACAATTCCACATTTTTCGACAGCAACCGTATTATCAATAAAATTATGAACCCAATTCATAGAATATCTCAATCTAGCAGTGAGTGACTCACGATCGGCATCACCATTTCGCTTTATAGTCTTAAGAGATTTATGACGTTCGCTAAATTCTTTCTTGGAAGCTGCACCGACAAGTTGTCCAGACGTTCCTCCATCAAACTTCAGAAACTTTATTTGGTACCAGCTTTTTGAAGTTACGGTCAAATTGATTCTTTAAAAGCTTCCTCCAACATCGGTTTCCGATACGAAATGGATACGGCAATTCCATCTCTTTGGTGATTTTAAGAGTGTTTTCGGTAGCCCAAAACACCTATGCAGTATGACAATGATACACGCTGGCAAATTTGTAGTTTTTAGTCGCTTGGATGCAAATAATACCTGTGTTTGGAGCTTGTTGCAAATATAATGTACTTGTGCCCAAACGCATTGTGTTTGCTATTAAATATTACATGTTTGAGACATATATATGTATATATATTTGTGTTTGTGATACAAATACAGTCGTGTTTCTTGCACTGTTTATGCTCTCTCCAGACCAAGAGAATAAAAGAGGGGCAACGAGTGTAAATATCTTGTAAGTGTTTATCTGTATTTTTGCATTATTCTCTCAGTGAGTGATTCATAAATATTCCTGAATGTGCGTGCAATTGAAGTCAGTGTTTCTTATTTTGGATAATGTATTGCGTTTACATGTCATGTATTCAGTCGTCAATGGTTCATCGGAGAGAGGATATCAAAAGCTCCTGATCAGTGAAAAAAGAATAATCAAACGCTCGGACGGTTAAATGGTTTGTGATGTTGCTTTGGTTTTTGTGTATGTGTTTCGTATATATTAATGTGTGCTACCAAAGTAAGAAACGATTTTGAGGAAAGAAACTGAAAAGGGCAATAACGTTAATGCCTTTTTCTGCCCGACCCTCTACTGACCTACGGACCATTTGTGAAATATAATAAAAAAAATTACAGCAGACAGTTGTCCGAGGCCTTCGGCCACGGACTGTCCCTGCAGGCTGTGTCAGAGACACGGCCATTAAGTTTAACGTAGAATACGCCATCCGATAAGACAGAAAACATATATAACAATAAATTCATTTGCTTATATTATTTATCATTTATTGTTATATATGTTTTCTGTCTTATCGGATGGCGTATTCTACGTTAAACTTAATGGCCGTGTCTCTGACACAGCCTGTAGGGACAGTCCGTGGCCGAAGGCCTCGGACAACTGTCTGCTGTAATTTTTATATTTACCAACGGCATTTGATTCAAGTCCGTTTAAAAAAAAAAATATTATGTTCAATTTTTTTAAACTTAATTTAATTTATGTATTTTAATTAATACCCTAATATTAAAAAAGGTTTACCTTATCGAGTCTTCGCATTAGCATTCGAGCGTTGTGTGAAAGCTTTACGCTTTACAATTCAAAATTAATGTTACAATAGCTTTATTGAAGCTTTCGCAAAAAAGCTTTATTACGTTAGCTTACTGTTTGTTTCACTTTTTACTAGATACATGTTGCCAAGCAACATTAGCTTGCTGTTCGTTTCACTTTTTACTAGATACATGTTCCTAAGCAATGTTGAGGAACCAAAAACACTCAACCAAACACCACACATATGTTTGAGTGTATGTGTTTAAACAATTTTCATTTGAGAAATTAAAATACTAGAAATATATCAACCAATACGAAATGTATATCAAACGAAAGATAACATCTTCATTTACCTACAAAAAAATTTTAAAAAAAATTCATCTAGCCGTTTCCTCAAATTCAATGAAATAAAGATTACAACAATAAAAACCTGACATGACTCCTCATACCGTAAGGAAAGACGTATTCTACGTCAAAAACACAAATAATTAATACACGCTTGTCTTGCACGAACCAGAGTTGTATATAAGTATATTGTTTGTGTACCAACGCATAGTGATAACCAAGGCATAGTTGAAACCTTCTGAAAACAAAAACGTGAAAGAGCAGCAGATTCTCATTTCATAAAAATAGTAATGCATTCAGCAAGTAAATGTAAAAAGGGTCATTTTAAAAATTTAAAATTTTTGTATTAATTATTTACATAAGTAAATGTGGATATATATTGATAAAATTAATTATAATAAATAAAGAAAGAAAGAATAATACGTTTCTAAATATTATTATGTTTGGGAGAAAATAGGTACATGTTTCCACGTAAGTATATGGAGGTTTGCAGGAAACACGCGAATGCTTCCACGTAAGTATATGGATGTTTGAAATGAAGCACGCATATGTTTCCACGTAAAAGCATACATATTTTTCAGTAAACATGCTAATGTTTTTATTTAAATACACCATAATTTGGGACTTGCAAACATATAAATATTTCAAGTGTATTTCAAACATATACATGGTTCCAGCAGAATATGTTTGGGAGAATATATTACAGAGGTCGCTTTTGTTTCAGCGTGTAGAAATTCAGGCTTCAGGCATGGGGACTCCCCATCGTGCGATACCTTTAACGAAACGAGGAAAAATTAGCGAAAGTGGACAAAATAAATAAGCGGGACGCTTATAACCTTCACAAGGTCAAGATATTGGACGAAGATCTGCCGTAAATAAAAATAAATAAATGAAATGAAGCGTTGTGATGAAACAAATAAATATATAACATTCCATTACATGCATAACACCGATTCCGAAAAGTTTATTTTGAATCACTTTTTTCGTGGGTTTTTTCACCAGCACAAATCCAGGTGACCGTAGCGAGTGAAATATTTGGTGGTTTGAGCAACATTGCACCACCGATGGCCACGAGTTATGCTTGCACTTAGGTGTTTTTCTTGTCTTTCGAGTCATTCAGAGTTAAAACTCTCAGACGAAACAGAACTGGAATTCCCCATAAGAAAAATGCCCCTAAAAAAAGATGCAGAGGTTTACTGGCAGAGTATGAACCACGAGCTGAAAGAGTTGTATCCCAACATCGATGTAGTTATGCAAATCAAACCAAAGCTATTATTCTGGCTTAGAAGACATACTCTAAGGTAGCTGCAAAAGAGGACCACCAAAGCTCCGCTAACAGGATCGAGGTTTATGTCACGGCTAATTAAATGTAATTTTAATTGCAAGCAGCTGATACTCTAGTAGAAGTAATTTTTTAAAAATAGGATATAAACTCAGCTGTGGCCACCGAATTGCAGATTCCAGAACCGTATTGAGGTTGTAATGACTGAATTTGGCCTCCACAACCGGAATTCGGATGAAGTAACCTCTAATAGGTTGTGACAAACTCTAGTTCGGATTAGAGGACACTTAATGTGGTTGTGATAACCTCTAAATTCGGTTACGGGTAAGTCGGATTCTACTTCCGTGTTTAGGTATACACTTCCAACACCTAAAGCAACCGCAAATTCGACTGCTACCACCGAATTGTGGTTGCCACAACCGAAATAAGGTCGGCACAACCGAATTTAGTACCCACAACTGAAATACGGTTGAAGCAGCCTCGTTTCTTCATTGATTCGGTTGTAACAACTTAATCTTCAACGAAATTTGTTTAGTCAACTAAATTTCCTAAAATTTCGGTTGAAACAACCGAATTTTGTAGTTGGCATCTATTCGGTCGCAATATCAGAATTTAACCTTAAATTCGATTGGTGTAACCGAATTTCGTATGAATTACGTTGATACAACCGAATTCATTTTCAATTCGATTACCACAACACAATTCAATGTATTTCAAACCTGACTGTTAACATTTGAAAAACAAATATTATATTAAAAATGTTTAAATAAATTATAATTGTTGGTGTCGCTGCGATACCCAGATTTTTTTTGCTGATATTAGGAAATGTAAGATAAAATATTGTAATTGTGGTTTTTGTATTGAATTGTTTTATTTTGCAGAAAATGTCCAAGTAGATATCAATAATTTTGAAGTTTTTCAAGGTGGGTCGTTTGAGATCTGCTGCAGTCGTCGGTATAGAAAACAGTTTATGACCTAAATCAACAGACCCAACACGTCACAGTTGTTGCAGTGTCCCACGATTGCCGGAACCTCAAAAAAGGTCGGAAGTGCCATGTAAAACATGTTTGTTACCCTAAACATTTCCTTATATAAATGACTTTATTTCTCGCTTTGTATTTTTTTATAAGAACACAGGAAACTAAATTATCACTTAATAATAAAAAAAACTTTCAAATTGCATTTGTGACACTACCTAAATTCGGTTATAACACCCTCTAATTCGGCTGTGTCAAACTCTAATTAGGTTGTGTCAACCTCTACTAAGGTTGTGTTCACCCCTAATAAGGTTGTGTCAACCTCTATTTAGACTGTGATAACTTTTAATGAGGTTGTTTAAACCTCTATTGAGGTTGTGTCAACATCTACTGAGGTTGTGTCAACCTCTATTGAGGTTGTGGCAACCTTTTATGAGGTTGTGTCAACCTTTAATGAGGTTGTGTCAACCTCTGATTAGGTTGTGTCAAACTATGCGGTTGTTACAGCATCTTATTCGTTTGCGACAACCTCTGATTCGGTTACGGCTAACGCGGCTGTTTTCTGTAAGTGAAAACTTCGTGTTATCTAACAACGTAATACTCAAGAGCCTCAAGCCAATTGGATGTGAAATTTTTTATTTAGAGTGCAATCTTGAAGTGTCCTGTCAATACCGTGTCAGGGCAAAAACTCTCAATTAAACACCACAAAAGTAATTTTTGTTCCTGGCAAAATATATACGTGTACTTATATATTAGGGTGGCATTTTTTAGTTACTTCTGAAATTCAAGGAGCACTGAGGAAATAAATGTTATACTGAAAATGTTGGCAAAATTGGACAACGTAAAGACACGACACTTCGAGGCCAAAGTTCAAAGATCATATATTTTTGACAAACAGCTTATAATAAATTTCAAATATTTGGCCGAATTTTCCATAAAAGTATCAAAAATTGTTACACTGTAGTTATTCATTAGCTGTTGAAACTTTGGAGAAAATCGGGCAACACTAACACCTGGCGCCCCGAATTAAATTTTGAGAATTATATACATATATTCAAACAATTAGATTCTTTACTTCAAATTTCGTAGTTTGACGCCACGTGCTAACGAAGCACAATTGACTCCAAATTTTCACCAGTTAACGAGTAATAGGTATCCGTCAGTGGTGATATGGTTAGTGTGCGCGGCTTTTGTATATGAGAACTTGGGATCGATCCCTGCTCAGACCATCTTACAGTTCTTTCGACGGCCGTCACCTCGCTTAGTGATGGCGACACTATCGAGTACTTAGCCATGAAAAAGCTTCTCAAAATACCGGTGTAAAACTGTAGGTCCCAATCAGTGAGTGGAAAAACTAGAAAGCGCACATCTCACTAATTGTGAGAAGCTGTCCCTAATCTCTTCATGGGATGTAACGCGAATTGGTGGTTGGTGGCAGTCGATGAACGCTCCAAGAAGCGCGTGTCTATGCCTATCTAAAATAATTCTCCCAGGTCCCTAAATAGGTAGAACCACGTTATAGATATCCTTTTACCAGTTACACGCTGAAAACTATCGGCCCAGCAACATATTGCTGCAAACATGTACATGTTTGCAAGCACTGTTTTCAGAAATTGAAGATATGTTACGTTTTCGTTTTTTTGTTTTCTGCCTCATATTTGGTTTTGCGGTTTTCAAAAAAAAAAAATTTGGGTCTCAACAACATATATTATAACCTACTAATCATTGTGTCTCAAACATGTTATATTGAATAGCAAACACAATGTGTTTGGGCACAAGTATATTATATTTGCAAGCTAGCTACAATCACGTTATGTTTGCATCCAAACAACAACAAAGACAGCTTTTTCAGGGTGTAGTGCTGGGCACGTGTAAATAAGATATTCAGTGGAATATTCATTACTATTTTCGATAACGTAGCCGATGTAAGTAGGAAAAGAGGACTACCAAGACTCCGCTGGAAAGACCAGGCAGAAGAATCCCTCCGTATCCTTGATGTTACCAACTGGCGAGAAAAGGCGAAGGATAGAGCCAGTTGGAAGAATATGTTGAAATTTGTTTAATTTGTTTGTTTACTTAATATCTGTACGACGCACAGTGTCACGGCAGTGGCCAAAAATGATATAAGTGAACATTAAAATTTTATAATTGTTTTTTCTTTATTTACAAGTAAACACTTATATTAGATAAAATATAAAATTTTTTCTGGATATGTGGACTAGATTTTGTTTTATAGAAGCTCAATTGTGATAGTTGTTAAGCCTGTGGTACATCATTGCCAAATGTAGAATTTTATATATTTTTGAAATGCTGTTATTTCAAATACATAATGTAACTGTCGGTATAGATTACATATAAATGTCAAATTTGAGTTGCATTTAATATGGCAACACTGGTTTTGTTGACAAATATGTATCACATGGAAAGAACCGTTAGCTGAAACATATGTCTACAGATGTGTCAAAGTGAATGTGAACCGCATGTTGTGAAGACTTAAAAAAAAAAATACATCAAAATACTACTCTAATTTTTGGATATTTAGTTCACAATAGTGTGTATTTAAACATATCTAAATTTCAACTGCGCCAGAGTGCGCTTTTATTTTTTATGAATATTTTTCAGTGTCTACTCCATTGAAGATACGCGAATTATTCAATATATGGTTAGAGGTGAAGCACAACAAAAACACCATAATCGAGTGTAAAATAAAAGAATTTGTGGAAAATCATTTGGATCGAGAATTAGACGACTCTGAGAAAAAAAAAATTCACTTTACGCTTTGGAGATTTAGCAGTAATTGGAAAAAATATGGACGGAAAAAGGCTTCGTTTGAAAAAGCCTTTAGTAGCTGGTTGGATAGTGAAATATTGCATGGGGATCCAACTTCTGCTGTAAGTTATTATCAGTTCTTGGCATCAATCAGAGATAAAACAACTCTATTGTTTTTTTAGGAACCAAGTTCAAGTTCTGTTAAAGGTAGGCCACGTTTGTCTTTCGACCAAGCATCACATCGAACTAAGCGAAGACGTGTTGATGAACTTGTTGCATCAACATCTGCAGAAGCTATTACAAAAGCAGCAGAAAAATTGTCCGCTGGAAGTAACAGTGGAACTATTTCAGTGGAAAAGGCGCTCGCATTGTACGTGGATATGGATCTCTCTTGTAGGCAATACAATATGATGAGAAACGTTGTGAATGCTGTGCATAAAAATTGTTTTCCGACCTATTATTCCATCGTAGAAGCAAAAAAAAAATTTATTCCAGATGGAATTAAAGTTTCAGAAACGGAAGCACATGTTCCATTACAGGCAATTTTGGATAAAACCGCAAATAGCATTTTAAATAAGTTGGAATTTGGTGCGGAAAATAATGTTATTTTAGAGTGCAAGTGGGGATTTGATGGCAGTGGCGGCCATAGCATATACAAACAAAAATTTGAAAGCCAAGACGCTACTGACGAGTTTTTGTTTGTTGCATCTTTCGTACCATTGCGTATCATGGAAGACAAAAATGAAAAAATTTTGTGGCAAAACAACAGACACTCTTCTCTTCGGCTATGTAGACCTCTGAAAATTTTATTTACTAAAGAAAATTCAGAGCTTATAATGAAAGTAAAAGACGACATTCATCGTGAAATTGAACAATTAACAACATATGTCTATAATAATGATAAAAAGAAAATTAAAGTTCAGTATCGCCTAAAATTAACGATGATCGACGGGGCTGTGTTAAATGCTATACATGGGCATAAGAGTTCTGCGACTTGTATTTTGTGTGGAGCTAAACCTACACAAATGAATACAGAATTAGTTCTTGTAAGAAATGTCAACGAAAATTGCTATGAATATGGGTTATCTACCTTACATGCGTGGATCAAATTTTTTGAATGCATTGTTCACATTGCATATAAACTACCCATAAAGTCATGGCGTATAGTGGATGAACAAAATAAGCGAGTAGTGGCGGAAAATAAAGAGAAGATTCAAAAAAGTTCAAGGATGAAATAGGGCTTATTGTAGACATGATTAAAACAGGATATGGCACTTCGAACGATGGTAACACGGCCAGACGTTTCTTTTCAAATATTGAACAGGCGGCTCAGATAACAGGTGTTGATAAAACTTTAATAAACAACTTTTCTGTTATATTAAGAACATTGTCTAGTGGACTGCACATAAATGTGACAAACTTTGAAAAGCTACTAAAGGAAACATTTACTTTATATATTAAGCTATACCCCTGGTACTACATGCCTGTTACTGTGCACAAAGTTTTAGTTCACGGTATTACTTACATCAAGTACTCCAATGTACCAATTGGAATGTTATCAGAGGAAGCCATCGAGTCCTGTCACAAAGTAATTCGAAGTAATAGATTGAGGCATACAAGAAAGACGAGTAGAGTTGACTCCAATAGGGATCTAATACATTACTTAATTCTGCAGTCAGAGCCTGATATTTCGATGAACAGTCAAAAAATAAAAATAAAAAGATACGATCTTAATGAAATAAAGGATTTTGTTTTTGTGGAAGATGAAAGCATAGTATCCGAGGATGATTTATGCAATAGTATTGATGTTGTAACATTTGAAGATGTAAGCGATGATAATAGTTAATAAGATATACGCATGTCTGGAGCTAAAAATAAAGATATTGTTTTTATTAATAAAATCTTTTTGTTATTAATATAAAATTTGTACTGTTTTTTTAATATTTTGCATAAAGACCAATATAATTTTAAATTAAATATAATAAACTTATATATATGGGAGGATATATGGGAGGTATGCGTGTCCTTTGAGATAATTGCATATAACTTAACACAGTTATCAATAATATATGAGAGACAAATCGAGTCAAATATAGTTCAATTCCAACAACAATTTTGGAAAATATAAGCATTTTTCGTTTCAGGATATATGGGAGGTATGCGTGTCCTTTGAGATAATTGCATATAACTTAACACAGTTATCAATAATATATGAGAGACAAATCGAGTCAAATATACTTCAATTCCAACAACAATTTTGGAAAATATAAGCATTTTTCGTTTCAGGATATATGGGAGGTAGGCGAGTCCTTTCACCGATTTTCACAAAACTTCGTTTTTTTTTTTCCTATGTATAAAAGCAATGTGTACCAATTTTCATCTATCTATGTTAACTCCTTCTATTTTTGGCCACCGTTTGTATGAAATCACGACACTGTGCGACGTCTGTCTGACCTCATGAGGTTGTAGAATAGTCAATAAAAGTAAAAGTGAAGTAAGGATCATTCATCTTCCTCATCGTCAAAGCATGTCTACCAATGAGATGTTGTCCTAAAGACAGAAGCTTCTTGGATCTCCTGCTATCGACTATGGGCCAGATTTCTCTTGAGCGGACATAATTTGTAACGACAGAGTAACAACTTTCCTCTGTTTCATAAAAGTCTGTATCATAAAAAGGGTAGCTTTCCTTAAGCAAATTATTGAAAATATTTATTTCGTAACATTTTAGTTTTGACATCGATGGGCCACTTCTTAACGCTTCCAATTTTCCCCAAAATTTTCAGCATTACATTTTGGCATAAAGTGTAACTACGGGAGCAACTGAAATTTCGACAAAAGAAAATCCACATATAAAGAAAATATCACTCGAGTGACTATAGGTTAAAGTTCATTGTGTACATATTAAATTCCAATTTTGTATCAAGTATTATTTGTAATGACATAGTCAACCCCAAAACACTGTGTTTAATGTTATGATACTCGGTCACATATTGACCTAAATATTTATACGTTTACGTCTCCGTTGAGACTAGTCATTTGGCTAAAAACTCCTTACCAGCATTGATCATGTATGACACCTATAAAATACTATCAAAAAAAACAACAGTAAACAATTTTAAATTGAATATCCTTGCTGGGTAATGCAAAAAAAATGGCCAATGACTTTGAGGAATGACTAAAGGAAAACGAATTTCATTCCATCAATTGATGTCAAATCTACCACAGCATCAAAGCGAAGAACGTGAGAATATGCCCAATACCAGATGACAGCAATTGCACCAAGACATATCAAGCAAACGAGGACCAAGATAAAGTCCTGCTAAACCCCTGGAAACCTATAGCCAAAGGTTCCGTAACTAGAAACAAATACGTATAATGCCAAGCCACAAGTAAAAGCCACAATAGAAACAAAAACAAGACAGAATTTAAATGGAATAAAAGCCGTTGTTGTAATTGAAGAATTACAATTTGGAATTGTGAATGTGACTGTGTGAGACCAGGAATAGGGGCAAAGCTGGAGGCCATACACGGAAAATATACATTAAGTGACATAAAAGGAATAAAACCGGCGCTCACGCACATGATCAACATTTTTGTTCTTCCCTAGTTTATGCACAGATGCGAGGAGCTATGTACAAAATTCAACTAAAGCTAAAGTTTTGGCATACTTTTCCAATATTTCGGCCGGTATCTCACCAATGGCATGTGTAATGTTCTCTTCCAAGACAATATCCGTGGTTGGCTTGTCCCTATAGACGAGAGACTTCACTTGTCCCCACAAAAAGTAGTCTAGTGTTCTCAAATCGCAGGAAATAGGCGGCCAATTGACAGTGGCACAGCGTGTGATTAATTGATCACCAAACTCGGCTTTCAATTGGGTCATGGTATCGCGTGCAGTGTAGCGTTGCACCGTCTTGTTGAAACAACATCTCATCAAAGTTAAATTCTTCAAAAATAACCAACAAGTGTTCGAAGTCAAGAGTGATGTACAAACACTTTTGTGTTTTGTTACAAGGTACCTGTTCGATTTGTATGAACACATTAGTAAATGTTACATTGGAAAATAAAAAAAGAATAGTTTTTGTGCTAAAGGCTCTTTTGCAATTGCACTTTCCTTTTTCTTACAGCTGCTTTAACATTAGATGTACTATTGTTAAAATAAACAAAACACTGTTTAGCTCACTGAAATAATTGTTTTTGTTTTGTCATAAACAGAGCGACGACAAAAGTATTAAATAGTATAGAGAACTTATTGCACTCTTTTTCCGTTCTCATGTAGAGACTCTGAGTAAAAGAGCATTATCGAATCTTATTGTCTTTATAGAATATTTCAATATAAATGCACCATTTCGACAATGTTATTACATGAAACAATACAAAAAGTATAAATGTTTCAAAAGTCATCAATGTTACACATCAGAATTATGAACGGACCAAATTATGACAAAGAGAGAGTAATACGTTTTGAATCATACACCAGATGTCGCCAGTGCTTTTGAGTCATACAATTCGCTCCATGAGTTATCAATACTATTCTATACTCCTTGGCTACGACAACCTGCTTATTTGTTCGCTGCCGCTACATCAATACTATCATACTCATTTTCAGGCAGAGACTATTGTTGTACAACAACCACGTATGTGATGCTAACGCTGTGTGTTGTTTGCATGTGTTCGCTTTGATAGATTGCCCTGCCCGTGCATAGAGATGTTAACACATCAAAACGACTGTGATCATCGAACGGTGCCCTGTTCCATTGCCCGTAACGTTGCGACCATCAACGTCTTTGAAGAAGTCCAGCCAATAATCCGCACCAAACAGTGAATTTTTCAGGGTGCATAGACAGCTTTTGAACAGTCTCTGGCTACTCTCCTGCAATTCTGTTTAATGACGTACCCATTGCGCCAAAAATGAGCCTCGTCGGCGAAGTCCATAAAATAGACGTAACTTGCGAAACCCATTTTTCACAGAGCACGAGTTTTGATAATAAAACTCAATGATTTGCAACCGCTGTGCGTTTGTAAGTCTATTCATGATGAAATTCCAAGGTAATCTGAACATTTTTGATTTTGACATATGTCACGAATCGAAACTGTCGAAAACTTAACGCCGAAACCCGAAAAGCAAAAAAAATTACCAGTTATATGAAATATTTCTAGTAGAAGCAACATTTAAAGTTTGACAACGGTTCAAAATTTTCGGATGGTTGTAAACTTTGGGCTCTCACTGTGCAGATTCAGTAAGGTGATGTTTAAAACGAAATTGTTTTCCATTAGATCTCTTGAAGAGACTGGGGAGAGCTTCTCACAATCAATGAGCTGTGCACTTTCTACTTTTAGAATCACAGATTGAGACCTACAGTTTAACATCGGCTCCGAACGGCTATTGAACATGAGAACGTGGGTTCGATCCCTGCCCTGACCAACTTACATTTCTTTCGACGACGGTCACTTCGTTCAGTGATGGCGATACTGCCGATTACTTAGCCATGAAAAAGCTTCTCAAAATACCGTTCGAAAATGAGACATGGAACAAAATGAAACATGGGTCATAAAAACCAATGGACTGGTTTCGCTTTTCTTTACAATTTAGTGAAAGTATCTCATTTTGCCAAGAATTATGTTTTTTGATGTCTTAACATCTATTGACACGGGTAGGGCAATCTATCAAAGTGAACATATACAAACAACACACAGCGCCAGCATCACATACGTGGTTGTTGTACAACAATAGTCTCTGTATGATGATATTAATGTGCCACTACGTGGTCGCCAAAGAGTAGTGAATAGTATAGGGAACTCATGGAACGAATTGTATGACTCAAAAGCACTAACGACATCTGTCGAATGATCCAAAACGTATTACTCTCTTTTTGTCTCAACTTTGATGCCCTTTGAAAGACTTATGTTTATTGCATTGTTTTATGAAATAACATTGTCGAAATTGTGCATTTAAAATAAACTATTCTATAAACAGAATAAGACTCGATCATGCTCTTTTACTCAGACTCCCTACATGAGAGCGGAAAAAAGAGTGCAATAAGTTCTCTATACTATTCTATACTTTTTGTCGTCGCTCTGTTTATGACAAAACAGAAACGATTGTTTCAGTGAGTTAAATATTGCTTTATTTATTTTAACAATATTACATCTAATGTTAAGCCAAGTGTAAGAAAAAAGAAACTGCAATAGCAAACAGCCTTCAGCACAAAACCTATTTTTTTTATTTTCCAATGTAAGATTTACTAATGTGTTCATAGAAATCGAACAGGTACCGTGTAACAAAAAGGTGTTAACACGCATTTATTTATTGTTTGGATTGCATATGATTATGAATTCTTGACAAAATGACATGTTTTGAAGTTATGACGTTCTACAGACATTTCATGGGTACCGATTAACTCCGTAGACTTGCCTCTAACCAATACAATTTACTTGAACGTTGTAAAATTTGTTGACTACAAGAGTGCTATCGCTAGTTGGGCGTTTTGGTTACTAGGAAGCAAGCAATAATCGGCAGCTTGTAACTAAAGCACGCCTTATTTAACAAATCTAGACGTAGAGTTGGCACAGGCTAAAGCCCCGTATTCAGTTCTTGCGAAATTTTCGTAAGTAAGTTTGTCATTTATCTGTAAACGGAAAATTTTGTTGCGTACAGTTTACCATCTATCTTCGATTCATCTTGCAATTATTTCATTTATAATAACTTTATGCACTCGATTTTATTTTTAGCGCATGTAGTGTTACTTTTGGTTGTTAAAACTGTCGAAGTGTTAAAATTCCGGTCGCAAACAATGATCAAACAATTGTTTTCGTACGAAATAACTTGGCGTAACAACCCTGCAATTGATATTGATTCGCAAGTAGCTGAGTACCAAGCAAATGAAAAGTAAGCGAAATTTTCGGTTCATGACGTTTTCGTTATGTTTCATACACATAGTTCTTATGGCAACGAAAATTTCATAACAACTGAATACCAGGCTTTTCTGCATATAAAGGGTCTCTCAGTAAGATTGCACTTTTTAAATTTAGTGTAATTTTTTTTTTGTGCATGTGGCAACTCTGAAATTTGGCAGTTATCACATATGTATGTATGTTTATTCCGATTATTATAAATGGAGCGATTTACGAGAGAACAACGCGTTATAATAGCGAAAACTTATTACAAAACTTCGTTCAATGGGTAATGGAGGAAAGTGAAGTCAGTGTCATTTTTTCAAAAAAGTAATTTTCTCCGATGAAACTCATTTCCATCTGAACGGCTTCGTGAAAGACATAAAATTATCGAATTTGGGGCTCAGAAAACAAATGCACCCACAACGAGCAACTGTCAGGTGCAGATTTTGGCCAAGCAGCGTGATTGGACCTTATTTTGTTGGCGATGACTGCAGTGACTGTGAACGGCATTCGTTACAGGAATATTATAACGATGTTCTTGTGGCCTCTATGGATGACATGGCATGGATCTGGACGACAAGTGGTTACAGAAACACGGCGCCACCTGCCACACCGCGCTTGATGCAATCGATTTATTGCAGAAACGATTTCCAGAAGAAATTATCTCAAGGAATTCTGATGTCAACTGGTCACCAAGATCATGCGGTTTAACGCCGTGCGATTTCATTCTTGGGGTTTTGTGAAATCTCGGGTTTATGCGAATAAGCCACAAACAATACCTGAGCTCAAATTCGAGACCCAACGCGTCATCGGTGAGATACAGCCACATCTCTGTGGAAAAGTAATGGAAAATTTCAAGAACAGAGTAATGGTGTGTCAACAGAGCAGTGGGGGCCATTTGACGTATATTTTATTCCATACTTAATCGGAATATGTCTTCTATACAATCCAATAAAAAAAATCACAACCATCTCCAAAAATACGTGCTTTATTTTAAAATTAAAAAGTGCATTCTTACTGAGACACCCTTTACAGTCGTTAATTTGAAATGCATTAACATTTCCGCTAGACCTCTCGTCGAAATAACGACATCGATGGCGATGATAGAAAGCACAAATACAGTTGGAACACTGTATTCAAATATTGAAAAACCCATAAAGGCTAAAAAGCCCTAAAGCCTTCGCATACCTTTGCTACGATTGTAGTTATCTCTGTTCTTTTTTGTGAGTGTGTGTTTATGTGGCTGCGTGCGAGTGTGTTGTGTATACGAGAAGGTCGGTGGGTGCATCATCAAAGTAAGCTCATCTTGCCTTTAGCTATAGCATCTCAACTTAGTTTGCTACTACTCCCCAACTGGGCTTATGCTAATCCTCAAAACTATTAGGAAACCCGTCGTCACAAAGGAGTAAAAAAGAACGGAGCCGAACACAAAAGAGTTCAAATGCCTTTGCAATCAACCGCTGGTGCTGCCGTTGATGTTGCATTGAATGCAGATGTTGATGCAGAATCTTAGAATCGTAGAGGAGCCAACAATGCAACTGGAGGCGTGGTGAAAACGCCGTTGTGTAGACGTAGACAAGAATACCGCCAAACAAATGTTGAAGACAAATTGCATTGTGGCAAGAATCTATTGCCAAAGGAATTCAAATGAAACGAAAACATTCCAATAACGACTGTAAAAACTTGCATAACATAAATAACAGATACACTCACATTCAGCAGCAGCACACACACACACACACACACTTACACACACATTGGCACATAATAAATATCCTCTCCTTCAATTTTTTGTGTAAAAATATATTGCCAAAAATGTCTAAGTATGGATTCTTGAAGCAGCAGCAACTCTTTGTTGCCCACATAAATGAGTATTCCTTCCCAGCTTCAGTTCAATCGTGGCACAAATCGTGTATGCCAGAGAGTGCTGGGGAAAAATACATTATTTCCGCGTCTGCCTTCGGTAATGTTGCTGACATTTCATATTCAAATACGAAATTCATTTGAAAATTGTTGTTTGATGTTAAATCAGATCCATTCATTCGCATGCATACACATGAATAAACGAGGGAGGGACAACAAGTAAAAATAATTATATTTTGCAAAGCAAAAATTATACAGTGTAAGTTGTTTTAACAAATTCTAACAATCCGTCCACCAACTATTTCAGTCACTCAAGTACCGAGCGCTTGTACAAGCAAAACAAATTCATTGCAGCAATGATACAAATTAATTGCAGTAATGAAACAAATTGATAGCAACAATGTAACACAATCAATAACAACGAAACATATTTAATTCCGGAACAAATTCATTGCACAAATTCACTGCTGCAACGAAACATAGTCAATTCTGAGGTCAATATTTTTCTGTACTGAAAAAATAATTGATCATCAGCAGATTGTAAAAATGTCATCAATTGTTAGTTCTACATTAAATTGATGTAAAATTTTCATTGATACAATTTTTCATTGAATTGAAGATTTTTTTACTTTATGAATTTCCTTAAACCGCAATGATTATTTTTTTTAAAGTTTTATACAATTATTTATTTTGCCCCCTAGTTCTTAACAACGTCTCGTCTAAATTTTATTAAAGAATTCTTTGACACACTTTATTCGTTGATAAACGGACCTTACCCGTGGGAAGTGTCGGCAGATGGCTGGAAATCCGATCGGCTTTCCTTTCTGGTTTCGTCGATTATTGCACCCAAGATATATATATTCTAAGTGGTAGCATTAGAATAGCTGAATAAATTTTTTTCGTCGGGTCGTGTTGACATTTTTTAACTTTAATGTCTGACATAAAGAAGTGGCTTTGACTGAAAAAAAGCAGCTCCAAAATTTCCAAAACGAAGTGTTCTCGATTTTATCTTATCTATTGTAAATATATATATGAAGATTTTTATATGAATATGTATGTAGTACATGTGTATTATTGGAAAAAAATATTGAAGTAAAAAAGGGAGTAATAGAGCAGAGACAAACTGAACTTGGAGTTAACGTTATTAAAATGTCAGATCGAACAAAAGTTTTAATATAATTAACGCACCAACGTTTTAGTTCAGTGATGCTTTACATCAATTGAATGTAAAAAATAATTAAATTGGTGAGTAGTT
Organism: Phaonia tiefii; assembly: GCA_963931995.1. Taxonomy (NCBI): domain Eukaryota; kingdom Metazoa; phylum Arthropoda; class Insecta; order Diptera; family Muscidae; genus Phaonia; species Phaonia tiefii. The sequence continues at coordinate 148,935,369 of OZ008367.1, read as the reverse complement.
TTCATGCAAATAACGCATACTTTTCACACAATTGATCAAATAATTTCATAAATATGAGCAAACATGTACATTTTACCAATGTACACTTCATATCAACTCAATGAATACTTTCTTAGTTACTTATCCGGTCACAAAAAACCCCGGGGGGTCAGAACCTTACAAAACGAAGATAACATATTTCGCCAAACAGTTCGATCTTTTGCTTTATCTCTCCAGTTGGTAATACCAAGTGTACGCAGGGATTCGTCAACTTGATTCCTCCACGGAGTCTTGGTCTTCCTGTTTTTCGTCTTCCTTCGAGTTCGGTTTCGAAACTCTTCGTGCTGGTTCGTCTTCATCCATTCTACTGAAATGGCCTAGCCAGCGCAATCGCGTTATCTTGATCCGCTTAACTATGTCAATGTCGGGATATAGCTCATACAGCTCATGGTTCATGCGTCGCCGATACTCGCCGTTGTGCACTATAGGGCCATACATTTTTCGGAGTATTTTTCTCTCAAAGACTCCTATAGATGTTTCGCCTGCTTGCGATAAGACCCAGGATTCTGCGCCATAAACCAAGAGAGGTTGTATGAGAGTCTGGTATAGTTGGACTTTTGTCACTCGAGAGAGGGCTTTATCTCTAAAGTGCTTGCTTAGCCCAAAATAACATCTATTCGCAAGCACAATTCTCCGCTTGATCTCAAGGCTGACGTTGTTGTTTTTGTTCACGACAGATCCGAGGTATATAAATTCGTGTACCACCTCGAAATTACAACGGTTATCAACGTTCACGTTTTGGTCTAATCGCATGGAGGCCCTGTTCGTTGAAACCATTAATTTTGTCTTGTCCTCATTTACCGTCAGACCCACTTTTGCCGACTCAGTCTCAATTCTCGAAAACACCGCAGTAACTTCTCTAACTGTGCGTCCAATGATATCTATATCATCAGCATACGCGAGCAGCATGTGACTTTTGCTGCTGATGGTTTTTTTCATGTTGACAGTAGCTTATTTCAGAATAATCTCTATTAAGATGGTAAAGAGATCGCACGATAGGGTGTCACCTTGTCTGAGGCCTCGCTTAGTTTCAAAAGGTTCGGTAATATCCTTACCAACTTTCACTGCGGATTTGGTGTTCGTCAGGGTCATCCTGCAAAAGCGTATGAATTTTGCAGGAATTCCAAGGTCAGACTTTTTTAAATCGTAGAGGTTCCCCGTATCGGACTATCGAAGGCCGCTTTATAATCGATAAATAGATGATAGTTGTCGATTTGTTTTTCGTGGGTCTTCTCTTCTTGTCTCGTCATTGGATATCTCATAGCACAGAGAAATGATCTCTCCATATTCCCAACATACTCTGCACATCTGCGATGAGATTTGCGTCCTTGTATTTAGAGAAGAGGGGCCCTGAACCATGTTTCTTAGTTCCGTTTTTGAATTTGTGGTAGAATTTTAGGACTTCATTCTTCCTTCGGTATGACTCAATTTTCTCACTCTCGCGCTTTCTCCGCTGCCGTTTCTTACGCCTAAAGAGACGGTTTACCTCCTTTCTTTTCTCCCTATACCGCTCAGTTGCAGCTCGCGTTGCAATTGACTGAAGCATTACCATGCGTGCAGCGTTCTTTTCGTCATTTGCAATGCAACACTCTTCATCGTACCATGGTTTGTTGCGAAGCGGTTTTTCAAAACCAAGTGCGGTTGTTGCGGCAGTCTTTATAGAGTCGGAAATGGGATTCCACTGTGCTTCAGGTTCGTTATCGGGAGGGGGTGGGTTCTGTGCCAAAAGTTGCGAGACCTTCGTTGAGTAGGCTGTGGCCACCTCTGGTAATTGCAGCTTTCCAATGTCCAACGATTTTCGCTCTACATAAGCTTGTGCGAACCTTTGCTGCTACCAGGTAGTGATCAGAATCAATGTTAGCTCCTCTGATCACACGTACGTCCATTACACTGGATGAGTGCCTTCCATCAATTACCACGTGATCAATTTGGTTCTTCGTTCTTTGATCAGGGGATATCCAAGTATCCTTGTGGATGTCTTTATGCTGGAATCTTGTACCACTAATGACCATGTTTTTTACCGCGGAAAAGTCAATCAGTCTCATACCGTTGTCGGAACCGTCAGCATGTAGACTGAAATTGCCAATAGATGGATTAAACACATTTTCCCTTCCAACTTTGGCATTTAAATCATTCCTACTTTGGCATTTAAATCTCCTAGTACAATCTTAATGTCATGGCCAGGGCAGCGATCATACGTTTCCTCTAGGAGCTCATAGAATATGTCTTTGTCATCATCATCTTTCTTTTCTGTCGGGGCATGCACACAAATTAGGAAAATATAAAAATATTTCGCTTTTATGCGGATTGTGGTTATACGTTCACTTAATGAATAACATGCATTAAGTTTATGTCAGTTTTGCATCAAACTGATGTCTCGTTTACATTAAATTGATGCACGAATCTGAAAAACAATTGATGCAAAATTGTACATGTAAGAAAATTTTACAATTGTAAATGTGTCGTAGGTTAAAAATTTATGAACTTTTATCAGGACAATGCACAAATTCATAGTTTTCATGTTCGTTTTTCTTTCAGTGACGAACGATCGTCTCAAAGTTTGTGACTCTTCTTATCAGCGCCCTACAGTTCTAGGCGTTCACATTCTCACTAGGTGAAGTTGTCGTCGTCGGGGTTTCTCTACTCTTTCTCGTGTGAATGAATTTATTCCATTAGAAATACATTTTCTTTCACACTTCCATTTTCGTACGTTAGCTCACTTTCGATGAGAAAAGTTATTGGGGCGACGAACATTTTCATTCCTGTGACGCATCTATACCGTTCAGTGTAGATAAGAGATTCAATATATCGCGATTCGTTTGGCTAGGCCATATCAGTTGAATGGATTAGATTACACCACCACGAAAGGTATTCGAAGGCTTACTCGAAGGTCACTGAAAACTACGATGACCAAGATTTCGCGGGGAAAAACCACACGGAAGAATGCCTGTAAGAGCTTGGTATTGCCAATTAGAAAATAAAAGCTAGACAGCGAGCCGGTTTGGGAAATAAATTATTTTCATTCAACAATTTTCCCGGCATATCAGACCAAATAAATTGACTTCAATACCTTCAGTTTTGTTTTTATACATATCCCACGCAGACCATTTTATAGACTGTTCACTCTCCTTAACTAACTTGCATAGAAAAAATATTTATTCTTATACTAGAATAGAAAAATATATAAAGAAGAAGCATAATATAAGAAGCACAAACTACAGCCGACATTTGCCACATAAATTTCCCTTGTATTTGCAACATAAATCAATGTTTGGCTCCTGTCAACATTTGCAACATCTTCCACTAAATCGCTTCAAAGTTATATGAATTCGTATGAATCTCTTGCAAAGACTTTCGTCGCGTTACTTCAATTGTAGTACTATTGCGACCTAAAAGGATATCTAAGGCTATAGTCAAGGATTCCAGCAGCGGAAGTAAGAAGGCCTGCTGGTGTGCCTTCTGAGACAGTGTATTTTCATTCAACAATGCCGTCTTCTAGCAGACATACATTAAATCCCTGTAGGCCTGAAACGCTGTCTCCTCTAAGCATTCTAAAAGAGTTGAAATACATACAAACTTCCCACCTTTAAGTAGGGCTGTTGGAAGACAGGAATTGATGCCTACCTGTGGAAGACAGAATGGATGCTCAGAGGCATGTAAACTTTCCGTCTCAAAACAGGTCTCTTGGCACTCCTACTAATGGAAGGCAGAATGAATGCTCATACGTATTGACATTTCCCTTCTATAAATAGTTAAAGGAAATTAACTTAGTCCTGTTTTCCACATATTCAGAATTTATCATTGCAAAATCATTACCTGTAATCCAGCAGGTAACACGCCCGACCGTAAGTAGCCAGGTCGTGTGTTCTATTCCTCAGGCTGCAGTCATCATCCTGCGGCATCCCCTTACTTTATCTTATCTAGGCTGCCCACATGCCTGATTAAAAAGAGGAAGCGTTCCTGGTATTGACCATTCATTCTGCCTTCCTGACAACAATAGACCTAATTAATGAAGGAAAATTTGAATGTATTTCAGCTCTATAGGCCTGCTTATGTATGCGTTTGTGATATTTTGTAAGACACAAAGAATACCTCCTGCGAGGCCTGCTTTCGGAACGGAAGCAAGCATCTCTATCTATATTTGAACCATTTTACAGTCCTATTTCCAGGCCTCCTTCATGGAATGCCATGTGAATGTGTTTCGAATTTTTTGTCAGTACAAGAGAAGTAGTAAGAATACTCTGTATAGCCAGTAAACAATTTGTTCCGAATTCGGTCAGAAATCTGTCAGACACTCTTCACAAGTTGCCGAGTCTGATGCCGATGTCGGTCAGACAACGTACAGAAAATCGATAGAATTCGGAAAGTTTTGTCGGAAGTTTTTGATAAGAATTCGGAAAGTTTTGTCGGAGGAAATTGGGAAGACTGTGCACAGTTATCGGACAGATTTCTGTGAGAATTCTGAGGGAAATTCTGAAGGATTTTTAGACGTAGCTGAACGAAGTCGGCATAAAGTCATATTAAACGTCCAATAACGGTCCGATTTATCCTATAATTTTCTGACCCTTTGTTCGATTTGTCGTACTAATTTCGGAGAGAAATCTGAAAAAATATTCGATAATGGTCCGACTTTTCCGATCGTTTTGTAATATTTGTCGTGGCAATTTTGGAGAGACGTCTGAATGACCATGCGAGAATATTCCGACTTTTCGGATCATTTACATACATATGCATTTACATATGCACGTACAAATTAATTATTATTTAAATTTGACGACCTCGGCGTCTTAATCAATTGCTTGCTGGTTTGTAACTGAAGATAACAAACAAAGATGCAGACAAAACAAAAACCACAATTCAATTCACCGAAACTATTCGGAAAAGTAGAAACATTTTCGGGGAATTTCCCCTACCTGCGCATGGTAAATCAAAATCAAGTAGAATAAAAAATTCCCTTCAGAGAATGTGCGGAAACGTCGAATGATTTTCGTATGGAATTTCAGAGAATGTGCACATCCGGCTTACAGAAAATGTACAGAAAACTCGCTAAATGACTGAAGGAATTTCAGATATTTCCAGTAGAATAAAAAATTCCCTTCAGAGAATGTGCAGAAACCCGGCTTACAGAAAATGTACAGAAAACTCGCTAAATGACTGAAGGAATTTCAGATATTTCGGCTAATTATCTGATATAATTTAGGAGAATTTACAGACGTCCGACACGTCGGAAACAATTGTTTATACCTCCTAGGGAGCGGTATAGAAGAATGTCAACAAACTGCCTCAGAAGGCATATTTGCAGGCATATTTTGAAAACGCCTTAACGTTTCCGCTATCGGAAGTTATTAATTGGCTGGGTGACTTAATACTAATGTCTGAATATTACAAGTATGGAAATAATTCGCATGTTTAGTTTCTTTACTATTGCTTAATTTCTTCGAAAATGCTCTTTTCCATGTCTTCACCAGGCCTGACTTTGCAGTCATATTAGGGTCTCTACTATTTGCTACATTCCAGAAGACTTGAAATAGAATACCGTCTAGGAAACATCTTCACTATAGACCGGCTAAAAAGCCTGCTATGAGAAAAAACAAATTATGGATAGCATTTTTAGGGTGGTATTTTCAAGTCCATTTGCAGGCCTACTAGAAGGAATTCAAAATCACCCTTTCCTGCTGCTGGGATTGTGTGTGTTTGTGTGCGTGGTTGTGTTTCAGGACGATGTTCAAATGCTTGTGTATGGGTTAGTTGGTATGTGTATTTGATTTAGATGTGTTTCATTTGCTGTGGCACCAAAAGTATTTCAGGACTTTGGGGATCAATTACTTTTCCTGGTTAATCAGGTAACAAACATCATTTGACTTAATTACGTAATTCCTCACAATTTTAGAATTTGAGATTTATGTCTTCCATTGATGAGATTTCCATAGGTGATGTTAAATCACTTTCTTGGGCAAGACATGACAAATTTATTAAAGTGTCCCACATTTTAGGAATTTTTGTATGGCTTGACTTAAAGAGAACTGTATTAGAAAATGTGATTAGCAATCGAGCTTAAACAGTTTTGGAGCAATGTTATTGTTGGGCACTGGAACAATGAAACTGGAGAACACGGGTAATGCCAATGCGGATGCTTAGTGATTGTTCTTATCTGTTTATTACAGCCATCGAAATTAGCTCAATAATATGAAGACTTCCGATAAGATCAATCCAACTCAATGCTGCTCAAACCCTTAATCCGGGGTGTCACGTGTACCACGACTATCATGACTATCATGCACTAAGATAATTAATTGTTTGAAAAGAGGTTGTAGCAACCGTAAATTCGGTTGTTGCTACCGAAATGATGTTGCCACAAGCGAATTGAGGTTGTCATGACTCAATTTAGTCCCTACAACTGAAACTCGGTTGAATAAACCTCGTTCCATAATTGATTCGTTTGTGACAACTGAATCTTCAATTACTTTATATTCGTTAGCCAACCAAATTTTCTGTAACTTCGGTTGGAATAACCGAATTTGGAAGTAATTCGAATGCAACAAACGAAATTGTTACAAAATTGACAAATATTGCAAATATCCAATTTAGTATCAATAACCGAACTTGACCTTAAGTCGGTTACAACGATCGAATTGCGAGTAAATTCGATTGCGGTAAACGAATTTATCATAAATTCTGTAGAGACAACCGAATTCGTTTTCAAATCGGTTGACACAACAGTAGTATCGGTTGCCACAACAGTAGTCAGTAATCAACAAGCTTTGTGCGTGGTGATGTTGAATATACAAATATTTTAACGTTTTCATTGTGTAACTTCTTACATATCCTGGATAATCACTATTGATGCTAGTTGAAATACTTATACATATAGCGGAAAAGATGATTATCCAGTAAACGAATAAATTGGTTTTATTTATATGAATCACTACAGTTATTGAGAAATGTCAGTCAAAATATTGTAATTACAAATTTTGCTTTACAACATGTTAATTAAATAATAATGAATAGCAAATACAATGTGTTTGGACACTAGCTGCAAACACGATGCATTTGCTTTCAAACAACATAAAAGGCAGAGTTTTCAGCGTATAGCTCTATGCAAGAGGAGATTGATGTTATCCTTAGAATACTGGAGGGAATAAGGTCACAAGAATGTGAAGAAGATTCATTCATACCATACAAAGTGGAAAAAGCCTCGCACAAAGTTGCCAAAACCCGTTAATATATTGACTTCAGATGTATGTGTAGTAGGGATGCTAAACGGGAAATCCCGAATCCCGGAATTTTTCGGGATTATTATTAATTTTGAAAAACTAAAAACAATGACAAAAGTTCAGTCTGGTGTTATTTTTTGGAAGAGTCGTAAGGTGCACCTCAAGCAAAATGCAAATTGTGCAAAAAGGGTTTAAAAACCAATAGTGGCTCGACAATAGTGGCATCTTAACGTAAGTTAATTTTGGCATATGTATGTATGTCTATTATACGGCTTACTCTCCAAAAATTACAACATATATTGCGTCGGGTAGAACATGTTATTTTAAGCAAAGAATTTAAAATAACAAAGTCGGGGCAAATGTCTAGTTTCAGAGTTATGGACCCCGAAATTTCGGATACTTTTTCCACAAATTTTTTGTTTTTGTTTGAAATTTTTTTGTAATTTTTGTTTTTGTTTGAAAAAAAAATATTCGAAAAATCGCGCGATGTTTTTAATATAGTTGTTGTTTTTGTTTCAGAAAACTAAAAAAAACGAAAATTTTTCTAAATGTCAACATCCAACAACTAAGCGACTTACGATGCGTTTACCCGTGACACTTTGCGACAAGACAGCTGAGAATATGTATTAACTGTCAAAAACAGAAAAATTGTTTGTGACAGTACAGTTACAGTAAGCAAATTTTTAAGCAAATTTCGTTAAATTTCGTGCTCTGATCTTTTATTTCTTCCCTCTTTTGCCATTGTGGTTTGCCTTACTTCTCCAAATTACAATGGAAATGATGTAGTATGCAAAATTAGACATGTATATTGTTTGTACTACTTACTTACTTATCCGGTCTCGGACAACCCCGGGGTGTCAGAGACCTTACAAAACGAAGATAACATATTTCGCCAACCAGTTCGATCTTTTGCTTTATTTCTCCAGTTGGCAATACCAAGTGTACGCAGGGATTCGTCAACCTGATCCCTCCAGCGGAGTCTTGGTCTTCCTATTTTTCGTCTTCCTTCGAGCACGGTTTCGAAAACCCTTCGCGCTAGTTCGTCTTCATCCATTCTACTGACATGGCATAGCCAGCGCAATCGCGTTATTTTGATCCGCTTAATTATGTCAATGTCGGGATATAGCTCATACAGCTCATGGTTCATGCGTCGCCGATACTCGCCGTTGTGCACTATAGGGCCATACATTTTTCGGAGTATTTTTCTCTCAAAGACTCCTATAGATGTTTCGTCTGCTTGCGATAAGACCCAGGATTCTGCGCCATAAAGCAAGAGAGGTTGTATGAGAGTCTGGTATAGTTGGACTTTTGTTACTCGAGAGAGGGCTTTATCTCTATAGTGCTTGCTTAGCCCAAAATAACGTCTATTCGCAAGCACAATTCTCCGCTTGATCTCAAGGCTGACGTTGTTGTTTTTGTTCACGGGAGATCCGAGGTATATAAATTCGTCCACTACCTCGAAGTTATAACGGTAATCAACGTTCACGCTTTGGTCTAATCGCGTGGAGGCCCTGTTCGTTGAAACCATTAATTTTGTCTTGTCCTCATTTACCGTCAGACCCACTTTTGCTGACTCCTTCTCAATTCTCGAAAAAAACGCAGTAACTTCTCTAATTGTGCGCCCAATGATATCTATATCATCAGCATACGCGAGCAGCATGTGACTTTTGCTGCTGATGGTTTTATTCATGTTGACTGCAGCTTTTCCCATAATGATCTCCAATAAGATGTTAAAGAGAGGCCTCGCTTAGTTTCGAAAGGTTCGGTAAGATCCTTACCAACTTTCACTGCGGTCAGTTGTCGATTTTCCAGGGCTAAAGCCACACTGGTATGGTTCAATCAGGTCAGCGATAATTGTATTGTCAAACAATATTTCAATAAAAATTAGCAAAATTTTCAAATACAAATATATTTTCCAATTTGTAAAGTCGTTGGCTATATTTTGCTTTTTTCTCAAATTACTTCGAAACGTCACCGATATGGCCGATGGCTGAACTAGTAGAGGTTGACGCAGTAGGATTTGTTGTAATTATGTGAACCAACAACAGGCATTTAGTTTTTGTATCATGACTCTAATCGTCAAATTCAACACAGATCCATATGAACAAACACAGTAAACAAAAAAGTACAACAACAAAATACACTAAATTTAACAGATGGAGTCATAAGAAAGCAAAATCAGTTGTTCTATTGCGCCAACCTTTACTAGTTCAGCCATGATCTGGTAGCTTATGTCAAATCTCTTGCCGAAGTTACTGTCATTGAAAAATCAGAGACAGTTGCGAGGCAAGTGAGAGAAGTGTAAGTGTGGCAGTAAAAATGTGTGAATGTATTCCCACTGTCGGAGCAAAACTGTCCCGTGTAAACGCCAGGTTATCAAAAAGTTCTACATTATTTTATGAGTTTATTTTGAATTGTGTTATACAAAAAACTGGTATCAATTGCTTTACACGGTACGTTAATGCCATAACCCTCTCACTTATCCGAAATGTCGGGGACCATAACTTCGAAACTATGCAAATTAGACGGGTTTTTTAAAATGTACGAAAGCTTCGAGTGCATGCTGAAAGCGAATCTACCTCACGTTGTTACATAATTTGAATACAAACTTTCCGAATTTTGTCAATATAATTATCAATTTGTATTGTCCAAATGTTACAGAACTCCGGTACTGGGAATCAAAAATGCATCAGGAAATATAAACGACTTTTATGTTGTCACTAAAATTTAGTGACGTTTGCCATTCAGAAACACCAAAAACCTTTTGTTCGTTATTTTGACGAAGGTATTGAGGTATTCGAGACACGACTATGTTAAACTACTAAACTATTGTTGTTTGGGATCTCTTTTTCAGTATTTTATTTAGTTAGTACTTGGTTTCTTAAAACGAATTTGAACCAACGGACGAATCGGCTAAATTTAAAACGATAATTTTAAGAAAAAAAAATAGGTAAAATAAAAAAATAGGTAAAAAATATTAATTTTTCAAAACTGTTTTGTAAGGAATTATGTTGCATATTTTAATTGCCGAATGCAAAGTTGTGGTTACTCCAGTAAATGCATATATTACTGTCTACGTGAATTTTACAGAAATATATAGAGAAATAAGTTCGACATAGAAAGAAAAACTGTTAATTTTCCATCGACATTGACAGTGATAAGAAACTTAAAAAAAGGCAAACGAACATATCGATGGTCATAAGTTGTTACCTCGTAACTGATTTTTACTCTCTTTGAGGAGACGAGGAAAATGTCATAACTTTCCGAAATTTTATTTTATTTTATTTATTTGTTTTAAATAAACTATTATATAAGTATAATAAAGATTGAATATGTTGAATATAAATATAATAAAGGTTGTTTACTAATTTCAATTATTTTCAAATAAGGAAGAATCATTCCGTGGTCACGTACAGACAAATTCAACTATTTGAAGTGTTTATAAAAGGTGTCTCAGTAAGAATGCAGTTTTTGATTTTAATATAAAAACACGTATTTTTTGAGACAGTTGTGATTTCTTTATTGGATTGTAAAGCAGATATGTTCCGATTAAGTATGGAATAAAATAGCCGTCAAATGGCCCCCACGGCTCTGATGACAAGGCAATTTTTGTTTTCATGAAATTTTCGATGATTTTTCCACAGATATGTAACTGTATCTCACCGACAACGAGTTGGATCTCGGATTTGAGCTCAGGACTTGTTTCTAGTTTATTCGTATAAACCCGAGATTGAACAAATCCCTAAAAAAAGAAACCGCACGGCGTTAAATCGGATGAACTTGGTGGCCAGTTGACATCAGAATTTCATGTGACAATTTGTTCTGGAAATCGTTGCTGCAATAAATCGATTGTTTCATGCGCGATGTAGCAGATGCCGCCGTCTTGCTGAAACCGCATGTCGTCCAGATCCATGCCGTCCAGATCCATGCCGTCCTGTTGAGGGCACAAGAACTCCGTTATCATGTTTCTCTAACGAATGCCGTTCACAGTCACTGCAATTTCGGTCCCATTTTCAAAAACCAACACCAGGCAGTTCCTAGTTGTGGGTGCATTTGTTGCTCATGGATTGCATAAAGATTTTCTGAGCCCCAAATTCAACAAGTTTGGGATTTCACGAAGCCATTCAGATGGAAATGCGCTTCATCGGAGAGATGACTTATTTCGAAAAATTTTGCTCCATTCATTACCCATTGAACGAAAGCCGGCGCTTTCCATGGTCCGCTAGTTTGAGCTCCTGAGTAAGCTGATTTTGTATGTCTTTTGTCAAAATTCGCTGCGTAGTGCATCGTGAAATTTGAAGTTGTTGAATTGATGTTTCTGGTTTTCGGCGGCACTCTCGTTTACAGCAGCAATGTTTTCGAGAGACCTACCGGTACGTTTTCGCACAGGAGTCTTACTGTCGATAACCGACCCAGTTTCTTTAAATTTTTTGACCACTGAATGGTTGCCACATTATGTGCACTTCTTCGAAGTTTGCGAGCGGTCTCAGCATAACTTACTGACACAACCATCATATAAAAAAACAATATTTTCAATATAGCACGGAATACTCCGAAAAATTAATTCATTGAACTCTTCACATGAGTAATTGGAAACTAGAATTTGACCAGTGAACATTATCGTAAGGGAAAAAGTTGTTTTGCAATTTAATTACCATTTTGAGGCTATTCTGGGCATTACTTTGGAGAGGGAAATATCAAGAAGTAGAAACTCTTTCATCAAAATATAACGTGGACTTTACTGTTTAAGTGAATTGGGTATTAAGATGCCGAAATACTCATTATTACCAAAAACTGGGCATAACTTAAAAGAATTGGGCAACAAGAAGCCGGAATACCCGTCAAGTCCATATTGTAAAAACGTATATGGACTATTGTGGCGAATAAAATGCAGCATATTTTTCATGAAATTATTAGCACCGTTCTTCTTCTCAATATAGTGCTACGAATCAAGTTTCTTCTTTCTTCTTTGATTTTCATTTGCATTTAGTTTGAAGAATTTTTCAATAGCATCATTCCAACCAACCGCTGATGAAGATCTGTAACTAGATCTGAAATAGCTATACGGGTTGCCAGGAATCATAGGAATGTCTTTGGAAAACTCTTTTTTGAAAACTATATCTCTATTAAAAGATATGTAGAATGGTCTTGAGCTTGATTAATAAAATAAAAAAGTTTTTATAAAATACATATAAAGGGTTTTTCAACAGAGACCCTACAAAAGTAAATCGATAGGGACAGCAAACGACGCCATATTTTTCCCGCTCTTTTCTCTTCAGTCAAGTTTTCTCTTCAGTAAGGTTTGCCATTTCATCATGGAAAGATATACGAGCCAACAACGAGTCGAAATTATTAAAATTTACTACCGAAATTTGGAGTCAGTGGCCTCAACTTTAAGAGCGCTACGTCCAACTTAGGGTCGTCATAATCATCCTACCAGGTCAACAATTGAGCGTCTAGTGGAAAAATTTGAATCCACCGGCACAGTACAAAATGTTCCCGTACCAGTGAGACAAAGAAGTGCCCGTAGTGTCGAGAATATTGCTGCCGCTGAGGCTTCAGTTCAAGAAAGCCCAACTGTGTCTCTCACACGTCGTTCTCAAGCGTTGGGCATCTCTGTGACGTCGTTGTGGCGAATTTTGCGAAAAGATCTTGGCCTACATCCTTACAAGCTCAAATTGACGCAAGAACTGAAGCCGTTTGACCACCATAAGCGGTCGTATGTTCGTGAATTGGGCTGAAATCATCTTCAGCGACGAGGCCTATTTCTGGCTGAATGGCTTCGTCAATAAGCAAAATATGCGTTATTGGTCAGACAGCAATCCACACGTAATCCATGAGTCATCATTGCATCCCGAAAAAATTACGGTTTGGTGCGGTTTATGGGCCCGCGGTGTCATTGGGCCGTACTTCTTCCGTGATGATCAAGACCGGCACATTACTGTGCATGCGAATCGCTACCGTTCAATGATAACCGAATATTTTTGGCCCCAATTGGATAATATGGACTTGGAGGACATGTGGTTCCTACAGGACGGCGCCACAAGCCACACTGCGAATGCCACAATCAATTTATTGGAAACCAAGTTTGGTGAACGTGTTATCTCACGAAATGGCCCAGTCGATTGGCCGCCTCGGTCGTGCAATTTGACGCCGTTAGATTATTTCCTGTGGGGCTACGTCAAGTCTATGGTCTATGCCAACAATCCAGCGACGGTTGATGAACTTCGTACGAATATCGAACGTGAAATTGCAACAGTATCGGCCGATTTATGCTTGAAAACCGTCGAAAATTGGGTTCAGCGTCTGGACATGCAAAAGAAATCGAGTTCCATACATAATGGCATCGAACGTGCTTTCACAGGAATAAAGAATTTCATTGGTGTCTAAAACCGGTTTTGTTTTATTTAAAAAATACTTTTGTAGCGCTCTTATTGAAAAATAATAACTACTATTAATACATAGTTTTTATCGTGCTACATTTCAACACCGTCACCACATCGAAAAAGATAAATCTTGTAGCAAAACAACCACATTTTGTTAAATTGACTCTCATTTTATTACTGTGTTGGGAGATAGGAATACATTATTTCTTTGATGAAATTGTATATGTTTGAATTTCTGCACAATTGGACACATTTTCTTATATATAAAATGTGAAATAAATAGGAAATATTCTACAAACCATAGAGAAATTTAAAAAGAAGTCCTACTTTACTAAACTTAACTAAACTCTTGTTTGTCCAAATTTTGAGGATTTCATTTACAGCAAACGAATATTTTTGTTTATGAGAAACGGAAACGCATATCATGGCAGTAGCATATCCAGAAAACGGGAGCAATTTAAAATGTATCTATTTTTTTTTTAATTCCACCCATAATTAAATTTTTCATATAGTTTAGCACAAAAGATTTATTTCTAAATATTATGCTGAATTGGATATATTTTCGATACTAGAAGTTGTTGGTTTTTTTTAAATTTTAAACGCAAATTTGTTTTAGTCAGAGTAAGGTCAGTCAATCATTTTCGAAAAATCTAAATCGGTAAGGGAGGTTATTTTTTAATTCTGTGAAGATTTAAATCTTTGCCAATTCAGAGCTTTATTTTTAGCTCCGGAACCGAATTTTTATTTTCAAAGATTTGAAAATATTGCTCGTTCCCGATTTAATTCAAAAATAATGATTCGAGAGAAAAATATTCAGAATATATTTAAATTATTAAATAATAGGAAACAAATCGTAAAATTTTGTTATACAGGGAATACTGTTTGCAAGGATGGGAAGGTGTTAAAAAGTGGGCAGGTGAGGTATGACTAACCTGACCAACCATCCAGATGTTGACGGAATTATCCCGGATTTCAATCCCGCTTTTTAATCTTAGAAATAGTGAAGTAGAATTTAGCTTGGAAGTTTTATTTTGTTAACACAATTTTCAATAGTCACAAGCAGGATTTGAATTCACAATGTCACGATCGTTTCGAAGTTTGTGAACTTTATCATCAGAGGCATAGTTGTAGTTGTACTGAGATCTGTTCAAATCTTTCACTAACTGAAATAATCTGGTAGAGGTGTTTTTTCTTTTCTTCTTCTTATTAAAGTGATATATCTCTGTGGTGGTGCAACGGTTAGTGTGCGCGGCTGTTGTGAAAGAGAACGTGGGTTCGATCCCTGCTCTGACCACCTTACGCTTCTTTCGACGACGGCCACCTCGCTTAATGACGGCGACACTATCGAGTAATAAACCATGAAATAGCTTCTCCAAAAACAATTCGGAACCGGTTTAAAACTGCAAATCCCAATCAGTGAGTGAAAACTGAAAAGCGCACATCTCAGTGATTGTGAGAAGCTCTCCCCTATCCCGTCATGGGATGTATTGGGAAAATATTTACTTTATTTAATGTTACATATCTATTTTTTTACCGTTTTACTGTTAAGAGGAAAATTATTCTTATTATTAATTTTTTAGTTTGGCTTTAAAAAAATTAATAATATAAAAATATACCCAGCAGGAAAAGGGAATGAATAGGAAGCGAGAAGGTAATGTGTAGCGTCTATTAAACGTTGATTCCAGAATGCATTATTCTTAACACAGGGATGTCCTAGGAAAAGAATGAATTATTTTAATGTGTCCAGAGAATAAATTATATAATTCGTTCTTTTTAATGCATTATTTAACATGTTATCAGTCATATTTTTGAAGTCATCTGGCGAATTATTCAAAACGTATTACTCTCTCATAACTTGGTCCATTCATAATTTTGATGTGAAACATTGATGCCCTTTGAAAGACTTTTGTTTTTTGTATTGTTTTATGTAATAACATTGTCGAAAAGGTGCATTTATATTGAAATAATCTATAAAGAGAATAAGACTCGTTTATACTGTTTTACTCAGACTCCCTACATGAGAGCGGAAAAAGAGTGCAATGAGTTCTCTATACTTTTAAATACTTATTGTCGTCGCTCTGTTTACGAAAAAACAAAAACAATTATTTTAGTGAGCTAAATATTGTTTTATTTATTTCAAGAATATTACATCTAATGTTAAAGCAGATGTAAGAAAAAAGAAGCCTTCAGCACAAAAACTATTTATTTTTTATTTTCCAATGTAACATTTTCTAATGTGTTCATATAAATCCAATAAGTACCGTGTAACAAAAAGGTGTTAACATATCGCCCGTTAGTTCGAATGCTCATTTTATTTGCAGGAAGAGTTTCAACTGTTGCGGTCTACGTTGAGTGTGCGTAGCAAATGAAACCTTTTTGCGGCAAAACGAACTCTAGATGCTTTTTCTTTGGGTTTATGTATATTTCTTTTAAGACAAAATTCACATTTTCACACTAATGTTGACAACACATTAATATTGACAACCTATTATGCCACCAAGCATTTCAATTGTCTATAATTTGTAAACTCTTCTTCTTCGCCCTTCGTCCATTTATTTAATGTTTCTCTTCACCCAATAGCATTTGCTGTATCGCATTTTCTCGCCATGACGAAATCATTACCTGATTACAGCCATGAAAAATAACAGGAATATTCGAGTATTTTGTGGAATGTAAATAAACAACCACAAAATAGCAACTCCATTTTCTGAGTAGAATTTTCACATAGAAATATCAACAAATAAATGCCAAAATAAATTTCAACAACTTCAAATGTATTCATTGGGCAATATCTTACCCATTGGCGTTCTAGAACTAACCAGAGTTTGCAGCAAAAAAGAAACAAAGTAAATGTAAAACCAGCTCCAGACAGCAGTGCATTTGCTACGTGCGGTTGGTTACAGTGAGCCAAATTTGATTTATTTACTGCAATAGAGACCACAACAAAGTGGAAGTTGAATTCCAGTATTTTTTGGGTATAAAATATGAGGGAATTCTAAAAAGTAATCATCGGTGGATCGAAAATTACACAGAAAATTGATTTTACATCCGCTTCCAGAACGAACGTCTTAGGTCAGAGTATATCTTAAATATGCCTTAACGTCCATGATAAATTTTTTATATTTTTTGGAATGAAAGTGTGGCCATCGGTGGTGCAATCGCTCCAATACGCGACTCTTGTAAATATGAACATGAGATCGATCCCTGCTCTGACCACCTTGCATGTGTTTAGACGGCGGGCACCTCGATTAGTGACGACAACACTATCGAGTATTTCGCCTTGAAGAAGCTTCTCAAAGTACCATTAGGAAACGGAGTAAAACTGTAGGTACCAATCAGCTCACAGGTTATGAGAAACCTTCATGGGATATAATAGGAAAATTTGTTTTTAATTGCGACAAACGAACTTTAGTTAACTCAACCATGTCGTTTCCTATGTGATAAAAAAAATCATCAACGACAACCGAAATCCTTTATCTCATTTTCTCGCCAACCTAAAAAAATGGTTACGGGAACTGCAAACGTTTTCCCTCACTGTTCCTTCATTTACCACAAACGAGTCATTGTAACTCCAAACAAACAAACTTTTACTAGAAACGAAAAATTTTTGCGACATATTTCTTTTTCGTTTACAGCAAACGAGTTATATGTCTATGTAAAGAATTTATTTTGGATGGAACTATACCCTCATTAATAAAAAGTTTTTTAAAGTGCGATAGAAATTGAAATTGTAAAAAATAACACAAAAAATTTTATTTTAATAAAACAAATTTTTTATGGCATCAACATCTTAAAATGATTTCGGGCATATGGCCAGCGCGGCTGTTCATAACGAAGAACATTCCGGACGTCAAATTTTGGGTCACTTTCTTGATAATTGCTGGTCGTTTGTCGCAAAGTACACGAACAATTGTGACCTCCAAGCCGTCAATTGTTGCTGGTTAATCAGCATACATCAATGACTTCACATAGCATCATAGAAAATAATCGAGACGTGTCAAATCGCACGACCTTGGAGGCCAATTCGCAGTTTCATTTCTCGAATTAACTTATCGCCACATTTTGATTACACGTAGTGGTATCATTTCAAACAAATACATTTTCAAACAAAAAGATATTGATCACGATCAGCATTGACCGTATCGCGAGCTCCGGCTGCATTTATGATGAAATTGGTTCCGATGATGCCATCACCGTGAAAACCGCACCAAACGGTGAATTTTTCTGGATGTAATGGAGTCTCTAGGGTTTGTTATGGAGTCTCTAAGGTTTGTTTACTCCATATGCGGCAATTTTGTTTATTAACAAGCCAAAAAATGAGGCTCACCAGTGAACACAATTTTGCGGTAAAAGATCAGGTTAGTTTCCAACTGCTCTAAAGCTCAATCGACAAAAGAATGACGAATATGATGGTTTCGTGGCTCTAATTCCTGCGCCAGTCAGATTTTACAAGGGTGCAGGCCTTTGCGCAACATTTGACGGACAGAGCCCCAATTCGTGCGATCGACGACGAATCGATAAATTTGGACAATCCTTCGGTGCGTTGGTATTATTGCATCATTTAGATGGCATGTGGTATGAAATCTATCCACAGTTCGATGAATGGCACAGATGGACGATTATGTGCGTCATAAAAATCAGTCGTATGCGTCATAAAAATCAGTCGTCCATAAGTTGCACGAAACGATTATTGATTTTCAAAGTAAATTTGGGTAATTTGGTAACGTTGTTCAAGCATGAATCCATTAATCCCTCTTACCAGGATCTCAAATCAGCACACCATGCACAGCGACGGGCATTCGTTCAATGTTTAACGAAGCAAGCGAAATTAATGCCGAAAATAATGCCGAAAGAAATCATCCTAACCGATGAGGTGTATTTTCATCTGAATGGGTTCGTCTACAAACAAAATTTTTGATTTTGGGGCTCAGAAAATCCCCACGAATGCATCCATGAGAAATAAATGCATCCACAACCAGTATTTGTCTGCACTCGGCGAACTAATAGTTTAAAAAGACGTGATAGTAGCAGCTGTAAATTCGGAAGTTGCCACCGAATTGCGGTTGCCACAACTGAATTGATGTTGTCACGACTGAAGTTAGTCTCCACAAATGAAATTCAGTTGAAGCAACCACGCTTCATAACTGAACCGATTGCGACAATTCTCTCAATTTTCAATTTTACGCATTATGTCAACTAAATTTTCTATAAACTCGGTTCCTACAACCAAATTTGGAATTAATTCGGATGCAACAACCGAAATTGGTACCAAATTCGGTTGCAGCAACTGAATGTGGCATCAAATCAGGTGCAACAAACGAATTCGATTCCAACTATAGAATTTGGTATCAATTCGGTCGCAATAACCGAATTTGGCCGTAAGTCGGTTGCCACGATAGAATTTAACATCAATTCGGTTGGTGTAACCGAATTTCTCATGAATTCTGTTGGGACAACCGAATTGGATTTCAATTTTGTTATCACAACGAAATTATATACTATATTTCAAATATATATATGTTCAAAATTCTAAGAGCAGATATTATATTAAATATGTATCTAAAAAACTTGCAATTGGTGCGAACACGGTGATATCCTGAAAGCTGAGTAAAAATATTGTAGATATTTTCTCTGTATTAAAACGTCCTATTTAGCAGAAATTACCCACATTTATCAGTGTGCAGTATATGCAGATGACAACAGATCAGATTTTCAAGGTCGGTCATTTGAGATGTGCTGCCATCCTCTTTTTGAAGAAAGGTTAAGGATCTATTCACACCATCGTCGCGTCAAAATTGAACTTTCATGACTGCACAAACGAAGTGGCATTAAAATAAATTTGTTACCCTAAAGATCCACGTTATTTCCACGCTTTGTAATTATTTATGAGAATACAGGAAAATAAATCAGCACTAAATTAATAGACACATATTTCAAAATTCAGTTGTGACAACCTCCGATTCGGCTGTAACAACCTCTAATTCAGATCTGGCAACATCTAATTCAGCTGTCACGACCTCTATTTTGGTTGAGACAACCTCTGGTCCGGGTGTGATGACCTCTAGTTGGGTTTTGATAACCTCTAAAGTTGGTTACGGCAAATTCGGCTGTGTCAGCTCAATTTTTCTGTGAGTGTGGTGGTGATTTTGGTTAGGTACCTGTGAATGGCAGTGACTATGAATGGCATTCGTTACAGGAACATGATAACACCGTTCGTGTGACCTCATCTGGACGGTATAGATCTGGACGACATGTGGTTGCAGCAGGACGGTGCCCGAGCATAAAACAATCGATTTATTGAAACAACAATTTCCAGACTCGAAATTCCGATATAAACTGTCTGCCAAGATTGTGCGAATTAACGCCGTGCGATTTCTTTCGTTAGGATTGTGTGACATCTCTGCGTCTTAGCAAATAAATCACAAGCAATTTCTGTGCCCAAGACCGAGATCCAACGACCCGCGACATCGAAAATATAATGAAAAGAGAAAGGCCCATGTGATCAGAGCCACGAGAGCCAATTGCCTGATCTTTGGTTTTATACTTAATCGGAATATGTCTGCTTTATAATGCAGTAAAAGTAGCCACACTTGGTTAAAACTATGAGTTTTAATTTTAAGTTTTATCGTACACCTTTGCTGGTACACCTTTTACTATATCAAAATTATAACAATGATGGTAATTAACTGACAAGGTGGCCCAGTGCCTATTAAACTTCGACCTAGTACGAAACAGAATTCACAATCAAATTTTTGGAGCTTTTGATCCCTGAGTGCGATTGTAGAGGAGCAGTATCTAATGGATTTGCAGTCTTTCCGTAACATCATGAAAACATCACCGTGCTTATTACACCGCCCTCATTCTACTCGTAACACAAATAATGCAATAAACTATAAGACAAACGAAAACTACTTGTTTATGTACAATTTTTCATATTTCATACTCTCGTTCTGTCTGCTATAAAAGATATCATGTTACAATTGAGTTAGACGAATATCTGCTAATATAAATTACATTCACATACACACACTTCACTGTATCTGTGTAAGTTAGTTAGTCTACATACAAGCTCAATTTCGTATTCCTGTGTGATATTTCTTCGCCTCAACTGGTTCAGCAAGAAAATATCAACAACCCAAGAAAGTTTCAGTTTCCGTTTCTATTTCATGTAAAACAATGAAATTACCTTTAGGATGTTACGTTTTTCTATTTTGCTACTGACTTTTATTTTGTTGATTGTTATTTTCTTTCTAAGATCTTGTGGAAGGAAGAAGAGGATTTAGCAAATTATTAATATTTTGTTAGACTCTCGTTTTGTTTATAGTTTTACTTTGAAATCTCAACATTTGTGGAATAGTTGTTGTTTAAATTTATGTTAGGTTTTGCAATTGTTTGTAGCTTAAATATTTTCTTAAAGTTTGTTGGCAATGATTGTGTTGAAAATTCTTTAAGTCATTGGGGAAAGTATGACAGGCCCAAGAACCAATGCTGTCGACCACAGGATTTAAAGAAGATGTCATGAATTTTTGAGACACTTATTTCTGCTTATAAAGCTGAACTCTTTCTGAAGATATAGTCTGGTCAACAAAGGGATTCGCTCAAATTAAATTGTTGCAATTTACTGCTGGAAACGAGATGAATAACACTATGTAGCACAATATTTGATGTACAACTACTTTTATGACTTAGTTCGGTTTCCTAAAAACGAAGATCAATATTATAACAATTTTAATTGTGGGGTTTTTTCAGTTTGTTTCAAATTTTTTTTTATTTTTCAAAAAGCCACATTTACTGTAGCTTTGGCTTATTTCTCTTGAATTCAATCACAGATTCTGGCAGGAGAAAACTGTTTAGAAATTATTAATTAAAGCATCTCCATGCTGAAAAAATCGACCACAGGAATATATATTGTTTGCAAGCATTGTTTTCATGAATTGAGGATCTGCTGTTTTTTGTTGACTGTCACCAGTTTTCAACAAACATTTGGATCACAAAAACATGTGTTATAAAAAATTAATCGGGCATATTCATTTGTCCATAGAAGGCGGATAAGCCAAACATATACCAAACCAAACTAGAAACCAAAAAAAGAAAATCCAGGTTCGATATATTGCATCCTGGTGAGCATCTGATCCATAATGGGCTGATGCAACCAAATATCCTGGCAGTATGCAAACTGCAAAAACCCGGTGGACTAGGTTTGCTTCCGCCACCGTTCATAATGGCAGTGAATATACAAAAACGAAAAACAAAACATAAACAACCCCTATTTGTTGAAGACCCCCGCAAACGTTATAAGGGCCACGATTAACGGATATGCACTTGGAATGTAAGAACTCTATATAGATTCGGTGAAAGTATCCAATTGGCAGGAGTCCTCGAACGTTATAAGGCTGACATTACCGCAATCCAAGAAATGCGATGGACAGGACATGGCTGCACAAGAAAAAGACACGGCGAAATATACTACAGTTGCCATGAGAAAAAGCATGAATTTGGTTGCGGATTTGTAGTTGGCAAAAGACTATGACAGAGGTTCAATCCTGTGAGTAAACGTATAACCACAATCCGCATAAAAGCGAAACATTTTTATATGCCCCAAATTTGTGTGCACGCCCCGACAGAAGACAAAGATGTTGATGCCAAAGATATCACAGTTGGAAAATTTGTCTTGCAGAAATTTTCAGTAGAATTTCCTTAGGACAATGTCAGCAGGTGCTGACACATTATAGAAGACATGTTCATGACATGTCACTAGTTTTGCCTTGGGTGACATAAACTGTGAATGGGCTGACAATTGATGTAAGACCGTTACTAATGCCAATATCGGTAGAGGAAGTCTTCACCTTTTGTCAACAGCGAGCCATGCGTATAAAATTTCAAGTTATCCAGAAAACATAAAACTGAAAAATTTATATTTGAATTAAGTGTCGTAAATATTTTACAAAATATTTGAAAATTTAATCAAGAATATGCACGTTTTCAGAGAATATGAATGTACTTGCTGAAAAGCCCGACACTTCGTTGTCGGTAGTTTTATGAACTTTTTAAACTTTCCCCCCGTTTACTCGCTAATTTAACAAGTTTCTGGGCTAAACTGCAAATAGTACCATACCAGGGAGTAATGGAATATCCGAATTAAGAAATATTGAAAATTTCAGCTTTTTGGGCACGCCGCCATAGAAGAGACTTTTCCGCGTTTTGTCCCTCCCCGTATTAATTTCCAAAAATCCCGTCTTAGCGGACGTCAGCGCTAGAGGATGGACCTCCATGCCAAATTGCAAGTTCCTAGCTCCAGCGGTTAGGGCTGGGCGATGTTGAGTCAGTCAGTCAGTAACGTTATTCATTTATATATATACAGGGTTTTTTTTTTAAACTGAGACGATCAAATATCTCGAAAAATAGCCACTCTACAGAAAAAATGTCCATATTCAAAATTTAATCATACCGCGGGGGAAATACATTAGTGCAAAAAAAATAGTCCCCCACCCCCCCCCCCCCCCCCCCCCCTTTGTAGATGGGGCGGGGGTAACTTTTAAACTAAGATAAGAAGCCATATTTTTTATTGCAGATACTGATTCTACGACTAAAAGTAAGTATGATTTGAATGAAATATTTTGTTCGGTTCATGATAGATGGTGTTGTAATCGATGAAATTCAATTTTTTCAATTTCTCCCCCTTAGAACACACGCATTCGATTCTGCAATATGTTTGAAATAAAAAACATCACGTTATCATTTTGAACACTTATTTTAAGCTAAAATTATTTTATTCACCTACCTTTTACATTAATAAATTGTTTTGATGACGAATTTCGAGTATTTGCAATGATAACGTGATGTTTTTTATTTCAAACATATTGCAGAATCGAATGCGTGTGTTCTAAGGGGGAGAAATTGAAAAAATTGAATTTCATCGATTACAACACCATCTATCATGAACCGAACAAAATATTTCATTCAAATCATACTTACTTTTAGTCGTAGAATCAGTATCTGCAATAAAAAATATGGCTTCCTATCTTAGTTTAAAAGTTACCCCCGCCCCATCTACAAAGGGGGGGGGTGGGGGACTATTTTTTTTGCACTAATGTATTTCCCCCGCGGTATGATTAAATTTTGAATATGGACATTTTTTCTGTAGAGTGGCTATTTTTCGAGATATTTGATCGTCTCAGTTTAAAAAAAACACCCTGTATATATGTAGATGTACATGAATGTATCCATTTCTACAACAAAATTTCTACAAAATCAACAACAAACAAGGTTTCCCATTGCATCCCATGAAGGGATTGGGGAGAGCGTCTCACAACCAGTGAACTGTGCGCTTTCTAATTTTTCACTCACTGATTGGGACATACATTTTACACCGGTTCCGAACGGTGTTTTGAGAAGCTTTTCATGGCTTAGTACTCTATAGTGTCGCCATCAGTAAGCGAGGTGGCCGCCGTCGAAGGCAATTTTAAGGTGGTCAGAGCAGGGATCGAACCCACGTTCTCATGCACAAGAGCCGCGCACACTAGCCATTGCACCACCGACGAAATAATATTTATCAATATATTATTATTATTTCGGTGTTTTATACTTATAATTATATATACAGAAAATGACACAAGGTTACCACATTTGGAGACGTCGTGGACAACTGACTCTCTGATGAATTGTGACTTAAGGACGACTTGTGTATATGTCATGAGGTAATCGCCACTACTGACAAACTGCGGACAATTCCTGCTGACTTTTTACCAAATGTATGAAAATGTCAGGGGTGTCATGAAGTGTTTTATATGGGAGCGGATCGGCAAGTCAGCAGGGACTTTGGCATATCACTTCTTAGTCACTGGTGATGTCTTTAGAAAATTTCCAACTGAGATACTCTATGAGCTCCTAGAGGAAACGTATGACCGCTGCCCCGGACATGACATTAAGATTGTACTATAACATTTTAATCCTAAAGTAGGCAGGGAGAATGTGTTTCATCCAACTGTTGGCAATTTCAGTCTACATGGTGACAGTTCCGACAAGTACCGTGGCAATCGGCGACGCATGAATCATGAGCTGTATCAGATTTGTCCTGACATTGACAAAGTTAAGCGGATCTAAACAACGCAATTGCGCTGGCTATGCCATATCAGTAGAATGGATGAAGACGAACCAGCACGAAAAATTATCGAAACCGAACTGGAAAAAGACGAATAATAAGTAGACCAAGACTCTGCTGAAGGGATCAAGTTGACGAATCCCTGCGTACACTTTGTATTACCAACTGGAGATATAAGGCAAAATATCGAACTGCTGAAGGGATCAAGTTGACGAATCCCTGCGTACACTTTGTATTACCAACTGGAGATATAAGGCAAAATATATAACTGGTTGGCAAAATATGTTATCTTCGTTTTGTAAAGTCCCTGACGCCACGGGGTTGTTTGAGACCGGATAAGTAAGTAAGTAGTAGGGGGCAGCCTCGTATCGCGTCTAAATTAGCGTCACTCCATACACGTTATCATCCAGAGTAAAACCATAATTTTTTTTCTAGGGAAACCTATACTTCACCGAGTACGGGCATCCAAAGTTTGAACATTTATCCCCCCATAAATTTCAAATATATTGCCAGACTGCGACAATATGGGTACCACTGTAAATTTTATCAAAATCCTTCAAAACTACATCAAAACCTTTTGCATTTATTAACCCATTGCGAGCCTATATTCAATATTCGACTTTTATTACACCACCTATTATCTCAGAATGGAACGTTAACAACATATGTACATATTTTCACCCGATATTGTATAGTTTAGACATTAAGCTAAAAAAAAAAAATATCATTTGTTCCTTTAACCCATTAATGACCGCATATATCAAGGGTCAAATTTCACGAAAACAAAAAAATTTAAAAATTATTTTAAAAAAGTCGCGAGATATTTTTCCGACAAAAAAATTAAAAATTATTTTTAAAAAATCGAGCGATTTTTAAACCAAAGCCAAAGTACCCAATGTAGTTGATAATGCTGGGTTATAGCATAATAAGAATTAAAAAAAGTTGTTTTATTTTATTTCATTTAGGCCCCATCCCGTAACCTGCGATAAGGAACTTCGTTCCAATAAACAGTATCCATATATTTATGTAGTTTTGAAATATTATAAATAACAAACGTTTGACATTTTTTGATTGGGAGTTTCTTCATTTTGGTTGGGCTTTATTTCATTGAGATATATTTGAGAGTCTCGAATTAGTAGTTACATATTTAAGTTTTGTTGCAACTTATTTCATTGGGAAATAAGGAAGGAACAAAATTCGCTACGAATTAAATTCGAAATTTTAGGACATTTAATTTTTCTCTTTGGGAGTTATTACATTTGTATTGGGGCTTAATTCATTTGGGAGTTATTTCACGGTACCGACATTGACGTTTGCGTTCGAAAATTTAGAGATATACAACGGATATTTTTGTTATGGTGATGAATTATATACAGTGTATAAAGGCAACAACACAACGTAAGTATTCATAGCACCAACTTTAAAAACATCAGACGATATACGAAACTATTTATTGCTTCAATAAACATTTACGTTGTATCGGTGAATTTTCCGCGTAAGCTGACTTCTAATGACTGCATTTAGTCAGAGTACAGGAGGCCCTAAGAAATAAGGAATGGGGGCAACTATAGGCCTTTTTGTGTATAGTATGTATGGCCGTCGGTGTACATGAGATCCTGGGTTCGAACCCTGCTCTGACCACCTTCAAAAAAAATTTCTTTCGGCGGCGGTCACCTCGCATAGTGACGGCGACACTATCGAGTATATGGCCATGATAAAGCTTCTCAAAATACCGTTCGGAATCGGTGTAAAACTGTAGGTCCCAATCAGTGAGTGAAAACTGGAAAGCGCACAGCTCAGTGATTGTGAGATGTTCTCCCCGGTCCCTTCATGGGATGTAATGGGAAATCATTTATTTATTTTTTATTTAAGGATTTGAAGCAGTTCATATGCAGTTGTTTATGTACACTCATCATGTTGAGCTTAAGAAGATGAAAGTGTTATGAGGATCTTTGTTTTTCTTTTAATAAATCCTTCTTACTAAAACTGCCCCTTATATTCCTCGGCTAACAATTTCATTTTCTGTTTCAATTCTATGATATTATACATATATAGACTTCTTTGTTAATGATTTCAATACCTAATTACAGGATATAAAGTGTTAATTAAATTTGATACTTTTAAAATTCATTGAAATTTTGTTTTATTACACATCGTTACCCTCTGCATTTCAATAGAATGCATTAACCAATCCTTCCAGCAACGACGGATGTTGTTGTACCTTCTCTGCACTTCGACGCGTATTTGAATTAAAGTGAAATATGATTAAGGATGCACCGGTGTTGCTCACTTACTAACAACAACAAAAATCGAAACGGAAGGACATAAAAGGATGACGATGTCATTATTGCTATCGTCGCTCATATTCCGTGCAGTTATTTGCAGCAGCACGTAGCAACAGATATTAATATCATTATTATTACTGGGAGCAAGGACAGAGACGAATGATATAAATTTGCCAGACACACACACACACTGTAGGACAGATACAGGACACAGACTTACCCCCAAAAAAGAAATGCACTATATCCGATGATATAGGGAAGTGCAAAAAATATTCATATTTAATATAGAATATCGATGGAAGTTTTAATGTAGGACAATACGCTGATGACCCAAAACGAAAGAACATTGCAAGTAGATTATTCATTTTCGGCAATGCGAATTGAATTGGGTCGGTGGACAAACAAAAAAGTATATATCAGTCGTTTGCACCCAAGTTTTGAAGTTTACGTATAGGCAATTTGAGGACCACAATAATTTTTCTCGGTGCTGTGTAAAGTGATCCGTGGTCGGGTTCTTGCGCTGTGTTGCTAATTGAAGTCCGATCCTTAAGTGAGATATAACGTTGATTTAGTTTTATTGGTAACCATTTCCGGAATCTATAGTGTGCATCGGAAAACAATTATTTTGAGGTTCCAAACCTGTGGCTCAGACATTGTATTAAACTAACTTTTGAAATTAGGGTACTAAAACCAAGTCAATTGGAAATCTTTCAGCCAAATATTTTGTAGGTCGGCAATAGGAAATAATTAGGTTCAGAAATTTTCTAGGTAAATAATATCTCGTAAATAAAAAAACCCTGAGTTCAGAATATACTTTCGTAAAGGTTTGAGTTGCGCTGAATCCGAATTTGAACTCAGAATTTCTTCATCATATTTCTCACAGAAGGAATAAAGTATTGGGAAGTTTATAGCTGAATTTTGAAGCTGCTAGGTAGGACTTTCAAATGACATAACTTTTGTGAATTATGTTAAACTGCGCGATCATATAACGATAATATGACTACAACCCTGGTTTTTTGTAACTTTATGTTAACATATCTCAAAAAACTGAGGCGATGGAGAAATTCTAAGGTCAGCTTCGGATTTAGCGTATATCAACCCATTCGAAAAGTGAATATAATCTAGTCTCAGGGTCTTGCCTGTTTTCAAGTTTCGTCGGTATTTGCTTGAACGTCGGTATCCGGCAGGCGGATTCAGTAAACAAGTTCAATCAGGGTCGAGTACGGGCACGACGGTCGTAAGTAGTGAACCGGTTACTATCGAAGAGTCGGTTTTTGAATTTCGCGGGTTCGGGAGGGAACTGGTTCGGTCATTGCAGATAATGGTGTTGGGTCACATGTTCCCCCTTTGGTATTGGCATTCGGCTGGTTCTGACTGGTTCAGAGGTGGTTTCAGATGAGGACTGAATACTTCTATATGAACGTAGGGATTTTTATAGCCTATGTAGACATTTCTCAAACCGTTCGAAACGTGAGTATAATCAAGTCTCAGGGTCTTGACTGTTTTAAAGTGTGTCGGGCTGTGTAATCAGTATTATCGATATTTGCTTGAACGTCCTGGCACTAAAGTAGACCGATGATATCAATGGAGAATGGATTCGGGTTACTGAATCGATTCCGATAAATCAGGAATCAGTTTTCGGTTGAACGATGGGAATCAGGATAGGGTGCGGGCACAACGGTCGTAAGTTTTGAATCGGTTACTACTGGAGTATCGGCATTAGAAGTCCTCTGGGATAAGCGGTAATAACAGGTCCAGGATCTGGTTCGGTAATTGCAGATAAAATTGTAGGGTGGCATATTTTACCATTTTATCGGCATTCGTTTGGGTCCGCTGTAACTGAAGATAATAGTAGAGACAAGAAATCAGGGCTAATAAAAACAGGGGAAGACTCAAGGGTACAGAACTCGCGAAAAAAAAGCCATAGTATAACCAAAGGTTCAGTGCCCCACGATGTGCACTTATATACTTACTTACACACTTATCCTTACAAAACGAAGGTAACATATTTCGCCAACCATTTCGATCTTTTGCCTCATTGAGCCACGATGAGCATATTCTTCGTAAAACAAACGTGCAGTGCTCAAAAGATTCGAACATCAAAGGTGGAGAACCCACGAGAGGTAAAGACGTCCTTAGAGCAAAGCTACAGTAATCACGAAGAGTAGAGCTTTCGTATAGTTCTTTAAACAACTATTTGGATTAGAATTTAAATGACCTATTGGGATCGAGTATACATTTTCTAACTTGGCGAAGAACTTCGCCTCGGAGTGGTAACCATTCCAGACATTAAACAAGAATCGAATACTTATATAATTACTGTACAACTTAAGTGAGAATTGCTAACGTGACGTTTATAGTGGTCCCCTTGGTGATTACTGTACGGTGTTTGCTTCCTTGTTCTACTAACCATGTTTCCTTGCCTCTGCGATGATATGCAGTTACGCCGGAACCAGCGGTATCAGTAATCCGAGCCCCTTGACTGAACCAGATCCTTATCAGCGCCGATTCTCACTGTTCAACCTGAGATCAATTCCTGATTCAACTGTAGCGTCACTTGCAGCGATCCAGTAAACCCCGTTTTTCACCGATAATATCCGTCTACTTTAGGCCCAATCAAATACCGACGTTATTGTAAAAGCTGACAAGTTGAAGTATCCTGCTATCAACTGCAACCACCTCACCAGTAACCCATAACTGGTCGACATCGCCGACAATAGTGGTTTCCGTAAGAACCAGCCGGATGCAGATGTCAAAGTAGATAGCGGCAATTTAGACCCTTCGTTTATTATAATGTCTCAGTTCCCGATTATCGAAGTTTATATCAGTACCATTCGCACGCCGATATCAAGAAAGAAACAGACGACCCAATCTGAGAAGCCAGTATCTACCACCAACGCAATTGTAACTCGTGCCTGAACACTGAAAATCTGTCTTATTTTGTTATTTGGATGCAAATATAACATGTTTGTAACTTGTCGCAAATATAGTATACTTGTGTCCAAACACATTGTATTTGCTATTCAATATTACATGTTGTAGACACAAAGATTAATAGGTTATACTATATGTTATTGTAACCCAAATGTGGCGTTGTTGAAAACTGCTTAAAAGAAAAATATGTCAGCCAACAAAGGAACAAAAAAAAAATTGCAGATCTTCACTTCATAAAAACAATGCTTGCAAATATATACATTTTTCCTGCAATATGTTTCTGGGCCGTTTATCCAGTGTGTATTCACTACTACGGTCTAACTACCGTTCGCCCCAGGATAACCGTGACCGACATTCAAACAAACACCGATACTGATTTTCTACCAATTGAAAGGATCTTAACTTGCTTTCGTCAAAAATGACGAAAAATCGGTCTTTTTCTGTTCTTTGGACAGATTGAACCCTGTGCCGAATATAGTATACTTTTGTCCAAACACATTCTGTTTGATATTCAATACTATATGTTGGAGACACAATGATTAATATGTTATAATATATGTTTTGAGGACTCAAACGTGGCTATATGTGTTGAAAACTGCCGAATACAAAAAACTGAAATAAAAAGCTGCTGATCTTGAGTTCATTAAAATAAGCATATACGTAAGTATGTGGATGTTCCAAACACCTATATGTTTCCTGAATAATGTTACAGCGACCGTATTTTTCAGCGGGTATTCAGGGGAATGTATGAGTGCAATGTTTCATTTCGTGTAGTTCCACGGGTACTTATGAGGACTCTGGAAACAATGAGAAAGTCTCGTTCTACTTTTTACTTCACACTTGTGCAATACTTCATCATTTGGTCCATAAACATTACCTGGGCCCTCTCAAGACGATAGTACCGACGATATTTTCCTTTATATTATATTGCACAGTCCTCATCCGCCAACCCTTGAGGTAAAATTGTAATATTATGCTTTGAATGGATATCTATAACTCACTCCAAGGTTTACATAATAAAGAAATATTTTCCCATTACATCCCATGAAGGGTTAGGGGAGAACTGTGCTGAGCTGTGCGCTTTCCAGTTTTCACTCACTGCTTGGGACCTACAGTTTTACACCGGTTCCGAAAAGTTTTTTGAGGAGCTATTTCATGGCTTATTACACAAAAACGTCGCCGTCACTAAGCGAGATGGCCGTCGTCGAAAAAAGTTTAAGGTGGTCAGAGCAGGGAGCGAACCCATGTTATCTAGCACAACAGACGTGCACACTAGCCGTTGCACCACCGACGGCCACATTACATAATTTCTCCAAAAGCAAAAGACAAGCTAGTTGCCTCCATCTATGCTACCAGCTAATGGAAGTATGTCAGCCTGCACGAATTTTGATAATCCATTATAAGACAGTTTTATAGACTTGTATGTCTATTGATGTATAACCCTGCCAATTTAGGCGGCTTAAATGGATCCACAATCAAACTCGTATTCAAAGAAATATCCCATGCTAGCACTAGAAAACCTCCGCTGGACGGGTTCGGTCGCTGATGACTATCTGTGGAAATTCAGAGTAACTAACTGGGGCGACCGTCGGTGGTGCAATGGGTAGTGTGCGCGCCTCTTGTACTTGAGGTCCTGGGTTCGATCTCTGCTCTGGCCACCTTAAAATTGCTTTCGACGGCGGTCACCTCGCTTAGTGACGGCGACACTATCGCGTATTTAGCCATGAAAATGCTTCTCAAAAATACCGTTCGGAACCGTTGTAAAACTGTAGGTCCCAATCAGTGAGTATAAAAACTAGAAAGCGCACAGCTCACTGGTTGTGAGATGCTCTCCACGATTCCTTCAAGGGATGTAATGGGAAACCATTTATTTTTTTTAACTGTGAAGACAAGATTTAGTTTTGTTAGTCACCATACAACCAAAACCTTTTGTAAATCATCAATTAAGGTAAACGAATTTTTAAAATCTTCAGACTTGTATCTTCTGTCTGTTGTAGGTGACAGTATTCCAACAATATTTCCAAACAAAGCCAAGTAAGTATCCCTATTTGTACCTAAACGATCTATAGCACTCTTTTCGATTAAGTGTCAAACCTGAAGAGGATTATGTTGGATTCTAGACGATGGGTTGCCAATAAACGGTTCAATCCAAAATTTTACTGCGCTGTTGTTTCCAAGCAAGAGACATGTCAATTATCTATTTTCCTTAAGTAATTTATTTTTTTTTTTGTGTTTCTACTGTCTGCTCATATTTTGTCTACGAGGGTTGATATTTCAGTTCAGAGGAAAATATATTTATAATTGAAAATGGCTAAATTGTTTTTCAAAATATTCTCCATTTAAATCAATGTTATTTTGCTTGAGCTTGAAACACTTTTCGAAGTATTTCTTCCAATCCGAACGAGAAAACTGAAAAACGATGAATACTAAACGCATCAACTGCTTCTTCAGGCGCCGAAAAACGTTGACTTCGCAATTCGGTTTGATGGGGGAAATATAAAGCACTCTCAAAGACCTGTTAGTTGGAGGCAACCGAAATAACAGTAACCATATTTGGAGATTGCGACAATAAAAATGTTTCGGTGGTAACAGCAATATAACGGGTTTTTCAACAGAGACGCTACAAAAGTAAATCGATAGGGACACCAAACGACGCCATATTTTTTCCCGCTCTTTTGACATTTCTCTTCAGTAAGGTTTTCTTTTGACATTTCTCTTCAGTAACATTTCATCATGGAAAGATATACGAGCCAACAACGAGTCGAAATTATTAAAATTTACGACCGAAATTTGGAGTCAGTGGCCTCAACTTTAAGAGCGCTACGTCCAATTTATGGTCGTAATAATCGTCCTACCAGATCAACAATTGAGCGTCTAGTGGAAAAATTTGAATCCACATCCACAGTACAAAATGTTCCCGTGTCAGTGAGACAAAGAAGTGCCCGTAGTGTCGAGAATATTGCTGCCTCTGAGGCTTCAGTTCAAGAAAGCCCAAATGTGTCTCTCACACGTCGTTCTCAAGTGTTGGGCATCTCTGTGACGTCGTTGTGGCTAATTTTGCGAAAAGATCTTGGCCTACATCCTTACAAGATCAAATTGATGCAAGAACTGAAGCCGCTGGACCACCATAAGCGTAGTATGTTCGTGAATTGGGCAAAGCAACAATTTGAAAATGATTCGGATTTTCATCGCAAAATCATCTTCAGCGATGAGGCTCATTTCTGGTCAGACAGCAATCCACACGTAATCCATGAGCATCATTGCATCTCGAAAATATTACGGTTTGGTGCGGTTTATGGGCCGGCGGCGTCATTGGGCCGTACTTCTTCCGTGATGATCAAGACCGGCACATTACTGTGAATGCGAATCGCTACCGTTCAATGATAACCGAATATTTTTGGCCCCAATTGGATAATATGGACTTGGAGGGCATTTGGTTCCAACAGGACGGCGCCACAAGCCACACAGCGAATGCCACAATCAATTTATTGGAAGCCAAGTTTGGTGAACGTGATATCTCACGAAATGGGCCAGTCGATTGGCCGCCTCGGTCGTGCGATTTGACGCCGTTAGATTATTTCCTGTGGGGCTACGTCAAGTCTATGGTCTATGCCAACAAGCCAGCGACGATTGATGAACTTCGTGCGAATATCGAACGTGAAATTGCAGCAGTACCGGCCTATTTATGCTTGAAAACCGTCGAAAATTGGGTTCAGCGTCTGGTGGCCATGCAAAAGAAATCGAGTTCCATACTTAATGGCATCGAACGTACTTTCACAGGAATAAAGGATTTCATTGGTATCTAAAACCGGTTTTGTTTTATTTAAAAAACTTTTGTAGCGCTCTTATTGAAAACCCCGTTATAAGATTACTTCTACTGGATCAAAAACAGACTGAAACCCTAAATTGTTGGTTATTACAACCGATTTTTTGGTTATGAACAATTTGCCCAATGAGAGTAAATTTATCTTGAATTTGCTGAAATTTAAAAGATTGAAATGGTTCCCTAGAAACCGAGTAGGGCTATCTGAGTGGGGGGTAATATCATAACAATGGACCCATATTCTCACGGTTTCAAACGTGGCCTTCATGGTATTAGCTACACGCAGAAAAATCTGTATTTTTTGTTGTTTGGATGCAAATATAATTGTAGTTTATCGCAAATATAGCATAATTGTGTCCAAACATATTGTGTGTGCTATTCAATATTATATGTTTTGTTTGTTGAAAACTGCTGAAAACAAAAATGTGAGAGACTACATAGATAGGAAATAGCATCAGCTCTGCAATTCATTAAAACAATGCTTTCATGTAAGTCTACAGATGTTCCAAACATATGCATAGTTCCTGCATAATGTTGCAGCGCCCATTTTTGATTCAGCCTGCACCAACCCTTTGTGTACTTCTGGAGCCTAAGGAAGGTTTTAGAAAAAATTTTGCACGGGGATACTAAATCAATTTCCTTTGATTCAAATTGTACCTTTATTGTGTGACACATTAACAAATCAATGACGGCAAGCCTCTGGTAAACCTTCCCAGAAGAATAATCCTAGAGCCCGGCCGACCATTGAAACATATCCCTTTAATTGCGTACCCACTTACTTCTTACTTACTTACTTTTTACTTACTTACTTTTTACTGCATGAACCCGATTTTAGATTGTTAGGACTCTATGATCAATTTTTCACACTAGGACAAATTTTTCCCCAATTCTTGAGACCATTCTGAAGAGTCTGGGGTTTGGCATTATGAACACGAAATAATGAAAAACTCTGTTGATACAATGTCAATATAACGAAAATTCTGTTGCTACAACGTCAGTAGTAGGAAGATCCGTTGTGATCAATTGTGAAAAGAAGTTATCCAACCGTAGTTCAGTTGTTGTAACGGAATTCAGCAGTGTCAACTTCAATTCGATTGTGTTTAACGCAATTCGATTGCAGCAAACCAATATTCAGTGAAGTTATTGGGTGTCCAATTAGAGTTTCTTTGGTTGCCTTAACAGAGTTCATGAGATATTCAATTGCAGCAACAATATTTTTTTTTGTTGCAACCGAATAAATGATAAGTTCAGTTTCTGAACCCAAATAATGAAGCTTCTTTTGCTTCAACGTAAATAGTGAGGAGTTTGGTTGAGACTACCGAATCAAGTGTAAAATGAGATTGTTACAACTAAATTTCAATTGCAGCGAGTGAATTCAGCTGTAGCAACCTCAGTTCGGTTGTTGTTAACCGAATTTTCAGTTGCTGTAAAATCTTTTCAAACAATAAGTTCAGTAAGTGAGTTTATTGGGCGCCAAATCAGAAATTCAGTTTCCGTAAAGGAGCTCATAATATATTCGGTTGCAGGAACCACAGTGTTTATAAATACGATTGTTGCAACCGAATAACTGACAAACGCAGCTATTAAAATCAAAAAAAAAATCTCTTTATACAAAGTAAATAGGCGGAAGTTCAGTTGTGGCAACAAAAATAATTGTGATGTGAGGTTATTGCAACCGATTTTCAGTAGCAACAATTGAATTATTTTGTGGTTAACACAATTCGGTTACAGTAACCGAATTTTTGTTTGCTTCAAACTCTATTCAACGAAATAGTTCTGTAAGTGAAATCATTGAGTGCCAAGTCTGAGTTTGGGGTCCCCTAACAGAATTCATGAGGTATTCGGTTGCAGCGACCTCATTTTTTGAATATCCAACTGTTGCATTAAAACAAAATACCCAATTCAGTTAATGCAACCGAAACTATAGAAAATTCTGTTGATACAACATAAATGTTAGGATCTTCGGCTGTCGTGAAGGAATCATATATGAAATGATGTGTTCCATCAGAATTGTATTTATAGCATCTAAATTCAGTTGTGGTAACCATACTTTATTTGAGTTTTCAAACTCATTTCATACCAATAGTTTTGTGACTGAAGTCATTGTTTGCAAAAGCAGAGTTTCGATTATCCTAAAAGTGATTCGATTGTCATTGGATTATCAAATGATAATTAGTTGCAGTAAAAAATGCTGTTGATACAACGCATCGCTTGTTGCAACGGAATCAATTGTTTTTTCAACCGGTTTTCAATTCTAGCGACCGAATTTTCTTCTGGCAACCTCAATTCGGCTGTGTTAAATACAATTCGGTTGTGGTAAACTCAATTCGGTTATAAAACCTGATCGTTCGGCTGCTATACTCTCTTTCTAAACCAATAGTTCTGTCAGACAAGTCTTTGACTGACAAATCAGAGCTTTACGGCGAATGGCCCTACAATTCGAAATTTTTTAATTTCTCAAAAAGTGACTTGTTTGGGCCAACCTATGACACATAGCATTATCGGTGTGGATACTGATTCAAACTCGGGGGTTATTTTTCCTTATTTCTTGAAAACTTATAGCTAAGAACCCTTAGTGTTCCATTCCAAATTGACCGTTTTACGTTGCTCTAATGTTATGGTGGTGACATGCCTGCTGTTTCGAAGTAACAGGTGAGCACTCCCTTCGAAGTGCTTAGTCCGCGACCGACTTTTATTGGATTGGGCTCGTCTTGAAAGATCTCTACAGTCAAATGCTGTTTTGTTTCGGGCTCATATGTACAGATCCAAAATTTGTTGGTTGTTACGATCTTGTGAAGCACCGCGACAAAATTTATTCAACAACGATCTGAACGATTTTTGCCAAGCACCGAGATTGAATTTCTTGAAACATTTCGTTGGGGCGTTGGGTTGAACGATTGCCAAACTATGTGATATTTAATGCTACTACTATCCTACTATGGTACTATTGGAACTATTGACCAAGATTGCTTACATTTCACGATAAATCACATGACGATCTTGCAATATCAGTTCCCGCACAGCATCGACAACCGATTTTTGAACAGCTTTCACAAAATTCTTCCTAGAGAAAGCGTTAATCATGACTGAATTAGGAAAACCAGCAAAAGACCCAGGATGGTGTTTTAGTCGAAACTCACCGATTTCGAATTAATCCACTTAATTCGATTTTTGTATGACTTTCGACATAAAAAATCATCGCACGAAATTTGCTGAGATCCATTTCTCAAGTTTCAGTAAAGAACGTAAATAGAAATCGTATAACAATAGGTTCTGACTACGTGTCTTATTAAAATTGTGCAACTTTACAAGGTCACTGTCAGTTTTTACCGTAAATACTCCGGTATTGTAATTTTCCTAAACTGAAATAGCAACCCTCGTATCACCTGGATCAGCAGCACTATTTTCAAGTTTGATAAATAGAAGAAGAAACTCCAGTTTCCATAGTTAATAAACGATAAACATTATCAAAAATTATTATATATGTTATCCTGCTGGTTCTTCTCTCCTATAGACATCAAATTTCAAAACCAATAACTTTCCATCACAAAAATCCCCAACATCAAGACCTAGTGCAAGAACTTCCCTAGAAGTAGTGGTGGTAGTAGGAGTAGTACCAGTAGTAGAAGAAGTAGTAGTAGAAGTACTCCCTCCACCGTTTTCCACTTCGTATACGATCCTGTCTGCTGTGTTTGTACTTGTATATTAAAATTTATGTGATTTTAATTTGCTCCAAGAGGCTTATGAAATTTTTATTATGTCACATTTATGACTTTATACCCCAAAAATGAGCGACAATCTTTTTTTTTAGGGCGGCAACTTGAGCAACGGCGTCAACGGCAGCTTAACACACCAATTTACGGAAAATACCTTTACATAATATACAAACAACGAAGTATGCGGGCCCAAGAACCAACAACATCCACAAAACTAAATTAGAATATTTTACACAAGAAATTCGTTAAGGAACAAGTCATTTGTTCCTTTATACCCACCCACATCTTGTTTGCCATCCAAAAATCGCTCCTAACCATATGCGAGTGGGTATGCAAGTGTATTTGTAATTGGGCACATGTAGGAAAATTAGAATGACCCGTTTTTAATTTGTTTTTTAAGCATTTAAAATTCTTGAAAAAGGTTTTATATTTTGGAGAAGCCCTACGACGTTGGATTGTTTTTCATCAGCAGCTTAAAGATGGCTGAAACAATATATTTCTGCATGCTGAAAAATCTCACTTTTTTTGTTGTTTAAATGCAAATATAAAGTGTGTTTGGAACTTGTCGCGAATATAATATACTTGTGTCCAAACACATTGTGTTTGCTATTCAATATTACATGTTTGACACACAATGATTAATATGTTATAAGATATGTGTTTGCGACCCACATATATTTATGTTTGTGATACAAATCCAGCTGTGTTTGTTGAGCAAGAGAATAAAAGAGGAACAACGAGAGAGTCTATCTTGTAAGTGTGTTTCTGTATCTTTGCATTATTCTCTCAGGCAGAGATTCATAAATATTTCTGTATGTGAGTGTAAATTGCAGATGAAGTCAGTGTTTCTTATTTTGGCTGATGTATTGCGTTTTAATTTCATGTATTCAGTCGTCAATGGTTCATCGGACAGAGGATATCAAAAGCGTTTTATCAGTAAAAAAAAAGAATAAATGGTTTTGTTCCTGGGTTTTTGTATATATGTTTCAAATATATGAATGTGTGCTACCAAAGTGAGAAATGATTTTGAGGAAAGAAACTAGAAAGGGCAAAACGTGAAGTCCTTTGTCTGTCCGAGCCTCTACTGAGAAAATCGGAATGGCTGACCATTTGTTACATCAGTATAAGAAAAAACCACAGGTAATTTATCCACCCTTGGCTTGCATGAACTAGATTTGTATATAAATATATTGTTTGTGTACCAATTCATACTGATAACCAACGCATAGCTAAAACCTTCTCACGATAATGACAAATGATGCGCTTTTATTATTTGTGTAAAAGTTACCAAAAGGGGCGTGGCTCAGTTGCTTACCACCGAATTCAAATACTTCCGGTAAAATTTATTTATTTATTCACTAAATTACATTCGTATAAGTGCAGTATATACAGGGTGATTCTGAAAGTTCCGGACAAATTTCTCCAGCGTATTCCTTGGTTCATTTCATGAAGAAAAGTCCACTAGGACCATGTCCGAAAATGCAAGGCTGCGAAATGGCAGCGGGTTCAAAATTTTGTAATTGGCGGTCGGAGGGTAGTAGGGTAAAGTTGCTAACTTCTGGGCCAGTGGTCGGATTTTTTTTTTTTGGGCTTGTTGGAAAGGTCTTTAAGAGGCCTTTCAGAATCAATAGCACACATTTATTTGTTTTTGTAAATAAACACGTTTAAGATTTTATTCTATTGAAATTTTCAGAATCAATAAAAAAAAGTAGAAAAAAGTCAAATCGCCGAGATACAGAGCTTTCGGAAAAAGAATGGAAAAAAATCCACATAACCTCAATTTGCTCAGCCAGATGGCAGGTAACTTATGTTTTTTTGCAATTTCAATAAAATAAAATCTTAAACGTGTTAATTTACAAAAACAAATAAATGTGTGCTGTTATTTCGCTTCCAAAAACAAAAACAAACATTTTTGCATTTCAGTAAAATGGTCATAACTTTGGAACGGTAAGACCTCTGGGCTTCGTTTAGGTTATTTTGGAAAGGTAAGAGGTATGGCTATCTTTCAACAGACAACAAAAGAGAAGTTACCTGCCATCTCGCTGAGCAAATTGAGGTTATGTGAATTTTTTCCATTCTTTTTTCCGAAAGCTCTGTATCTCGGCGATTTGACTTTTTTCTA
Source organism: Phaonia tiefii (assembly GCA_963931995.1). Lineage (NCBI taxonomy): Eukaryota > Metazoa > Arthropoda > Insecta > Diptera > Muscidae > Phaonia > Phaonia tiefii. Next base: position 148,895,749 of record OZ008367.1, on the reverse strand, counting down.
CTTTTTTTTATTGATTCTGAAAATTTCTCGGCGATTTGACTATGACTATATATTGTTTGTGTATCAATTTATAGTGATAACCAACGCATAGCTAAAACCTTCTCATAACCAAAATGCGGGAGACAACAAAGAAAGGACAAGCAACAGAACAGCAGATTCTCATTTCATGGAAAAATGCATTCAATACAAGTAAATGTAAAAAGGGACGTTTTAAATCTTTTAATGTTTTGCATTATTTATTTAGAAATTAATTAATTGTAAAATTAATTAGAATTGAAAAATTAATTACATTGAAATCAAAGAAGAATATCGTTTCCAAATATTATTATGCTTCCACGTAAGTATATGGAGGTTTGGGGCAACACGTGAATGCTTCCACGTAAGTATATGGATATTTGGGATGAAGAACGCATATGTTTTCACGTAAAATCGCACATGTTTGCCAGTAAACATAATACTGTTTACATTTAAATACAAGCGGGTTTGGGACTTGCAAATATATGATTGTTTGAAGTGTGTTCAAAATATAGTACACATGGTTCCTGCAGAATATGTGTGGGAGAATATGTTAGAGAGGCCTTTATTTTTCGGCGTGTATGGGTTTAAAAACGAAAAGCTTGAATTCCGCAAATCCTGTGATTTTTGTAAGATTCACCAATGGCCATCGACTACGAAAATAAACAAAAATTAATTATGAAAATCGCTTGGGCCGAAAATGTATGATCCTCAAAGGGATTATGACAAATGATGCGCTTTTATTATTTTAGTAAAAGCTACCAAAAGGGGCGTGGCTCATTTCCTTACTAACGAATTCAAATATTTCCGGTAAAATATATATATTTATTAACTAAATTACATTCGTATAAGTGCAGTATATATTGTCCTTAAGAAAATTATTAAAACGAGCCACTACAATATTTGAATATTTGTTGTACTATGTATATGAAATGCGTGTTCATCATTCCATTAAAGACAACAGTTTTGCATACACTAACAGAACAAATCTAAAACCTCCCTCCACTCACCCATCCTTAAGGTGATGATGTGCGAACGAGATTGATATTCTATTAAATATGACAAATTTGTATATCGAAGAAAAACACGTTAACAACTACACCTACGGAGCCATATTAAAATGATTTCTTGTTACTTGCCGTTGTTTTCAAGATGTCTCGGAATTTTGCTTTACATATAGACAACATTTGTTGCTCCCTTTCCCTGGGAACTGAACCCCGCCGAAATTTATACATCATTTTTTTTGGCTAATGTATTTTGGTGTTTTGCTGTTTCTGCTCATCTTCATTAGTATGTCTGTGCTGTCATCGTCATCGTCATTGTCGCTGTCACTACCATTCCCACTGGCGCACTTCTGTTATGATTCTTGTCCTGATTCAGGAGGAGGATGACTCTTGTCTCCTGCCACAGATGATGACATGTCAACGTGTATGAAATTCACAATAAACGTTACCTGTCATTGATCCAATTAAAAATGTATTATTAATATGATAATTATGATGAAATAAAAACAAAAACCAATAAAGAATTTTATAATGAATCACGCAGACCGAATAAAAATTGGTTATTAGGAAGACCCAGTGGAATACAAGAGGAGGTAGTTAGGATTTAAGATAGCAGACGCAAATTAAATATCAATTAACGAAAATGTTGGCATCGTACTACGGAGCATTAAGGGCATGTTTGACTATCAATGCAAATGGACGATTCGCGAAGAGAGAAATTAAGTGAAACTATCTTCCATTTGACAGAAATCTTAGAAACAATCTGATTTAGATATACACTATTAGTTTTGCACTGTGTAAAAACTCCTGGTTGCTAAATGTCAGACAAAATTCAACAGTGAGAAAATAAAACTATGGTACCATAATTAAAAAAAACAACAAATCGCTCTGAAAACACAAAAAAAAATTGGGTTTCTTTGACTTCATTGAAAATGCAACACTGATTGTCTGATTGAAAGGGGCATGACAATAATCCAACCTGTCAAAATTTTTTCTGCAAATCGGTCCTCTCAAGTTTATACTATTCCATTAGCTTTCCGCCAATGAAAATGTTCACATATTAACGACTACCACGGCATTTAAAATGATTTATTCCAGATTTGTAACTAATTAGAAGAACTTTGTTCCAGAATCAAAAAGCTCACATTTTACTAAGGATGCATTCCACGTAGTCATTTCATAACTGATGACTCTTTTCTCCAACAATTGAAGGAAAATAGCATTTGCAATATAAAGTACATTCCAGACACTGGTTACCAGTTAAGTGCACCTAAAACGTTCACGATTTCGTGCGAAATCTTATAAAAAAAACGCTTTACTAGAAACGCGACTTCCGCATATTAGTCCAAACGGCGTTAGACCAATATGTCTCTCTCTCGTCTTTCCTTCTGAAGGTGTTGGAGAGGATGTTTGACTCATATTTGAGAACAACCTTCGCTACTACTCTCCTGTCCACATCCCAGGACACTTGTTGGAAGCATTTAAAAATGTTTTGCCCGGATCAATGAAATATGCTCTATCGGCATTTGGAGTTGAACACCGGATCAATAATTTGATCTGTGAATTACTTAAGATAATGCGCAAAACCATGTCCCTGAGACCCAAGATCTTGACTCGAAATATGAATAGAGGAACACCCAGAGAGTCTTATCTCCAGTCCTCTGGAGTTAAGCACTGAACAGTGTTCTGCTAGACTTGGAGGGATCAGGTTGCACAGACGAAGTATATGCTGACTTAATGAGGACACTCTATACGCGGGCCGTGGAGAATGGACTAGGCATAAATCCAAAGAAACCCGACCTCGTACCGTTTAACAGAAAACAAGATGTTCCGCTTATTCATCATGTTCCTTGGTAGCGAAATTATCTAAAGGACATCTAGGCGTAATTCTCGACAGATAGCTTAATTTCAAGTCAAACACTATAGATAGGATTCGTGTAAAATATCCACCATCGAAGAACGATAAGGCATATTTCCGAAAATAGTTTACTGGATATATACCGCTGATGTTCGCCCAATAGTGCTCTACGGCGTTGTCTTTTGGTGGTCGGTACTGACAAAATCGACTTACCTATGACTGCTGACAAAAGTCCACAGAATGGCAGAGAATTCCCACAACACCTGCCGAGGGTTTGGGTGTTTGCTGGTAAGACAAATGGCTGCAACGTCGGCAATCCGCCTAGGAAATTCCTCCCAATGTATGTACCTATCACCAGCCCATATGGTCATGAGTCGATTATCAGGGATCTGCGGCTATCCACGATAAAATATTGCAAAGTAGGATTTTGAGTTTATTCTAAAAACCTTGCATAAAGACTACCAGACCGTTGAAGCATTCCTCATTCAGACGTCATGGCAATCGGAGATGTTGACCTTGGCTACGTCATCACCACCTAGGGTGTTAACATATATTGTGACAGTAAGGCTACTAAGATATCTCTGCAATCAGTATTACTGACTTCAAAATCAGCCCTGTCTCAATGAGATGGCCAAGTAGTTTAATGACCACACTGAAAGAAAAAGCTACATCAAATTTATGAATTTCTTCGTCAATTTGATGAAACATTTCCTCATTTTCCAGCCTACGACACATTTCAGGGAATTGATGAAGAACAACGGCAATGTTACATCAAGTTGATGTAAATTTTTCCTCAATTTGATGTAATTAAAGATGTAAATTTTTCAACATTTTGGTGTAAATTGTTCATCAATTTGTTGTAAATTTTTCGTCAATTGGATGTAAGGTTGTCATTAATATGATGTAAATTTGTCATCAATTTGATGTGAATTGGTCATCATTATGATGTAAATTTTTTAAGGAGTAGCCGAGGCCTCAGGCAAGTCGACACCCTATCGTGCGATCTCTTTAACATCTTAATGGAGATCATTATAAGAAAAGCTGCAGTCAACATGAATAAAACCATCAGCAGCGAAAGTCACATGCTGCTCGCGTATGCTGATGATATAGATATTGTTACGAATAAGTAAAAGCTTTTGCTTACTGTTAATGACTCTACTAACAGTATGTAAATACCAGGCGGTTAGTGCTGCGCCTGAAAGTATGCATTGTAGCAACGTACCAGCTCGATAAACCAGTAGCATGAATTCACCTCAGTAAAGGTAACTCTCCACCATTCGAGATTGTTCTACAAAGATAAGCAACAACAACAACATCCAGATTCTAGAAGGTTCTTGAATTCGCTAGATATACCTTCATTTGAGTATGGTGAGTTGGTATAAATTGCGGAGGTCTTTGGAGTGGAGAGTTCAGTTTGTGATTAAACCCGTTAAAGTGAGCAACGCGAATTGATAGTAAAATATAAGACTTGTTAAAGTGTTATAAATAAAGTAAACTATTGCACTATATAAGCCGTTGTAATTATCGTAATTTAAAACGAACCTTGTTTTGTTATTGGGAATAAAACAACGCAAAAAGGACGAATAAGGAAATTCGTAACAAAATCATCGGGCGCACAATTAGAGAAGTTACTGCGGGTTTTTTCAAGAATTGAGAAGGAGTCAGCAAAAGTGGATCTGACGGTAAATGAGGACAAGACAAAATTAATGGTTTCAACGAACAGGGCCTCCACGCGATTACACCAAAGCGTGAACGTTGATTATAACTTCGAGGTAGTGGACGAATTTATATACCTTGGCTCTGCCGTGAACAAAAACAACAACGTCAGCCTTGAGATAAAGCGGAGAATTGTGCTTACGAATAGATGTTATTTTGGGCTAAGCAAGCACTTTAGAGATAAAGCCCTCTCTCGAGTAACAAAAGTCCAGCTGTACCAGACTCTCATTCAGCCTGTCTTGCTTTATGGCGCAGAATCCTGGGTCCTATCGCAAGCAGACGAAACATTTATGGCTCCGAAAATTTATGGCCCAATAGTGCACAACGGCGAGTATCGGCGACGCATGAATCATGAGCTGTATGAGCTTTGTCCTGACATTGACATAGTTAAGCGGATCAAGATAACGCGATTGCGCTGGCTAGGCCATGTCAGTAGAATGGATGAAGATGAACCAGCGCGAAGGGTTTTCGAAACCGAACTCGAAGGAAGACGAAAAATAGGAAGATCAAGACTCCGCTGGAGGGATCAGGTTGACGAATCCCTGCGTACACTTGGTATTGCCAACTGGAGAAATAAAGCAAAAGATCGAACTGGTTGGCGAAATAGGTTATCTTCATTTTGTAAGGTCCCTGACCCCCCGCGGTTATCCGAGACCGGATAAGTAAGTAAGTAAGTAGCCAATAGCGTCTTTCGGCTACGTTTCACATAAAATCTCCAGAAGAATAGGGTACAAGACAATATAAATAATTATCATAGCTGGGATATTTTCTGTCCATTGCACTATTTTTATTATGTATTTAATTTCAATTTGCACTACTTTTTCCTCCTTAATTTTTTCAATGCTACATCCATATTTTGAATCGATCCCACTAACTATTTCCAAATTCCAATGATTAAAAATGATGTGAAAAATATCATCAATTGAATGAAGCTGCAAAAAGTAAAGAAACGCACAATCTTCCAATTGAAGAACATTTTCTTTTAAGTGCTGAAATTTGTCATCACTTCAGTGAAGAACAATTGATGAACATCTGTCATCGGTTTGATGTAAAGATTTTCTTTCAGTGCACCTTACATGGGTGCCGGGTCACAGAAACATTTCTGGGAACCATAGAGAGGATGAGATGGCGAGATTAGGGACTACCTTACCAATTCCACGGGATATGGAGAATGTGGGTGTGCCTCTTACTACATGCAACCTCTTGCTTAAATCCGAAGCTCTCATGCAAGCGAATGATAGATATCTGGTGGCATAAAACGCAGAACCACAAGGCAAGTATGGCCATGTTATGACTCAATATTGGGCATAACCTTGATATCCGTTACTAGACAACATATCTCTATGTTTGTAGCTGCGATCACTGCACACTATTTAATAACCAGACTGTATCTAGAATTTGAATATCAGGTCATGATTACTGCAGAAGTGTCCAGAATTGGAATATCAAGTCATGATTGCTGCAGAAGTTCTATGGATGAAGAAGGGGAAAAGAGCTTCGATCCTCTGATGCAGCCCCGCGATTTGTATGAGGAGTCTTTTGTATGTAGGGGAAAATATTAAGGATCTTACTTCTTACTTCATATTGGATTTAACAGACATTTAGGAAGTTATGATGAATGGTGTTACGGAATTTCTGCAGATTACTAATTGGTTCGCCAGAGACTAGTGTACATCTCTTCCTCGGCTACATTCTGAAATATCGGTATGAATATATACCAGGTAAATTTACAGGTTCAACAAGGAGAACCGTATATGACTCCCATGGTATCACAATGAGCCTCAGTGGACAGCCACATCCCCATGGTCTAGGGAAACGACTGACACAGAGAATAGAGGTTTTGTTTGAGTTAATGCCTATCGGTGGTGCAATGGTTAATGAGCGCGACTCATGGGCACGTGGAAACGATCCTTTCTCAGAACAATTTACATTATTTTCAACGGCTGTCGCCTCGCTTGGTCACGGCGACACTATCGAGTAATCAGCCGTGGAAAAGCTTAAAAAAATCATTCGTAACCGGTGTAAAATAGGAAAACGCACAGCTCACTAATTGTTAGAAGCTCTTTACAGCCACTTCGTGTGATGTAGGTGAAAACATTTGTTTATTTATTAAAATCCTGAAAACGATCATTGAAGATACTCGATCATCGCTGATTCCTGAAAAGGACCATCGATTATATTTTGATCATCGTTCATCGCAATTTTCAGGAATTACCTCAAACAAAACTTCTCCAATAACAAAAAAACAATACTTGTCGAAAACAATGCAAACAATATATAAAAAATTTTAATTATGAAATTTCTTAATTAGGAAATTTCTACTCCTATTTACAATAAAAAAATAAAAATTTAAGTTAAAAAATTAAATTTAAATACAAAAATTATCCAAAAATTCCATTGAAAACTCAAAAACGTTTAATAGAGATCAAAAACTTATATTTGACATTTAAAAGAGATCACTTGAAGATCAAAAGACGTTAATTGAATGGTAAAAATCATCAATTGAAACCAGGGCTGTGGAGTCTGGACAAAATTCGATAAATCCGACCCCAGCATTTTGAAAATGCACGATTCTACTCCAACTCCAACATTTCGTTGTCTTTGATTTGCGAAATAATTGTTTTGTTAGAAACGACATGTCAAGTTATGACCATCGCGGGAGAAAAAATCTTCTATTTAACTCACCGCAAACGAAACCCGTTTACTGTTTAAAAAAGGAAACACAAAATTATAAAAACGGGTTAACTAATAATTTTGTTCGAAAGCTTCCGATTTAAAAAAAATTCTAAATTAGAGTCGGAGTAGTCCAAATTTGTACAACTTCAACTCCAGAATCGGATTCCAAAACTCTGACTACAACCCCATAGTTCTGATTGACAATGTAAAGTCACCAGTCAGAATTAAAAATACAAAATAATATCTATTCCCTGCTACATTTTCATACCGATCTGTTGAACTTTTGGCGATTAATCGTAACTAGTTACGAACTAGTTGTCTGATAAACATTTGAATGGGAAGAACAGAAATGGGCATTGCAAAGCTGCGAAGGACAGTTAATGGCTGAACAAAAACGAAAATCTGTGATATTTACTACAGCTGTCATGACAAAAAAACATGAATTTGGTTGCGGATTTGGAGTTGGCAAAAGACTACGACATCTGGTCTCAAGGTTCAACCCTGTGAGTGAACGTATAGCCACCTTCCGCATACAAGCGAAATATTTTAGCATATCGCTAACTTGTGTACATGCTCCGACGGAAGAAACAGACAATGACACAAAGGACATTTTCTATGAGCGCCTGGAAGGAACATACGACCGCTGTCCTGGCTATGACATTAGGATTATTCTAGTTGATTTCAGTGCCAAAATCGGCACGGAAAATGTCTTTGACCCAACCATTGATAAATGTAATATACATGCCATTACATCCGCTAACGAAATGAGACTGTTACATTTTGCCGTGACTAAAAAGATGGATGTCCGTAGTACGATATTCCAACTTAAAGATATACACAAGTCTACTTGAACATACTCTGATGAACAGACGAATAACCAGATTTATTTCTTTGTAATTGATGGAACGAACTCCACAAGTTTAATGGACGTACGTGCGACTCGAGGAGCTAATAACGATTCGGAACACCAACTGATTGCCCTACGAAATAAGCATATAGAAAACTGGACATCGAAAAGCTACAATTACCGGAAATAGCCCTACCGGAATAGCCTATAGAAGCTCGCTCAACTACGTACGCATATCGCACGCCCACCCTCATGATTCAGCAGATATCTAGCTTGGTTATGAAAAAGCCGCCTAAACACAAACTATGGTACGATAACGAGTGTCGCATGGCAATTGATGAAAATAGTACTACACCCATGGTAATGCTTCAGACAGTTGCAACATGATCCGCGAAAGAGCGGTATTAGAAGAACGGGAGAAGGGAACCTCGTGTATTTAAGAAGACAAAACAGCCGTGGAGAAAGTTTGAGGGAGCTAAATTTTGAAACAAACAGAAGGAAGTACAATGTCTATAAATTCTACCAAAATGTCAAAACCCAATCCAGCTTTGGCATTGTACATACATGGGGCAAATTGATTATATGACAACTATAATTTGTACTTTAGTTTGAATTAGATACCACTACAAATGCAAATTCAACATAATTTAAATACCATTGGCAATTGTGCTTAGTTTCAAAGCATTTTCTTTATATCTGACAGTTATGGTTTTGAAAATACTTGTTATGTACAGGTTTTGAATTTAAAAGTACTACGAGGTAACACCAATCGAAGACACACCCTATAAAATACTTTAAAATCAGAATTGACAGCAGCCAAACCAAATGCAAAACAATTAAAAGCATTCCCATATTTCATTACAATTGGCATCCGATTCCACAACCTGCATTTGCATTGCTTGAGCGAATGCAACATTTTTTATTTACCATTGCGAACAATGGTAATTCTTATGCATTTGCATTAAATGAAGTAATGCAAATTAAAATCCAATGCAAAGTAAAAAAAATCCCAACACTGACTTTGTAGAGATAAGGATGGTAATCTAGTTGCAGGTGTGCAGAGTATGTTGGGGATATAGAGATATGTTCCAGGAGACTTCAATGTAAATGAAGGCTAGGTTAGAACTGTAACATCTCTGCTTAAGAATAACAAAGCAGCAGGACTACCAGCTGATGTGTTCAAGGTTGGCGGCGATGAGTTGTAAAGTAAACGAGTTATCAAGAATTAAGGCTGAAGAAACGTTTGCGAGAAACGAAAAACAGTTCCACCAACTATTCTTTCGGTTTTTGGTTATTTATGGCTTCCATAAGGTCTCGTTTGTGTAAATTTCCAACTTTTATGATTTTAGTTTTACCCATAAAGTTTATTTTAAAAAAAAGTTGGAATTTTTGTCTATTTTTTCATTGTCTACTTACACGTCTGTCTCGATTTTCACACAAATGAAAACTAAAAGCGCAGCAAACTACAACGCGCCAATTATCCATCCAAGATATATTGACAAGGTAAAAGCAATAGAGTGTGTTATTCCTTTTATGTGTATGCGTGAGTGTGTATGTCAAACGAATGAATAATAGTGTGTATAAAGGCGACAGAATGAGAGAATGAGCGAAATGTACGTTTTTCGTAATCTGTGCTCTCATTAGAAAAATAGCTAATTTTAGTTATCGCAAACGTTTTCTAAATTTGCGGCAAATGTAATCTTGTACGCGTTTGATGCAATCGAGTACTCGTTTGCAGCAACATGATACACATTTGCGATATTCGAGTTTAATTGGGGAACTACATGAACGGTGCGATTAATAAATAATAAATCAGTCAAAGTATTTTTGCGGCAACCGACCAATAAAGGTTTTTTTTTGCGTGTGGTGTGGCTTTACAAACGCAAAATCCACGACCGATCAGATATTCACATAAAAAAATGGGTGCCCATTACATCCCATGAAGGATGTGCGCTGTGCGCTTTCTAATTTTGTGCTCACTGATTGAGACTTACAGTTCTAACCCGGTATTCCGAACAATATTTTGAGAAGTTTTTCATGGCTAAAGACTTGACAGTGTTGCCGTCACTAACCGAGGTGACCGCAATCGAAAGAAATTGTGAGCAGGGTTCGAACCCACGATCTCATGTACTGGAGCCGCGCATACTACCATTGCACCACCGACGGCCACATACCTTGGATAACCCCACGCAAAACAAATCGACACCTAGCATCTCTTTGTAAATTACAAGGCCGCCTTAGAAAGCCCGACGTGGGGAAAACTTTGCAAAGTTATTTCGGCGCTTGGTATTCCTGCTAAGTTGACACGCCCTTTGTTGAATGACACTGACCGACATGAAATGCTCAGTAAAGATCTCACCAAACCATTTAGTACGAGACGATGACTCAGGCAGGGCGAAACTCTATCATGCGATCTCTTCAACATATTTATTGATATCATGGTCAGAAAAGCCGCAGTCAACAGGAAGTAAACTATCAGCACCAAAATGCACATGCTGCTCGGGTATGGTGATGATTTAGACATCATTGGGCGAAATCTACGAGAAGTTACTGCAGTATTTTCGAGTCCGTAATAGCGGGATTTGCAGTAATTGAATATTGGAGGAAAGGGTGAACGTTGATAACCGTTATAATTTCACGGCAGTGGACGAAGTCATTTACCTCTGATCTCCCGTAAACGAGAACAATATCGTCAGCTAAGCAATCATTTCTGAGATAAAGCCCTCGCACGAGATACAAAGATCCAGTTATATCAGACTCTGATATAACCTGTATTGCTTTATCGAGCAGAAGCCTGGTTGATGTTTTCAGTAGACAGCCCTGGAAGTCTTCGCGAGAAAAATGCACCGGAAAATATATGAGACTACGTACTAAAACATCTGTAATTTGTTGTTGTTTGGATGGAAATATATCGTTTTTGTAGCTTACCGTAAATATAGTATATTTGTGTATAAACATATAGTGTTTGCTATTCAGTATTGCATGTAGGAAACACAATGATTAATATAGCGCGACCTCAGAACAACAAGGCTCTAAGTGCACCAAGTAATTTGTGAAAACGTCCAGATTAAATCCACTTTTTATTAAGCAAATTACTACAGATAACATGTAGTTTGAATTCTGTTCTAGTACATATCTCGTAAACAATAAGAGATATAATAATTGAAAGCGCATGCCTTTTTTACTACGAAGAGATATACGGATCAGTTTATCAACAATTTTCAGTTAGAATCTTGATGTTCTAAGGTCGCGATATTATAATATAAATTTTATGGTTTTGCTTATTGACAACTGCTGAAAACAAAAACGTGACAGACAGCGAAGAAACAAAAAATTAGCAGACCTTCAATTCATGAAACCAACTTTATTACCATGTACAGGGTGTTTCAAAAGTGACCACCCTATTGGAAGATGCTCATATTTTTGCAAATGGCCGCCAATGTCATATCTGTTTTGACAGTTGTGGACTAGATAGATGTAGAATACAAGTAAACAAGCCACGGAGCGATACACTTCCCAAGAACGCGGAATAATCGTGTCTATTTTTTTCGTAACAATTCGTCTGTGGTGTTGGCGCAGCGCGAATACCGTCGCCGATTCCCCGGCCGTCCGACACCGACTGCGAAAACACTGCGCCGTTCGGCCACTAACCTTGAAGAGTATGGGATCACACGAGACGTTGCCAGGAGTGGCCGGCCCCGGAGCGCCCGTTCTGCTGAGAATATCGCCGCTGTTGCCGTGGATGTCGAGCTGTCGCCGAAAACATCGACCAGACGCCGTGCCTCGCAATTAGCCATCAGCCGGTCGTCCCTATGGCGAATTTTGGTCAAAGACCTGCACATGTTCCCATACAAAGTCCAGTCCGTGTACCAGCTGCTGCCTGTCGACCGCCAAACGCGTGTAACCTACGCCCAAGCCATCCTCAATCTCGTGGACGAAATGGACGATTTTGCCACCAAAATCGTGAACAAGCAAAACTATAGCTTCTGGGGCACCGAAAATCCAGGAGTGATGCACGAGAAGCCATTACACCTGCTCAAAGTGACTGTATGGTGCGCTGTTCAAGCTGGAGGAGTCATCGGGCCATTTTTGTCGAGAACGCCGCTGGTCAAACGACAACAGTGGACGGTGCGCGCTATAGGGCCGTGTTAACCGAGCTTTTTTTTCTGCCGCAATTCGACGAATTATGACTGGAGGACATGTGGTTCCAACAGGACGGAGCAACGACACACACTGCGCGAGCCACAACCGATATTCTGAAGGCGGCGTTCCCGGGTTGCCTAATCTCGCGTTTTGGCGATTTGCACTGGCCCGCAAGATCGCCCGATTTAACCGTTCCAGACTTTTTTGTGGGGTTTTTTGAAGTCCCGTGTTTACGTGAACAACCCTGAGATCCTGGAAGCCGTCAAGGTCAACAATCGACACGAGTGCGAGAATCTGTCGCCCGAAGTTCTCGCCGAAGTGATGAAAAATGCCATAAAACGAGCCCGTATGGTAATCAATTGTGACGGCACCCATTTAACCGATATCATCTTCTCAACTTAACCAATAAAATTCTAAAGGTTCAAATAAACATAATCAAAAAACAGAATCGTAGTTTTTCAGTTAGAAAAAAAAGAGAGCCAAACAATATCGGATGACTTCTTTTGAAACACCTTCTACATGGTTCCTGCAAAATGTTACACGAGCTGATTTTCTTCCTGTGTGTAGGGATGTACAAGAGCGAGGAGTTGTTTTAGTCGAATTATTTACGGAAGGAGGTTCGTTCAAAACAATACCAACGACTTTTATGATAAGCGGTTTTTATTTTGCTGGAAACGTTTCGACTGTTACGGTAATCGCTGGGTATAAGTAGCAAACGAAATATTTTAGCAGCAAAAGTAATTTTTCCTCGTGCTTTTTTTCGGATTAGTTCTTTTAACCTTAAAGCTAAAGAAAAAGTGTTCGTAACGTACATTTGAACAATCTCTCGTTCGAAATTGTGGAATCTCCTCCCATTTGTTGCTTTGCATTTGCTACAATTTGCATTACAAATTCCTACATAACATAAAATTCACAAAAAAAAAAGATTTCTTTAGACCTATTCCTGGAAACTGCATTTATTTTGCAGACAGACACTGGAAACTTCCGTCAGGTACAACTAGAAATGTAGCTTAAAAACCACAAAAAGGATATCATTTGCGATGCCAACGATGTTTCAACAACAGAAATGCTAACTTTCCTATACCGAACCCAGGTGCAAATTGTTGCAAATAAATAATTTGTGTCCCGAGTGCTCAAACTCATTACAAATATGCCGGAATATGAATTAGAAATGTTCGAGCCGACACAACGGCAAACATTAAAAAGTAATTGCGGCTGAAATCATTTGAAAGTCATTTGCCAAATTCATATTTCCAGCAATAGAATAACGGGTTTTTGCCCAAAGTGCTATCATGAATGCAAAACTTTTACGTGCAGTAACTAACAACGAACTGCAGAAATATTAAATGGCCGATTGCATTAACAGATAAACACTGTAACGATAAGACTGGAGCACAAGGAGAAGCAATATCCTAGTAAGTTTTCACATCCTCATTATCATCATCATCGGCATGATGATCGCCGTCATATTACAAGTTGGGGATTATGATTTTTATATCCATTAGAATAGTGCGATAGAGTAATGTATAATTCAAAGTTGGCACAAACTGTGCCAACATTTTTCGAGTGTAAAAGTGTTTTAACGCCAGCCTCCGTTTAGCATATTTTTATCAAATGCTGTATAAAGTAGGCGATGTACTAAGTATCTCATAACGTTTGCAACAAGTTAAATTGGGATAATTAAAACATTACTTAAAAGTTTGTAGTCTATATACTAACTTTATAATATTTTTAAATAATGTCTATTTGAAACTAAAACTCTGGATGGAAGAATATAACACTTCTACTTTTATAAAAAAAACATTAAATATTTATTAAAATACATAAAGTATTTTTTGCGAAAATTAGGTTAAGCGAATTTATGTACATTTATAATTAGACACATTTGACGACCACCTAATTCGCTTGTTGCCAATCTGGTACGTACGTTTATATGTGTATACGGAAAATACCAACAAAACACCTTTTTCAAACAAACTGGAAGAATTTTTGGAGACGGAAGGCTAAAATTGTGTAGATTTTGTTGATAATACGAAAGCGTGTTTCGTGTGTGCGATTCGTGAGTATAATTCGTGGGCATGAATTCCAAACACTTCACTCACGCACGAGATTGAAATTTTGAACCCAGTGCAATCACAATCACGTGATTGAATTAAGTGTTAGTCGCGCTCACGCGCCTACCTCTAATATGTATACACGCTAGGAAGTATGTATTTTTTTGTTATTTGGATGCAAATATAACGTATTTGTAGCTTGCCCCAAATATAGTATCCTGATGTCCAAATACATTGTGTGCTACTGAATGTTACCTGTTTGAGACACGATGATTAATAGGTTCTAATGTATGTTTTTGTGACCAAAACGTGGTTTTGATTAGTCAAAACTACTGAAAACAAACGCCTGACAGATAACAAAGAAACAAGAAAGCAGCAGTTCTTTAATTTTTGAAAACAATGCTTGCAAACATACACATGGTTCCTGCAATATGTTGCTGGGGCCCATGTTTTAAAAGTGCTTGAAGCACAATAAACATTGCACCACCGACGGCCACAATGCTCTTCGGATTCCCAGGACTAAATTCGTGCAACGTACAAAATTTCTCAGGTTCCCCTATCTGTTGCCCAAAGTTTCTCCAAGCTAGGTACTCTTTCGCCTACAAAGTGTTAAAGTTTCCATCCAGAAAAAGTGGCGCACGTGCAGAGAAAGTGTTCCTTTATTTGATGCGCTCCCCTAATGCCCTGCATTCATTTGCTTCGGCACTCACTTTGCAGCTGATGTGCACGCACGAAGGTGTGGCCGCTAAGGACACCTATGAAACGACTAAGTTCGAATCTCTCAAGCTTTATCAGCCCTCTAGCCTTCTTTCCATTCGGGTCGAGTTACATGATCTTTGCCACTCTGCTTCCTTCAAAAACTCTTCATAATCTTATGTGGGTTCTTCTTGTCCATTCTTGAACTTCGGCCTTTATGACATTGAAAGGTTACTAAATTTCCATATTCACAGTGTAACGTGGTTTTGTCGAGGGCTGAGGTAAGCTCAACCATGTCCAGAGTCGTTCGTTTAAGTTACAAAGTAATTTGATATACAGGAATAACATCAACTGGTTCACTCGGTGAGAACACTCCTCTTAGCTTGATAACACTCACCTTGGTTGACAAGATTGTCTCGGCTTGATAACAATCTTCTGGAGGCAATTGTCGCGGCTTGACAACACCCTTCCGGGAATACTAGCATTGGCTTGAGAAATCGTCTGGGGCAGGTTGCGGACTGGTAGATTCTAAGATAATCGGGAACTCAGTGTGTTGCACACGCGATTATTCGGATTCGCTGCGTGGATCGTGATATGCTGGTTCGGTATGAGAACGGTTCGGTATCGGTTATCATCGGGTGGGTTACATGGGAACAGTAGGCCGAAGCCCCTGTGTAGGAACAGTGAGCCGAAGCCCCTGTGTAGGAACAGTGAGCCGAAACTCCTGTGTAGGAACAGTGAGCCGAAACCTCTGTGTAGGAACAGTGAGCCGAAACTCCTGTGCAGGAACAGTGAACCGTAGCTCCTGTGCAGGAACAGTGAGCCGAAGCCCCTGTGTAGGAACAGTGAGCCGAAGCCCCTGTGTAGTAATGTATTTACACCGTCTTTTTTAGAGAACGGATTCAAAAATTGCTCCTGTCCTTTGTATAACTAGAGCCCTATAATCTTATATGGTTCTTCGGTCGGAGGCGACGACTTGAGTCTAGTCAACCTTAACACATTCTCGTGTGGTCATTAAAACTAGTTCGCTGCTAATATGTACACAACGTCGACAGAGCTTGTGTGTTTGTCAGTGTGTGGGATTGTTCGCGGTGGTTGGTGCGAGTGATGAATGTTGTGTATGCTTAGGTGACGTGTAGACCAGGGAGGTATGCGGGTAGGAATGGCGGTAAGTGTTTATTATTATGTACGGACGGATCGTGACGTCACGTTACAACAGTTAGCCGATTGTAGTATTTATCTCATTCTTACAATCGAGTACCGTAGGCGATCTAACATTTTGTGAAGAATATCATCACATTTATGCGTCTTCCAAATTCTGTGATGGCTTTAAACTCTACCTGAAACAGTGTTTTGACAAGGAAGGGGGTAAAGTACAGTTCAATATTTGGGTACCCGAGAGAGAGCCCTATTCCCTCACTTCCATGCATCGTAGATCCATCGGCAGTGAATTCCTCCGCATACGACAATATCCGTGAGATAACTGGAAGGGTAAATGCAATCATATAAAAATAAAATTTTTCCCATGAACGGATTTGGGAGAGCTTCTTACAACCAGAGAGCTATACGGTTTCCGGTTTTACACTCACTGATAGGGATCTACAGTTGTACACCGGTTCTTGACGACGATTTGGGAAACTGTTTTCATAGCTAAAAGCTCAATAGTGGCGCTGTCTTATGCGACATTTAATTCGTATTTATTGTGTTTTCCGAGCTTAATTGTGACTCACAGACATTTGTTCACCCAATATTTGTATGGAACCAACCAAAATGGGTGTGGCAAAATAGTACAGTTTCAATTGAATCGATGATTGCAGAGACCAAATGAGTCAATTTTTTTTCAAAATGCTTTTAATGTTGTTTTCACAGTCTAAAGGGGTACTTAGACAATGTGTGAAGAAATAACATGTAATGGCATGAGTCTAGCGTGCAAGAACTGAAATTAGTGTAGAAACCTCATGAGTCAGAATGAGTTTTTTTGATTTTCCAAAAATTTTAAATTACTGGCGCATGTGGTTTCTGCATTGAGCAATTTAATTACAAAGTGGCATTTGAGTGCCGAAGCTGTTTAAGATCGGTTGCTTTCTACGTGACCTATTGTGTCGACCAACCAGACCAAACCAAACTTTTTGTATGGGAGGTACTAGAATGGAGGTGGCAAAACTTTAACCTAGAAAACTTAAACGTTTGACAAAGTATTGCCTAATACTAAACTTTATCATGGTCGAGGGTTATTGTGTCGACGTACCAATCGCCGCCACAATGGGAGCTACCAAAATGGGAGTGACAAATTCACCCATTTTCCAGTAAGTAGCTGGTGTTCAAAGAAATGTACTTTAAAACCAAACTCCATTCAGCTTAGGACTGTTTTATGGAAGTTATTTTATCGATCAGCCAAACTGTGTATTGCAGATACCAGAGTGAGGAGAAGCAAATTCGACAATCTTCTCAAGTTATGCAAATTGAGCCAACCAAGCTTGACACTAGGGCTGGCTCAAGCGGTTATAAATATTAACAGATTTCATTGAAATATTGGTGCATATGATGACAATTTTTGAAAAAGTGATAGATTGGTCCACGTTTTCATAGAACTCACGTCCAATGAAAGGAACGTAGCTTGATACAATGGCTTTTGTTTTCGCCCTTTTATAAACTGGTTACCAACACACAGTGCTATAGGCTATTATATAGTCAGCTCTGGCCGAATATAACTTTGGTTACCTCGAGCTTAGTGCCTGTCCACCTGTGGGTCTGGCTTGCCACTTTTTTTATTTTAATTTTGTCATCCATTCTAGTACAGGTTGATTATGATGCCAGCGTAGTAGATAGGAGATTCATCTAGAATTAAACTACTTCGTTTTTAGTTTTTTGTTGTTGTCTTCTCTTGAATCCTTCATGTTGATTACAAACATCACCCCCATCTTCTCTTCGGCATAGTATGCATATGTTGCCAGTACAACTCAACATACATGCATGCGAATACATTCAAATATGCCGTAGAAAAAGGACGAAAATCAGCAGTGGCTACAACATGATTTTAACCATGTTTTTCAACTCCTCCACCACTCATGGCTGACGGTCGATGTACGAATGTTGTGCCAACAGCTGACGTTAGAATTGTCGGTTGATGTTTTGGCACATGAATGTCTATGAGCGTCACAACTTTTGGTTGAACATTAAGATCCCCTCATAATGTTAACTTGGTCAAACACAGGGCCGATTTGAATGTTAGGCAACGTTTGTTTTTTTATTTTGGCAGTTGTTTACACACTTGTCGTTCACTTTGTCGGCTAAATTTGTGTAAAGTTTTCGCCTAAAAATAGGGAGCCAGAGGCAGAGTAAGAGAGAGAGAGTATTATGTTAATTTTGAAATCTACACCATGCATGCTTGGCATATGACGGATTCATGTTTATGCTGATGCAAAAGGGGAATGGGAAATAAAATTATTCACTGAATATGAATAATAAAATTTTGGTGAATTTTAAGCTTAGGTCTGGGGACTTTTGCGGAAAAAGAAATATGAATAGTGTTAGGATGATATTTGAAATTTTTACCCTAAATTGTTGTTCAAATCCAGTACAGAATTAGCAGTCGGGTGAACCGATTTAAACATACCCCCTTCCCAAGTCATTCAATGGGCTCGATTTTGATTAAAAATTTAAGAAATCAAGACATACGTCCAAACCTATTTAGTCCGAATGGGCGTGGCGAATTAGCCCATATTCCAAAACTTTTACTTTTATTGACTATTTTACAAGCTCATGATGTCAGGTACACATTAATTAAATAAATAAATTAAAATAATTTTAACATATTTTTCCAACTGCTTATACCCTTCGCCTGTTCTCGCCAATGGGTCACAGCTACGATACGAAAGCATTCTTCGGTCTAGTCTTTCCATCGGAGTCTTGGTCATCCTCTTTTCTTGCTTCCAACAAGCACGTTATCGAATCCCTTTCGCCCTAGTTATCCATTCTGACAACATGGCATAACCCTAATTTGGCAATTGCCCTAATTTGGTTCGCCTAGCTACGTCTATGTCGAAATGCAAATTATACAGCTCATGGGTCCACCGACGTCTGCATTCGACGATTTCCTTAATAGGACCAAATATTTTTCAGAGAATTTCTCTCTCTCTCTCTAATACTCCCAGGTGTTTTTCATCCCTTGTGATAGGACCCAAGTTTCGGAGCCATATGTCAGGACAGTTAAAATGAGAGTCTGGTATAGCTGAACATTTGTCAAGAGAGGGCTTTTTTCTTAAACTGCTTGTTTAGACCAAAATAGCACCTATTTCCAATAACAATAAAATTCATATTCCAATTCAAATATAAATCGATTGTCGACGTTCAAGTTCCAATACAGTGGAGAGATTTGTCTATTAGTCGACACCATCAATAGCGTCTTGCCCTCACTAACAGGAAGAACCACCTTTGTCGATTGTTTTTCGATTCCTGAAAATACTACAGCAAGGTCTCGTAGATTTCGCCCAATGATGTCTATGTCGTCAGCACACGCCAGCAACATATGTCTTCTTGTGTTAATGGTCTTGTACATATTTACTACAGATTTTCTCATTATTATCTTCATTAAGATGTCGAACAGATTGCACGAAAGTGTATCGCCTTGTCGAATTCCTAGCCTGGTAAGAATGGTTCAGTGAGGTATTTTCCTACCATCACTGTTGATTTGTTGTTGAACAGCGTTATTCTGCAGAGTCGCATACATTTTACGAGATCGCAAGTTCAGACATAGGTTCGTACACTATTCCCCGTATAGACCTATCGAAAGCAGCTTTGTTTGTAATCAACAAAAAGATGGTATGTGTCGATTTGTTGTTCGTGAGTCTTCTCCGGTATTTGGCGCAGCGTGAATATTTGGTCAGCCGTGGACTTCCCTGGTCTAAACCCACACTGATAAGGTCCAATCGGGTTTTGAACAATTGGCTTTCAAATAAAACGAACAATAAGACCTTATACACAATGGATAAAAGACTGACACGGCGACAGTTGGACCATACGCACTGATTACCCTTTTTGAATACATGGCATAGTACACTGAGTCTGGCATCAATTGCCCCAACCATATACTGCATACGATTATATGTGTGCAAACCAGAACCCCATGCTCGTCCTTACTAGAGGGCAGCCCATTATTCGGTCCGTTGCCCGATGTTCCTACCCACTGGAAAAATTATCGGGATTCATTTTCTATCCTGCACATTTCGGTCTTTTCACTTTCTCTCTGCTCCCACCACCACTTTTTCTGCCTAAATAATTTCTTTACCTCCCCCTCAGCCTCTTGTACCGCCCATTCGCAGCACGCGTTGTAACTGAATGTTTCGTTGCCATACGAGCAGCGGCTCTATCATCAGTTGCAATGCGACATTCTTCGTCGTACCATGACCCATCTTTCCGCGGTTTTTGTTTCCCAAGTTCGGTTGTCGCAGCGGTTTCTAAAGAATGGGAGATGTTTCTGACTATCCAGAAGACCTTTCTGTGCTAATAATAGATTGAGCTTTCATGCAGAGTTTTTTGATATCTCCGGTATTTGCAGTTTGTCAATATCCGGATATTCTCGTCTTATGAAAACTTTCGCAGCAACCAGATAATAATCCCATTCGATATTGGCAGCTTCGCTCATGGCAGCTGTAGTAAATATAGCAGTCTTATATTCTCATACAAAGAATAGCTGTGAAGTCAGTTTTTTTATTAGGGACTTAACTCACAAAATGAACACATCCAAACACAGTTTGTCCGACTGAGATCACAGATTGTTTGGCGTTAAACTCCTCCGAAATGGCTGGACCGATTTCTATGAAATTTTGTGTGCATATCGGGTAGGTCTCAGAATCGGCCAGCATCTATTTTTCATCCCCCTAAATTATAAGGGTGAACCACCCCTATACTCAGATTTGTCCGATTGCGAAACACAGATTGTCAGACTGCGAAAAAAACACACTGATGTAGCGGCAGCGAATAGTTGTCTTGAGTGGGTGCGGAGCACTCTCAGAGCAACGAGAATAATGACGTGGTTATACGTATAAAAAAATGAGATAGCAAGAGGGCAACGAAAATTGTGTGAACTTGTGTAGCGTATGTACGAACAAAACAATGTATGTATGTACATGTTTCTGTTGCTTCGCATTCTCTTTGTTTTTTTGTGGGAATAAAACAAAAAAAGCACGAAAATAATGGCACATGTGCTTTTACTTGTCTTTAAATAATTGTAAGTACCCTGCAGCGGTGGCAGTAACCAGTGATCGCAAGTAAGTACTTCAATAGTATACGAAAAGCATGAGTACTTACTTTTGATACCACTGGTAATTCCAAAGTTCCACTTTTATATGAAAAAAACAAAAAGAACATAATTGCGAGAATCCAAAGGACTACAGCTGACTACATCTTAATGTAATGCCAAACTACTACTTTGCTGTGTTTGTTGTTTCCTTTGAGGTGTTTGTTGTGTACAACAACTGTTGCTACTGTCTCTATAAATACATATATGTATTTTGGGTGACGCGAATACGATTTAGGAGAAAGAGAGAGAATGCAAAAAGGTGCCGTTATCCCACGGAAATTCTAGTTGCGGCTGTGGCATAATTTTGTTTGGTGGCGTCAGTTATCATGAAAAGTTGACATTTACATTACATTGTATTACATTTTTTGATTTGATTAAATGATTAAAATCCAAAAACATTTACTTCATCGCTATCTAACAAAAACAAAAAACAAACTTATATATCATATACCACAAACGAAATAACTGCTGAGAGGTAATGACATGTGTGGCAAGTGACTAGATCGGTATGTCATATGCCACAAACGAAATGACTGCTGAGAGGTAATGACTTGGGTAGCAAGTGACTACCTCCTATGACATCCCCATGTTAAATTCGCCACTCATTAACATTGCCAGTGGTTTGGCCGGTAAGTACTGGTGATTATTGGTAAGTAGTCAAATCACAAATCATTCACAACTTATCCCGACTGCTGGGTATTAATATTTAAATGTAACACATCAAATGATTGAACGCTGTTCGTTATTTTCCAATGTAACATTTACTAATGTGTTCATTAAGGTGGACCTTGAAATGACATTTTTGCGATATTTTGGTAGATGAGGGCTCTATTCCGTGCCTTTTTGAAAAAAAATGACAATGCCGAAAAAAAAAATTAAAAAAAAAAAACATTAGGGGTTGCGCACGAGCCGAGAAAAAGGTCCACTTTGCCAAAATTAGGGGGGAAATTGCCATAGGTCATCAGGGGTCACCCGTAGGGGGGAAGAATGAATGGCCGACCCCCATTAACTTTTTACCGCCAATATTTTCCCCCAAGACACCCACCCCCTATCTCCTCCCCTTAGGGGGGTCACCATACAAAAATGGAGGTTGCTCAGTATTTTCGAAAAACACCATAGGTCATCAGGGGTCACCCCTGGGGGGCAAAATATATGACCGACCCCCATTAACTTTTCATCCCCAACATCTTTTCCGAACAAACTTACCCTCTATCTCCACTCCTTGAGGGACTCCCCATACAAAAATAAAAGAAGCTGTAATTGAGTAGTACTACTAAGCACTCTTAATATAATATAGTCAAATTAACATATTTTTGTTCGCTGATGGGTATTTCTTGCGGTAAGAATCGATAACATGTAGTAAATACTGTTTCTCTTCTTCGCCTTGACACAGTATTCTATTATAATCTTGTATCATTTTTACTCCTCTTTCGGCAGTGTCGTTCACAACGCGCAAGTTATTTACAATTCTACGACCTTCTTGATAGTCTGCGCGAGATTTCCAGGTTGCTGGATTTGCAAGAATGAAATCTTGCGATATTCCAAATCGTACAAATAAATTTTTGGTATTATGAGAGACGAAGTTGCTCAAGTCTTTAGCCAAGAATTCCTCATTCACATCTTTGAATTTCACCTCGATTTTTTTAACGCTGGTGCTTTTGATTACGACGCGAGGAGCTGGGGGAACCGGGTCGTCTTCTTCATCTTCTTCACCTTCGTCATTCTCATTTTCTAGCAATGCTTGGGCCATTTTGGCCTTCAAACCATTTGAAACCTTGTCATCGAAACCTGCTCATCGGCGAGATACCATAGGTGACCGATAAATTTCTTTATCATTACCCGAGATAAATCCTGGTCAACGGACTTGTACTCGACGATGTCCTTCAAAAACTTCCAATCTTGATTCGGCGCCTCAGCTGCTCGAGAAGAACCAAACCATGCCTTGACGTAAAGTCGCACCACAAAAATACAAACGTGTCGAATACCATTCAATTCACATACAGATAAGTGAAAAGTTCTCCGAAACAAAAACATCTTGAGGCTGTAAATGGCTTTTGCCATCCATCGAGCATGGGAAACGGGTCCTGGAGGTCGGAAATGGTAATTCTCAAGTTTTTCACCCAGAAACAAAAGAATTTATTGTAGCATTTCTTTGTAGTCATCGCGAGGGTGTTTCTCCTTCAATTGATCTAAGCAAAACTTCTTTATGCCGACTTGCATTGCCACAGGAATTTTTCTGACGACTTGATCGTCTATCAAGCCAGAATGGAATGGTTTAACCTTTACAGCGTCCCATTCCTGTTTGAAACGGTCAAAGCAAGGAACGCCTGGTGCACTGGTCTTTCCCATTTTTGTCTCAAAAACTTCCCTTAGCACCAGTTCGTATACGTGGTGTCTGCAAGGTAAATATAAGATTTCTCTCTCCAACAGCCGCTCAAGAGCAACTGAGGCTCCGGAGAATGGGCCACTGTTCGTTGATGTCGTGTAGAAAGAAAGTCCTTGTATTCGATGTGTCATATGCCAAGATGCCAACAGTTGATAAACGGCATGTGCTATTCTCCGGCCTTTTCCTTTCCCATCTTCTACTTTGGGAACTCCAAGAAGTTGTTCTTTTTCTCCGTACGAGACAATTACCGGTAGACGGTCCAAATTCTTTGTACCCACAAAATCCAAAAGCATTTTGCCATCCCAATGGACTACGAAGGATTTAGCTGCGACAAGCTGGAGATGAATGAAACGCGTTGAAGAATAAGAATTCTGAATGAGAGCAAATAAATCTATGCGATCTTACTTCTGGATTGTCTTTCACATAACTCAGCATGTTCTCTCGATTTGAACGCTGACATCTCCGAAGCGACGTACGGTTTATTGTCTATTGTTGAGGATCGCGTCCAAATGCTTCTGCCGCCGCTATCATAATGCCGACCGCGTCTCGGTCAGTCACTTTGCACTTGTCCAAAGCTGATAGGACTCGTTCAGTAAAACATTGTTTGTAACCTCTTCTGTCACCAACATTTGACGGGCCAGCTTCTGCCGGGAAGTTTTCGTCCTGTCTCCCATTATCATCGCTTGAATCACTGCTTGAAAATTTAACCACTGCAATTGAACGAATTTCATTTGAATATAAATATTGGACGAACACACAAAGCGCGAAATAGCTTACCGCCTTTAGCGAACCGATCTCTACTAGATTCCGTTGCACGTTTGCGTCGCAACTCTTCTTGTTCTTCGCGCTCAGCTTTTCTTTTCCTCGTTCGAGTATCAGTAGCGTCCACACCTCCCATAGTTCCTGGCCGGCCATCTTCTCTTTGCTTTAGCAGAAACTCAATGTCTTCGGTATTTGTCATTTTCTCAAGGGCGTTGGCGTGTGCGATGTCGAAAAGATTATCCAAGCTATCAGAAAACGTATTCTCTTTTTCTCTAGTGGACTCAGTCTTTCTGTGAGATGACTTTCTTAAAGCATCCCACTCATCGTGCAGCGCAGCTATTTTTCTTGTAACATCTCCTCTGGCTTTCGTCGGAATAGCTGCTTGGCGCCAAAAAATCATCACTGCGTCCGCGACTATAACCGCACTATTTTTCTTCGACATGTTTCGTTTGCGAATGTTGAAGAAATGCATTCTTAGCACTTGCTTCTTCGACGGTAATTTGTTCCCCGTAATATTCATGCTTGGATAACCAATCAAAAAAATATCGTCGCGCGATCTAAGTCGTGTTGTCATCTTAACTTTTAAAAAACGGGAGAAAAATCAATTTACTTTTCGCGGTCGTCGGCACTTGTTGAATGACAACAATCGATGAATGAACTGCTATTTATAACTACTACGTATTTTGCAATATTTTACTGCCAGGTACTGATGAATGGGGGCATCTGCTAAGGGTGCCTATGTACCTGATTCAGCACGTGTGCGTTTCAAATTTTTCAAGACTTTCCAAACAATGACCACTCTTGAATATTGGTGGAATTTCTGTAAAAAAATCAAAAAAAATCAAAAAAATCTCGATATTGTGCAACTGTAAATACATAGATTTTCAGTATTTTTGTATGGGGAGTCCCTCAAGGAGTGGAGATAGAGGGTAAGTTTGTTCGGAAAAGATGTTGGGGATGAAAAGTTAATGGGGGTCGGTCATATATTTTGCCCCCCTAGGGGTGACCCCTGATGACCTATGGTGTTTTTCGAAAATACTGAGCAACCTCCATTTTTGTATGGTGACCCCCCTAAGGGGAGGAGATAGGGGGTGGGTGTCTTGGGGGAAAATGTTGGCGGTAAAAAGTTAATGGGGGTCGGCCATACATTCTTCCCCCCTACGGGTGACCCCTGATGACCTATGGCAATTTCCCCCTAATTTTGGCAAAGTGGACCTTTTTCTCGGCTCGTGCGCAACCCCTAATGTTTTTTTTTTTTAATTTTTTTTTTCGGCATTGTCATTTTTTTTCAAAAAGGCACGGAATAGAGCCCTCATCTACCAAAATATCGACACAAGGTCCACCCTAGTGTTCATAGAAATCGAACAGGTACCGTGTAACAAAAAGGTGTTAACACATCGCCCGTGAGTTCGAACACTCATTGAATTTTGTTATTTGCGAGGACATCCTCCAATTGGAAAGATACACCCGTCCTGTAAAGTGTTCTTACATTTCTGGGATATATCCTTCAATCGTGGTCCTTATAACGTTTGCGTGGGCCGTCAATGGATTGTGGGTTTTTACGTTTATTTTTTTACGTATTTCCATTGTCAATATAACGGTGATGGGAGGCTAACCCAGCTCTCATTGGTTTGCATTTTATCTACTGCCGGAATGATTATGCTTCAGCGAAGCGAGTCGGCATAATTTTGACACGCTGAAACTAATGGCATTTCCAGTTTTTCTCTATCATGTTTCAGATATTTAACCATAAAGTTTTCTGGGAAGCCAAAAACGCTAAGATATTTGAAACTGAATTAGAGGCAGAACGTTTCCGAATTCATTTTTGACATTTGAGTAAGAAATGTAGAGGATTACTAACTTTAAGTTGTCACCCCCTCTCCACACTCCCTTGGCCAAAATAATTCAACAAAATCAAATAGTATCCATTAGAGTAATGGAAACTGTGGAAATTTTTGAGAAAAATGTTCCTCGTAAAAATATACTAAGCGTGTTTTGGTTACTGCGCTTGCTTATGTATTCGCTTGTTTTGTATGAAGCACTTAGCGAAGACTTAGCGAGAACTTAGCGACGAGGATCATTTTCGCTAAGTTTAAACAAAATTTTTTTTGATATCTTTTACCGTTTTCAACCCTTATTAATTTTTTTGAATATAATGACTTCTCGCTAAATTGCCGTTTTCTTTGAAACTTAGCAAGCGACAATCGCTTGCTTGTAACCAAAACAGGACTACTATATGCCCTCAAACCACATTCATATGAGTAGTTTATAAGTTTTAACACGTTTTGTAATCTACTTGTGCTGTAATACCACAAAATCCATTGATAGCGTTCAATCTTGAGACATCTGGGTCAATAATATATGTAAATGACCAGATTTACATGATTGAGAAATATCTCCAAACGTTCATGAATGTATTCGTGGGTTGCTATATAGCGAGAATATCAACTGTATATAGTTGATTAATTTCATACTTACAAATATACATGTATCCAAAAACTTCGTACTAAATGAGTGAGTGAAGCATTACGAATATCTGCTCTCTCTCTTACTCTCTTCGTTGGATATTTCAATACTTGAGCAGGTTTTTGATGATTTTATTGTATCTAACTATAGAAATTCCAACCATGTGTAGGTAAAATTACATAATGTCTATAGAAAGTACGAAATAATCAAGATATGATGCTAGAGAGAAATGCGTTTGAGTGAATCGTGTCGACTTTTTGGTCGTCTGTCTACTTCATGATCGTCTTTGCATACATATATCTGTAAATAAGTAACATACGGTAACCTCTCTAAATGACCAACAACACAAAGTTTAGGTCTTAAAGTAGACAGTCAACATTTATCTCCCCTCGAATGCCAATAAAGAAAACGAGTGAAGTGTTAAATTTTGATATCTCTCTAACTCTCTTCATTGAATATTTCAATGCAAGAGAAGGTTTTTGATAATGTTATTGTATATACACTGCGGTTCAGTTATTTAAAGGAACTAAAGGAACGATTGCAGAATTTTAAAATGAAAATGGAAGCTAGACATCTTGAGATATATAAAAATCATGACAATATTGGTTTCTTAACTAAAGAACTTTTTTTGAGCAATTTATAAAAAAAATCCAAAAATGTGCTTTTTTTTGGTTCGCTTGAATAAAGGCACTTTGTTATTTTTTATTATTTTTAAACTAAGCGATGATTTTGTGTAGGGAGCGTTTGTTTATTACAATTTATTACATCTTTATCACTTTACGAGTCAAAATACCAAAACAAAATATTTTAAATCTATCGGAAAAAGGGTCATCGTGTCATCGAAAAAGAAACTCCCATTAACCCGTTGCGATACCTCGGATGTGGTAATTCTCTAAATTATTGAGTAAACATTCAAAACCCGTTTTTCCCTACAGTAACTTTCTGAATCTTTTTAATTTAATTAAACTTTACCCAACCATTAGTTTATTCTCTTCTAAAACCGTTGTCCAAATATTGTGTTATTTCTCAAGAATAACTTCCAAGTTGCTAAAGGCATACCCACATGTTAAAAGTAGTCCCCAGTCTGGCAAATTTATCTGCTTTGCAGTTCCCTGGTATGCCCTTGTGGTCCGGCACCAAAATAATGCTAACATTAAATATTTCATCCATCTCATTAAGAGATCTGCGACAGTTGAGGGCAGTTCTTGAATTCAAGAAGACAGTTTCCATGCACTTGATGGCAGTTTGACTAATTTGACAAACAAATTTTCAGAAACTTGATGGCAGTTTGACTAAATTGAGAAACAAATTTATGGTCAGTCTTGAATTCAAGAGGACAGTTTCCAGAGACTTGATGGCAGTTTGACTAAACTGATAAAGAAATGTATGGTCTGTCCGTGCTCTGGGATCAAACATAACTGACATTGGCCTGGTCATTCCAAAAATAATATCTCACTCAAAAATGCAAATTGCGTTATAGATCAACTAACCTAAAAACAAATGCAACCCTGCGAGAATGTAAGAGGAATAGAGAACATGGAGGAAAAATTAATTGATGATCTTACCAATGGTACCAATTCAGGGACAGTGAGCATGCATCTGATGATGAACTTGTCACGGAGATATCTATTATTCCAACGAAAACTAACCATTTTTCACTTAGAAAAATGTAACAGACTTTGAAAGCTTGCATGAACTTCTCATACATACATTAACAGGGTGTCTCAGTAAGAATGCACTTTTTCAATTTAAATTCATTAATTTTACATTTTTGAGAGATATTTGTGATTTTTTATTGGATTGTAAAGGAGACATGTTCCGATTAAGTTTGGAATAAAAAAGCCGTCAAATGACCCCCACGGCTCGGATGACAGGCCATTAATCTTTTCTTGAAATTTTCCATGACTTTTTCACAGGGATATGGCTGTATCTCACCGACGACGCGTTGGATCTCGGAATTGAGCTCAGGAATTGCTTCTGGTTTATTCGCATAAACCCGAGATTTCACAAAACCCCAAGAAAGAAAAAAATCGCACGGTGATAAATTTCATGATCTTGGGGTCCAGTTGCCATCAGAATTTCTTGAGATAATTTGATCTGAAAATCGTTGCTGCAATAAATCGATTGTTTCATGCGCGATGTGGCAGGTGGCGCCGTCTTGCTGAAACCACATGTCGTCCAGATCCATGCCGTCCAGTTGAGGGCACAAGACCTCCGATATCATGTTGCTGTAACGCTTCCAGTTCACAGTCACTGCAATTTCTGTCTCATCTTCAAAAAAGTAAGACCTAATCACGCCGCCTAACCAAAATCCACACCAGACAGTGGCTAGTTGTGGGTGCATTTGTTTCACATGGGTTGCATGAGGATTTCCTGAGTATTCTCGAAGCCATTCAGTCGGAAATGAGATTCATCGGAGGAGGTGACCTCTTTTTTTTGAAAAATTGGCATTGGCTTTGTTTTGTTCCATTACCCATTGACCCAAATGCGGGCGCTATCCATGGTCCTCAGCCTGAGGAAGCTGTCATAAATTCGCTTGCGTAGTGTCTCGTGAAATTTGAAGTTGTTGAGAAAGATGCCGAATTGATGTTTTCAAATTTTTGGCAACACTCTCGTTTACAGCAGCAATGTTTTCAAGAAACTGACCTGTATGTTGATGAACAGGAGTGTTGCTGTCCATAACCTACCCAGTATCTTTGAATTTTTTGATCACTCTTCGAATGGTTGACACATTGGTTGCAGTTTCTCGACTGAAAATTCGTAATAAGTTTTCACAATTAGATCGCATTGTTCTTTCGTAAAACGCTCCATTTTTAATAATCGGAATAAATATATGTGGCAGCTGCCAAATTGCAGAGTTGCCACTTGCACAAAAAAATACACTAAATTTAAAAAGTGCAATCTTACTGAGACACCCTTTTTAACATTATTCCATTTTAAGCCACGAATTTAGTTATTAGTTTTCACTTTTATACGCTCGTTTTATTTTGTTTATATTAACATTCGTCTTAGAATTAAAATTGGAAATGAGTTCGGTTGTAGCAACCGCATCGGGAAAAATTCCATTTATATATGACTTGATTTGAACTGCTTTCGGTGGAGGAATATTTGAAATTCTTATTTTAATTCTTATGAAAATTTATAACAATCGAAACTACACCATTTCCAATTGAAATTTGAAAAAAATCATTTGAAATTTAAAAATTCTATTTGAAATTTTAAATACATCAATTGAAATTCGTAAAACATCAATTGAAATTTAACATACATCAATTGAAATTTGAAATACATCAATTGAAATTTGAAATACATCAATTGGAATTTAAAAGACATCAATTGAAATTTAGAAGTCATCAATTGAAATTTGAAACACCTCAACTGAAATTTAAAAGACACCAATTGAAATTTAAAATACACCAAGTGAAATATAAAATTCTATACATGAGATCGGTTAATAACTTTTAAATTTCAAGTGACGAATTTAAAATTTCAATTGATGTCTTTCAAATTTCAATTGATGGGTTTCAAATTTCAATTGATGTGTTTTACATTTCAAATAACTGCCAAATTCCTTAATAGGAAATTCGGGTTTCACTATTGACCCAATTATGAATGAGACTGAAGTTAGTTGGGGAAACTTGTGGCAAACGTAATTCGTTTGTAGCAACTGAATCCGCGATTGATACAAACTCTTGTTAAAGCAATACTTCTGTGAGTTTACAAAAAATATACGACTGACCCTGGTTCTCCAAAAAATTTCCAGAGCTTATGAACCTGCAATAACCACGTAGAACACTTGAATATTTGTCATTATTCTAAGATCATTCCCATTTATTGTACCCTTTACTTAAATATGTATACGCAAGAAATATTATTATTATACCAGATTACATGTGTGTATGCCTGGCAGTGTTTATATTTACCCGTGATTTGCCTTTTGGATGGATTTAAATTGGCAACATAAACAAGCTTCAAGCGAAATTCTTATATTCAAATCAATGACGGGATTTGCTTTCACTTGTACATATACATACATAGCATTATCAGTTCAAACAGTTAACAAAATGTTGTAGAGATTTATCCTTTCCGTCCTTTGAATGAGATAAAAATCCATATAATTCCCTGAGGTAACTAGTTATAGTACTCGGATAGATGGCTGGTTATCTTTGATAAATGAATAAAAATAATACGACGAGCCCAGAGTGAGAACACACCACGCCACTAACACAGTTGGCATCCCCAGCAGTTACTTCATCAACGTGAACAGGAGATGTTGTTTATTCCTTGAGTTGTTTCCTTAACAAGTTTTGCTAGTGCATAATTTATGTATGATGCCCAGTGCCACCCTATGTTTACACAGTCAGATATTTATGTATTTATTACACATAATGAAGCGTTTGAAAAGTTTGAAAGGAGTGAAGAAAATAAGTTTCGTCAATTTGATTGCTTTGACAGTTAGGGGTTTGCGATTGCTGGAAAGGGGGAAAAAGTGTGTTCATTATTTTATTCTCGCCTTTTGGATGTAGTACGTTCTTTTATATCCTCACCCATTGGAATGTAACGCATAGAAGGAGTCATATTAGAGTCATAGTAGAAGGAGTCATATTAGAGATCCAGGTATCTTAGGATGAAATTAGTTTCATAAACTATATAGATGATAGAATCATGTCCGTCTGTCTGTGTCTTTGGCTGGCTGGTCGATCAACACGTTACCGATCACAATGAAATTCTGACAGGGATTATTATTTTCGGTATCCAAGTTTGAGACTGAAAATGGATCACACTCCTATCCATACACATACAATTTATTACAGAATCTTGTTTCTTCAAAAACTACACCATTCCAATTGAAATTTGAAAAAAAAAATCAATTAAAATTGGAAAATTCTATTTGAAATACATCAATTGAAATTTGAAATACACCAATTGAAATTTAAAAATGTAAAACATAAAATCGGTTAATTATTTTTAAATTTCAAATGACGAATTTTACATTTCATATGCTGTCTTTTAAATTTCATTAATATCTTTTAAAATTCAATTGATGTGTTTCAAATTTGAAATAGAATTTTCAAATTTCAATTAATGTATTTCAAACTTCAAACAGAATTTTTAAATTTCAATTGATGTATTTTTAAATTTCAAATTTAATTTTCTAATTTCAATTGATATTTTTCAAAATTAAATTGATGTTTTTAAATTTCATTTAGAAATGGTGGCGTTTTTTGAAATATGTGATTAACTACAACTCAGGTGTTTCCAATGTTGTGAAAATGTTCATTTAACTACACTATTTCCAATTGAAATTTGAAATAATCAACTGAAATTTAAAAATTTTATTTGAATTTTAAAATACATCAATTGAATGTTAAAAATTATATTTGAAATTTGAAATCCGTCGATTGCATTTTAAAAAACTACGATTGCAATTTAAAAGACGTCAATTGAAATTTAAAAGACAACAATTGAAATTTAAAACACATCAATTGAAATTTAAAAGACATCAATTGAAATTAAAGCGATATCAAATGAAATTTCAAAATCTAATAAATGAAATCGGTTAATAATTTCTATATTTCAAGTGATGCATTTTAAATTTCAATTGATGTGTTTTAAATTTCTATTAATGTGTTTTATATATCAACTGATGTCTTTAAACTTTCAATTAATGTCTTTTAACTTTTAATTGATGTTTTTAAATTTCAATTGTTGTATTTCAAATTTCAAAGAGAATTTTGAAATTCCAATTGAGAAAATCGCCGAATTTGCTACGGCCGATGGTGCAATGGTAGTGTACGCGGCTCTTATGCATGAGGACGAAGGTTCGATCACTGTTCTTACCACCCTACCCAAGTTACGGCGGCACTATCGAGTATTTAGAAATAAATAAACTTTTCAAAATTCTTTTCACACCCGGTGGAAAAGTGTTAGTCCCACCACAAAGAGTATAAATCTCACCAATATCTTCATGGGATGTAATGGGCAACCATTTTTTTTCAAATGTATCCCATAGGTGATAGGTGAGAGCTTTTTGCAATCAGCCAGCTTTCCAATTTACTGCTTAAGCTTCTCAAAAATACCGTTCGGAACCGGTGTAAAACTGTAGGTCCCAATCTGTGAGTATAAAACTATAAAGCGCACAGCTCGCTGGTTGTAAGAAGCTCTGCCCGATTCCTTCATTGGATGTAATGGGAAACCATTATTTTTTTTTTTTTTGTACCGGACCCGACAGGTTATTCACAATGCATTGGCATTTCATGGCTTATTACTCAATAACATCGCCATGGCTCAACCGCCGCGAAAGAATTGAAAGGTTGCTAGAGCGGGGATTGAACTAACATTGTCACGTGTTTGAATTGAGTTTGTCACGACCGAATTTAGTCCCCACAAATAAAATTCGGTTGAAACAATCTCGTTTTATAATTGATTTAATTGTGGCAACATGATGTTGAATTATATTCCTATATGAAGCGTCTCACAACCAGTGAACTGTGCGCTTTCTAATTTTTCACTCACTGATTGGGACCTACAGTTTTAGACAGGTTTCGAACGGTATTTTGAGAAGCTTTTTTATGGCTAAGTACTCAATAGTGTTGCCATCACTAAGCGAGGTGGCCGTCGTCGAAGGGAATGTAAGGTGGTCAGAGCAGGGATCGAACCCACATTCTTGTGCACAACCGACGGCCACGGCCCAATTAAGAAAATAGCAAGTGAAATTCTGAAACAAATCATTAGGAATTCCGAAAATAACAATTGAATTTCGGAAATCATCAATTGAAATCCATAAAATAACGATTTAAGTTCAGAAAATATTAATTAAAATTCAGATAAATTTCAATTGAAGTTTTATCTCGTTATCAATTTATATTTTCCGAATTTCAGTTGATACTTTCTGAATTGCAATTTCTGAATTTGAATTGATGTTTTCTGAATTTCAGTTGATACTTTCAAAACTTCAGTTGACGTTTTATGAATTTCAACTGATATTTTCTGATTCTCAATTGATATTTTCGGATTTTGAAATTCTTAAATTAAAATGATGTTTTCCGAATATCAATAGATACTTATATATTCGGAGTTACAATTGGAAAAGGTGCAGTTTAATAGAAAACTGACAAACAGAACCGATTTAATTCAAATTTTGTGTTCAGCTATAAACTGTCCACCATTAAAGTACCGCCCATACACAATTTGTGACGCTGACTGAGTGGTTGATACAATAACTCCCGTAAGCACAATCAAACATCATGAAACACCCAGAGAACTAATTGTTTGAGAAGAGGTTCCAGCAACCGTAAATTCGGTTGTTACCACCGATTTGCGGTTGCCACTACCGAATTCAGGTTGTCACAACCAAATTAGGTACTCACAACTGAAATTCGGTTGAAGTAACCTCGATTCCTAATTGGTTCAGCTGTGACAACTGAATCTTCAATTATATTTGTTCTGTCAACTAAATTTTCTAAAATTTCGGGTGAAATAACCGAATTTTGACATCCTCTCTTTAGGTTGTGACAACATATAAAGAGGTTGTGACAACCTATAATGAGGTTGTGACAATCTACAATTAGGTATGAACAACCTAGAATGACGTTGTGATAACCTATAATTACTGAGGTCGAGTCAACCTCCAATGAGGTTGAATAAACTTCCAATGAGGTTGTGCCAAACTCTAATGAAATTGTGTCAACCTCTAATGAGGTTGTGTCAATCTCTAGTGAGGTTGGGACAACCTCTAAATTCGTTTGCGGCTAATTCGGTTGTCTCAACCGATTTTTTCTGTGAGTGAATTCGGTACATGGCAATATTTTGTCAAACTGCTCTCGGTAATAGTATATCAATAAATCCGTAGAAGATACATCCGGGGCTCCAAGACTAAACACAATACTGATCTCAACAACACACCAATGATATGGCAGTTCAATGACTCTTCTGAGCACTGAACTACCAACAGTGGCGATTCACTCAATTTAATTATGAATAGTTATTTCCCTGCGAACTCGCTAAACGAAGTAAAATATATTTCTCAATGATCAGAAGTTGCCAAGGAATTGTTATGAAATCGAGGATTAAATGGGTTCTCGGCAGCTTCAAACCCATTAAGTCTCGCGGACTAAGGCCACTGGCCTAGAACGCTAAGGCGCTGATGAGAAGACTCACAAACTTCGAAACGATCGTCCGCCAACGTGAGTTCAAATCCTGGTTCCGGCTGTTTATATTATTTCCAATTGAAGGAATCACCCTGATCTTTTTACCTCAAAGGAAATTAAAAAAAAATATTCTTCTAAGAAATAATTTGAGATGGAATCATATAAATATAAGGAGGACCATCAGGCTGTATCCGATCTGTTGATCCCTTGACTAATAAGGTTATACATTAAAGAAGGGCACGAGTCGCGTGCTTGACGTGAATCACGCGTGAATCCGATTAAGATCAGAATTCGCTCACTTGAAAGTGCGGGAACGTGAGTAACGACAACATCTTCGTGGGTGATCATTCGTGAGGGAACATCTTGCTTTTGCGAGCGTGGGCCAAAACTTGCTCACGTGATTATACATAGCGTGAATTGATTTTAGATAAATTATGGAGAGATAGGAAAAGGGTGATGTGTATTTCTAAAGCGGAAAAATCTTCAAACACAGCTCCCAAATACCTTAGCTTGTCAAAGATTCCTGATTAAGACTTTGGAATGACTGACAGATGGACATTTACGACTGAGTGTTGATGCAAGATTCTCATCGGGCTCGCTGCATGCGCACTTTAGCGACAGATCTTTGAAAAGAGCTCCACATATACTAGTGGGATCCAATGAAATGTCAGTTAGTGCTAAGGAGATCATGATGATGGTCCATTATGGCATTGAGAAAGCGTTCCACAATGTCAAGCCCAGTGCAATAGAATCGGCGATATCGGCTAACGACCCCTGGGGTGGACGTAGATTTTAAGGTGCTAGTATACAAAATGCTTACTAGGATTACAAGTATACCAACAGCGGGACATCACAAGGCGGGGTCTTGTCTCCAGGTTTGTGAAACCTTGGGTTAAATAGAATATTGATCATAGTTGAAAATTCAAGTGAAAAGGTCATGGCGTATGCGGACGATGTGGTAATTGTAGATATCCTTCAAGATACTTTATACACATTGGGCAGATGGGTGGAGGAAATTGTCTGACCAAGACTTCCCTTCCCTCCATGGAATCTATCACAGCAGTGTGGGGGTCAATGACTACATTGACATTCAGGCGGCTACACGCTGAAAAATCTGTCGTTTTAATTGTTTGGATGCAAATATAACATGTGTTTGGAGCTTGTCGCAAATATATTGTACTTGTGCCCAAACGCATTGTGTTTGCTATTCAATATTAAATGTTTGAGACACAACGATTAATATCTTATAATATATGTGTTTGCTACCCAAATATATTTGCGTTTGTGATATAAATATAGTCGTGTCTGTTGCACTGTTTATGCTCTCTCGAGAGCAAGAGAATTAAAGTGGGCAACGAGTGTGAATATCGTGTAAGTGTGTGTATCTGTATTTTTGCATTATTCTCTCAGTGAGTGATTCATAAATATTCCTGAATGTGCGGGCAAATTGCAGATGAAGTCAGTGTTTCTGATTTTGGCTGATGTATTGCGATTTAATTTCATTTATTCAGTCGTTAATGGTTCATCGGACAGAGGATATCAAAAGAGCTTGATCAGTGAAAAAATAATAAACAAACGCTCGGACGGTTAAATAGTTTGTGATGTTGCTTTGGGTTTTGTGTACATATGTGTTTCGAATATATGTATGTGTGCTACCAAAGTGAGAAACGATTTTGAGGAAAGAAACTGGAAAGGGCAACAACGTGAAGACCTTTTTCTGCCCGAGCCTCTAATGAAAAAATCGGAATGGCGGACCAATTGTGAAATATAATAAAAAAAACACAGTTAATTAATACACGCTTGTGTTGCATGAACTAGATTTGTATATGAGTATATTGTTTGTGTACCAACGCATAGTGATAACTAAGGGATAATTGAAATATTCTGAAAACAAAAACGTGGGAAACAAGGAGAAGCAAAATAGCAGCAGATTCTCATTTAATAAAAAAGTAATACTTGCATGTAAAAAGGATAATTTTAAATATTTACATTTTTTGTATTAATTATTTATTTTAATTATAATAATAAAGGAAAGAAAGAATAATTCGTTTCCAAATATTATTATGCTTGGGAGAAAATACGTACATGTTTCCACGTAAGTATATGGAGGTTTGCAGGAAACACGCGAATGCTTCCACGTAAGTATATGGATGTTTGAGATGAAGCACGAATATATTTCCACGTAAAAGCACACTTATTTGTCAGTAAACATGTTAATCCTTGCATTTAAATACACCTGAGTTTGGGACTTGCAAACATATAAATGTTTGAAGTATATTCCAAACATATACATGGTTCCTGCAGAATTTGATTGGGAGAATATGTTACAGAGGCCGTTTCTTTTTCAGCGTGTATCAATCCCCTAAAATTAGTATTTCTGAACACAACATCTAACCTGGATTGTCACAGATGTTGTAACGAGATAGCTCAGGCCAGCGAACACGAATATTCCGGGAAAATAAAAATCGGACGAGCTGGCCAATCTGACCAGTTCCATTTGGGTTCCACAAAAACTGAAATGTGTTGGAATGGTTCCAGTGACTTAATCTACCGTGAAGCTCGTATGTCATAATACTGGAAAGATGTACGAGAAGCATAGATTTTGTACGCATAAGACAAATCTGGCCGACATTATATAGAAGATCTATGAACCTTCTGTCGTTATCTAGGTCCAATGTCCAATGCTTGTGGCAGTCTTAATGGGGCACATCAGTGCAATTGACTTCTGCAGGAGCAAAAGGTGTCAGTATCTTGTAATGAGCCAACAGTATGGTATTGGGAATGGTTCCAAAAGGGAGCTAACTTTGGGCGGATTCTAATTTTGGACTGACTGATTGGGACTATAATTTTATACCGATTCCGAATGGATTTGGAGGAGCCTTATCATGGCTAACTACTCGTAACCATAACCAATCACTAAGCGTGGGGACCCCATCATCGAAAGATATTTAAGGTGGTCTGTGAAACTACGTTCATATGTACAAGAGTCGTTCACGCTACCCCTTAGACCACCTTAGTATTCTGTCGACGACGGCCGGTTCGCTTAGTGACGGCGACACTATCGAGTAACTGATTGTGAGAAGCTCTCCCTTCACGAGATGCAACGGGAAAATATTTATTACATTTAATTTTAAAAATATTAAACGCACAGTTCCCTGATAGTGACAGTGTCTCCCAAAATAACTTGCTGAAGGGTTACAGATGAGTACAAAAAAGTACAACATCCACTACCTACGAAAGGATACTCCCATATATTTAGAATATTAAATCATTTGTTAAACCCCTTATTGGCTTCCGGAGATAGCCGACAAGGACCACCATAAATATTTAGTATAATACGAACAGATTTGTCAATATGGTTACAACTCTTTGGATTTTCTACTACTAAAAATAATTGGTTCACAATGATTCCCATTGGAAATATTTAAATGACACTAAGGAAACGTTAGAAAGAAAATCAAAATGCGAAGAATGTTACACACGAAAATGGTGGGTTAGCTGCCGTATACGGTCTAGACACTTTTGACTTAAAGTCCGTCTGAGGAAGATGGTAAACGAAATAACAAGGTATGTAATTATTTACATGCCAAATTCAAGGAAATGTCTACACCAACCGTTAGGAAATCTCTTAAGGAGACACGGTGTTGCTATACCAAAGCCAACAACATTTTCATTTTTAATGATTCCTTTTTTCCGGCACATCATCGTATCTTTATTTTGGTGATACCCTCTATGGGGATTTATGGCCATTTTCTACGAGACTATGGTTACGTCTCCGCAAATGCTCTGCCCGCGCTTTCCATGTCATGCTGGAGCACAAATGCCTTAAGGAAAAACACGAGTAGTTGTTTTCCATGTGAATGTGAACATTCAACAACGTATCTTCGCAACACTATCCATATGTGTGTGTAACGGAAACTATACCATCTGCCCCATGCAACAGAGGAAGGAAGAAAGGATAATTTCGGTCTCACAGAGATGAGGGTGACCTGCAAGGATAATACTGTATTGCGAGTATGTGAGAATGAAGTGGAGTGGGGTGGAGTTTTTGGGGTGAGGACTAGAGGAGGGAAATCATTTAAAATCTTTATTTTTCCGCAAGGATTTTTTAGTTTATAACTAATTGCTTTGGCTTATGCCCTTTCAGCAGCTGCACATAGGCCAGAGATTATACTTTTTCACTTTAGTCAAAATAATTACTCTGGCCATATGGCTGATGCAAGGCAAGCGGCAAGAGGCAGTCAAGTGATATATTGCTGAAAATGTAATTATCGCTAAAGGATAATATCGCTTAAATTGAATAAAGGATATTCCTTGTCGTGTCTTTGGTACAAATGGGAAAATGTGAAAAATAATAATTGGAATTTCGGTTAAAATATATTCACGCTATATAAAGACAATTCAATTAAAACAAAATTGTCTGTGACAATGAAGGCGGCATATTCTAAATGCACTTTGGTGACATTAAAATGCAAGGAGTTGCATACCTGCACTCACGACATTTGAACATGACACTTCGGCTTCTAGTGCCGCACTGATCGGCTTTCATTTCCTTTAAATACAGGCTCAATTCACTTATCTAAAGGGTGTCTCAGTAAAATTTCACTTTTTAAATTTAGTGTAATTCTTTTTGTGCAAGTGGCAACTCTGAAATTTGGGGGCTGTTACATATGTTAATTTCGATTATTAAAACTAGAGCGCTTTATGAAAGAACGACGAGTTATAATTGTGAAAACTTATTACAAAAATTTAAAAAGTCATGCTGAGACCGTTCGCAAACTTTGCATTATTTTCAGTGGAGAAAGTGCATCTAATGTGTCAACCATTCGAAAAGTGATCAAAAATGTTTAAGAAACTGGGTCGGTTATGGGTCGGACTCCTGTGCATCAACATACCGGTCGGTCTCTTGAAAACATTATTCCTGTAAACGAGAGTGTCGCCGAAAATATCAATTCGACCTCCACCTTCATTCGTAAAAAATTCAGCTTCGTCAGGAGTTCAAACCAGCCGACCATGGAAAGCGCCGGTAATTCGTTCAATGAGTAATGGAGCAAAGTGAAGTCAATACCAATTTTTCAAAAAAAAATCATCTTCTTCCATGAGGCGCATTTCCATCTGAATGGCTTCGTGAATACACAAAACTATCGAATTTAGGGCTCAGGCAATTTGGAGCTCATGTAATCCATGAGCAACAAATGCACTCACAACGAGCAACTGTCTTCTGCGGATTTTGGTTAGTCGGCGTGATTGGGCCTTACTTTTGTGAAAATGAGGCCGAAATTGCAGTGATTGTGAACGGCATTCATTACAGGCACATGATAACGGAGTTCTTGTAGCCTCAACTGGACGGCATGGATCTGGACGACATGTGGTTACAGCAAGAAGGCGCCACCTGCCATACGGCGCATGATACAACCGATTTAATGCAGCAACGATTTCCAGAACAAATTATCTCAAGAAATGCTGATATCAATCCACCACCAAGATCATGCGATTCAATGTCGTGCTGTTTCTTTCTTTGGCGTTTTGTGAAATCTCGGGTTTATGCGAATAAACCAGAAACCATTCCTGTAGTCAAATCGGAGATCCTACGCGTCATTGGTGATATACATCCACATCTCTGTGAAAAATTATGGAAAATTTCATGAAAAGATTAATGGCCTGTCATCTGAGCCGTGGAGCCGTTTGACGGATGTTTTATACCATACTTAATCGGAACATGTCTTCTTTATAATCCAATAACGTGGTTTTATTTTAAAATGAAAAAGTGCACCCTTACTGGGACACCCTTTAGCTAAGGCTATAATATCGAGTAAAGCTGCTTACAATGAAATGCAACTTAATTTTGACAAAAAGAAAAGTTGTGGTTGACGCCGAATTGCGATCAAAAAAAAAGTTCTTCGTGATTTTAGATTTTAGTATTTATGTTTTTGTATACACCCACAGAAAAATACTTTCAATCGAATTAGAGGTTGGGGCAACCGAATTAGAGGTTGCCACAACAAAATTAGACGTTGGCACAAACGAATTAGAGGTTGTCTCGACCGAGGTTGTCACAACCGCATTAGAGGTTGCTGCAACCAAGTTAGTGGTTGCCACAACCGAATCAGAGACTGTCACAGTTGAATCAAATTTGTTGTCTATTAATTAATAACGCATTTAGTGCGAATTTTGAAAGTTTTACTATAAATATAATGTCCTATAATCTCATAAATTATTACAAATCGAGGAATTGTAATCCTTATAGAAACAAATTAAAATTACATGCCACTTTCGACTATTTTTGAGGGGTCACCGTTCCAATTTTGATTTGTTGTATCTGTCGATTGAGATCTTAAACCTTGACAGTACTACCACTAGTACAACTTTTTCTTTGACGTATATATCAGAAAATCTCAAGTGACCGACCCTGGGAATCTTCATAACTATAACATCTGATAACTCGTTTTAACTCAAAATATGTACTCACAATATTTTTGTACATACCCTTCTGAATACACAGAGAAAAATTATCTTTAACACCGCTAGTGTAATAAGCCTTCGTTCCATTTAGTGTCTAACATAATAAGTGATTTTAGAATTTTATCGTCAGGCTTGAAATATATGGAATTATGTTGTGGTAACCGAATTGAAAATTAATATTATTATACTAACAGAATTTATGAGAATTTTTGTTGTTGCTACCGAATTGATGCCACATTCGGTTGTTACAACCATATTGGTACCAAATTCGATGATTGCAATCGAAATTATACACAATTTTATTGCTAGAGCGAATATAATTCAAAATTCTGTTGGCAACCGGCTAAATTATGAGTCGTTGTTGTTTTAAGCGAATTTCAGTTGCGGGACTAAATTCAATCGTGAGAGCGTCGGTGTCAACAGTCCGTCGGTACAACGTGTTTTCAAACAATTAGTTCTGTGTGGAATTCATAGCCATTTCAAAAATAATGAGTTTTTATATACAATTGTGGATAAATTTGCACGATTGTAGTGATTTGAAAATATTAATTCAAAAAGAGTGATTCGAGAGTCGAAATTTCCGAATATTTTTTAATTGATAATGAATAGGAAAGATGTGTATGAAATATAATAGATAACCGGGCAACTAATTGTAAAGTTTTATGATACGGGGAAAAATTGTTTGAAAGGAAGGGAAGGTGGTAAAAGGGCCCAGGCGGGGTATGACTCTAAAATGCGAGAAAAGTCGTATCGAATGATTATGAACGCAAATCTTTAAAACGCAGTAAAAGAAAGGGGGGGAAGGGTAAATGTTCAAAAAGCGAGAATAATCATTTAAAAAGATTAGGAATATGGCAAAACTTGTGAATGTGGCCAAAGGGGTAAAAAGGGTGGGGGCGAAATGGGTAAACCTACAAAATCGAAGAAAACTCGTTTAAAAAGGATAGGAATGTGGCAAAAATTGTGAATGTGGAAAAAAGGGTAAAGGGGGGGGGGGGGGGTCGAAAAGGATAAAACTTCAAAATCGTTTGGAAAGGCTAG
Source organism: Phaonia tiefii (assembly GCA_963931995.1). Lineage (NCBI taxonomy): Eukaryota > Metazoa > Arthropoda > Insecta > Diptera > Muscidae > Phaonia > Phaonia tiefii. The sequence goes on along the minus strand of OZ008367.1, from coordinate 148,853,172 downwards.
GAGTGTGGCAAAAAATTTGAATATTGAAAAAGGGGTAGAAACTGGGGCGAAATGGGTAAAACTTCAAAATGCGAGAAAAATCGTTTGAAATGGTTACGAATGTGGCAAAAACTGTGAATGTGGAAAAAAGGAGATAAAGATACATACTACGAGAAAACTTGTTGAAATGACTGGGAATGTATTAAAAAAGTGTATGATGGGTAAAATTTCAAAATGCTCGAAAATAGGTACACAATGCTTGGGATTGTGTTAAAAAAAAGAGTATGTGGGTGCACAGTAACAAAAAGTGTTAAACTGGATAGCCCCCAAACGATAAATGAAATAATCTCCATTGTTTTGTCACATTTTTGGGTGTTATTTCATATGAAAATCAACAAAAATTTTTGGGAAGTATTTCATTTTTTTTTTTTAAAGTATTCCGTTTTTCAATCGGTGTTTTCAAATTATGAAATAATCTCCAATGAAACTGTATGAAAATGGACCTTTTACAAGGAAATTTTTTCGTCTTTGTTTCCATTTTGCCTTGGAGTTAATTTTATTTTTGTTTGACTTTTATTTCATTCTTTGTTTTAGGATGTTATTTTTTTTGGGTTTGTTTCATTGGGTGCTATTTCCTGGACGTTATTACCTTGGGGGGTATTTCGTGGAGCTGTATTGGAGCGCAGGATTGATAATGTGTTACAAATATACATTGCAATTAGTGTACAAATATACATAGAAATTAGATTAGCGATAACCTTGTGCTCTAATCTTTGCCCTTTACACCACCCAATTTGAGATTAAATTGACATTTCAGGTGGCAACTTTGAGCTTAAACCCATTTAGAGGAACTCCTGGCCGAGACAAAATATAGAAGACAAATTGCCAGTTTTAGGCAAATTTGGGATGATTTTGAAATAAATGAACCCTTAAGATTGGATCAGTCGGCCAAATCGGGCCAGTCGGTCAAATCGGCACACATTTTAAACCGATGAGAGCCAATTATTTCGGTGGCGGAGTGAGCTTCAAAATATTGTTGGTGGCGGCGATCCGCTAGAAAATTTTTGATCAGCTTCCCCCTGTGTAACAATTGTTTTTTTGTGTATGTTTTGGAACGAAGTTCCTTATCGCACGTTGCGTTGCTAAATGAAAAAAACTTAAACCACTTTTTTTAACACTATTATGCTGCAACCCAGTATTATCAACTCTATTGGCTACTTTTGCTTCGGTTTGTGTCTAGACTAACATATGTTGGAAAATTTCTTGTTTAATGGGAAGTTTTCTAGGTGGAGCCTGTACCAATGTTTAGTATATATTTTAGTTTTGTACCCAATCAAAAGTAACATAAGTTCAAAAAAATAATATTTTTTTTAAATAAGTGCCTTTCCTTACAAAAATAAATTTTCCCAAAAAATATCTATTCATATTCTTAAACAAAGTACCTTTCCTTAAAAAAATACCGTATCTTAAAGAAGTACCTTTCCTTAAAAAGTACATTTTCTTACAAAAATTCCTTTTCTTACAAGTATATTGTCTTAAAAATATAATAATACCGTTTCTTTTCTTTTCTTTTCTTTTCTTTTCTTTTCTTTTCTTTTCTTTTCTTTTTTTTTTTTCTTTGATTTTCTTTGCTTTTCTTTTCTTTTCTTTTCTTTTCTTTTCTTTTCTTTTCTTTTCTTTTCTTTTCTTTTCTTTTCTTTTCTTTTCTTTTCTTTTCTTTTCTTGAGATAAGTAGCCTTTCTGAAAATAAGTAAATTTTCTTAAAAAAAATAAGATTTCCTTAAAAGAGTACCACTTCTTTAAAAAATACAAGAACAAGTGCTTCTTTGTAAACAAAAAATTTATACTCTTACGGCGTTTTCTTAAAGAAAGAACTTCTTCTTAAAAATAGTACCTTTTCTTAAAAAAACGTTAGCTTTTAAAAATATAATACATATTCTTACAAAAAGGACCTTATAATATACTTTTTTTTTTAAAAAATACATTCTATAAACAAAAATTGTTCTTAACAAAGTTGATCATTTTATCGTATTTTTCAACGGGCACCTTAGGCGTGTTGGAACTAACTAGTACATAGTATATAGCGAAAGGAACTTCATACCAACCGAATGTCCCCTGACACCTCATGTAATTTTTTATTATGGTTGCATTGTTTTGATAATTTGCAGAGCACCATAAAATTTGACACCAGTTTAAAATGAGGCTAACAATTAAACTTCAGTTTTTACAGATTAAAATTGTATGAGTAATCTTCTGGGTTAGCGTGGGTTAACGGAGTTAATCTTCGAAATGCGCTAATCTTGGTCCGTCTAAATGCCGTATAACTCTTTCATACATATATCCCCAGTCATTTTCCAAACCAAATTTTGGTCTTATTTAAACTTATATTCCAATTATTAGCCGACCTCTAGATCCAATTATTCTAAAATAATGATCACGTTATTTGTCGTTTTTCACCACATTTACTATTTACTTTATGTCGGTACATTTCCCGTTGTTCCATCCGATTTTTTGGGCTTTTTATAATTCTGCCCTTTCTGATAGACGCTTATTATTTTCTACATCCTCCAAAACATTCCAATAGATTTTTGTCGCACTTGCCTCTTATGTAAATCCTAATTCGAAAATATTCCACACGCGAGTCGAAAAATTCGGCTCCTCTTCACGATAAGGCTCTCACTCCCAGTAAAATAAAAATTCAACTCCGTAGGGAAATTTTATTATTTATATTTGACTCGCTCAGGAGCGATTCAAATAAACAAAAATTTTAAAAATTTAATTCGTCCGAGATTTAAATTTTTTTAAACTCGAAGTGAGAGTCTCGTACTTCCGTTGTTCTCGCACTTCCGTTGTCATAAACATAGCGTTTTTCTCATGATAAACCCAGAAATGAACGGCAAATCGATTTAAACCTAAGGAAAACTGATGTTATCTACTATTCGGTGTAAAAATGTACAGTAACTGAAACAATGGGGCAAGAAATTATTATTTTCATAAATGTGAACTTATGATTGAAATGATAGACTTGGTGTCGGAGTCGGCCAAATTTTTACGAAAACTATCCGAGACTCTGATTCCACAGCACTGCCTTTTACAATAGATTGACTGGCGTGTAAGGAAATATAGGCTAATACCAGATAGGTAGTGTTTTACGTATGATAGAGCGTAACAAATTTCTCAATTGCTCTTTATTGGAAAATAGTTTGCACAATATTTTCCAACACCTTAGTTGAAGTTAATCACATATATCGAAAAAAAGTTTTGCAATTTTCAATCCCAACCCAAGTTTTGGAAAATCATAGCCACTACCAAAATAGCATTGTGATCGGTAAAGATCTAAGGTGATTTCGTGATGACTAACCAATCGCAGGCAGACACACGGGCTTAGCTCAATCGTCTTAAAAAGTCCGCAAACGAAATTGGTCCAAAGATGCCCCTAGGGTCTAATATGACTCATTGTTTGCGCTACACTTTTTCTCGCTTATCAAACGATATAAACCCCCTTCCCAATGGGTGGGGGTTTACGAATTCGTATATTGGACAATTTTATCGTTGCTGCAACGAAGCAATCAATTCAAAATTAGTGAAAAATAACGGTGTCTCAGTAAGAACGCACTTTTTCATTCTAAAATAAAAAGACGTATTTTTGAAATAGTTGTGATTTTTTATTGAATTATAAAGAAGATATGTTCCGATTTAAGTATGGAATAAACCATCCATCAAATTACCCCCACGGCTGTGATAACAGGCCATTACTCAGTTCATGAAATTTCTTTGACTTTTTCACAGAGATTTGGCTGTATCTCACCAATGACGAGTTTGATCTCGGATTTGAGATCAAGAACTGTTTCTGGTTTATTCGCATAAATCCGTGATTTCAAAAAACCCCAAAGAAGAAAATCGCACGTAAATCTGAGCCCCAAATTCGACAATTTTGTGTATTTCACGAAGCCATTCAGACGGAAATGCGCTTCATCGGAGAAGACGATTTTTTTTTGAAAAATTGGCATTGACTTCACTTTGCTCCATTACCCATTGAAAGAATTGCGGGCGCTTTCTATGGACGGCTGGTTTGACCTCCTGAGTAACCGGAATTTTGTACGCATGAAGGAGAAGGCAGGTCTTTTGTCAAAATTCGCTGCGTAGTGCTTCGTGGAATTTGAAGTTGTTGAGAACGATTCCGAATTGATGTTTACGGGTTTTCGGCGACACTCTTGTTTACAGCAGCAATGTATTCAAGAAACCCACAGGTACTTTGACGCACAGGAGTCTTACTGTCCATAACCGACCCAGTTTCTTCAAATTTTTTGACCACTCTCCGAATGGGCAACACTTTCTCCACTGAAAATTCCTTGAAATTCGCTAGAGGTCTCAGTAAAAATTTCCAAAGCGCTCCATTTTTAATAATCGGCATAGACATATGTGACAGGTGTCAAATTTCAGAGTTGTCACTTGCACCAAAAAAAAGTTGCACTAAATTTAAAAAGCGCAATCTTACGGAGTCACCCTTTATCAGAACTCACTAAATATTTTTTTCGGACGGACCATATGATCAAAAAAGGGTGCATTTAGAGATTGCTAGAAACAGACAACTGTGGATACACAAATGAAAGATATTTTTCTTCCAAATTTATTGTTGCCCTTATTTTTGAGGAGCGACATCTGTGGACCCAGATAACCCCAATTTACCATATTATAGTGGGTCATGAGAATCGGAAAAATCCAAACAATTAGTGTACACAAATTAAGGGGAATGATGAACCTGCTTCATGGGTAGGCATTTTGAAAACTTTTAAGAAAAATGTTACAGAAACTATTGGAAAAAATTTCTCACATTAATGAAAAATTTTTTTTTTTTTAAATATTGCGAGATTTTTTATTTTTTGCGAAGCCTGCGTCGAAACCTTCCCAGAGTTGAAAATCCCTAAGCAAGGCCGAGGGCCGTCTACACTGAATGCTTTGTAGCATAAAAGACTGCAGAAGCCGCGAAGCCGGTGTTTAACTCTTTCCTGAGGAGAAACCACCAACGCCCGGCCAAAGGCCATGCACACAGAAAGCATTATGTCATAAAAAAACAATGCCAAATCAGTGAAGCTGGTGTTAGACCCACCCCAGAGGAGAAAATCCACAAGCCCGGACGAATGTCGATCATTTATGAGATTACACAATATTCCAAAATAGGGATATCTTACCACACAGTTGTCACACGAAAAAAGTAAACTCACAGTTGAATTCGTGAGTAGAATACCTTTCATTGTAGTGCCCCCCCCCCTACCTTTTCCCACTTGGACACGGTTTTTGGGCCCAGTGGGGCCCATGGGTCCGGCCGCCAACTTTTTTTTTAAATTTTATTGTTCTTATATTTTACTCTAATTTTGGATTTTTCTTGTCAAGTTCTGATCCGTGCTCGAAGCCCGACAATTTTGCCCTATTTTTTTTTGTAACCATGTATACTCGTGCATAGACACGAAGTTAAGAGATAAAAATACAAATTTATTAGAATCTAAACCGAAACCATTCGAGCGTTAGGTCAACATTTGGAATTCTTTTATTTTCAATATTTCGTTACCCATTGGGTAGCATCGTCAGGAAAATTAACAGCAATTACAAATTAAAACTAAAAGGAATTAAAAAAAATACTGCAGACAGTTGTCCGTGGCCGAAGGCCTCGGACAACTGTCTGCTGTAATTTTTATATTTACCAACGGCATTTGATTCAAGTCCGTTTAAAAAAAAAATATTATGTTCAATTTTTTTAAACTTAATTTAATTTATGTATTTTAATTAATATTTTTATTGAAATAAGTTCTGCGAATGTTGAGAGGGCCGCCCTAATATTAAAAAAGGTTTACCTTATCGAGTCTTCGCATTAGCATTCGAGCGTTGTGTGAAAGCTTTACGCTTTACAATTCAAAATTAATGTTACAACAGCTTTATTGAAGCTTTCGCAAAAAAGCTTTATTACGTTAGCTTACTGTTTGTTTCAGTTTTTACTAGATACATGTTGCCAAGCAACATTAGCTTGCTGTTCGTTTCACTTTTTACTAGATACATGTTCCTAAGCAATGTTGAGCAACCAAAAACACTCAACCAAACACCACACATATGTTTGAGTGTATGTGTTTAAACAATTTTCATTTGAGAAATTTAAATATTAGGAAGATATCAACCAATGTGAAATGTATATCAAACGAAAGATAACATCTTCATTTACCTACAAAAAAAATTTTAAAAAATTCATCTAGCCGTTTCCTCAAATTCAATGAAATACAGATTACAACAATAAAAACCTGACATGACTCCTCATACCGTAAGGTAAGACGTATTCTACGTCAAAACAAAACTTTTCCCTTATGTCATTTGAAAAAATACAACAATATCAAGATAAAAATAAAATTTTTTTTTTTCAATGGAGTCAGATTCCCAACTAATGATTTTATTGATATATTTGTCATAACAATGGAAAAATCGCTGCAATGAAACATATTCGTTACAATGACGACACATTCCCACTGAAAACATTTTCGTTGCGGTAATGAATCTTACAATCGATGAAGATATTCACCCGTTAGAGGAAAATTTTCCCTCATCTCTGAGAAAACCAAATAAATATCAGGAGGTACGGGCATACAATTATTCTTCAGCCCAGCCATTTCACCGCTCGCGCTCACTTATCTCTGAGAAACAATTTATCAATGCATTCCTTAGTAACTAGAAAATTCCAAACCAATTTTCAATAAAAGTTGGATAATGGTCAGTAAACATAACGTCTAAACTATATTTACTTAGAATTATTATTTATTATCTTTGCAATTATATTTCAATTGAAACCTACTGTAATTTAATTATAATTTATTTGATTTCATCGACAACATTTTGCAAGTCAAACATATTTAAAGTTTATTTATGCAACTCAAGCAAGACGCTCCTCCATAGCTCCACCACACTACACCCTTTTCCATAATATCACCACCCCATCACTTTGTCGTATTTTGACTATAAAAAGCTTAAATCCATTCCAACCGCAACTCAAAGGATTTTGCAAATTCAAATAAACCACAATCAAAGGAGAAAAAGGAAATGTTACTGCAGCAAACACTTGCCACCACCACCACGGCACTAATACATTATCTGGGTAAGTGCAGCCAACACATAGCGACGGCTCTCAGAAATTCCCTGCAATGTTTTGGATTGGTTTTGGGGGTCATGCTGGCAATAAGGATCTGAAAATATCTACATACATTTTCATAAATTGTGGTCGATCATGTTCGAATCTTGTGTTCTTTGCAGTCAGCACTTATTACGCCCATTTAGGTTCAGTTCTAATTGTTTACGATGGCAGCGCCCTGATCCAGGACTCAGTGCAACAGGATTATTTGGATGCAGTGCAACAAGCATTTCACAATCAATCACAGCATGGCAAAATAATTGGTCTACAATGGATGAATGTTAAATATTTGAAGGATATTCACAAGGAGCAAAGTGAATACGAAGAGCAAATGCTTAATGCTGTCAATATTGTAACTGAGGTATGAATGTGTGCATATATGGGTAATGTAGGATGTACTGTTTTTCCTGAACATTGGTAAGTGGTCAACAAAATTGTCTATCTGAATTGTTAAGTTAACAGAAAAAGTTTCTCAGCCAAGGCATTTTATGGAATTTAATAATGAATCTTAGTATGGTCCGAATCCGGTGACCATTTTTAATAGAATCGAATCGAAATCTCTCTTAACACTGTAAATGTAGCAAAATGTTCTAACGAACTAATGGCAAATGACTTAAGAAAAAAATTTTCCTGCCATATGGCATCATTGACAGGATTGGCATGAAGCAATGGCACAAGCTGAAAAATTGGCAATTCTTGTTGTTTGACTGCAAATATAAAGTGTTTGTAGCTTGTCGCAAATATAGTAAATTTGTGTGCAAACATAGTATGTTTGCTTTTCAATATGACATGTTGGAGATTAGTAGGTATAATATATGTTTTTGTGACGCAAATGAGGCTTTATTTGTTGAAAACTGCTGAAAACAAAAAGTGACAGATAACAAAGAAATAAAACCGCAACTGATCTTCAATTCACGAAAAAAATGCTTGCAAATGTATACATGGCTCCTGCAATATTATATTTCAGCGTCCACTTATGATTATAACTTCCTCGATTGAGTCTGTTCTGAACTCTTCGTAATTTTCCGTTCCTTTTAACTAAGTTTCAATCCAAAATGTCAAAACCAATTGATCGCTATTTCCAATTGAAATTTTGAAAAAGTCTATTAAAATTTAATAGTATTAAAAAAGCGTTTTGGTTGTTTTTTAAATAATTTTATTGTTCGATATTTCGCTGCCCTTTATAATTGTGTTTATCTTCCTGAAGATACTACCCAAAGGGCAGCGAAATATCGAAGAATAAAATTATTTAAAAAATAACGACCAAACGCACGAACATTTAAATTTTTGAATATATTTCGAAAGGTCGGATAAATCATAACTTTTTCAAAATATAATAATAATTTCATTGATCTTTAAAAAACATCAATTGAAATTCAAAAACCAGTTTCGAAATATGAAATACATAAATGCCGATCTAAATTCCAAATGAAATTCAAAATACATTAATATAAATTTGACAATTTATAAGTAAATAAAAACAAATCACCGGGAAATCCAATGGAAATTAAAAAACAAAATAATTTAAATTTAAACAAATGAACTGAAGTTTAAAAAAAGGTTAATTAAATATTAAAAATTCATTTAAAATATGAAATATATAAATTCAGACCAGTACCGGAATTCTGTAACTTTTAACGATAAAAATCTGTAGTTAAATAACAAAAATTCGGAAATTTTCTATTGAAATTTTAGGAATTTTGACAATTTAACGACCGATTTTTATCGTTAAAAAGTTACAGAATTCCGGTGCAGAATACAATTCAAATTTCATACACATTATTTAAAATCTAAAATTTCCAACTGAAAAATCAGATCATTGACATTTCCAATTGAAATTTTAAAAACTCATAAAAATTTAACAAAAAAATAAACAAAAATTTAGAAACATTCAATTGAAATTTAAAAATGATTTTTAAAACAACTCAGAGGGGTCAAGATCCTTACAAAATAAGGTTAACATGTTTCCCCAATCAGCTTGATCTTCAGCTTTTCTCCTCCAGTTAGTAACACCAAGCTATCGTAGACAATATTCCACATGCTCTTTCCAGCGAAGTCTTGGTCGTCCTATTTTTCGATGTCCTTCAAGTGCGTCGTCGAATTCTGATTCATTCTTATATGCTACATAACTAAATAACTACGTCGATGTCGGGATATCTATCCTCACCGTCTTCTATTATAGGATCATATATTTTTCTGAACATTTTTCTTCGGAAGACTTCCAGTGATGTTTCATCAGCATGCGATACGGTCAGGGATTCTGCACCATAAACCAAGACAGGTTGTGTGAGAGTCTGATGTAGTTGGGTCTCCGTTTCTCGTGAGAGGGTCTTATCTCTGAAGTGCTTGCTTAGCCCGAATAACACCTGCTTGCAAGCACAATTCCCCCTTTGATTACCAGGCTGGCATTACAGCTTCTGTTCACGGCACATCCAAGATAAATAAATTCGTCCACTTTTCTCACGATGATCTCAAGTAATATATTAAAGAGGTCGTATGATAGCGTGTAGCCCTGCCTGAGGCCTCGCCTCATACTAAATGGTACGGTGAGATCTTTACTAATCTCTACTGAGGATTTCGTGTCGGTCAGTGTCATTTTACAAAGGCAGGTCAGCTTAGCAGGAATACCAAGCTCCAACATAGATTGGTACAGTTTTCCCCGTATCGGACTGTCTAAGGCAGCCTTATAATCTACAAAGAGGTGGTAGGTGTCGATGTATTTTCGTGGGTTGTCTCCAGTACTTACCGTAATGTGAATGTCAGGCCAATAGTTGACTTTCCAGGCCAAAGCCACACTGATAAGGTCCGAACAGGTCTGCTACAAACGGTTTTAGTCTTTCATACATTACGCACGAGAGGACCTTGTATGCGATGTATAATAGCCTTGTGAAATATAAATAGACAAGCCTAAACTTCGAGTACATTAACTGAAACTTAAACTAAATAACTTAGACATCAGTTCACCGTGAATTCTAATTGAAATTTTAAAAAGATGCATTAATTAAATTAATTGGCAAATTTAAAAATTATATTTGAAAGATGAAATATAAAAATTCCGATCTAAAATACGTTAACTGAAATTTTAAATACATTAATTTTAACCTAAAATACAAATCAATTTAAAATTCATCAATTTAAATTCCAAAAACATCGATTAAAATTTAAAAACCATCAACTGAAATTCAAAAAACATCGATTGGAATTTAAAACACATTAATTTAAACTTAAAACTTAAAATCCCAATTTAATACACATTAATTGAAATTAAAACAAATCAATAGAAATTCCAAAAAAATTACTTGAAATTCAAAAGACAACAATTAAAATTCAACATACATACATCGAAATGCATACATGTTTTTTTTAAATTTCAACTGAAAACGCCAGTAATAATTTCAAATTTTTCAATTAAACTGTAAATGTAATGAAACTGAAACTAGAATTTCAGTCCGGTGAATCGACTTAAATCTACTCTCACTATAAGATATCCATTGAATCCGAGTTCCATTAAAAATGGTTTATATTTTTTTTTTTCCAGCCGACCAACCTTCAGATACCCGATTGGGCATAGTTTATTCGATACGAGAGTACAATTTAGAGAGTAAAATAAATTTAATTAGGTTCTGTTGTAACGGGTTTTTCAATAAGAGCGCTACAAAAGTTTTTTTAAATAAAACAAAACCGGTTTTAGATACCAATGAAATTCTTTATTCCTGTGAAAGTACGTTCGATGCCATTATGTATGGAACTCGATTTCTTTTGCATGGCCACCACGGGCACGCTTGCAGAAGTCCAGACGCCGAACCCAATTTTCGACGGTTTTCAAGCATAAATCGGCCGATACTTCTGCAATTTCACGTTCGATATTCGTACGAAGTTCATCAATCGTCGCTGGCTTGTTGGCATAGACCATAGACTTGACGTAGCCCCACAGGAAATAATCTAACGGCGTCAAATCGCACGACCGAGGCGGCCATTTCGTGAGATATTCGTGAGACTGGGCCATTTCGTGAGATAACACGTTCACCAAACTTGGTTTCCAATAAATTGATTGTGGCATTCGCTGTGTGGCTTGTGGCGCCGTCCTGTTGGAACCACATGTCCTCCAAGTCCATATTATCCAATTGGGGCCAAAAATATTCGGTTATCATTGAACGGTAGCGATTCTCATTCACAGTAATGTGCCGGTCTTGATCATCACGGAAGAAGTACGGCCCAATGACGCCGCCGGCCCATAAACCGCATCAAACCGTAATTTTTTCGGGATGCAATGATGACTCATGGATTATGTGTGGATTGCTGTCTGACCAATAACGCATAGTTTGCTTATTGACGAAGCCATTCAGCCAGAAATGAGCCTCATCGCTGAAGATGATTTTCCGCTGAAAATCCGAATCATTTTCAGGTTGTTGCTCAGCCCAATTCACGAATATACGACGCTTGTGGTGGTCAAGCGGCTTCAGTTCTTGCGTCAATTTGATCTTGTAAGGATGTAGGCCAAGATGTTTTCGCAAAATTCGCCACAACGACGTCACAGAGATGCCCAACGCTTGAGAACGACGTGTGAGAGACACATTTGGGCTTTCTTGAACTGAAGCCTCAGCGGAAGTAATATTCTCGACACTACGGACACTTCTTTGTCTCAGTGGCACGGGAACATTTTGTACTGTGGATTCAAATTTTTCCACTAGACGCTCAATTGTTGATCTGTTAGGATGATTATGACGACCATAAATTGGACGTAGCGCTCTTAAAGTTGAGGCCACTTTCGGTAGTAAATTGTAATAATTTCGACTCGTTGTTGGCTCGTATATCCTTCCATGATGAAATGGCAAACCTCGTTTGCTGTCCCTATCGATTTACTTTTGTAGCGTCTCTGTTGAAAAACCGGTTATATATGGATATTTATCATATCAGCCCAAAATTTATATGGGAGTCACAAAATCTATTTGTAAATACACTATTGTTTTTGACAAATTATTGTCCCGCGCCAAATTTGAATAAGATTAGTTGTGGTTTATGGGAAATACCATGTCTATCAACCGAACAAGCACTCAACTTTTGTTTTAGTGGTCCTAGGAGAGCAGGGACAAAATCTGTCAGTTTCCATATCAGAGTGGCATTTGACCAACTATTGTCTAATTTCAATTTTCATAAAAATTGGTTCCGTTTTAGGGGAGTTATCTTGCCGACAGTGTATCAGTGCAATGTTAAAAAACCCAATACAAATTAAAAAATCCCAACTCTGATGGGAGAAGGTACACAAATCAATTGGAAATCAAAGAGTTAATAATTTTGATTAATTCTTTGAATTGCAATTGATCCTCCTAGATATTTCTATTCATGAATTACCTCTTATTACTAATGTCTTGGATATTTCCAACTACATATATGGATATTTTCAAGGATTTCAAAATTCAATTGGCGCAATTTAAGCTCCAGTTAATGGATTTTGAATTTCAATAGATGTATTTGAAATTTCGAATAAACAATAACTTCCTAACTAATAATGCCAATGCATTGGGTGTTTTATTTTACAAAGTAGTTCGTTTAATTACGTAAAGTATAACATAAGATTCCTTTCTGTTTATTAGCGTGACTCGTAAAAAAAATTAAAACAAAATATCATTCAAAAACTCAAGTTATTTTTTTGACTCACTTGAATAGCGCACCTCAAGCTATTTTCAGTTGCAGATCAACATTAAATTTAAAATTTAAAAAAAATCAATGGGTCTTCGAACTCACGTGCGATGTCTTAACACCCTTTTGTTACACGATACCTTGTTCAATTTCTATCGACACATTAGTAACTGTTACATTGGAAAATAAAAAAAAAAGAATAGTTTTTGTGCTGAAGGCTCTTTTGCTATAGCACTTTCCATTTTCTTACATCTGCTTTAACATTAGAAGTAATATTGTTAAAATAAATAAAGCAATATTTAGATCACTGAAATAAATGCTTTTGATTTGTCATAAACAGAGCGACTACAAAAAGTATTGAATAGTATAGAGAACTTATTGCACCCGTCTTCCGCTATCATGTAGAGAGTCTGAGTAAAAGAGCATAAACGAGTCGTATTCTCTTTATAGAATATTTCAATACAAATGCACCATTTCGACAATGTTATTACATAAAACAATACAAAAAGCATAAATGTTTCAAAAGGCATTAGTGTTTCACATCAAAGTTATGAATGGATCAAGTTATGACAAAAAGAGAGTAATACGTTTTGAATCATTCGCCAGATGTCGCCAGTGTTTTTGAGTCATATAATTCATATAATTCGCACCACGACCGCCGTTGTACAACAACCACATATGTGATGTTAACGCTGTGTGTTGTTTGCATGTGTTCATTGCCCTACCCATCAAAACTTAATACATCAAAAATTTCGATTACAAACTATTAGTTTTAAAGGAAATGGGCAGAGCTAAGTCATTGAGAGTGGAGGAGAGGGCGAAAATTTAAACTTATTGGGTGTATCATAAAATATCGAAAAAAATCGAATTGAAGCCGCAAAATTGTACACAGTTTTTTCCGCGGTGCTATAAATTATGGTAGTAAAATTTAAGGTTGTACCATCAGTGATGTTACGGCCGCCGATAAGAGAGCGATTCTGAAAAATGCATCAAATTTACACGACTTTGCTGCAAAAATAAAGGAAAAGTCCGGTGTATGTGCAAGAGTATCTACAGTAACAAATACTATTTGCCAAGTTACACATCTAAAACGTATAAAAGTAAAAAAACATCCCTAGGTGATCTCCGAAAAAAACGTCGCCTTATTTTTTTGCCGTTCCAACATGATGTGGGGTAGAGAGTAGCATCGAGTGATTTTTTTGGATGAAATAAAATTTAATTTAGAGGGTTATAATTATTACTTTCATGACCAACGAAAGGAAGAACACCTACTGAACCGTTTACATAGCCGGGCAGGCGTTGTTATATCGTATGGGGAGCTGCAGTTTGTGTCGTCGAGAATGAATGCGATGCGGTATTCTTTCATGGAATGGAAAAGTCTTCTCCAGAGGTGAATGCAATTTCTGAAAACTTGGAGTGGACATTTCAACGAGACATCGCCTCTATCCACACCTCCAGAAGCCGTTAAATTGTGGATAGAACGTCAAGACGGTGATGTGTTGAATTGGCCGCCATACTCGCTTGAGGGGGGGGTTACTCAAGTGAGCCAAAAAATTTACTTGAGTTTTTGAATTTTATTTTGATTTATTCTTTTACGAATCACACTAATAAAATAAAACAGTATTATGTTATAGTTTTTGTACTTAATTAAACAAACTATTTTGTAAAAAAAATAACCAATACATTAGCTTTATTATTTTAGGAGAAAGCAAGCTGAAGAAACATAATCAAGATTGGCCGCTGCATCAAATATTTTAATATACATTCAAAACCATGAAACTATAAGTATGAAATTTGGGAAATGTATTCGAAATTGGAATTTGTAGGCAAATGGGGTGAGGTTATAATAAGGCATGTAACTGAATATTAGCAGGCATTCTAAGAAAAATAAAAGTAAGGAGAAGTCATATAAGAAATGTATGCTTTACATAAAGGGCATAAACATTTTGAATTCAAATAAAACACGAAATAATCGAGGTATTCAGTATGAAACATGCGTACCACGAGCACTATGGTTCGCTCCAATGCTGTCTCTCTCCCAGAAACAGTGAATTTATCGGGTGCCTAAGTAGCTCCGCGATCTGTTTCGGATTCACCTGGTTGGTTAAAAGGAACACTCAAACTAATGTTAAACAATGGAGAACATTGTGACCAATTCAAAAACTGACGTCCTAAATACACCTTTTAATCTTGATAACAAAAATTTAGTTTTTCTATACAACACAATTTTAAAATTATAAAATGTACATTTTGTGAGGGCCACCCTAAAGCACACACACACTGTGTACGTGTGTTGTCTGTAACAGCGGAACAATGGACGCGTCCAGAGAATATTGCACACACAGGAGTCTAGACTCCTGGCAAAAGAAATGTTACTTTCTATTTGAACAGTTTAGCATTCAATCGTGTGGAAATTGCTAGGATTCAATGCAAACATCCTTTTCTCGTATTCAGCATAAAATTGCAAGGATCGGAAAAAGTTGAAGAGGTTTGTTTAACCTTTGCTAGTTGTACTCTTGTATGTACCTCGTATATCAGTCATTCCCGAGATACGTATGTATGTGCTTAAGTTGGTAATTACTTTTACCTTGTTAGAAAAGCAAATGACCAAAATTTTGTCTCCATCATAGTTTACTAATATCGTGAGATTAAAATTACTTACGAATATTGTGGTGGAAAGTCAGAATAAAATAAACTCTTAGAAGAAAATTTGTAAATTTCTTATGAGCTACACAGATCAGGGGATTTTTAATTACTTCCAATTAATTAATACTTTCCAATTAGGTGAAGGAAGAAAATAAAAATCATTCGACTGTGGCCAACTATTGTACATGAGAGCGCGGATTTTACTCCCGCTTTGATGGCCGGCTTGATAAGATACATCGACACTCTCTAGTAGTTAGATATGAAAAATTGCATTAGCGCAAAACCGTTCGAAGTCTTTGAAACATTAAGTTCCAAAGCAGTGAGTATAAAAACAGGATGCACATAGCTTTGCATTGAATCCCAAATTTTAGGTAGCAAGAGAAACTATTGTGAAACCTTTCGAAAGATGAGAAGATGTGATATATTAGGACCGTTAAAATAATGGTTTCTTCACAATTTCGTCATTGGTTCAATGACTTTGAAGCATCAATTAATATACTTGTCCAGGTATACAGATATGCAATATCCCGTAATAAATGCAAACCTCTTAAAGGCAACATTTTTACTGGTAACACACCCACAGAGTTTTTGGAGTTTGTGACACCGGCATTAAAGCTTTTCACAACCCCACTGGCGTTTATCAAAACCGCAGTAGAGGTTACCACAATCGCAGTAGAGGTTACCACAACCGCTGTAGAGGTTGACACAACCGCAGTAGAGGTTGTCACAACGACATCAGAGGTTGTCACAACCGCATTAGACGTTTTGACAACAGCATTAAAAGTTACCACAACTGCATTGGAAGTTGTCACAACAAAATTAGAGGTTGTCGCAAAGGAATCAAACTTTTTTTCTATTAATTAAATTAATATTTTATTAATAATTTTATTTCCTATATTCACATGAACAATTACAAAACGAGGAATTAATGCACTTAATATGACCTGAGCTTTAGGTGAACAAATTTTACATGCACCATCCGACCTTCTTTGCAGTCTCATCCATCATGGGTCACAGCCCCAATTATGATGTGATGCATCTTTCGTATTAGGTCTTACACTCAACCCTTCGATCGTTCTATATAAAGGTGGTAGTATCGCCTTTTCAATGACTTGTATATCATCACATCCCAAACGACTGACCCTGCAAATCTTCAGAACTGGTGGCTTCGGAATGTATTGCATGCTGATGGATATGGGCATTATCTGCCAAATAAGACGTTTTATTGCAAAATCAAAAATTATATTATTTCTACTGAGCCTTCGTAATATGTGTGTCCCTATATATCTGTCCTATATTTATTTAAACAAAATAGAAATATAGAAAGATAATGCAATCCAAAATTCCAATAAAAGGTACACGAAGATCATAGGAAGTCAACGAACTCTCTCCATCGATGTCTGTCTCTGGTAAGTGATTTAATTTGCTTCGACTACAGTTGAGTTTGCTTATATTCCCCTTCCAGGCACCGCTTTCATATACTTGGTGGTCTTCCTTCGATGCCCCTCCGGATTCCATTCAAGTGCCGCTCTACACAACATTCGATGTTGGGCGCCTAAGTATATGGCCGATGCAAGTTCATTTTCTTCTGCATATCTCCAATTCAATTGGACTGTTACATGTACATTGCCAGAGTACTTCATTAGAATTTGTCTTGGGGAAATAGATATGGAGTATTTGTCTCAAACAACGATTGACAAACAGTTGGACCTTCTTTATTGTCAGCTTCGTCAACCTCCAAGTATTACAATCGTACAACAGTACAGACTTCACACTACAATTGAATATGCGCAATTTCGGCTTTTCCGATATTCTCTTATAGCACCAGTTTTTGTGCAGGTTTAATAATGTATCATGGACCTTATTTATCCGCTCACTTATATCCGTCACAGAGCCAACATCCTTGAAAATCTTACATCCCAAATAGTCGATCGAATCCACGTCCTCAATTAAAGGAACATCAACTGTTAGTGGAGTATTCTGCTCTGCTCGAATGCGCATTAATTTTGTCTTCTTTATATTTATTCTCAATCCTACTTTTTTCGAATATTCGGAGAGTCTGTTTAACATGGCCTCGATGTCATCAAATTTGTGGACCATAAGGCATATGCCATCTGCGTAGTCGATATCATATAGATGTTTATACGTACTCCACTGAATGCCGAACGATGCTTCTGTATTGGTTGCCCCCCATTACCTCGTCCATAAGCAGAAGAAATAACGGGAGGGAGATTTATTCTTTCCTAACTCCCATAGATGTGGTGAAAGGTTGGCTTTCCTTTCAATCAAACGCTTGTCCAAAACCTAGTCAATACAATGGCGAGTGAAGGTCAACTAATTGTTCTATGATTATGCACAGTGTGTTTATGGGTTCGGCACACGGACGACCAGACCTGAAACCCGCCTGGTCCTTGCGCACAATTTGCCCCACCACCGGCGAGATCCGCTAAAGTACAAGGGTAGCCATTACTTTGCTTATTGCATTGAGCAATGAAATACCCCTCCAGCTCCTGTACAGCGTTAGATCTCCTTTGTTCGGGATAGTGATAACCACTCCCTCTTTCCACTCCGTAGGAATTTCGTGGTCTATCCGGCATATTATCCGGACCAGAAGATTTGTGATCCTTAATTTTTCCCAATACCGCCTCGATCTCCGCTTGCGAAGGGTAATCCGTTGAAATATACTCTCTCGGGTTTCGACGTCATAAATCTAAATTGTGTTGTAAAGGATTCACACCATCTCTTCACTTGCTGATCTAGTGATGATATCTCCGTGCCATCATTAATTTTTAACGATGCAGTACTCCCGATTTTGTATTTGAAGCTTTTTCGGTTTCCTCCGCTAAATTGTTTAGATAATTTTAATACTCTGAACGAATAATGTAACCCACTCTACGTGCTGATTGCCGACAGTCCGAATTTAACTGTCGCTTCAACGTTGATGTCTTGTCTTGGTTTCCTATTACATCCCATGAAGGGATTAGGGAGAGCTTCTCATTATCAGTGAGCTGTGCGCCTTTCTAGATTGACACTCACTGATCGGGACCTACAGTTTTACACCGGTTTCGAACGGTATTTTGAGAAGCTTTTTCATGGCTAAGTACTCGATAGTATCGCCATCACTATGCGAAGTGACCGTCGTCTAAAGAAATGTAAGGTGGTCTGAGCAGGGATCGAACACACGTTCTCATGTACACACGTTCTCATGTACAGAAGACGCGCAAACTAACAAGTGCACCACCGACGGCACCGATGTCTTGGATGGTATAGGCATATTGTGCAGGCGTTCACGATTCCACATTTCTGTCCAGGATTCTTCACTAATCCAAGGTTTATTCACACATCTTCTCTCACCAAGGACCTTCATTTTGACTGTCCTTTGCCAAATTAGAGCGTAGAGTTTGATCGTACATCATTGACATGGATCCGTAGTCCCTCACGATTCTGCCCCTAATACCTTTGTCAACCGCTGATCGCACACTGAAAAATATGTATTTTTTTGTTGTTTGGATGCAAATATAACGTGTTTGTAGATTGTCGCAAATATAGTATGCTTGCGCCCAAACACATTGTGTTTACCATTCAATATACCATATTTGGGACACAGTGATTAATATGTTTTAATATATATTTGTGACCCAAATGTGACTTTGTATGTTGAAAACTGCTGAAACAAAACGTGTCAGACAATAAAGAAATAAAAACCAGCAGATCTTTTATTCACGAAAATAATGCTTGCAACCATGTACATTGTTCCCGCAATATGTTGCTGGGGCCGTTATGTTTCAGCGTGCGGAGACGGAGACGGAAAAATAACGGCTCCACCAACATATTTCAGGAACCATGTACATGTTTGTAAGCATGGTTTACATGAATTGAAGATCTGCTAATTTATTTTTTGTTTATTGCCTGTCACGTTTCTATTGCCTGACACGTTTATTATATATACATGTGTACTATAACCTACTAATCATTGTGCCCCAAACATGTTGTATTGAATAGCAAACAAAATGTGTTTGGACACAAGCATAGTATATTTACAACAAGCTATAAACTGGTTATATTTGCATCCAAACAACAATAAAAGACAAATTTTTCAGCGTGTGGTGATCGCTATCAATATCAGCGCTATGTCTAGTTCTGACGTACAGAAACAAACACATCTTCACGATGTCAATTTGATCGAAGATATGACCATTAGGTCCGTGTGTCCGTGTATATTTCCATGTGCGTCCGTGTATATTTCCATTGCGGGAATTTCGTTGTGTCAATAAACATTTGATGGCGAGTACAAAAATCTATGAAAACTTCTCCACAGTTCTAAGACTATGTCTTCCCATAACTTCCTGTAGGTTGTAGTTATCGTTGCCCACTTTGGCATTGAGCTTATAGCAACAAAATCAAAAAAATTTTTGTGAAAACCGCGATAGCAACAATTCTATGGTGTTTATAATTTGTAATATAATAAATGTTTTTAAAGTTCTGACCATCAGATTTGAAATTCAGAGAATTATGTTGTAATAACCGAGTTGCTGCAACCGAATTGGTAAGAAATTCGATGAATGCAACCTACTAGAAGTCAAAGTAGGTTGCTACAACCGAATTGATTCCAAATTCGGTTGTTGCAACGGAAATGATAGAAAACTAAGTTGCTAAAGCGAATGTAATTGAAAATTCAGTTGTCACATCCGCATTAATCATGAAACCAGGTCGTTTCGGACTAAATGCAGTTGCGCAACCTCAATTCGGTTGCTACAACCTCTTTCAAACAATAAGTTCTGTGAGTGCAGCCCGTTCAAAGACTATACCCTGCAATGAGAAAATACTTGCAAATACTTAAGGCGCTTGGAAATATTTGACGCCCATAACAACCGCATTAATTTCTTTTAATTTCATTAATATAATTATGACTTCATAACTTCTAACTCTGCTCTCCTTCATTAAAACAGCTTAATACAACATTTGAAGCGAACTAAACTTTTATTTGTGCTCCAGTTACTTAATGATGCAGATGCTGCTATATCTGAACAACTTCTTTCTTTTCTTCTTTCTTCCTTTGATTGTATACTGCATGTCGGCCTGTGATCTCCTTTAGGGGTTCATAACAATACTTGCAAATACTTCAAGATTTCTTCATGCCCGCTACTATGCAACACGCTATGCTACACTACGCCTCAAGGATAAAATCTATTTGTTTTTGTGTGAGCAGGAAAATCCCAAGGAATTCTTAGCCTCGCAGGTATTACAGTGTAAGTGAAACGTAACTTTTTGTAATTCATTTAGTTTACTATATAGTTCAAGTGCTATAAGTCACCGTGATGTCCTTAGGAAAGAAGTGTTACACAAAGGACCAAACTGCGCAACGGGAGGGGATGGAAGTTGAAACTATAAATACAATTTTTCTGGGGCAAAGGAGAAAATGAAATAAAAAAAACACACAGTGCTTATTAACTTGGTCACCTATTGCAGCGGACAGTTATTAGAAAATTTTGCATAAAGTTTTGTTTATTTTACTAAATATGACTACAATGTGTTTGCAGGATATTGAGAGGCAGTAAACCGTAATGCAATCGTATAACACAGAGAATTCATACAAAATTATTGGGAATTTGTATTCGTTTTTATAGAGTTTTCTATGTTATAGTTTAAAATTAATCATGTATTAAATTGTTACCTTAATCTAGAATAGAAACCATCATACCTGGAACGAAATGAAAAATGATAAGACAATAGTTTTCATGAAACAAAAATTCAAATTCAAGTTATTCTTGAATTAAAAAAAAAAACAGAAAGTGTACAGAAAATGTTAAAATCGTGTCTACGTGTCTATTATGAACACTTTTATAGATTTTACCAGTAATCACGTATTAACATCCATTTTGCAGTTAGACCCTCCGTTTAGGAGTTTTGAGCAATTTTATATTTTGGAACAAAGTTTCTTGTCGTCTAGAGTCTAGACT
The DNA here is from genome assembly GCA_963931995.1 of Phaonia tiefii. Lineage (NCBI taxonomy): Eukaryota > Metazoa > Arthropoda > Insecta > Diptera > Muscidae > Phaonia > Phaonia tiefii. The sequence continues at coordinate 148,831,779 of OZ008367.1, read as the reverse complement.
CTAGACTAACATATGTTGGTATTTTTTTGTTTAATGGGAAGTTTTCTAGGTGGAGCCTGTAACCAATATTTAGTATATATTGTACTTTTGAACCCAATAAAAAGTAAACTTGGAAAAGCCAATGTGAAAGAAGTTTAAAAAAGAAAAAATACCTACTCATATTCTAAAACAAAGTACCTTTTCTTTAAAAAATACATTATCTTAAAGAAGTACATTTGCTTAAAAAAAGTAAATTTTCTTACAAAAAGTATGTTTCTTAAAAAAATAAAAATTTTTTTTAAACAAGTACCTTTTCTTAAAAAAGTAAATTTTCTTACAACAAATTGCCTTTTCTTAAAAAACTTCCTTTTCTTTAAAGAGTACCTTTTTTTTGAGTACCTCCTAAAAATATATCTATTCTTGAAAAATGGACCAATTCTAAAAAAAATTCCCATTTCTTAAAAAAAAACTTTTCTTCAAATAAAAATACCTTCTCTTAAAAAAAATAAATTTTCTTACAAAAATGTCGTTTCTTTTCTTAAAAATAAAATAACACCATTTCTTTTTTTAAGATACGTAGCCTCTCTGAAAATAATAAATTCTTTTAAAAAAATAACCTTTTCCCAAAAAAAGTACCACTTTTTAAAAAGTACCTGTTCTTAAAAATGTACTTCTTTGTAAAAACAATTCATACTCTTATGGCTTTTTCTTACAGAAAGTACTTCTTCTTAACAATAGTACATTTTCTTTTCTAACAAAAAGGGCCTACAAATATACTTTTTTTTTTTTAAAAAATACATTCTATAAAAAAGTTTTTTCTTAAAAAAAAAGTTTATCATTTTACAAAAAGTATCTTCTCTTAAAGATCCATTTAAATTATCGTATTTTTCAACGGGTGCCTTAGGCGTGTTGGCACTAACTAGTACAAGGTGGCGCAAAAGTAAACTTCCGATGTTTTTTGGCTGTCATTTAAAAAAAAAATGAAAAACTGTGGTTCTTCTTGTGGATTATTTTTATTTGGTCTTTTAGTTTTTTTTACATCAAGTCGAGAATATGATGTCATGTAAATGGCCGCCGCCACAGTTGGTTGTCATTTGAGCCCTTTTTATGGCATTTTCCATCACTTTGGCCAAAACTTTCGGCGATACGTCCTCACATTCTTGACGGATATTGTCTTTAAGAGCTGCACGAGTCTGAGGCTTATTGACATAAACCCGCGACTTCAAAAAGCCCCACAAAAAGAAGTCTGGAGCGGTCAAATCAGGCGATCTTGCTGGCCAGTGCAAATCGCCAAAACGGGAGATTAGGCGGCCGGGAAATCCATCCTTCAGCATATCGGTTGTGGCACGTGCAGTGTGTGCCGTTGCACCGTCCTGTTGGAACCACATGTTTTCCAATCCCAATTCATCAAGTTGCGGCAAAAATAACTCGTTGATCATTGCTCTGTAGCGTGTCGATGACGACGGCGCTTCCATGACATCCTCGGCTACAGCAGCAATATTCTCTACTCCGGGGTCTGCCACGCCTGGCAGCATCTCGTGTTGTGCCAGTCTCTTCGAGGCGAGCGGCTAAACGTCGCAGTGTTTCACCAGTAGGCGTTGGACGGCCAGGAAATCTGCGACGAAATTCACGTTGTACCAAAGTCACCGACCGATTATTGGTCAAATAAATAGTCAGCAATATTCCGCGTTCTATAGCAGTGTAGCGTAACATTGTTTATTAACGTGTATTTCGCATGTGTTTACTACACAAATGTCAAAACACAACTGACATTAGGGGCCAATCGCAAAATTTATAGCATTTTCTGATAGGAGGATTACTTTTGCGCCACCTTGTACATAATATATAGCGAAAGGAGCTTCGTTCCAACCGGGTGTCCCCTGGCACCTCATGTAATTTCTTATCAGTGATCACGAATTAACGTCCTTTTTGCGGTTAGACGCACCATTTACGAGTTATTATCCGAGTTATTATTATTAGTGATCACGAATTAACGATCTTTTTGGAATTAGACGCACCGTTTAGGAATTATGAGCACTTTTATATTTGTTACCGGTGATCCGAAATTATCGCAATTTCTGCGATTAGACACACCACACCGTCTAGGAGTTATGTATTTGCACTTTTATATATTTTGCCGGTGATCATGAATTAACGTCCTCTTTGCGATTACATGCACCGTTTAGGAGTTATGAGCACTTTAGTAGTTTTTACCGGTGATAACAAATTAACGTCCTCTTTGCGATTAGACGCATTGGGTAGGAGTTATGAGCACCTTTATGGTATTTACCGGTGATCACGAATTAATGTCCTTTTTCGCGATTAGATGCATCATTTAGGAGTTATGAGCACTTTTGTAGTTTTTACCGGTGATCACAAATTAATAATTTAATACCCAACTTAATTAGGATCGCAAGTGATTTTGGGGAATGTTTGTGACTACCAACCAATTGTCCGCCAAATATTTATATAGGAGCTACAAAAATGTGCGTGCCGAAGTTATTAATTTTTCACTACACAGTGTCTTTTGCCAAAATATTGATCAGTAGCAAATTTTAATAAGATCGGTTGTGGTTTACGAGAGGTATCGTATCGATCAACCGGTCATCCGCATAACTTTTGTATAGGAGGTACCAGAATAGGAGTGACGAAACTACCCATTTTCCATAGAAGAGTGGAAGTTGACTAAACATTGTTTGTTAAAAAACCTCATAAAGATTGGTTCGACGTTGCGGACTTGTCGTGCCAAACAATCAAAATGGTACCCAAATGGGCGTGGCAAAATCATACTGATCTTAATCGGTGATTGCCGTTTGATTAGGTGTCCTTATACCTAATTTCATTAAGGTCGGAAGTGCTGCACGTAGTTTATCAGATTGACAACCCGGCAACCACCAAGCTATTGTATGGGAGGTACCAGAATGGGTGTGACAATCTGTTTCAATTCAATGAAATGCATTAAATCATAGATACTTCCTTAGGTGGCCTCAAATAACCTGGAGGGGGTAAAGGGCCTGACTAAATGAGGGTAACATTTTTCTCCAACCGGCTTGATCTTGAGCTATTCTCCTCCAGTTGGCAGTACCAAAACTCTCATAGGCAATATTCCACCTGATCTTTCCAGCGAAGTCTTGGTCGTCCTATTTTTCGATGTCCTTCGAGTTCGCCTTCAAATACCTTTCGCACCTGTTCATCCTGATCTATGCTAATGGCATGGCCTAGCCAGCGTAAATGCGCTATTTCGATACGCATACATACGTCGATGGCGGGATACAGCTCGTGGTGCATCCGTTGTCGATACTAGCTGTTTTCTTTCATAGGACATATATTTTCCGGTGCATTTTTCTCGCGAAGACTCCCAGTAATGTTTCATCAGCATACTATATGGCCCAGTATTATGCGCTATAAAGCAACAGAGGTTGTATAAGAGTCTGATATAGTTGGATCTGCGTTACTCGAGAAAGGGTCTTATCTGAGAAGTGCTTGCTTAGCCCAAAATAACATCTGTTTGCAAGCACAATTCTTCGTTTGATTTCCAGGCTGACGTTATTGGTTATGTTCACGACAGACCCGAGGTAAATAGATTCATGCACTCTCTCGCAATAATAACGGCTATCAAGGTTCACCCCTCCATCCAATCAGGTGGACGTTCTGCTGGTTGAAACTATTAACTCTGTTTACTGCCAAACCCACTTTTGCTGATTCCTTCTCAATTCTCGAGAATACTGCAGTAACTTCTCGCAGATATCGTCCAATGATGTCTACATCATCAGATGAGATCAGAGATCTCTCTCGGAAAATGTTGAAGAGATCGCTCGATATTGCGTCACCCTGCCTGAAGCCTCACCTTGAACTAAGGTGTTAGGTGAGACCTTTGCGAATCTTGACTGTGGATTTCGTGTTGGTCAGGTTCACTCTACAAAGGCGTGTTAGCTTAACAGCAATCACCAGCTCCGACATAGCTTCGTAAAGTTTATCACGTACCGGTATATTTCAGCGCTTAAAACCTGCAGAGAGATGGTAGGTGTCGACTTGCATTTCATGGGTTTTCTCCAGGATTTGTCGTAATGTGAATATCCAGTCGATAATTGACTTTTCAGGCCTAAAGCCACACTGACAATATCCGATTAGGTTTACAGCAATTGGTTTTTGTCTTTCGCAAATTATGCTCGAGAGGACCTTGTGCGAAATGGCTGAAGGGCTTATTATGCTATGGCTCCAACAGTCGGGCATGCATTCATTTAAACTGATATTGCATATGTGCTGATGTACATGCACCTTTCCAACTCATAGCCAACTCAAACAGCTCAGCCAGTAGTCCATCTGCACCTGAGGCTTTGTTGTTCTTAAGCCGGGCCATTGCGGTTCTAACTTGGCTTTGAATAGGAGGGGGCAGTTGATACCAGTGTGCTGTATTTGCTCAATTCCTTCATCTACATGGAAATCTCTTGAGGGAAGTAAAGCAGAAAAGTGATCTCCCCATATTCCCAACATACTCTGGACATATGTGACCAGGTTCCGTCCATATCTCTAGAAAAGGGGAAACCTGATCCATTTCCGTTGGTTTAGCTTTGTTTTTTTCGAGAGATTACGGGCCTCACTTTTCCTTCTGTAAGATTAAATCTTACTTAAATCTCTTCTTCCTAGCAAAAGGGGTTTCCTCTCTCCTCTTCTCCTTATACCGCTCCGACACGGCTCACGTAGCAACTGACGGAGGCGTTGCCATACGTGCAGCGTTAATTTCATCACTTGCCATGCGATGTCTTCGTCGTGCCATGGTTTGTTTTTAAGCGGATTTTCAGAACCAAGTACGGTATCTTCAGCAGTTTTCATAGAGGAAGAAATGTACTTCCACTGCGCTTCAAGATCACGAGGCGGGGGTGCGTTTTGCGCCCGTATCTGAGTGAGCTTCTCTAAATAGGCCTATGGCTATCCGTGGTAATTGCAGCTTTCCGATGTCCATCTTTCTATATGTCTGGCTTCGTACGAATTTCGCTCTATTTATCTTTGCGCGAAACTTTAGTGCATCCAGGTAGTGATCCGAATCAATATTCACACACACATTTCTTACACTAGTATAGTGCCTTCCATCAATAACCAGATGGTCAATCTGGTTCTGCGTCTGTTGTTTAGGGGATATTCAAGTAGCCTTATGGATGTCTTTATATTTGAATCTCGTACGAGTACGGACAACCATGGACAACCGAGGCAAACTCTAACAGTCTTATTCCGTTATGGGAAGTGATGGAGTGTAGACTGAATTTGCTCGATGGTTGATTTAAAGAGATTTTTCCTGCCTTCTTTAGCATTAAAATCACCTAGGGCAATTTTAATATTATGGTCAGGACAGCAGTCGTAGGTTTCTTCTAGCGCTCTAAGATCGCGTCCTGGGTATCATCGTCTTTTTCTTCTGTCGGGGTATGTACAAAAAATTGCGATATGTTAAAATATTTCGCTTTCAAGCGAAAGGTGGCTATACTTTCACTCACGAGGTTGAACCTTAAGACCAGATGTCGCTGTCTTTTGCCAACTACAAACCCGCAATCAAATTCATGCAGCTGTAGAATATGTCACAGTTCTTCTTACTTCCACAGACATGATCCATCCATCGCATATCATGGATAGCACTAATGTCAGCCTTATCATTATAAAAATAAATAAATGGTTTCCCATTACATCCCATGAAGGGACCGGGGAGAACTTCTCACAATCACTGAGCTGTGCGCTTTCTAGTTTTCACTCACTGATTGGGACCTACAGTTTTACACCGATTCCGAACGGTATTTTGAGAAGCTTTTTCATGGCTATATACTCGATAGTGTCGCCGTCACTAAGCGAGGTGACCGTCGTCGAAAGAAATTTTAAGGTGGTTGGAGCAGGGATCGAACCCAGGATCTCCTGTACAAGAGGCGCGCACACTACCCATTGCACCACCGACGGCCTTATCATTATCGAGGGCATATGTCAGTTGAATGGTTGCTGGTTCTGCATAGTGCTCTAGCATTTCCAGTAATACTTACATATATATCCGTAAATTGCGGTCCATATAACGTTTGATGGGGTTCTCAACCAAAAGGGGTTTAATGTTTCTCATTTTGAATTCTTCTTTTCATTATCTTTCATAAACGATGGTCGAAGTCACGCCGACCCCACTGTGGTATTGCATTCTACCTACCACCAGGATGTATTCACAGCTGTCCACTCTAGGTGAATCTCTCACTGAGGCTCTTAGACCTGGATTGTGTTCTCCCCTGCGCTCATCCGCCATTGCTCATTTGTGTGGTTTCATCCGCTTTCTAAGACAAAACGGGAAATATATTCCGAGCAGTTCTCGGGTACGTACATAAATAATCACATGCCCGAAGGAAACACATTAGGAAACGTGAGATAACTTTTAGTTCACGTAGTCCGACTTTATCCGAGTGCCCAGTCGCTGGAAAATCTGTCTTTGTTGTTGTTTGAATGCAAATATGACATGTTTGTAGCTTGTCGCAAATATACTATACTTGTATCCAAACACATCCAATATTACATGTTAGAGACACAATGACAAATTTGTTGTAATGTATGTTTTTGTGACCCAAATACGGTTTTCTTGGTTGAAAACTGCTTAAACCAAAAAAGCAGATCTTCAATTCACGAAAACAATGCTGGCACGTAAGTGTATGAATGTTGCAAACATATACATGGCTGCTGCATAATGTTACAGGAGCCTGCTTTTACAGCGTGAAACTTAAGCCGCCACATCGCGGCAGATCTTTACCTCAGGTGGGGAGCAAAAAAATAATAAAGAATAAATTTATATAAATAAGATAATTGGGTCTCAAAAAGTTATGATATTTTTACTCAAAATAATAGGCAACAAGTCGAAATTACTTTCTCAATCAATAATTAGATAAACATTTTTTTCCTGGATTTATTCAGTAAAGTTTTGTGGGGAATTTTTTCATTGCATTTTGTAGGCCCCAATGGTCTGCTGCCATAGAAATTTGTTCCGCTTTGTAAAAAAATAAATGTTATCAAACTCCATAAACACTTGCGTTTTGTTGATCAAATTGTTCGGAAAAACTGTCCGCCATTCAAATTTACTAAGCGTCTTTAAGTATATAAAGTTGATACGAGGACTCTGACAACTCCGTAACTTTTTGATTAAAAGATATTTTTGTCGGGGAAAAAGGTGATAATGTTAATTACGCCAAATGTTAATTACGCCTAATCCTAATTACGCCTAATGTTAATTACGCCAATGTTAATTGCGCCTAAAAGTATGCCATCGCTGCAAGTTAGAAAACAATTAAATATAGAGAAAACTAGAGAAAATCGATTACGCTATATTCGACATGGTTCGCGAAGCTGCTGATGGCACGCCTTGAAAATTTAACAGATATAAATAACCAATTGAAGGCAGTATGTATTGTCGAGTAATAGTTTCATTGAGTATTGACAAATGTTCGGTTTTACTGTCCAAGTAAAATAAAGAGAACCGTGTTGTACTTATCGCAATTTCAATAGAACCTTGTTTTATTGACGTGAAATAAAATAGTGCCAAAAAGGACAATTAGAAAATTCGTAACAGCATTATAAAAAATAGTAACCTAATGGCAACTCTGTGACACTGAACTGCCAGCATTCATTTCTTTCGATTTTTTGATTCTTATTATTTTTCCCCATTTCGCTCTCAATGGATGCAAAATAAACAAACGTTTACAACTTTATTCCAGTTTATCCGCATCACTTAATGGTAATACCAACCACCATATATCCTACCAATTTCGCCACGGAACAACGGAATGATTGCGAAAACAACAATACCGACAAAACAACAGAAACAAAAACTCTGAAACCAAATACTAAACAAAGTTATTTCGGCAAGGAAGCAGAAAAAAACTTCATCCTTTCGTTGGATCAACTGAAATCATCGCCTTTGATGTCAACCAATGCCAGCGACAACAACCGCGACATTAATTTTGAACTGTGGACACAAAAATATGTGGGAACTGAAGGAAATTTAAATGCCACACACCTTGATACGTACATCGGTAGTACTCAGGAATTTGCCAGAAATGCACAAGTTTATCCCAATAAACTTCGGAATCTACAACAACGTACTATGAGAATTGGTACTCTAACTTATGTGCCATACGTTAAAACTAATTATGTGGTAAGTTCCACATACGTACTCTAGTAGCGCCAGCATTCCAGGAAATAAAACTGCAGGACGGACATCGATGACACAAGACACAGCACACAGGGCAATATCCCAAAAGAAACCTCAAAGTTACACAAGGAGTAACTTTGCCAAAACAGTTTATTGTTGTTGGTTAAGTTTCGACATAAGTTTAAGGTCTAAGTTTTTCTTTTGTGACTCTTTTGGAAATGGTGTCACTTAATTGTAAACATATGTTGTGGCATATGTTTATCTTATGTTAAGCGTTATATTTTGGGCTGTTGCCAAACAAGCGCCGAGCGACATTGGGCGACTCAATTCAACCATGAGTGAGTTGGGGCAACAAGATAAACTTTTATTCACACTTAATTGTCAATCCCATAGAAGAACTCACACATATGGTGGATGACTTGGTCGGAGGACGTACAAGTGGTGTTTATCCCGCTGGCAATAGTCGTAAACTAGAGTGAGATAAAGATCATTGATTTAAATGCCCTCTTTAACTGGGCGTATTTAATTGCACATATCATTTGACTAACACAAGTGAACGAACTAAGACAGTGAGCCAAATGGAGACGGGGCAAATACAATTATTAGCCGGCAAAGGATATTATTAGGACATTGTAATGCCAATGACTGAAACAAAAGTTGAACTACCAAGATTTTATTAACCCTTTAATGTCCAGCATTCACCTAATCAAATAGTAAATTCACTGATATTCTTAATTTTGTTGTAAATATAAAAAAATATTTTCGCTTTACATATATATGGTCATTTATAAATTCTTTGAAGTTACTGACTTCAGAAGAAATATTCTTTCCAAAACAATTAAGCAAAAAATAGCCAAATACAAAAAAAACTTCTTTAGCAGAAACGACATTTTTGACAACTAAACGTATTACTTACTTAGGTGGCCTCAAACAATACAGAGGGGTCAAGGGCCTTACAAAATGAGAATAACATGTTGCTCCAACCGGCTCGATCTTGAGCTTCCAGTTGGTAACACCAAGCTATCGTAGACAATATTCCACCTGGTCTATCCAGCGAAGTCTTGGTCTTCCTATTTGTCAGTGAGTATAAAACTAGAAAGCGCACAGTTACTGATTGTGGACGTAATCCTTCATGCGATGTAATGGGAAACCATTAATTTTATTTGTCGATGTCCCTTGAGTATATTTTCGAATACCCTTCGCACTAGTGTATTCTGGCCCATTCTGCTGACATGGTCTAGCCAGAATAAACGCGCTATTTTGATATGCAAACTACATCGATGTCGGGACCATCGTTTTCTATAATAGGATCATTTATTTGTCGGATCATTTTTTTCTCGAAGACTCCCAGTGGTGTTTCATCAGCATGTAATATGACCCAGGATTCTGCGCTACAAAGCAAGAAAAGTTGTACGAGAGTCTGATATAGTTGGAACTTCGTTTCTCGAGAGAGGGTCTTATTTTTGAAGTGAATTCTAGATGCGACTCTGACTCTTAAGCTGTGTCCAATGATCACGAGATACATCACTTTTGAGTCTATATGTGCGTGTTTAAACTCCTGTTCGATTTACACCTGTTCACAAGCATTTGCTGTATTTGCCACAAAAATAAATTATATCAATTTAAATGGAAGTCCATTTAAAATAATACAAATGACGTTCACGTTGAACGTATTTATTTGGGACACATGTTTCAACTATTTCCTTCAACGTTGATTATATGTAGCAGAGGAATATTATTCCGGCAAACGACCTCTAAATATGTTTTTCTTTGCGTGCAGGCATTAATGTATTATTGTTTCAATGACAGGTGAGTTTGTGAGATCATGTCTGACTTTCGTAGGCAGGTTGAGAAACTGGAAACCTTTTTGTGTCTTATTTTCCGCCACAAGAAGGAATTCAAGGTCATCGAACTAGGATCATAAATAAATATGTAATCCATTTGTAACTCACCATAAAATTGATATATCGTCAATAAACATTAGGAGACCAAAAGATCCCGTAAACGATTTTTAAAATTAAAACTATGGCTATGGAGTCGGAGTTTAAGAAATATGTTTTTATAAATTCAATAGGTCTCATAAATCTTGTTAAAGAACGTAAGGGTAGATAAGGTAGATGCAGTTATTGATACACTTAGTCCAATGAGCACTGTTATAATTCCACAGGACGTTATGTTCCGTCGCCATCGTTGAGCTTATAACTCGACATGGTGTGGTTAAGGGGCGCTCGTTCCAGTGTTCTAAGATAGTGTCGAAAAGGAGAAGTACGTTAGTCCCTGATTAACCAACTTGTAAATCCCTCAGTATCTTTTAGACAATGACGCTCAATGTTGTCGACGTTGTTATCATTCACTTCATCCTCGCAGCTCCGACATACATCATGGGCCGAGATTGGAAGTATAGATGTGTATCTGCAGCTTGTGTATAGAGTGATCACAGCTGCTGATACAGATATGTTGCCTGAGAGTGAATATCAACTCGATCGAGCGATTGAGGTATTTAGTTGGTCATATATCTATAAAGAATTTGGATTGAAACAATCGAATTAGCTGTAAACAACATGGGAGGTTGCCACAACTGAATTTAACCGAATTAGAGGTTGTTACAACCACGTTCGAGGTTGTCGCAACTGCATTAGAGGTTATGACAATAGGATTACAGTTTATCACAACCGCATTTTATGTTGCCATAACCGAATAAGAGGTTGCCACAATCGAATTCGAGGTTGGCACAACAAAATTAGAAGTTGTCACAATGGAATACAATTTTTGAATTTTTGGCAATCACCCTATTATTATTAGTTTTGAATTTTAATGTATGAGGAGTTCATATAGCAAGATCTAATACATTTTTCTAGGTGAAAAATGGTTGGATTTTGTTGGAATAAAAGACGTTTCAGGCCTAGTCCTTTTCTGTTAAATAATAGCGCAATTATTGAGAATTGTCTAATATTTTACTGAGAATTTAATTTCCTATATTCTCATAAATAACTACCAAACGATGAATATATGCGCTCCGACGGTTTCTGTAGTCCCAGCCTTCATGTTTCACAGCCCCACTTATGGTTTGTTGTATACGTCGATTTAGTCATGAAACCCCCAATTCGGTTGTGGCAACCGCAATTCGATGGCAATAGCCTAATTTATGGTTGCTGCAACTTCTACAACTTCAAGCAAACTACTTCTATGAGTTCATTGGATGTCTGAGACCATCGTATGTCTGAAAACTTGCTACAGACTCGGTGGAAAAGGTAAAGTAGTTCCTAATCTTGACAGCTCATCCGCTGAATCAGACCCTGCAGTTTTAAGTGCCCCAGCACCTGTATAACTTTGGTATCAACCTACTTGGCCATCTCACTATAAGAAGCGCGGCAGTTGAGGGTTGTTTGGGGGCTAATTGTTATGACCTCAAATGAGGAATACTTTTTTACTTCTTCTTTTTTCATAGCCTCCCGGTACAGGTGACGAGGATGCCATTGATTCAAATCGTTCCTCTAGAACAGTAGTATTTCAAGGTGGGGAAGCCGAGATTGTGAAAACATTTTGCCGTTTGCGGAACTGTCATTTAAGAATTCAGCCCTGTAAGACCTTATGGATATTTACAGATCCCCAAAAAAGTTATGTGAACGTATATCTTCCTCAGATGCTGCTGACAACTGGGGCATTATTTTTGAGAATGGTACTTCGGAGGGTATGTTGGGTGATCTATATGAGCAACATACGGAAATGGCCATTGGTTGCATTTACAATTGGTATAACAGTATAATGGAAGTATCACACTTTATTGCACGTTCGGCGGTAACTATATTAGGTCCGGGGCCAGCGTAAGTATAAATGGTCGGATTTAAAATGGAATATTATTGGCTTTTAACCATTTCAGACAATTCCCTCGTTGGCGCACTAACATTATGCCATTTTCTACGGAACTTTGGATAGTTCTGGTCATTACTTTGGTACTGTGTTCGCTAATGTTTCACTTTATAAAATATTCGGCATTCCATTTCAAGCATATCCATTCAGCGAGATCCAATAAATATGAAGGCGTTAAGAAATTTGAGAAAACCATGCTGGACATATTCGCAGTATTTATACAGCAGCCATCAGCGGATACGGTGTAAGCCAGTTGATCTGCGAGTCATTAGTTATAGACAACAATTTATTCTCATTCATTTCAGTCTTCATCGCGTTGCAACTCGAGTGTTCTTGGCATTTCTTTTGTGCGCCACTATAACCCTGGAAAATACCTACAGCGGACAACTGAAATCCATCCTAACATCTCCCTTATTTATGGAGTCGGTGGACACCATGGACAAATGGTCGCTAACCGGTTGGAAGTGGGCAGCTCCCTCAATTATTTGGATACATTCAGTTGAGAAATCGGACTTGGCAAAAGAACAACGCTTGTCCAAAAATTTTGAGGTGCGTGATCGTGAGTTCATGTATAATGCCAGTTTTCGCAATGATTACGGGTTTGGCATGGAGCGGCTTTACAGTGGCGCATTAAACTTTGGCGATTATATAACCGTGCAAGTGTTGGAGGAGAAAATTGTGAGAGCATAATTGTTAACTGATACTTTCTTTGCTATATTTCTGACTGTAATTTCTTTTCTATATTTTCCAGATACCTAAAGATGATTTGTATTTCGATTGGACTCGAGCTGTTGCCATTAGGGGTTGGCCATTTATGCCACTGTTCGATTTGCATATACTATTTTGCTTGGAGACTGGACTGTACATCTATTGGGAGAGACAAGTATGAACGAGAACTTTTAATATTCTTAAAACTAGATATTAAACTTGTCACTTGTATTCCATTTCCAGAGCAGTAATCGCATGTTAGATGGTCAAATCCAGGATATCTTAGTGAAACTATCAGAAGGCTATAAACCCAAGTTGCCGCCTCAAAAACTGACCATCGAAAATGTGTCTGGACCTTTGTTTATTTTACTATTTGGTTGTCTATCAGCTTTTGTGGTTTTGCTATTTGAATTATTTGGCAATCGCCTAAGACTTTGGTTTGCTAGACAAAATCGATGTCGAATTTAAATATTGTATAGTTCACAAATAAGTGTGACAGTTTCTCTTAATAAAGTAGTGGGAAGTAGAAATTATAGCTGTGTGAAGTTTTGTTACAGATCTCTCAAGATAGTTGCGGATTCCAAGCGCTAATATTTGTGTTTAAATTATGCAAGTATACAAGGTTTTAGGTCTGAGCCACCAAAAGCTGTTGCTAGGGCTCGTTGGGCGCTGAATCAGTTCTGGAATAAAAACGAATTGTTGCGAACACAATTCAAAATGATATTTCTAGCGTCAATAACATCTGATAGTCGTAACGGCAATGCAGTGCTGCCACCCTGCAGTCGAGGTAGCTAAAGAATTTTAGTTATTTCCCTAACTACCAATAATTACCATTAACTACCCGCCAGACTATCAGCAATGCTTTACACTGACGAATTTAACATGGGGATGTCATTGACGGTAGTCAGTGGCTACCCTCTGCACTACCATGTACCATGCAGATCGCTAGTTACATGGAATTGACGAAATATCTAACAACTTTGCACTAACTACTTGACTATTACAATCCGCTTGATGAATTCGCCGGACCATAATGAATTAATGTTATGAATATATCTTTTTCATTATCTTCACCACATTCTTTTTCTACATTTTGAAACCTTTGCACAATTTGTTCGTTTTCTTTCTTTATTAAGCGTTTCATTAGTTTTTGATGTGTAAACATCTATACGGTGTGGCCGTCGGTGGTGCAATGGTTAGTGTGCGCGGCTCTTGTACATGAGATCCTGGGTTCGAACCCGGCTCTGACCACCTTCAAATTTTCTTTCGGCGGCGGTCACCTCGCATAGTGACGGCGACACTATCGAGTATCTAGCCATGAAAAAGCTTCTCAAAATACCGTTCGGAATCGGTGTAAAACTGTAGGTCCCAATCAGTGAGTGAAAACTGGAAAGCGCACAGCTCAGTGATTGTGAGAAGTTCTCCCCAGTCCCTTTATGGGATGTAATGGGAAACTATTTATTTATTTATTTTAAACATCTATACGGTGGGGGTAAAAATCTTTTTCACAATACAATCACAAATTTAGAGTAAGATGTGCGATGTAATCGTAAACCAATCGTAAAGCGTTATCAAATCGGTGTGAGCTATGTATGAGTGTATTAGTATAATCATACGCTGCATACAATATACTCAACACCATCTAGTGTGCAGTAGTAGCTACTAATTTTCACTAATTGTCGTACATAATGTTATCGTAGGTAAATGAAAACAAATAAATAAAATGAATACAAAAACATTTAATTTTAATAACTTTTAAAAAGATTTTTTGCACTTTTAATAAATAATTTACTAAAACAAAGCAAAATAAGGAAAACGAAAAACTAAACTTGTCAAATATAAGGAAAACTAAAAACTAAAAGTTTTCTTCATCTTTGAGATTGTCATTCATACTTAACAGCTGCATATAAGCACCATCTAGTGTGCAATAGTAGCTACTAATTTTCGAAAACCATTGCTGTAAAATAACTACATGCATTACATTTCAGTAAACAGCTGATTAATAACTTGTCAACCGCAACAAATACAAAATAATAAAATATTTTACAAAACACCAAAAAACTTATAACTCAGAACATAAAACAACACAAAGTGTATCAAAGCTGAATGGAGGTAATGTTAATTCTAATAAAATTTCTATTAGATTCGAATATAAATTAAGATTATAACATTTTCATTACGTACTGTTGCCTTACACTGAAGCTGGTGCACGACAATTGGGTAACAATCTCCATCTCATGCCAATTATTATGGGTGGAGATTTTAATACAAATTGTGCAAACCCACAGTCGCAAGCTTTATCAAAATTTGTATTTGACGTTTTCCACTTGCATATGAGCAATTCTCCACAAACCCCCACAACTAACAATTCCACTACTATAGATGCAGTTTTCCATAGATTTTCAAATACAATCGAATCAAAAATAAGCCAATATTAACTATTTGTACTTAAGGCATTTACCATAGATGGGCACTTTGCAGTACTACTAAAATTTCAGTAAAAATAATTCTTTAACTAGTAAATTTTTACTGATTACTAAAATTTTTTTCAGCAATTTTTATAAAGTACCTACATGGTTATGATGAGGTGCATTGAATTTTCAGTAATCAGTAATGCCCGATTACTGATTATTATGAATACGGCCCTATGATTTTACTGGCAATGCAAATTTAATTTCATTATCAGTAAAAATTTACTGAATTTTTTCAGTAATCAGTAAATTTACTGCTTACTGTAATTTTTAATGCAGTACATATATACTGCAGTGTGCCCATTTACTAACCAAATAAGTTAAATAAAACAATCAAAAACCAGCAAATTCCTATGTATTTACAATATTGAAAGTTTTGATAGTTTTAATTGATTAATTAAAAAAATATACTAAAAGCATATGTACTTCCAACTTAAAAAAAAATTTTCATTACTAGATGTTTACACATCTCCCTTGTGATCGGACTCACATTATTTTTTTTTTTGTATTATACTCACTTTTTTATCACGGGATTTTCAACAGAGACGCTACAAAAGTAAATCGATAGGGACAGCAAACGACGCCATATTTTTTCCCGCTCTTTTGACATTTCTCTTCAGTAGGGTTTGCCATTTCATCATGGAAAGATATACGAGCCAACAACGAGTCGAAATTATTACAATTTACTTCTGAAATTTGGAGTCAGTGGCCTCAACTTTAAGAGCGCTACGTCCAATTTATGGTCGTCATAATCGTCCTACCAGATCAACAATTGAGCGTCTAGTGGAAAAATTTGAATCCACAGGCACAGTACAAAATGTCCCGTGCCAGTGAGACAAAGAAGTGCCCGTAGTGTCGAGAATATTGCTGCCCCTGAGGCTTCAGTTCAAGAAAGCCCAAATGTGTCTCTCACACGTCGTTCTTAAGCGTTGAGCATCTCTGTGACGTCGTTGTGGCGAATTTTGCGAAAAGATCTTGGCCTACATCCTTACAGGATCAAATTGACGCAAGAACTGAAGCCGCTTGACCACCATAAGCGTCGTATGTTCGTGAATTGGGCTGAGCAACAACTTGAAAATGATTCGGATTTTCATCGAAAAATCATCTTCAGCGATGAGGCTCATTTCTGGCTGAATGGCTTCGTCACAAAGCAAAATATGCGTTATTGGTCAGACAGCAATCCACACGTAATACATGAGTCATCATTGCATCCCGAAAACATTACGGTTTGGTGCGGTTTATGGGCCGGCGGCGTCAATGGGGCCGTACTTCTTCCGTGATGATCAAGACCGGCACATTACTGTGAATGCGAATCGCTACCGTTCAATGATAACCGAATATTTTTGGCCGCAATTGGATAATATGGACTTAGAGGACATGTGGTTCCAACAGGACGGCACCACAAGCCACACAGCGAATGCCATTTGCGAGTGCGATTTGACGCCGTTAGATTATTTCCTGTATGTATCTATGCCAACAAGCCAGCGACGATTGATGAACTTCGTAGGAATATCGAACGTGAAATTGCAGCAGTATCGGCCGATTTATGCTTGAAAACCGTCGAAAATTGGGTTCAGCATCTGGACTTCTGCAAGCGTGCCCGTGGTGGCCATGCAAAAGAAATCGAGTTCCATACATAATGGCATCGAACGTACTTTCACAGGAATAAAGACTTTCCTTGGTATCTAAAACCGGTTTTGTTTTATTTAAAAAAATTTTTGTAGCGCTCTTATTGAAAACCCCGTTACTTCTAACCCACGTACGCTGTCATGATGATACTTCTACGAACGTTTAATAGCAACTGACGCCAACACAAAAAAATAGCCAAGCTACCAACAAAATCATAACGGGATAACGGTTCAGTGCATTGTTTTTTCCTTGTTTTCATACTTATAATAATCATAATATAATAATCAAAAGGCGAACTCTAGCATTACCTGTAGCCACTCAAGTAGCTAGTCAGGCTTTTCACTAACGAAATAACTGACAACATAGAGCCACTAGCTACTTTTGAAACTGCAGGGCAACAACATGTGCGAACTCGAAAAGTATGCAGCATATTCAATCTGGACAAACGATTAAATTACTCGAATTCAACGCCTCAAATTACGTTAGAAATAGTTATCATCTACTTGGGTCCAAAATTTGACCCCAATTTGTTGTCAAATTTTGTTGTTTTATTAATAAGTCCTGCTATTTAACTTTAGACACAGGTCAGAAACAAGAGGCGGAGTTACTGATAATTCGTAGAAGCGAAATCGGTTTTTGCAATTCTAATGATACGAGGGCGGATCAATAAGTCCGTGACTTTTTGAATGAAACAAAAAAAAAGTATTTTCCAACATAATGTCCTTTTAGCTCAATACACTTAGTCCAACGTTTCTCCAATTTTTGTATCCCTTCTCAAAAAATTGAATTTTTCTAGGTACATCAAATAGGCATTAGTTTGATCAATAGTTTCATCGTTCGAGCTAAATCTCTTTCCACCGAGTAGGTTCTTTAGGTTTGGAAACAGGAAATTCGTAGCCCTATTAAACAACTCCAAACAATCCTTTGAAGTTGTCACACGAATACGTTTATGGTCAAGTGAGAGCAAACGCGGCACCCATCTTGCAAACAGCTTTCTTAAACCCAACTGATCGTTAAAAATCAAAACCACACTGCCATATGAAATGCCTATGGCGTCAACAATCTCACACACTTTTACTCTTCGATCGGCCAACACCATGTCGTGGATTTTTTCGACATTTGCGGGTGTATTGATCTCAATTGGCCGTCCAGAACGTTCAGCGTCATTTGTACTTGTGCGACTACAACGAAAGTCAGTAAACCTCTTTTTTACCATTGAAATCGATGGTACAGAGTCCCCATAGTATCGGAAACCGGATATCCGTTTGCTTGCTCTTAACTTTGTGCCGGTTTTTTAGAATCACAATTTTCAAATAAACCGAAACGGGATATTTTGTTTTAAAATTTTAATAAAATTAAGAAAATTAATAAAGGTTTTCAAAACATTTATTTTTTAAAGATTTTTTAATATTATATAGAATTTAAACACATCAAAATTTATCATTAGCCAAACATGTTGCCATGATAAGGAAAGAAAGCAACAATGTGTTCTAAACCGCTGAACTGATTTAAAATTAAGCTGAGGTCTAGTGCCAGAAAAATTGATACTCTAGAACATCACGGAGCTCACTGGAGACGCATAGTAGGAGCCTAAATTTGACTACCTCGGCCATCAAAACTCTAATAAACTTTGAATCTGGTTTTTATTGGAAATATTGTTTTATATACACGCTGAAAAATAACGGCCTCTCTAACATATTCTCCCAATATGTTTGGAACACACTTCAAACATTAATATGTTTGCAATTCCCAAACTCACTTGTGTTTAAACGTAACTGGCAAATATGCCCTTTCCAGTTTCTTTCCTAAAAATCGTTTCTCACTTTGGTAGCACGTTTCTCACTTTGGTAGCACATAGAAATATATCAAAAACACACACACAAAAACCAAAGTAACATCACAAACCATTTAAGCGTCCGAGCCTTCGTTTATTCTTCTATCACTGATCAAGCGCTTTTGATATCCTCTGTCCGATGAACCATTGACGACTGAATACATAAAACTAAAACGCAATTCATCAGGCAAAATAAGAAACACTTCATCTGCAATTTACACGCTCATTTAGGAATATTTATGACTCACTGACTGAAAGAATAATACAAAAATACAGATACACACTTACAAGATAGACTCTCTCGTTGTCCCTCTTTTATTCTCATGCTCTCGAGAGACCATAGACAGTGCAACAAACACAGCTTTATTTAAATCACAAACATAAATAGATGTATGTGGGTCGCAACCACATATATTCTAACATATTAATCATTGTGTCTCAAACACGTAATACTTAATAGCAAACACAACATGTTTGGACACAAGTATATTATATTTGCGACAAGCTCCAAACACACTTTATATTTGAATCCAAACAACAAAAAAGACACATTTTTCAGCGGGTACTTGCAGCGCTAACTGATTTACATTTGCTCTTATGGATCTCGATATATTTTGGAAATTTTTTTTTTTTAATGTTTGCCTTGTTCATTTAAGATGTTTGAGAATATTATGGCTAACTGAGAAGCCACAGCAATTTTGGAAAAAGTATTACATTAACAACAGCATTTGTTGTAAAGTAATATAAAACCCGTTGAAATCCATTGCATTTGAGGAAATGGCATGGCACCAAACCATTAAAAATCACCAAAATTTGTAAG
This sequence comes from Phaonia tiefii, assembly GCA_963931995.1. Lineage (NCBI taxonomy): Eukaryota > Metazoa > Arthropoda > Insecta > Diptera > Muscidae > Phaonia > Phaonia tiefii. Next base: position 148,812,310 of record OZ008367.1, on the reverse strand, counting down.
CTTTTGGAAAAAATGTGGCACCACATTTTTATCAATACTAGAGGAATTTGTTTCAAAACTTATTAACAGCCTGACCCACGATGTCGAACTTTCTCTCTATGCGACAAACAGCTGATTTGGGGCCCACTTAAAAACAAACGAAAACGTATTCAATTCAGTACAAAATCATACCCCACTTACACCCTCTCCAATAACCTAAACGAAAGTCTAAGCGACCGAAGGCAGTCACTCACTTTCGGTCAAGGAGCGAACCGCTATCTTTCGACTTGTCGTTCCATAGAGAAATGACGTATAGATAAGCGGTGTGACTCAGTAAATTTACGAAGTTTGATGTGTTGCATATGCACGTTGCATGTTGGAAAGTATTGCTTTAATAATACCAGATAGAGGCAATGGCTCAAATCAACCAACAAGAAAACACCTACGGCATTTCCTTTTATGCGTGAAATTTTTTGTGTAGATACACCACAAATAGTTACGTACTGACAATAAAAGATAACAAACAATTCCAAAATACGTTTAAATTCAACAGTTTTTATCAAAACGACATGAGAAATTTAAATCAACAATTTTTGTAAATCCACCTGGTGTAAGTCAATTTATCGCACCAACCACACCACTATGAGTCTGAAACTAAACGTCAGATGAGAAAGATGACAGCTCTATATGACATTGCTCTATACTTCGTTCCATGGTTTTACGTGTGGTTGTTGATCAAAACTGATGTTCGCCATTTAAGAGGAGGAGAGGAGAGTACGAGCAAACAGTTTCTACAGCTATACCCAGCAGGAAAGTGGAGAATGCATTACATTGAGAATGAATTATATAATGCATTATAAATAATTACATTATAAAAGACATTCCAAAGAATCGAGGGGGTAATGTCATTTGACAAAATTACACATTGAAATGGAATGTATTTTTTTCTGAGTGTGACGATTGTTCTTTCTTTCGGAATGCCGTTATCTGTCGCCCCCTTCATAGCGTGTACAAATTTTACGTTTACGTTTCTTGACAATTTTGTCAAAGTGATTTCAATTACAGGGTTGCTAACTCGCTGCAAAACACACATGAAATCTTGCCTATCTTAAGTAATAGTACACAGATATAGAGTTGGCAATCCCGTTCTTTTTGAAGTCTGTCACAATACGTCATCTAACGGGAATTTTTCTGATGACTTAACATTGTACATATTTATAAATTTTGCATTCGTCCACATGTTTCTATTAGAACAAATAACATCCCATTAAGCGTCAAGCGAGAGCTTCCCACATTCTGTGGTTTGTGAGCTTCCTAGTTTTAAACCGTTCCCTAACGATTTATTGAGACGTTCTTGCATGGCTAATTTCTCGATAATATTGTCCTCATTAGGTAAGATCACCGTCGTCGAAAGAAATGTAAGATGAGCAAACCAACTTCAATGAATAAACTTGTTTAAAGATTTTTAAAGTGAATTTTTCTATTTTTGAAAACTTAGTACTGAAGAACTGCCCGAATTTTATATCCTTAATTTCCATATATCCGTTTTGTTCCTTAAAAAACAATGTAATCAAATGTTTAAAAACGGACAATTTTCGACATTTAATATCCTTGTATATTGCGTCAGACATTTTACAACACGCTGAAAAATTTAACTTTTCTTGTTGTTTGTAAAGTTTGTAGCTCGTCGTAAATATAGTTTACTTGTGTACAAACATATTGTGTTTGCTATTCAATACTACATGTTGGAGACACAATGTTTAATAGGTTATAGTATAGGTATAGTATATGTTTTTGTGACCCAACTGCGGCTTTGTTCGTTGAAAACTGATAAAAACAAGAACATGACAGGCAACAAGGAAACAAAAAAGCAGCAGATCTTCAATTCATGAAAACAATGCTTGCAAATATATATACATGGTTCCTACAATGCAAGTATATTTCTTCGGAAGGGTTTTTTCAGCGTGTAGCAGTTTATAAATGTATCTAGCAGTTTATAAAATAGTAATTTATAATATAAATATATCCATATTAGTTTTTTTTTTCAAATTACTCATTATATTTGCCATTTTCTTTTTGCAATTCATTCCTCAATTTTTTTTTTGAAAAACTGACCTAGTTACTCAATTATTTTCTGTTTTCCTAATAAAGTATATAATAGCAACTTGTGAAAAAAAGTATGAAAGAGAAACGAATGAATATATACATAAAGGAATCTAAAGATCGATTGGCAATCTTATGGCTGTATAAAGATACGACCAGTAAGCATTTAGTCAAAGCAACAGATACATGATACTGGACAAAACAAACAGAGTCATCTTTAATACGTTAGAATGACTGGTCAACAAAGTTATTGTACTTATATTAGGGCGGTTATTAGGCTATCGATTGTAGCTATCGATTGTTGCCGTAAACGAATTATTCTGCAAAAATATCGTCCTATTGAAATATCATATTGAAAAAATTCATATTTGGGACTTCTTAACTTGAGCTACGTTGGAAACGCAAAGAGAACTACAATTGTTGGCAATTGAAGTTAAAAAGGCAAAACATTTGAATGGTAAATTGTAGAGAAATTCTAGTATGCTTCAGTTGAATGTTGACTAAGTGGCATTGATCTTAAATTTTTAGAATTTTAGGTTTGAAAGGCAACATGTTTACTCTTGAAGGTTTTATAAACATTTGAGTTAGTAACATCTATAGTTTTGAGCAGTTTAGTGTAATTGCTAAATTTGGTAACACGTGTGTAATTTTTTAAGTCATGGAAATATAACCATATACGGACACCACTACGTGATAAAATACCAAAAAAAAAGACCCGTGTCTCCAGTTTTGCCCAGTCATGGATTTTTTTTGTGGGTCCCCAAAGATTTGGGGCCTTGGTATCATTCTTGCAAAAAAGTGATAATTTCGTCAGGCTCATATCTTGCAAATCGTTCGGAATTTTGATTTACTGTCTGAAGGAAGGTTGTAGCTCTTGTCATAAAGAACAAAAATTTTAAACATATAAAATCAATAAAAACTTCATCTTCAAGGTCAAAATCTTGTACCTTTTTCCCCTGTTCAGCTCCATAGGTAGCAAACCGTTCAAAATTCAAGGAAATAATCAACTACAAAAATGAACCTAAGATCTCAGTAAACAACATAGAATAATTCTTAACACCGTTTAGGTAGCGCTTAGGTAGCGTTTAGGTAGCCGCAAAAGTGAAAAATTTTCCGAAAATTGTTTAATTACACTGTGTGTAATTATATAAGAGCTACAACTTTCCCTCAGAGAGTAAATCAAAATTCCGAACGGTTTGCAAGATATGAGCCTGACAAAATTATCACTTTTTTGCAAAAATGACACCGAGGCCCCAAATCTTTGGAGGCCCATAAACAAAAAAGTGCATGACTTTGGGCAAAACTGGGAGACACGAGTCTTTTTTTTTTGGTCTTTTATCACGTAGTGGTGTCCGTATATGGTTATATTTTTTCGTGTTGCACTGTGTAATCTAATACAAAAAATTTTGTTTTATGGCAATTTGGGGCTAATAATAAATAAAAATTTACAGAAAACAACTTTTTTCTAGAATGAATTTTAATTTTTTTTAATTAATATACAATTTTACTCTAATTTTCTTAAGTACTTAATTAAATAACTTGAAACTTTGCCTGGGTAATAGTTACAATTAACTGTAATTTTCCCAGGATAAATTTTGTGACTGATTAAACAGTCAAGGTATTAGGTATGTATAATTAATCAGTGTAAGCTTAAAAAAATCTACTGTTTTTGACCAATATTTTTCAGTAATAAGTCCAATTTGTGGCTTAATGGCTACGTCAATAAGCATATTTAACAAATTTTTGGCTGAAGAGCAATCCGATGAGTTTCAAGAGCCATATCGTCCACACAAAACAATGGTTTGGTGTGGTTTATGGCCGGGAGGAACGTAACTCTGAATGATCTCCAATATCGCGCCATGATAATGGACTACATTCTATCTGAAATTGATGCCCGTGATCTCGCTGGCACTTTGTTACAAGGACATTGCACTACTTGCCGCGCAGCCTGTGACACCATGGCATTAGTGTTATGCCATCCGTCTAGCCTTTTTATTTTGGGACTACATAAAGTCTGAAGTGTACACCAATTAGCCGGTTATGATTGAAAAAATTGAAAGTCAATGCGCAATTCGCCAAATGTCACTCGAAATGGTCATTAAAAATTGGTATGGATCATGTTAGCCGCAGTTACTACCAACATTTTAAGGCAATAATCTTTAAATCAGTAAACAAATTTCAGTCAGATAAATATGCCCTTATGCATGCCCTCATCCTGAGACATCTATTGAGTCCGGTCGTAACTTAAAATGGTTGATCCACATTTAAGTTAGATACACGCTGGAAAATCTGTATTTCTTTGTACAATATAATATATTTGTGTCCAAACACATTGTTTTTCTTATTCAATATTACAAACACAATGATTACAAACACAATGACTCAAATATTTCTGAGTTTGTTGCACTGTTTATGCTCTCTCGAGAGCAAGAGAATGAAAGAGGAAAAACGAGAGAGTCTACCTTGTAAGTGTGGATCTGGATTTTTGCATTATTCTCTCAGTCAGTGATTCGTAAAAATTTCTGAATATGCGTGCAACTTGCAGATCATGGTAAAATAAGTAAGGTAAACGCACTAGGAATTGTTACAACAAACACAGACATTTTGTTTTTGTTTGGTGTCCATAATCTGTCAAATTTTCTTCATGTGTGTATCTACTGTAAAAGTAAACAAAAAAGTACACAAACAAAATGCATGTGAATTTGACATAAGAGTAAGAACTAAGCAAGAAATATGTTGACATCAGCTGTTCTAACGAGTTTACCTTACTCATTTTACCATGTTGCAGATGAAGTCAGTGTTTTTTATATTTTGGCTGCTGTATTGCGTTTTAGTTTCATGTATTCAGTTATCAATCGTTCTTCGGACAGAGGACATCAAAAGCGCTTGATCAGTGAATAACGAATAAACGAAGGCTTGGACGGTTAAATAGTTTATGATGTTGTTTTGGTTTTTGTGTATGTGTTTCGTATATATGCATTAGTGCTACCTATATATGCATGTGTGCTACCTAAGTGAGAAACGATTTTGAGGAAACTAACTGAAACATTCTGAAAACAAAAACATGAGAGACAACAAAGAAAGGATGAGCAAAAGAACAGCAGATTCCCATTTCACGAAAAAAAAACCAATAGTGCGTTCAGTGCAGGTAAACGTAAAATGTGGCCTTTTAAATCTTTTAATTGTTTGTATTAATTATTTATAAATGTGGATTTAAATTGATAAAATTAATTATAGTAAATAATACATATATATTGAAGTCAAAGAATAATTCGTTTCTAAATATTATTATGTTTGGGAGGAAATACGCATATGTTTCCACGTAAGTATATGTAGGTTTGGGGGCAACAGGCGAATGCTTCCACGTAAGTATATAGATGTCTGGGATGAAAAACGCATGTTTCTATGTAAAAGTATACATCTTTGCCAGTAAACATGATACTGTTTACATTTAAATACAAGTGAGTTTGGGACGTGCAAACATATGAATGTTAGAAGTGTGTTCGAAATATACACATGGTTCCGCAGAATATGTTTGAGAGAATATGTTAGAGAGGCCGTTAATATTTTTGTCTTCCTTTTTTTTTCGAATATATTTTTTCTTTTAAATGTCTGCTTCTGACCAAATGCATTAACATTTAACACCGGGATAGCATCATTTGGCAAAATATTGAATTATTTTCATTTTATTGGCTATTTTACAACACATACGATATTAAATAAACAAACAAGTAAGTAAATTATACAAATTTTAGCATATTTTTACAACTGGTTCTATCCTTCGCCACCAATGATACGGAGAGATTCTTAGGCCTGGTCTTTCCAGCGGAATTTTGATCCTCCTCTTTCCCTGCTCCATCGGGTATGTTATCGAAAACCTTTCGCGGTGCCTCATCTTCATCATGGCCTAAACAACGCAGTCTAATTTCATTCGCCTAGCTATGTCCACTTCAGAATATAAACAAATTGCATAATATGTACCAGATTTAAGGACCAGTTGAACTATTATTTATTTATTGTGTCGACAGTCACTGCGCTAGAAAGAGGTCGAATTGCAGTAAATACAACCGAACTGAAGTTGTCACAGCTGAATTTAGTCCCCACAACTGATGTTCGGTTGAACCAACTTCTAGTAAGTTGCGACAACTTATAATGCGATTGTGACAACCTCTAATGCGATTGTGACAACCTCTAATGCGCTTGTGACAACCTCTAGTGCGGTTGTGATAACGTCTAATTCAAATGTAACGACATCTAATGTGGTACTTAAAACCTCTAAATTCAAAGACGGCTAATTCTGCCAATTATCCGCCCAAGATATGTATGGGAGGTACCAAAATGGGCGTAGAAAAATCGTCTATTTCCAATATTATTAATTAGCATAATATTCTTCTAGTACAATTTTTGTATGGGAAGTACCATAAAGGGAGTGGCAACAATCAACAATTCTCAATTACAAAATTGGCCACATACAAATTTCATTATGATCCGTTGTGTTATAGGGGAGGTATAGTGTCGACGTGTCAGCCGAATACACAACTTAAATGACCGCCAAAAAATGAGCCCCTTTCAGTAGGTAGCTGACGTTTGACGAAATTTAGGTTAATACCAAATTTCTTCATAGCGGAGTAGTATTGTATTGTATCAACCAAATGGACGGCCGTCAAACTTTTGTATGGGAGGTACCAGAAAGGACGTGGTAAAATCGCCAATTTTTCTAGTTAAATAAATATTTTCTGAATAATCTCCAACACAATCTTGAAGTCGGTGTTACAGTAGTAGTGTGCGCGGCTCTTGTGCATCAGAACGTGGGGTCGATCCGTACTCTGAACACCTTATATTTCTTTGGACGGTGGTCGCCTTGCTTAGTGACGGTGCCACTACCGAGAATTTAGCCAGGAAAAAGTATCTCAAAATACCGTTCGAAACCGGTGAAAATCTGTAGGTCTCAATCTGAGAGTGTAAATCTAGAAAGAACACAGCTCAGTGGTTGTGAGAAGCTATCCCCAATCCCTTCATGGGATGTGCTGGGGAACCATTTAGTTTTTTTTCATTTTGAAGTAAATCGCATATATTGGAAAAAATTAATCAAAAAATAACATTTTGTACCAAATTTGTAAATATTTATGGGAGGTGCTTGAGGAGCTGTGGCCATAACGCAAACTTTCAAACTAATACTTCAATGTAATCGGTAATAATTTAGATGAGATATGGTGTTAACCAACTAACCACACACACAGATGAGCATCACTCATCGTCTTCAAAAGATCTAAAACTAATGATTCGTAGGGTATAACATGACTTCTTCTATACGTTACACTTTTACTCGTTTCAAAGGATATATGTATACCCGCATCATTGTGGGTGAGGGTATACCATAAAACTTAAAGAATAGTTATTTTGTGTGATAATAAGATTGATTTTTTTATTCTTTTTTTTTTAACAAAAATATATACATATTCAAAATTTTTTGTAAAATGATAAACTTTTTTTAAGAAATTTTTTATTTATTGAATGTATTGTTTTACAAAAAGTATATTTTTAGGTCGCTTTTGTACCTATATGTATTATATTTTCCCGAAAAGGTCCTTTCTTTAATGAGAGGTACTTCTTTTATCAAATGCTAATGTTTTTTTAAGAAAAGCTACCATTTTTAATAAGAAGTACTTTCTGTAAGAAAAAGCTTAAGAGCGTGAATTTTATTTACAAAGAAGTACTTTTTTTAAGAACAGGCACTTTTTAAAGAAGTGATACTCTCTTTTGGAAAAGGTTACCTTTTTAAGACAATTTACTTATTTTCAGAAAGACCTTATCTCAAGAAAAGAAAAGGTATTCTATTTTTAAGAAAAGGTACTTATAAGAAAATATATTTTTTTTAAGAGAAGGTATATTTTTTTTTTGAAGAAAAGCTTTTTTTACGAAAGAACATGTACAATTTTAAGAGTAGGTACGTACCTCAAGAAGAGTTATTTTGTTTCACAAAAAATGTACTCTTTAAAGAAAACGTAGTTTTTTAAGGAAATGCAATTTCTTGAAAGATAATGTTCTTTTTTAAGAAACAGTACTTATTTAAAAAAAATACTTTTTAAATTTTTAGGCAAAGGTACTTCTTTAAAATAATTGTAGATTGTTTAAGAATATCAATAGGTTTTTTTTTTTTGAGAAAATTTACTTTTTTTAAGAAAACGCACTTACTTACGAAAATTTTATTTTTTTAAACTTGTTTCACTTTAGCTTTTCTAAATTTACTTTTTATTCGGTTCAAAACTACAATATGTAATAAACAGGCTCCACCTAGAAAAGTTCCCATTAAACAAAATATATCCCCCGATATGTTAGTCTAGACACAAACCAAACCAAAAGTACGATTGTAAGAGTGTAAGGGTAAGTGTGCTGCCAAATGTAATTCCATGCTCATGGTTGTATTTCATGGATTTGCCAGTCTTGTACTTTGGCTTTTCGAAATTTACTTTTTATTGGGTTCAAAACTACAATATATAATACACAGGCTCCACCTAGAAAACTTCCCTTTAAACCAAACCAAAAGTACCCAATATAGTTGATAATAATGGGTTGTAATAAAGTAGCTAAAACAAAGTTGTGCGATAAGGAACTTCGTTCCAAAAATTAAACAAATAAACTTCGAATCGAAACTTCAAATGCCGATAGGGCACTATAGGTATCCTCGTATAAAAAAAAGGTTTGACGTTCCCGTAGTCAGCTCTTCAATACGCACCTTTTGAACCCTCCCTCAGGCGGTTGAAATTCCAAAGGTTAATTGAAGACCCAACTTTGAATTCTCCTGCTGTCCTATTGGGTATCTCCTTGAGATGAATAGCTACAAGGTACAATAGATACAAGTGGAAGTACGCTCCAACATTTACTGTGTTTGCCAATTTCTCTAATATTATTAATGTAAATATAGCAGAGCTCCGCCATTTTATTTCTTAAATTAACAAAAAATAAAGAACATCCTATACTTCATACATGGTTAACATGTCCTGTATTTATAAATGGATGTGTGTGTATGTATATGTGTCTGTTTGCTACGATTCCAATTGAAACAGTTGAAAAAAAAACAAGCGTATGAATACGAAAAAAAGTCATAAAGTCAAAGTTGTTAAACACCAATTGGAGCACAATTCAATTGGCAAAGAACAGCAAAAGCAGTAGTATCTGCAAACAATTTGCACAGCTTGAATGTACGAGAATGGTATGATAATTGTAGATTCGCATGCAACTTAAACAAGAGTTAAGTTCGTCAAATTCAATTTAAACGTAGTTTATTTCCAGTTACTTTGCGCTAATTCTAGCATTCACCATGTTCTTTATGAGTTTTAAAGTAGGAAGTCAATCGGCCGTTCGGTAATGACCCCCTGGACCACTTTGCTTTCATGTTGGTGTCAGTTATTGTTGGTGTCAGTTATGACTTATCCTGAAATTTCCACATACAATTTTCAGGTCAGTTTCCTCAGCTCATACCAAACTCCACTTTCCACATATGGACTAGAATCAAAATATTAATTTTAATTTCGAAAATTTATACGATGATAAGATAACATTTGAACAAAACGACGGTTTCAAGTCGAAAATTAAAGCAAAATCTCTATCTATATGTTTTGTTAGACCTTACATTAAAAAACAAGAGAACTAAATTCCACAGGACTAACACTGCGGAAAATTGAACTTAGTAAGAAACCTCAGTTTTTGAACCCAAATGTAGTTCCTTTACCGTAGATTTAGGAACATAAGTACTTAAATCAAGGAAATATTTATTTAAAGTACAAATATCCTTCAATTTTTACATTTAGTCAAAAGCGGTAAAATTTTCGTCCAAAAATAAAGTCTTTTAAATAATAGAATTATTCCTTCAAAGCAAGTTCATAAGTGACTTAAATTATGCGCGATTTTTTTTATAGAAGAGGAAGAAGAAGAGTTGCACTGAAAAAATATATTTTTCAACGAGCACAAAATACAAAATACAAAATACGGCATATACTATACTTCAAATGAAATGACATAATTTCGTAAATTAATTATTTTTGATTATCATTTGGACGGTTGAAATTTGTACGTTACATTCTGAAGATGATATCGGCCAAGTTGTTGGCTGTGCATATGCATATTTGGTTTTTTTAACGCATTTTTTAACCGCTGACTATAAGTTCTTGCATTCTTGTTGGATATTCCCTTTGAAATCTTCCGGAGTCTCTCTTCACATAGACTCGAGACTTCAGAAACCATCGAAGAAAGAAGTCTGACGACTTCAAATGGGGCGATATTGCTTGCCAATGCAAATCGCCACAACCGGCGACCGATACCCCCCTAAACGCGTCTTTCAAAATATTCATTGTCGTGCGAGCTGTGTATGCAGATGCATCGTCCTGTTGGAACCACGTTTTCGTCAATTACAATTCATCAATTTGCGACAATAAAAACTCGCCGATTATGGTTTTGCAACGCAAACCATGTCGCCGTCGTTGGTGCAATTGGATTGGATTGGATTGGACTGGATTGGATTGGATTGGATTGGATTGGATTGGATTGGATTGGATTGGATTGGATTGGATTGGATTGGATTGGATTGGATTGGATTGGATTGGATTGGATTGGATTGGATTGGATTGGATTGGATTGGATTGGATTGGATTGGATTGGATTGGATTGGATTGGATTGGATTGGATTGGATTGGATTGGATTGGATTGGATTGGATTGGATTGGATTGGATTGGATTGGATTGGATTGGATTGGATTGGATTGGATTGGATTGGATTGCATTGCATTTTATTGGATTGGGTGGGAGGAGATTGGATTGGAGTGGAGTTGATTGGACAGAGTAATGACATATAGAGACGCCACCTCTCCTAGTATTTTGATGACATTTGGTGTTTTGCAGATGGGCGTTTGGATGTAGGAAAGTATTGCTTTAATAATACTAGATAGAGGCAATGGCTCTATATATACTAACAATCAAATATAACAAACAAGTACAAAATTCGTTTAAATTTCACAGTTTTTCATTAAAACGACATGAAAAATAGAAGTCAACAATTTTTGTAATTCCACCTGGTGTAAGTCAATTTACGTCAAATAACTATTTATCGCACCAACCGCACCACAAATAGTGTGAAAGGAAATGTCAGATGAGAACAATGGCAATTGAAATTTGGAATTTGAAGAAGTACTTATACAAATACAGGTTCACTAATATTTGAATACCATCAGCAATTGTGCTTATTTGAAAAGCATTACTAATATATTATTAACGTCCTCGTGCAAAGACAGAGATGTACAGAGGCAGTAATGCATGAACTTGTATGACACATTGATATATCGTATACTCCTTACGTTGGCATCCTTTTATGACGCTAAGGGTGCGTCACGGCCGAGTTGGGCACCTCTACCAGTAATTTTATCAGAGGCACATCTCAAGGAGGCGTATTGTCTCCACATCTATGGAACCGTGAGCTGAATGAACAATGGTCGCTCTTGAAAGTGCAGGTGCGAAATTGTTACTTATGCGGACGAAGTGGAAATATCTTTAAGGGGCAAGTATCTCGGATGCGCTGGTGGAAATTGACTATATGTAAATCCGGCCAAGAAGATATAAAATATTTACTGTGTTTAGTTAGTTCGGCTTGAGTTCAGAAAATTAAACATCGGCGAATTTGGCTGTTTCCAAGATTTATTAGATATTCCCAATATTTCAATTAGCGTCGTCCAATTAGCGTCATTCAATTAGCGTCATCCTCAGTATGTATTATAAATCATAGAAAAGAAGAACGTAGTCCCACTTAGCCGTAGAACGTAACCCGTTGAATGGAAACGTTTAGTTTTGATACCCAACGTAATGGAAAGCGCAAAAAAGGCCACAATAGACCTATATGCCTATAAGAGACATACTTATAGGTTGTAAATTGGAACTTTCTCCGACGGCTGCTTACAGTTTTCTTATATACGGTGATCGTGAGGTCAATAATGATTTTTGGTGTTAAACCCACCTATAGTGCACTACTGACTGGGTTCAGAGACTAGTGACGATGTTCAATACGGGTTCTCTGCATCGCACACTCCCACTGATGGGCTGAATGTAAGTTATATTTGTTGCCGATGGGTATTTGGATAGCCATATTACTTCTACGTCAGAGTCGAGTATGGAACAGTGTGGGAACACTCCCTGTCTAATCATACCCGACCGGGATTCCTGGAACAAAGCTGTTCCTGGTATAGAGCTATATGGGAATTTCTGAATGAAAAACTAAATGAGCAGGCAGGATATGGGGTTTACTCTACAGAACTAGGAGTTAACTACCTGATAAGTTTTGGCGTTTGTCGAAGCAAACTGTTGGCTGAGGTATAATAGTTAAGCAGTCATTGCGATCAATGTCTGCTCTGAGAGTCAGGCGATAGTCAAGTCCCTGGAAGCAGCATGATTGAACTCAATATCTGTCCAACACTGCCGAAGGTCTCCTAACGATATCGTGCATCAGTACAAAATTTATCTCAAGTGGGTGCCAAGTCACAAGGCCATTCTGGGGAGCTGCAGCGGGGATGAGGTGCTTAGACTAGGGACTACCTTACTGCTTCCACAGTAACTAGAATGTGTTGGCATGTCACTAGCGACTTATTAATATATCCTGCAAGAACGCTTCTTTATAACTGTCTAAGCACAAGACAAATCTGATCAATGGTAGATAGTAGGAGATCTACGAACTTTCTGACTCTAGCCAGGCCTAAGGTATCAATTCTTGTATCAGGCATGAGATAGACATAAGGCGAAACTAAAGGTCAGAGCAAAATACTTCTTTAGAAATTGTAATGATGAGGGGAGTGGCCGTCGGTGGTGCAATGGTAGAGTGCGCGGCTCTTGTGCATGAGAACGTGGGTTCGATCCCTGCTCTGACCACCTAAAATTTCTTTCGACGGCGGTCACCCCGCTTAGTGGCGGCGACACTATCGAGTACTTAGCCATGAAAAAGCTTCTCAAAATACCGTTCGGAACCGGTGTAAAATTGTAGGTCCCAATCAGTGAGTGTAAAACTAGAACGCGCACAACTCACTGGTTTGTGAGAAGCTCTCCCTAATTTCTTCATGGGATGTAACCGGAAACCATTTTTTTTTTTAATGATGAGGGGGGCAAGAATCCCTTGAACATCTTCTCTGCACGTATCCAGCACTTACCAGCAGGAGGATGTCTACTGAGGGTTCCTACTTATTTAGGTTCCTTACAAATATAACTCAGAAAGGCTTAGGCATCTGAATTTTGTATTTCAGTATACTCACATAAGTTTCACTTCATAAGTTTCACTTCAACAAATACACGAAATATATTGGCATGGCGCAATGCCTCCGATTGCTTGATGGATATAATGGGTTTTATATTAAAGCCTATAGATATTGAAATTTTAAAAAATAACACAATTTTAGAACAAAATATTTATTCGAAGATCAATACATGGCATTAGCATTTGAAAATGATTTCGGGCATTTGGCGCCGAGGCTGTTCATGATGAAGCATATTCTGGACGTCCAATTTTGGGTCACTTTTTCGAGCATTGCTGGCCGTATGTCACGAATAACATGAATAATTATGGCCTTCAAGGCGCCAATTGTTGCTGCTTTATCAGTATAAACCAGTGACTTCACGTAGACCCACAGGAAATAGTCCAAAGGTGTCAAATCGCACGACCTTGGAAGCCATTTGACATGCCCATTTCTCGAAATCAACTTATCACCAAACTTTGATTTCAATAAATCGATGGTTGCGGTGGGCGTATGGCACGTAGCGCCATCCTGTTGAAACCAAATGTGATCCATATTTTCAAACAAAAAATCTTTGATCATGGTGCGGTAATGATCTCCATTGACCGTAACGTGAGCTCCGGCTTACTTTTTGAAGAAATAGGTGGTCCGATGATACCACCAGAGTGTAAACTGCTCCAAGCGGTGCATTTTTATGAATAGAATGGAGTCTTTAGAGTCTGTTGTGGATTGGTCTCACTCCATAAGTGACAAGTTTGTATATTAACAAACTTGTTAAGCCAACAATGAGCCTATTACACAATTTTGCGAAAAAACATCGGGTCAGTTTCCAACTGCGACAGAACAACGCATATGATGATCTGGTGGCTTTAATTCTTTCCCAAGCTGGAACTTATACGAGTGTAGGCCATTTTTCACGTAGTTGCCGGACAGAGCCCCAATTCCTGCGATCAACGACGAATCGATAAATTTGGATCTTCTTCCACACTTTCGTTTACAGCGGCGATATTCTCTCCAGTTCGCACATTCCGTCGACGTGTTGGTGTCATTTAGAGAGTATGTGGAATGGAATTTATTCACAGTTCGACGGATGGCTTGCTCACATGGACGATTATGTTCGCCATTAAATTCTCGAAGTCGTCTATAAGTTGCACGAACCGAGGACTGATTTTCAAAGTAAATTTGGATAATTTGGTAGCGTTGATCAAGCGTGACTCTATTCATGATGATTTACCAGATTATACTGATCATAAATGTAAAATGGGAGGGCAGTATTATAGTTCATTTGACAGCTAACCCTTTCGTAAGTTCTATCTAAGCAAAAAAGTCACCCTTTACATTCGCGCGGACTTGCAATCACCGTGCTTTGGTTCAAAACAATAAAATTCAAGAACATTTGAAATTGAAACTCAAAAAAAAAAAACCTTTCAAAAATTTAACATTTTTGCTGTTAGAATTCAGTAACAGATGGTACACGTAGTGAATGATATTTTTTTGCAGCAAAAGTATTGGTCTTACGATTTTTTTCTTTTTGTGCCCGATTACATAAATAGTTACATTTCCTTTTTAATTGGACTCCACCCCGTCTTCTAGTGGAATTTGCTACAACCATAGCAAGTCTTTACTTTCTCATAAACAAATTCCTGAAACGAAATTTAATTGTATAAAGACATAGATAATATAGTTCTAATTTTTACAAACATCATTACCAGCTTATAATACCCTATTACCACAGTGTAGTGTAGAGTATAAATATCGTGGAAAATAACATAAAATCTTCCACATTTATTAAATCTCCCTCGTACATATAACAGTTGGCAAAAGAAGCAATGGGTACAACATACAACCACAACCATTTTATGCGGACCAAACCACATCCAACGAGCAGTTAATGGAAGTGGTACCTCTGAACACTACTACTAATACACACACACACTAGTAGTACTACCTGTAACACTGACAAAAGGAGCAACAATTGTGGCAATATTTTATGAGGGATTCTAAAGTTTTAGCCATGATGCCAAGTGTGGGTGTTTATATGGTAACTATGGATGCTCTTTCAAAAGGACCGCACACAGATTCATGTACATGAGGCATAGAATTACAAATTGGCCTTAATGTCCCACTGACGTTGCAAACTAAAATCGACAGTATTACACAGGTTGTTCCAAATGAGTCATTTGCTGAGTGGGAAGGTATCGTACTTATTGACATTAATCAAACAAACGTTAAAGCACAAAAACAGAAATGTAATGTAAGCGATTAAATGATTACGAGAATACAGTTTCTATTTCGAAATGAGAACAATACATGATAGACGTGATAAAAAAAGGGATAAATATTGAAAACGATGTTGGGAAAAAGTTGCACTACAGTAGGTAGCTGTGATTTTTGTTTTATTAAACGTTCAGTCTATTTAACAAACCTTAAAAAGTAGGGGCAGTAGATCAGGTTTCTAAAACTGCACGCTGAAAAATAATGGCCCCAGAAACATATTGTAGGAAACATGTACGTGTTTTCATGAAATGAAGAATGTTTGTTTGTTTGTTATCTGTCTCGTGTTTGTTTGCAGCAGTCTTCACCAAACAAAGCCACATTTGGGTCTCAAAAACATATATTATGGTTTATTAATCATTGTGCCTGAAACATGTTATATGGAATAGCAAACACGATGTGGTGGGGCACAAGTATAGTATATTTGGGACAAGCTACAAACACGTTATATGTGCATACAAACAACAAAAAAGGACAGATTTTTCAGCGTATGGATAACCTATTGACTTTACTCTGATATCGAACGGCAGCTATGTGAGTGATCCAGCTTGGATGAAACTCGAATTATGTTCGGAATAGAGCTTACCATGAATGAAGATATGATTTACACGAATTATCTACTTGCTCTACAACAATTTTATCAAAATCTTGATAGGTGGTGGTTCAATCAAATCCCATCTCAAATAGCTGAAAAATATAGTGTCCTGTAGTGCAATCCATTTAATCTGAAAAATATCTATCAGAAATTCACTTGTTTTCACATGACATCCCTTTAAGAAATCGTGAGGAGCTGCTCTACCAATCAGGGAGGTGTGACTTTCCCGGGACCCTGGGATTGGGACCAACTGTTTTACACAGATTCCGTTATCATTAAAGAGAAGCAACAACAAGAAGACTTCAGTAAAAAATATAACGATTGATTTGATAAATATTAATCGCTAAATTCAAATGTAATGCTTCGAAATATGGTACAAGCTGAAACTGAATGTTATCAAAAGACCAGAGCTGCGAGTGTTTAAATGAGTTAAGGCAAATATCGTAATACAGAAATCTGTATACAATATTTACGCTTCTATTTCATAATAGCGTCGGTGGTGCAACGGTTAGTGTGCTCGCCTCTTGTACATAAGATCCTGGGTTCGATCCCTGCTCAGACCACCTTAAATTTCTTTCGGCGGCGGTCACCTTGAATAGTGACGCCGACACTATCGAGTATTTAGCTATGAAAAATCTTCTCAAAATACAGTTCGGAATCGGTATAAAAACTGTAGGTCCCAATTAGTGAGTATAAAACTAGAAAACGCTCAGCTCACTGACTGTGAGAAGCTCGCCGCAATTCCTTCATGGAATGTAATGGGAAACCATTTTTTTTTATTTCATAATGCTAACTAATCGATTCAATCAGCTCTGAAGTTGAATGAATAGCCGAACCGTCACACAGTGCTTTGTCCCAGTACATCGATGGGACAAAAATAGAAGGAGTCCCTAATATAAGGGGCGTTTTTTTCGTAACTTATACACGTTAAGTCATACAAAATGACAACCTGCACGTTAACATGTATAATTTTATAAGTTGAGAATAACCCCGATAAATATGTTACCAAGTTCGAGTGTGTTGTATGGAAAATACAAAATTTATGTCATTCCATTTCTTATATTTCCACGACGTTTCGAAAATTATGATGTAAATATTAGGGGTAGTTAATTTTTTAATAAAAATTTTTAAAAAGTTGAATAAAATATTATTGATTTTTTCTTCTTCAAGAAGAATAATTCCAAGACCATATTGGAGACAAACAACTACTAAAGCAAAACCACAAGGAAGTGAAATGTACGAAGAAAGCCGAGGAATACTTCGATTCTCAAAATATATCTACTTTAACAGATATCTTCCCATGACTCGCAAGAACGCCTTCAGTTCTGTCTGCTTACTGCAACTTATGCAATTTTATGATATACTTTATGCACTTTTTGGTACATATTTTGGTACCCGTATGTCTTTTGGTACGCATTTTAGTATTTTTACTACACTTTAATTACTTTGTTTGAAGTTTCAGTACAATTGACTTTTTTGTACTTTTGGTACATTTTGTGGTAAATTTTCATGTGTATTTTATGGTACAATTTATTCACTTTATAGGAACATACTACGTTAAATAAATATTGTATAAGTATGTAGTTTCTGGTACATTTGATGTACTTTGTGGGAAATTTTATGTACTTTTCGAACAAATTATGGTGAATAATGCGATCCAGGAAGATACAAGATACCACAATTCAAGAATAACTATGGAAGAAACACGCTAGAAGTCACTATACCAACTATCTCCAACATGATGCCCATCAATATACTAAGCATTAAAAATAAATATACTAGAAAAAAACACATTAAACAATTTTTACTAGAGTCACAATGAATTAAGAAAAACTTTAAATATATTTCTATCATAGATACTATCTACACAATGAATTAAGATGAACTTGCAAAATATTTCTATTATAAATACTCTCTACACCCTTAAAACTGAATTTTTTAACTTACTTTCAATATATCAATTATAAATACTATTTACAACCTTAAAGCTGAATTTTTAACTTATCAATTTTCAACTTGTCGAAGAAACACTTTGTTAAACTAAATTTACTCCTGCAGACAAACCTTTATGGTTTCGCGGGAATATCAAATTGTAAGATAATAAATGATATAATAAATGATAATAAAAAAAAAAAAAAAAAAAAAAAAAAAAAAAAAAAAAAATTGCCTGGAGGCAATTTATCATACCACTACACAATAGCTTTTTATATCTCGCTTGCGGTACGAGATCTGTTCCCGAGCTCCTCATTTTACTCATTTAAGACCTAAAAGATCGCGAAGGAGCCCATATAAAGAAGACCACGCGGCTAGCTCGGGGACGCGTGTGTCTTTTGTTTCATTTTTGTACGTGCTTTCGAGTCGTATATTTTGGGCTGTAAGCGTTCGCTTGCGATGCTTGATTTATTACTAAATAGAGCAATACCCCAATATGGCAATCGTAACCTCGTGTTTGGAGATTTCGTTTAACCAAACATCTCTTTTTCAATGCAATAATTCACTGCTATATCAAATGAGAAAAAGTCTATTGTAGTGTCAATGCAGTTTAACCACCTCATATATTACACTGTATTCTTTAGAATTTAATTTTCTCTTTGACTTTTACATAAACAAATTGACAAATAAAAATAATTAAATATCTGATGAAGCCAAGTTGATTATACTCAACGTGTATGCGTTTGTTTCGTAACAGTTGTTGTTAACTTATACAGGTTACGAAAAAAACACCCCTATAATAGAATTAAGAAAATTTCACCGCCCATACAAACCGAAATTATTTTTGGCTGTAAAAATTGAACTATTGCGACAAGTTCCATGAAGATTGCGTGAAGAACATTTTTGTATGCTACCTTATCAAAAAATAGCATTTCATCAACATTGACCACGCCCATCGCCCACCGCCTATAAAAACCGAAATTGTTATTAATATTATTCTACGCAGAAACCAAAACTGTTTTCAAAAACACTTCTCCATTAGCAGCAGATAGGGACTTGTTCTTATTTGTCCCTGGTAGATAAATGTATAAACTGTAAAAAACAAAAATAATAAAAAAAAATCATATTTCGTATTATTTTTTTTTTTTTTTATTTCCTGAAACTTTTATAATTTTTGCGTATTAAATAAAAAATGTATGCTTTCTGAAGCCGCAAAACAGTATGATTTTAAATATCTTTGCTTAAAGTAATATTTTTTAATTCATTATGTATATAAAAATCCAATAAAAACGACAAAACTTTAGTCAATTCAGAAAAAAATTAATTTTTGGAATTTTTTCGTGAAACTATTAAAAAAAGATTTTGTTAAATCACGGAAAAGACTTTGGAAAAATTTTTTTTTCGTTATTTGTTGGATTGATGGGGATCCTTTTCTTCATCTGAAAGACTGGTGGTGCAATGGTAGTGTGCGCGACTCTTGTACATGAGATCCAGGGTTCGATCCCTGCTCAGACCATATACATTTTTATATATAAAATCAAAACGTAATAACCAAATTTTAATACAGTTGTAAAATTTCCAGTTTTAAATACGAATAAGTGTGTGAAATAATCGCTAAACAAATGTCTGGTAAGTGCTACAAGTGTAATTTAATTTAAAGCAAAAGAACCCGAAAAAACCGGTTTCTTGAAAAATTGATTTTTCGAACAAACCGAAAACCGGTTTCTTAAAAATTCCGCTTTTTGGACACTCTAATTGTGCCTAAATTGAATGACAAAAATTGGATGACATAAAAAAATGGTGTCCCATAACATCCCATGAAGGAATCGGGGAGAGCGTCTCACAACCAGTGAGCTGTGCGCTTTCTAGTTTTATACTCACTGATTGGGACCTACAGTTTTACACCGGTTCCGAACGGTATTTTTGAGAAGCATTTTCATGGCTAAATACTTGATAGTGTCGCCGTCACTAAGCGAGGTGACCGTCGTCGAAAGAAATTTGTTTTTTTAAGGTGGTCGGAGCAGGGATCGAACCCAGAATCTCAAGTACAAGAGGCGCGCACACTATCCATTCCACCACCGACAGCCACGTACTGGTTACTTTATGAATAAATAAAGAATTCAAATTTTTAATTAAAACCCAGTATTTTCTAGTAAAAATTACTTCTTGAGTGATTTTTAGGGATACCCTTTAAATGTAGGGCGTTGCGGTTATTTCGTACGTGTTCCCATACGAACAATTTTAAAATTAACGTCACAATCAAACATTGTCTTAATTGTTTATTGTTTCTCGAAAACAATGGTGTTATATATTATCGTTCGATTCGTTCGATTCCCGTCAAGGCTTTTTAAATTTTTCAGCTATTAAACTTAATTTTTGATTTCTCGCAAACGGTTTTTATTTCGGTTCAGATTTACCACATATGGGTTGTTGTAAACGTTTTTTCGGTTCTCGCGAACGTTTTTATTTATTTATCGCAGGGGAAATAATATGTTTGATTCAACAACAATTCGCTGGTCGTAATTACATTTCCCTAATTAAGATCATTTATCTGAGATTTTATATATGCTTGACGACATATAGCTTATAATCTCGATACTTCGCTTTTTCGATGGGATGTAATAGCCCGGTCATTACAAACTTTACCCATGATTATAGAATAAACTAACCTCAAATTAACTCTTCTGGTCTGGTGTGATAGTAGTTGATTTTTAAAAAATGTTGCAGTAACTTTAAATCCGATTAACTATTTAACTATCCGATCGATCTTTAAAAGTCGTACGAAACCAGACATATAGAAAGCTGGACATCGGACGGCTTCAATTACCAGATATAGCTAAGCTCACTGAGATGATGGCGCAGAACTCACCCCCGCCTCATGATTCTGAAGCGCAGTGAAGTACATTTCCCACCCTATGGAAACTGCTGCACAAACGGTACTGTGTTATGAAAAATCCCTTAAAGGCTAATCATGGTACGGTGAAGAGTGTCGATTGGCAAGTGATGAAAAGAACAATGCACGTATGGCAACGCTTCAGTCAGTTGCAACTCGAGCCGTGACAGAGAGAAATAATGAGCAGAGGAGAGAGGAAACCCAGTTGATCAGGTTGGAAAAATAGTTGTGAAGAAAGCGCGAGATTGAGCTAATTGAGTATTACAAAAGGAAGAATGCGGCCAATAAATTTTACGGAAAAGTACAAAGCCAAACCAACGGAAACGGATCAGGGCCACTTTTTGTAGAGATAAGGGCGGGAAAATATGTTAGGAACAGGATATTATGTTTATGTATGATTATCTTGGGAATATAGAGAGATCATTTCTCTGCTTTAGATGTCCCAGGAGGCTTCAGGACGATGGCGTCGACTGCTTCCTCCTAGCAAAAGCGAAGTTAGAACTGGAGTTTCCCGGCTTAGGAACAACAAAGCAGCTGGAGCTGAAGGAATACCGACTGATCTGTTTAAGGCTGGCGGCTACGAATTGGAAAGGCTAGGCAAATAAATGCCCGACTATTGGAGGCTTAGGATACTGTATCCTCTGTAAAACAAGCGAACAGTGTGTCTTTAGACCTGGAAAGTCAGCTATCAGCCAGATATTCACAATACGATAAATCCTGGAATCGTATCCTAATCAAATGGTAACCTCACCTACCTTTCCAACTGAATTTGGTGCTCCCTGTTTTCGCTAACGAGGCTATGTCAACCTAAAACCAGGTCTGGTACTTCGGTTCCTGATAGTAAGCACACTCTCGTCCTTCAAAGAAGAGGTACAACGATCGGCACCTTTTATCTCAGAATCCTTGAGGGTTTCCTTCGACGCTGAATTATAAGCAGAGTCAATCTTTAACTGGACACGTGGTCCGGCTGAACAACAGGATACTTCGTCCACTTCCATTTCCAAGGTATAGCAGTCTGGTAAGAGGCTGCGCTCGTCTGATGAACCGCTAGATTCCAAAAAGGAGCAAAGTGATCATTGGAGACGCTGGTCCAAGGTGCTTTGCTATCGTCGCTAAGGACGTCTTGGTACTGGCGGTCATTAATAAGAGAAATAAAATCGGAAAAATCCCTAAGGACAAATAACGTACCGTTGAAAACGAACTGCACTCGGTATACTCTGATGTTGTCAGGGAATTGCCGGGTTAATCTCCAGACTGTAACGACGCAGGCTGGTATCAAGATCACATACAATTAATGCGCTTTTGCGATGGGTGGTCTGTCGACTGCTATCGCTACGGTCGGAGGAAAAAAGGTAAAATCTGGATATTTTCAAAAAAACGACAGCAATTCGTCTCATCACCGTGCCGGCGAATGGATTCAGACAATTCCACCCGATGCGGATTAAATCAGAATGCGGCTACAGAACTCCAACCAAAAACTGGAAGGGCGGTCGATTGGATGATGTCGAGTCTCTGCCTCACCTCGTCAAATCAGGTTCCGTGTCTCATACGGATTCATTAGGATCCAACTGGGGGTGTACAAGAGCGAATAGGCAGGCAGCGCGGAAGATTTTGCACCATCTAGTCATGGTTTAGTTTCCTTAGGAAAACCTGTCCAATAGATAGTGTCTGAGATACATCTGGATAACACTAACGTTTCTTCCTTTTCCAATGCGCTTGGATGCGCGGCGAAGCTCTTCATCACGCGATGGGAAGAGTCACTTGAGGATGAGCTTCTTGGCAACACCGAAGATGAGGTGGATGTAACGGTGGTGCCGAAACCTGGTCATGGTTCGACTTCTACAAATTAACCTCCAACATTCTATGGCTGCTTCTGCCACCCTAAAAGTCCTAAAAACATGTGGGGAAGCACGAAAGTCAATGAAGGAGGCGAGTTACTTATGGAATATATTTTGAGTAGCAAGCATGTGATTTGTAGCAGAGGGTATTCGAAATAGACAGGAGGTGTTTGATGTTATTCCTATCTCTGAGAGCATATGGAAAAGTTTTGAGACACCTTCAACACGTCTACTCCAAATAAATCTGAACTGAGGGTGCAAACTGTCGGGGACATAGACAACGGTCGAGCCAAACCAAGGGGGGAAACAGGAATTGCTGTTGTAAGCTCGTGAATAGGGCAACGTCCACAAGGGCAGAACAGAACTAGGGCACATATAAATAATAACTCAAGCAGTACAAGCGTGAGTTGAGGGAAGCTAAAAATAAATCCTGTATAGATTTCTGCAGCAATGTGGAAAGCTCATCCGAAGCCTCCAGGCGTAGAAACACTTGTATTATTGGGTACATTAGGGAAGAAGATGGTTATTTGACAACCTCCAGTGAGGATGCTCCTGGATACACATTTCTCTGGCAATTCTGAGGGTGAACTTGATACCTCAGTTGGGGATTCCATTGAAGTCCAGAAATCGGATGTTGTCAGTGAAATTGTAACCGAATCTAGAATTCTTTGGACTATAAAAAGCTTCAAACATTTTAAGTCGCCAGGAAAGGCCAACGTCTCGGCGGCGGAACTACAGCCAGTGTCGGATAGACTGCTGCCCTGGCTCAAATAGGTCTTCACCGGGTGTATCAAGCACGCTTAAAAATTAAATTACATCCCATGAAGGAATTGGGGAGAGCTTCTCACAACCAGTGAGCTATGCGCTCTCTAGTTTCATACCCACTGATCGGGACCAACAGTTTTACACCGGTTCCGAACGGTACTTTTAGAAGCCTTTTCATGGCTAAATGACCGATAATGTCGCCGTCGCTATGCAAGGTGACCACCGCCGAAAAAAATGTAAGGTTGTCAGTACAGAGATCGAACCCCCGATCTCATGTACAAGAGGCGCGCGCACTAACCATTGCACGATCGGCCGATACGCATACCCCCTTTAAAATGGAGGAAACCTTCTTTCCTAAAGCGGGAGACCAACCCACACGGGATTTTCGACCGATTAGTCCATCGTCATTGCACTTGAAAACCTTGGAGAGATTGCTTGATAGATATCATAGGACCAACATTGATCACAGGCTACTGTCTACTCAACAGCACACGTACAGCAAGGATAAGTTTACGGAACTTGCTCTGTATGATCCGCTTTTAAAAAAAATACACAATGGTAGCTTCCTTAACAATGTTAATATAGTCGCAATAACTGCGGCAATCACGCCTCTGGGGGTTGACAGCAATGTCAGCTTGTTCATCCACAACCCTCTTACATAGAACGCATCAAGGCGTTTATCGCGTTTTGTCGCCTCTGCTACAGAATCTATCGAATTCTGCTTTCTCTGGAGAAGATGGGTGTTAAGCCTGTTGAGCACACAGATGCTCAACATAATACCGCAGGATATTCTTCGTATAATAGTCATGAGATGAACCCAACCAAGACGGACATGGTTCTTTTCAACAGGAGGTATAATATACCAACTGTTGTTCCTTTCTCCGTAGGGAGTAATGAAATTCCCTTCTCCGACAGCGCAAAATATTTAGGTATTTTACTCGACAGGATGTTAAACTTCAAACAAAAAAGGGCTATGATATTGTAAAAGGGAAATTGAAAAACGATGGGGAACTGTGGAACGAAGGAACTGTGTTTATTCCAAGCTGATGTGGCCCCGCTTAGACTTGAAAGCACTAAAGCCCTGTTGCTTTATTAGAGACCGGACGTCTCATGTAGTGTGATTCGTATATCGCATATGCTAGAACGTATGCGATACCACTTAACACATATCTACATTCATTCATATACTCTTTGGTTGTTGGCGTGTTCATTTACATTGTCACTATTCATATCGAGGTATAGGTCAGCAAAGTACATTGTACCAGTGAACGAGTAATTCGACTCCTTCTGTCTGACCGATTGAGCATTCACGATATATGAACCGTTTAACCACTAAGGAGAATCAATGAATATGTGTCACCATATAGAAACTAGATAGAACTAATAATGTATTCCAAATAGTATATAAGACCATTGTACGAATTCAGTCAAGTCAGTTTTTACTACAATGCTCTTTAATTGATGCATTAAATAAACAAACATATCGCTACTCCATAAGCGATTAAAATAGCCACAACTCCTCGCATTTTTATTACACTCATTTATCGTATCTGGTCATGACGTGGCACTGTCTCATTGAACGACATGCAGAGGGACCATGATTTTGAACCTGTCGGAACTGGCATATACAATAGGAGGTGGCACAAAAAATGCGTATTGAAGAGCTGGACCGTCAAACATTTTATATCCACTGGTACTTATAGTCCCCTACTGCCTGTAAAAGTCTCGATTAATAGAGGAAAATTTTGAAACAGCGAAAGGTTGAAAAAAAATTATCACTGAATTCAAAAGAGCGACAAAAGTTCTTATTTTTCGGAAGTTGCTATAATTAAGATCGATTTCTTTTAAAGTTGGGTTTACTGAGTCAACAGTGTAAATATTTTAGATGTCAAAAATCAAGTAGTTGTGTTCTTCGAGGGTTGCATTTATCGAGGTCACACTGTATATCTTGTTAAAAAAAATTATATTTTTTGGTCAATATGGGGCTCAAACGACGTGTCTTGACGAGCATGAACAGAAAGAAAAACATATTTTCAAATTTCGATAGAGTATTTTTTTCATGGCAGTATTCTGAAATTTTGATCATGCATACTTTTTCTTCCCAATTTTTTAATTAAATTTTTAATTTATTTTATTTTTATTTTACATGGAATTTCTAACAAATATAATAAAAAACTACAATTGGAAATTCGCAAAAAATCGGAAAAATATGCTTGGTCAAGACTTCAAAATGCTCCCGTGAATAAATGCTCTGTCAAAATTTCAAAAATATAATTTTCTAATTATGCTCATGGTGCATGGGTTAGTTTTCGCGCCTCTTGTACATGAGATCCTAGGTTCGAGCCCTGCTCTGACCGCCTTAAATTTCTTTCGGCGGCGGTCACGTCACATAGTGAAGGCGTCACTACACTCAGAGAACTAATTGTTTGAAAAGAGGTCGTAGGAACCGTAAATTCGGCTGTTACCACCGAATTGAGGTTTCCACAACCGAATTGAGGTTGCCACAACCGGATTGAGGTTGCTACGACCGAATTTAGTCTCCACAATTGACATTCGGTTGAAGCAATCTCGTTTCAAAATTGATTCGGTTGTGACAACTGAATCTTCAATTATATTCGCTCAGTCAACTAAATTTTTAAAAATTTCGGTTGAAACAACCGAATTTCAAATAATTCGGATGCAACAACCGAAATTGGTACCTAATTCGGTCGGGGTATCCGAATCTGGCATTAGCCAACCTCAATTCGGTTGTAGTAACAGAATTTGACATCAATTCGGTTGTAACTATCGAATTTGGTTGAATTCGGTCGCAATAACCGAATCTAGTCTTAATTCGGTTGCAACGACCGAATTTGGCATCAATTCGGTTGCTGTAACCGGATTTCTCATGAATTCTGTAGGTACAACCGAATTCATTTTCAATTCGGTTACCACAACATAATTCTATGTATTTAAAATCTGACGTTTAAAATTTCATAATCAAATATTAGTTTAAAAAGGTAAGTAAAATATATTTTGTATTAAACCGTCTTATTTTCCAGATGTTATTTAAGCAGATATCAGCAGAAGATATATATGCGGAAGTCTGGATACAAAACGGCTTTGGACCTAGAGCAACCTATAAAACACGTCAGAATATAGTGCGGTGTCCCATGATGGCCAGGACTTCAATAGAGGTTGGAAGAGGCATGTAAATTAAATGTATTATTCTACTTATATAGATTACCCCATATATATGACTTTATTTTCTCGCTTTTTAATTCATTTATAAAAATACAAGAAACTAAATCATCACTTAATAATAAAAAAAACTTTAACAATTCATTTATGACAATATCTAAATTCGGTTGTAACAACCTCTAATTCGGCTGTGACAACCTCTAATTTGGCTGTGACAACCTCTAATGAGGTTGTGCCAACCTCTAATTCGGATGTGACAACCTCTAATGACGTTGAGTCAACCTCTAACGAGGTTGTGCCGACCTCTAATTCGGCTGTGACAACCTCTAATGAGGTTGTGTCAACCTCCAATTAAGTTGTGTCAACCTCTAATGATGTTGTGTCAACCTCTAATGAAGTTGTGTCAACCTCCGATGAAGTTGTGTCAACCTCTGATTAGGTTGTGTCAACCTCTGATATATATGCGGTTACGGCTAATTCGGCTGTCTCAACCGAATTATTCTGTGAGTGTATCGAGAATTTAGCCATGAAAAAACTTCTCAAAATACCTTTCGGAATCGGTTTAAAAACTGCAGGTTCCAATCAGTGAGTACAAAAAACAAAAACTAGAAAGCTCACTGGTTGTGAGAAGCTCTCCCCAATTCCTCCATGGGATATAATGGGCAACACTTTATTTTATTTTTATTAATTATGCTCATCATGCCACGTCTTTTGAGCTCCATATTGACCACAAAAAAATACCCAAAAATACTAGGAATCGAAACTTCATCGGTGAGGGGGCTTTAAGTATCCTCGTATAAAACCAAAGTTTGACATTCGATTTTCAATACGCATCTTTTTAGACCCCTCTCCAAACACAAATGATATTCCTAAAAACCCGGTTTTCAGTACACAGTGTGCAATTGTTTTGTTTCCCTAAAAATTACGCCTTATAAAGTGAATCATTTCCTCATTTTTTAATTATTTATGAGAATATGGGAAATTAAATAATCTAGAAGGCATTTAAAAATTATTGCTAAATGCATGCAAAAATCGGATGTGACAACCTTTAAGGGGACTGTGACACCGTGTAAATGCGGTTGTGACAATTTTTAATTCGCCAGCGACTACAGCAAATACGGTTGTGATAACCTTTAAAGGAACTTTGACACCGTGTAAATGCGGTAGCGGCAACCCGCAAATGCGACAGTGACGACCGCTAATTCGGTTGTGACAACCTCTAGATTCGGTTATGACTGCTTCGGATCTCTCAACCGATTTTTTCTGTGGGTGTAATAGTTCGATAAGCTACATGCTGAAACATCTGTCTTTTTTTGTTGTTGGGATGCATATAAATCGTGTTTGTAGCTTGTCGCAAATATAGTATGCTTGTGTCCAAACACATAGTGTTTGCTATTCAATATAACATGTTTGAGAGACAATGATTAATAGGTTATAATAAAGGGTTTTTCAACAGAGACACTATAAAAGTAAATCGATAAGGACAGCAAACGACGCCATACTTTTCCCCACTCTTTTGACATTTCTCTTCAGTAAGGTTTGCCATTTCATCATGGAAAGATATATGAGACAACAACGAGTCGAAATTATTAAAATTTACTACCGAAATTTGGAGTCAGTGGCCTCAACTTTAAGAGCGCTACGTCCAATTTATGGTCGTCTGAATGGCTTCGTCAATAAGCAAAATATGCGTTATTGGTCAGACAGCAATCCACACGTAATCCATGAGTCATCATTGCATCCCGAAAAAATTACGGTTTGGTGCGGTTTATGGGCCGGCGGCGAAATTTGGAGTCAGTGGCCTCAACTTTAAGAGCGCTACGTCCAATTTATGGTCGTCTGAATGGCTTCGTCAATAAGCAAAATATGCGTTATTGGTCAGACAGCAATCCACACGTAATCCATGAGTCATCATTGCATCCCGACAAAATTACGGTTTGGTGCGGTTTATGGGCCGGCGGCGTCATTGGGCCGTACTTCTTCCGTGATGATCAAGACCGGTGCATTACTGTGAATGCGAATCGCTACCGTTCAATGATAACCGAATATTTTTGGCCCCAATTGGATAATACGGACTTGGAGGGACTTGGTTCCAACAGGACGGCGCCACAAGCCACACATCGAAAGCCACAATCAATTATCTAAATTTGGTGAACGTGTTATCTCACGAAATGGCCCAGTCGATTGGCCGCCTGGGTCGTGCGATTTGCCGCCGTTAGATTATTTCCTGTGGGGCTACGTCAAGTCTATGGTCTATGCCAACAAGCCAGTGACGATTGATGAACCTCGTACGAATATCGAACCTGAAATTGCAGCAGTATCGGCCGATTTATGCTTGAAAACCGTCGAAAATTGGGTTCAGGGTCTGAACTTCTGCAAGCGTTCCCGTGGTGGCCATGCAAAAGAAATCGAGTTCCATACATAATGGCATCGAACGTACTTTCACAGGAATAAAGAATTTCATTGGTATCTAAAACCGGTTTTGTTTTATTTAAAAAAAAACTTTTGTAGCGCTCTTATTGAAAAACCCTTATATGTTTTTGCGCACCAGTATTAGCATGCGATTCAGGTTTCTTATGCAGATGAAACTAATGTACATATTTAATTTTTCCGGTACACCACATATCTGAAGGGTGTGGTCACTAATCCCCAACCGTGGAGGTGACCAGTAGGAGAAACAGTAAAAAGATATTAACGTAGGGGGTGTTTTAAACGGACTGCTCGCACCTCACTTTATTTCTATGGGGATACATATGTAGCTTAGCAGTAGCGACCGACTTTATCGAAGATTAATTTGTCGTAAATAACTGCACAGCTTTGGCATGTTGAATTTTTATCGTGATCAATAGAGCATAATGGTGCATCAGCGCCATCTGCATTTGAGTATTTGCATAGCCACTTAAGTAACGTTTAAGCCAAAAATTTACCGATAATTTTCAATAATTAATTATCCTTTCTGTCATCATAAAATAAAAAACGCCAATTACCATAAATTACATTCTTACATACACATTTTCTATTATCTATGGCGATAAAAACACACAATAACCTTCAACGATATCTGGAGCTCATGCTCATGAGTAACAAATGCTTCATCCGCCTTAAGTTGTGCTAGTGTAGCGTACCCCTAAAAGTATGCAAACGCCAATACTAACCTCAAATGTTATGCATCATAATATACAGTGTTATACCACCCTCTCGTCATGCAATAAAATTGTTATAATTTTTTCACTTTTTATATTTAACAAATTAATTTTTTATTGTTGTTCGCAGTCTTTTTTTGGATTGTCATTATTCAAATTGAGATTTAACGGAGCGAAAATGAAGCGCACATAAATGGGACAGACGTATCAACTAACGTATTGTACCTATTTAGTGATGGATTAACTTTTTATTACTTTTGCCAACTTTTATGTGCGAACATTCGCACATTTCCAGCATTTAAAATATCACCAAAAATTGTGTGATTATTTGGAAGTTAAATTGTTAAAATGCTGTATATGCATTTTATGTTTATCATTTTTATTCAAAAAAAATTAAAATATTAAAATGAATCGCAAAATAAATGTTGGTAAATTGTTGGTTTACCTAAAGGGTATTTTATGTTTTGAGGAAATCATGCTTTAAATTGCATAAAGGCGGAATAAAAACGTCAAAGGTAGAATATTACATGTCAGGGAGGGATATACAACAAAATTATTTGAAGGAATTATTGGGATTTTACTTGTAGTCCCTGCTGATTCTCTAAACACTATAATATTCATAAGTCTGTTCAGTACATAAAACTCAGGACCGAACAGTTGTCATGTGGGAATCCCCAGCGGTTATTGATTTTTTTTTTAAATTTTGACCAACACACAGGGTATGCCCCCTATAAATGCAGTGCATTGTATTGAACTTAGGAAGTAGGGATAGAAGTAGAAGGAAAGAGCGAATAATGTTTGTTGACGTTTGACTTAAAACTTGGTAACATCATAGGTAGTGTATTCAAAACCGAAACCGGTTAATCGAAATCCGGTCGGTTAAACGTACTTCGATTTTGTGAAAGTTGCTAATTTCGAAGAACCGATTTTATTGGTTGTTTCAAACCTATTAACCGGTACCTTTTACACAACAGAATAACAAGTCTAAAGCATGTTAAATTGCTCAGTGATGTAAGTTCCGGAACTAATGACACCACAAGTAGAATGTTAGCAGAAACCCGTAAAACAATATCCAGTATCCATAATCGTTATAAAATTACAAAACGTTCAAATGAAAATTGACTCAACGAAGATTTAGCCTATTTGGATAAGTCAAATAAGAGAACAGATAGGTTGAATAATGGCCACAACTGGCTAGCGTCAGCCCATTTGCTCTATGAAGATACTGGGCTACGGCCGTCACTTCTGATGAGGAATCTAATCGACGAGGCCGAGAAGAATAACCACACCACACAATTTGATGAAGTACACAAATAAATTAAGGTGTAGAAACAGTTGATACACCTAGATATTGGCAGGCTACAAATACCGAAGATATCAAGGACCTATTGACGAAAGCTCACTCTCCTGCTAGGGCAGAATACTCCCCCCCCCCCCTGAGGACACAAAACGCAGTGAAAGCAGATCTCCCATTCATTGGAAACCGCTGCAAGAACTGAACTTGGCTAACAAAAACCGCAGAAGGATAAGCTATGGTACGAGGAAGAATGTCGCATTGCTACGGAAGACGCATGGCAACGAAGCAGTAAGTTACAACGCGTACTGCGAGTGAGCGGTACAAGAGGCTTAGAAGGGAGGAAAACCAAATATTTAGGCGGAAAAATGGCAGTGGGAGCAGAGAGAGAATGGAAAGACAGAAATGTGCAGGATGAACAATGAATCCCGAAATGAAATCCCGAAAAAAATTAAGAAGATCGAATATCGGGCCGGATAATGGTCTGACATCCTGCAAGGACGGGATTGGGTATCTGGTGACAGATAAGCAGTGTGTGTTTAAAATGTGGAGAGACCACTTTTCAGCACTACTGCACACAGATTTTTCCACTGAAGATCAGGAGGTAATGATAGTGGAAGATAGTGTATCTCCCGGCTTAGGGATGATAAAGCCGCTGGTATGGATGGGCTACCCGCTGAACTTTTCAGGCAAGTGGCGAAGGACCGCTAGCCCATATGCATCACCTTATATGCGGTATATGGTTGGGGGAATCTATGCCTGACGATTGGAGTCTCAGTATATTATATCCTCGGGTCATATCGCAAGCGGATGAAAAACGGGTCATATCGCAAGCGGATGAAAAACACCTGGGAGTATTCGAGAGAAAAATTATCCGTAAAATACATAGTCCTGGTATGGAAAATGGCGACTACAGACGTCGTTGGAACGCAGAGCTATATCATCTGTATTCTGACGTGGACTTAGCTAGGCGAATCAAATTAGGCCCATTGCGCTGAAGATGAAGATGAGCCTGAGTGAAAGGTTTTCGATTACGTACCCGATGGAAGCAGGAAAAGAGGACGACCAAGACTCCGACGGAATGACCAGGCCGATGAATCCCTCCGTACCGTTGGTGTTACCAACTGGCGAGAAAAGGCGAAGGATAGAACCACATAGAGAAATATGTTGAAATTTGTTTATTTGTTTGTTTAATTAATATGTGTTCCACATCTGACCTCATAAAGTCACTAGAAGTAATAGGTAGATACATTTTTAGAGTATGTTTTGCCCCTACCTTTATGTTTGTAACCAGGACAATAAGCCCACTTTTATTACAATAGATAGGCAAGAGAACTTTGATGTCACATTTGCATCACAGGACTCCTATCAGTTATAAAACACATTCCTCTCTCTGAACTACCTAATACCACTGAGGATGACGATATTACCGACGCTCTGATTTTAACTGATCACTTGATTTCGCATGTCCTACCCTTTCCGACCAGGGTAAGAGAAACCTCCCTGGTGGAAAAACAAATCTGAAAGTCCTTAGAAAGTCTTGCAGAAATCTTTTTAATGGGGCAAAGTCTATAAGAACGGATTGAGACTGGAATGTGTACCTAATTAGATCTAAATATTATAAGAAAGAGTTAAAGTCTTAAGAGAGGAGCTCTTAGAAACATTTCCGCGCAGCCAAAAAACGCATCTGAGACTTCCAGACTGCGGAAAGTCTTCTCGATGACTTCCATACCTCTATAATATCTGATGGACGATGACCTCCTGCTTAACATAATTTTTCCAGGAAACTGGTTCGAAGACATAAGGTCACTCACCGCACAATGGCGTCATCTCGCAGGTTGCGTTAAATATCTTCATAAAAGAAACACTACACTGGGTAATAGGAAATTTTAAGACCCACAAATCACCTGGTTTCTGAAACTTTATATGAGCTACCTCAACCTATACTATATTTCCGTTAGATGGAGAGAATCCAAATTCCGAAAGCGGAGAATTCATCGCATATTAGTCCAACAGTCTTTAGACTAATCAGTCTCTCATATTTTCTTCTGAAGGCACTAGAGATAATGGTTGACTCATATCTGCGAACGATCGTAGGTACTTCTCAGCTATCCGCATGCCAGCACTCCTTCAATAAGGGAAAGTCTACGGAAACAACTCTGTACGCTTTAGTGAGTTTCATAGATAAATCTATTTATCTGAAGGAACACACAGTAGTCGCCGTTGTCGGTATAGAAGGTGCCTTTAACACCGTTTTTCCGGGATCGATAACAACAGCTCTATCGACACTTTTAGTTGACCAGGGAATCATAAATTTGATAAATGGATTGCTTACGTGATGGCGCAGAACCACGTCTGTGATTCACACGACTTTTACTTGAAGAGTGAATAAAGGAACACCCCAAGCGGAGGTCTTTTCTTCACTTCTCTGGAATTTAGCACTGGATAGTGATTTGCTAGAGTTGGAGGGATTAGGTTGCACAGTTGTAGCACAGTCGACCTGGATATTGCTGTGTAAGGTAAATATCTTTCCATATGCATAGATATACTCCAGGACTTGATCAGAAGACTGTCTTAGTTGGCCACGGAGAACGAACTGAGTGTAAATCCCGCGAAAACCGAACTCGTACTCTTTACCAAGAAACATAATCCATTGTCGGAATATGGTAGAGACATTTGTCTAAAGGATAGTGCACGATATCTTGGTGTGATTCTGGACAGAAAGCTTTGTCTCAAGTCAAACACTATGCATAGTATCAGAGATCCACAGTGGCTTTTTATACGAGTACTAGGGCCATCGGAGACCGATGGTACCTATCCCCGAAAGTAGTTTATTGGATATATACAACTGTTATCTGCCCGATATTGCCTTATTGCATTGTCATTTGGTGGCCGGAACTGGCCAGAGACTGGCGGTGGTGGGTATCACGGGTGCCGTTCGCATAAACCCTGCCGTGGGTTTTGAGGATGTTCGCCACATACAACCTGTAATTCTGCTGGAAAGGAAAATGGCTGAAGGGTCGGCAATCCGCCTAAGTCATCCTTCACGATATCGCCTTCTACACTGATGACTCCAAACTATATGACAAAGTAGGGGTTGGAACAAAGACTACCAGACGATTGTAGTGTCTTCAGGTAGATCTCGTGGTAATCGGAGAAGGTGCGATTTGGCTGGGACGAAACGTCTACACCGCCTGGGGTATCAACATCAACTCTGACAATCTGCATTCCTGACCTGAAGAACTGCCGCGCATCTGTAAGCGCATCCAAAAACAAAGCACGTAAATTATTTAGCAATGAAATATTCTTTCTACAGTTTTTTATAATAAAGTCAATCTCAAATATCAAACAGACTGCATTAAAACTAATTGAATGTTACAGTATTATTCCATTTCGACACAAACCCCGAATCTAGTTATTATCTGGTTCTTATACCTCGGATCAACCGAAAACCCGTTTCAATAAAGTTGGAGTATTCGAAGAAACCGAAAACCGACATTTTTGAAAGCCCAGTTTTTTGAATACACTAACCATAGGTAATAGAGAACACAATACCGGGAAGCTTAGGCTACAACTTAGGGTACTGACGGTATTTCAGAGGAACACTACACCAATATCGATAGAACAACCAACCACAGCTCACATTTCGACGAACGAAAATGGGTGACATCAGGTACCAATCATCACGGACCAAATGGTCAAAACACCTATAACGAGCTTCTACCCATATAATCTTCGCTGTATGCCTAAAATTTGCCTACACACCAAACAATAGGCATGGGGCTAGGTTAATATTCATACCCAAACCTGGCAAAGGCCACAAAGGCTTATATACCAATTAGCCTGACATCGTTTCTACTCAAGACCTTGGAGAGAATAGTGGACGACATGGTGAAAAGTTCAGGCAAAACGCGTATGTCAACGGTCGATCAGTGGAAACCGCACATCATGAGGTAATCCACTACATGAGGAATCTCTCAATAGTACATTGTACACACATACGCATGCATAGATATTGAGGGTGGGTTCAACAACCCTGCAGTTTCACAAGTAGTGGCTGGCAACATTTCATCGACTACATCGCCATTGATTTTTCATTGACTACATCGCCGATTACATTGGTACTCAGTGGTAATCTGTAAGGTAGTGTCTCTAGAGATTTTCTATTGTTTTTCTTAACCTGTCGACGAAATGTTACCGATAAATGCGTCGACGAAATGTTACCCATGAAGTAATCGACGAACAGTAAGGCATTACCAAAGCGGACATCGCCTTGTTAAATTCGCCGCTTAAAAGCATTGCTGGTAGTTTAGCGAGTAGTCGACGAAAGGTTTGTGGTAGTCGATGAACTCATCAGCGTAGAGTCGATTACCAATACTGCAGGGAATGTCCAGACCGAAACACTCACCCAATACTGAGACTAGTTTGCAGTGGTGTTGTGTTCACATTGTGTTTGCTATTCAGTATTATATGTTTGTGACATAATGATTAATATGTTAAAATATATGTGTTTGCGACCCAAATATATCTGTGTTTGTGATACAAATACAGCTGTGTTTGTTCAACTGTTTATGCTATCGAGAGAGAAAGAGAATTATAGAGTCTATCTTGTAAGTGTGTATCTGTAGTTTTGATTTATTTTCAATCAGTGATTCATAAATGTTCCTGAATGTGTGAGTAAATTGCAGATGAAGTCAGTGTTGGTTATTTTGGCTGATGTATTGCGTTTTAGTTTCATGTATTCAGTCGTCAATGGTTCATCGGGCATAGGATATCAAAAGTGCTTTATCAGTGAAAAAATAATAAACAAAGGCTCGAACCATAGAGAAATGATGTATAGAGACGCCATCTTTCTCAGTATTTTGATGACATTTAGTTTGTTGCATATGGACGTTGCATGTTGGAAAGTATTGCTTTAATAATACCACATAGAGGCAATAGCTCAAACCATCCAACAATAAATCAGCAACTGCATTTCGATTTGTGAGTTAAAATGTTTGTGTAAATACACCACAAACATATACTAATAATAAAATATAACAAGCAAGTCCAAAATACGTTTAAATTACAAAGTCTTTCATCAAAACAACAGTCAACAATTTTTGTAATTCTACCTGGTTTAAGTCAATCTACGTCAAACAACTCTCTGTCGCACATACCGCACCCGGCATAGTGTGAATCATTACTCTATGGCTCGGACTGTTAAATAGTTTGTGATGTTGCTTCATAGACTAATCTGATACTAGGGAGAATATTTGGCTCATCTGACGTTTCCTTTCACACTCTTCTTGATGCGGTCGGTGTGATAGGGAGATGTTTGACGAAAAGTGACATACACCAGGTGGAATTACAATAACTTCTTGCTTTCATTTTTTATGCCATTTTGGTGAAAAACTGTGAAAATTAAATGTGTTTTACACTTCTTTATTGACTGTTATTGTTAGCATACATTTGTGTTGTATTTAACACAATAATTTTAACACACAAAACGAAATGCCGTTGTTGTTATTTGGTTCGTTGTTTTGAACCATTGCCTCTATCTGGTATTAGTAAAGCAATTCTTTTCAACATCGAACGTAAATATCACACCAGGCCAAATGTCATAAATTTGGTGAGAGAACTATTAGGTCTACTATAGGTATTAGTCTATATGTTGCTTTGGTTTTTGTGTATGTATGTGTATGTAAAGGATTTTGAAGAAGAAAACTGGAAAGGGCAACAACGTGAAGCCGTTTGTTTGGTGAGCCTTTACCGAGAAATTCGGAACGGTGGACCATTTGTGAAATACAATAAAAAAACAGTAGTAATTAATATACGCTTGGCTTGTATGAACTAGATTTGTATATAAGTATATTGTTTGTGTACCAATGCATAAAAACTTTAGAGAAAAAAAAAACTTTAGAGAAAAAAACTTTAGAGATAAGAAAAAAAGGAGAATCAAAAGAGCAGCAGACTCTCATTTCATGAAAAAAAACTAATGCATTCAATTCAATTAAGTGTAAAGAGGGCCATTTTAAATCTCTTAATTATTTGTATTAATTATTTATAAATGTGGATTTATATTGATAAAATTAATTATAATAAATAATACATATATATTGAATTCAAAGAATAAATCGCTTTTAAATACATATTATTATGTTTGGGAGGAAATACGCTTATGTTTCCACGTAAGTATATGGAGGTTTGGGGGAAACACACGAATGCTTCCACGTAAGTATATAGATGATTGGGATGACGAACGCACATGTTAGAGCATACATGTTTGCCAGTAAACATTCTACTGTTTGCATATAAATACAAGTTAGTTTGGGACTGGCAAACATATGCATGTTTGAAGTGTGTTCCATACATATACATGGTTACTGCAGAATATGTTAGGGAGAATATGTTACAGGGGCCGTTTTTTTTTCAGGGTGTACAGTTGGTCGCTATGCAGAAGGGTTATAGGATCCAAATGGGGCCTCAGCCGGGAAATGGCACATTGTGTCTACAGAAGCCAACTTAAACCAATAGCAACATATGCATATGCCTCCATAATATGATGGACGGCTGTTGAGAAGAAACGCAATACTGCGACACTGCAAAAGGTTCAACATATGTGCTGCATTGGAATCTGCTGCGAAGTAGGACAACCCTGCACGCAAAGAAATAAACCTTTATTGCTCGGTTGCCACAACAATACTTTGATTGATTTGTATTAATTTATTAATAGCAACCGTTCATGTAGTTCTCCCAATTCAACTCTTATATCGCAAATGTGTATCATGTTGTTGCAAACGCGCACAAAATTACATTTGCCGCAAGTTTAAAAAGCGTTTGCGATAACTGAAATTAGCCATTTTTCTAATGAGAGCACAGATTACGAAGGACGTAAATTTCTCTCACTCTGTCGATTGTATACACAATCTCATCCACTCGTTTGGTATACACACTCACTCATCCACATAAAAGTGATCACACACTCCAATGCTTGTCAATATATTTTGGATGGGCAATTGACGCGTTGAAGTTTGCTGCAATTTTACTTGTTACTTGAATGCAAGGCGAGACAGACATATAAATAGACATTGAAAATATAGGTAAAAATTCAAACTTTTTTTTAAAACGAACTTGTAAAAGTTGGAAATTTAAACGAAAAAGAGCTTATGGGAGCCATAAATAAAAGTTTTAATTACAACTCGGTTGCTCTCGCTAATGTTTTTTTAGCCCTAATTTGTTATAACTCGATTGCTGCAAACATTTTTCGGTTCTCCCAAACGAAATGACATGTATGGCTTAACAGAAGTTCGTTTCTCCCAACTACAGTCCCCAAACGAACTTCAGTTATCTGAGATTTCGTTTGGGAGGAACGAGCTTTTTCTTTACGTGTGACAACGACTATGGAGACTGTTTCATGTATCCAGGCAATTAATATCATGTCCACATACGACGCTGCCCTTGTTTCAAAGCGCCTATAGGCGATAGGTGAATGGATCAACAGGGATCACAAGTCGAAACACCATCGAATAATGCAGGTTTTGGCCGGTTACACGCAAGATTCGAGTGAATCCGACCGAATATCCAAACTAAGGATGAAGGCGGACTGCGTGACTACGACACCATTTAGTGACTATTGGCAGGCTGGGGGCCCTGGCACAAACACCAATTGGAAGACGCTGTTCTACAGATGTCGCAAAGCTAGGGAAAGGAACAGGTCTAGGCTTTTTCATTGAAAATCCGACGACTGAAACCTACCTACTCCTCCAGGATCACAACACGAACTTTGAAGCAAAGTTCGGATGATTACGGGATGGCATTAAATGGCTTGACGACACTACCAGCCCAAAGGACGTCAATATCTCCAGATGACAGTTAAGTCATTATCATCGGACACTGTCAATTCTAGAACGGTTCTTGACTGCAAAAATGTGATCAATGATTATTCCACGCACTGCAGATATAACACCATCTAGTTGCCGGGGCACAGTGGAGTTATCGGTAAATAGTGTGGGAACATTCTGATAACAAAAGCCAGAAAACTTGATAGGGTGACCCTGGAGAGCGCGAAGCCTTTCGGGACAACGAAGGCCAAGTTAAGCCAATGGGCTGAATAGGCTCATAGAGCCCTGTGGAATCAGGAAATACTGGGCTGTGTGACGAGGATCCTAAACTGGAAGAATCTGAAACGAGCAAGATGATAAGTTGGAAATAGTGCATGCAGGGCGTGCAGAGGGGACAATGAGACGATGGAGCAATTCCTGTGTCAATACCAGGCTTTTACACAGGCCAGATACAAGTATCTATCGGACAGTACAATACCGGTCATAACCAATCTTACGGGCTATGAGAGAATGAATTCCTATGGGGGTATAATAACTTAGTAGGGCAAATTGAAAGCGCACAATCGGTCGAATCAGCGGCTTAAGTGTGTGTCTACGAACATCGGATCAGAGAGAAATTTATCTGTCATTCACCTCTTTTTCAAACTGGCTAAGTAAACACGCTTCCCTGAAATGGAGTTGACACCAGGCACCATCAATGCAAGCCCGGACGCCCTTCCGCTGATCCAACGCTAAGAGGACCTAAATCTTAGCATTGTTTGTTTTTGTTGGAAGGAGACCGAATTAATTCTAGAGGTGTGTTTGTTTAAACTTGGCTTCTCACCAAGAAGAGAGAAGTAGTTCATGAGAGTGACCATCTTTGAGTGTAGGCGTGTGTGTACACTTTTTCGCTAATAATAAACAGTTTTTTATTTTGCACAAAAGTAAGTTGTGACAATTTTGGAATAAATGCAAATTCGTTGACATCAAAGGAAAACGCTTTTCATACAAAAGCTTTTTATTTGCGGAAACGCATGAACTTTTGCGGTCAACCAAAAAGCAAACAAAATATTTTTGGGGCAAAAATAAGTGATCACTTTTGAGTGTATACATGTGTGTATTTTTTTTATATGACGCAAAAGTAAATGAGCACAATTTTGGGATAAATCAAAGTTCGTTTACAAGAAAGAAAAAACTTTTCAGATAAAAGGTTTTTATTTGCGGAAATGGCCTTAACTTTTGCGGCCAGCCAGAAACCAAACGACATATTTTTTGACAAAATAAATATTTTTGCAGCAGACGAGCTCTATGTGGTTCAATCTTGCTTAGTCTGTTCTTGGTAGTCATATGATATGACATTTATCTATCGTCGTCTATATTTTCAGCCGCGTGTTTTTACGACTTAACGTAATGTAGAAGGATTTTGCAATCACATTACATATAAATTTCATTTCGACTATTGAATTTATACTATATTTCGAATTTATACTACAGTTTTAGGGACCATTTCTTCAATTTACCTCACGTTCAGCACTCGTGTCCGGTTTAGCTTTTCTTGCATCGTACGAGTCATTCTCTTACTTGTATGTATTTCATTAAGTGGATTTCATTTCCGGAAACGTTTCTTTGGTTTTCAAGTTGTTTTCCGTAAAGTTTAATTTAACCAAGTTTTCTTCTTAACTCAAAATGTGGTGTAATCGCTGCCATGTATCACGGAAATTGAAAATGTTTCAACTCGGCTTCCTAATGTTACGAGTTGGTAATGTTGTTTCAGTTTCTTACCAACAAGAGGAAATGTACGATGGCATCTTGTGCAATGGTTTGCTATATTTCTTTTCAATTAGTAAAGTTTATTTTAACGGTTATTTAAAGTTTTTATCATTTCAATTTATCGATAAGTGTAGGTGATTAGTATGTGAGATTTGTTTGATAGGATTAAGTTAGGCATCTAAAGGGTTTTGTTAAATAATGTACAACATTTTTGATATAAAATAATTCGAATAATTAAATACTACAATAATAATGAATAAGGATTTGGCATAAATTCTTGATTATGTGAATTTTATAATATCTGTTTGTATATTTTGATACATGCAAAGAATAATTTCGTGGCACCCAAATTACACCTGAGATAATACAAGACAGGTTATATGACAGTCTGGTGGAGCTGGACTTTTGTTACTAGATAGAGGGCTTTTTCTCTAAAGTGATTGGTTAGCCCAAAATAACATCTACTCGCAAGCACAATTCTTCGCTTGATCTCAAGGAAGACATTGTTACTTTTGTTTACGGCAGATCCCAGATATATAAATTCGACCACCACCTCGAAATTACAACTGTTATCAACGTTCACGCTTCGGTCTAATCGTGTGGAGGCCCTGCTCGTTGAAACCTCATTTACTGTCAGACCCCCCCTTTGCGGACTCCTTCTCAATTCTCGAACACACCGCAGTAACTTCTCTAACTGGGCGCCCAATGATATCTATATCATCAGCATATCTATATCATCAGCATACGCGAGCAGCGTGACTTTTGCTGCTGATGGTTTTATTCATGCTGACTGCAGCTTTTCTAATAATGATCTCCATTGAGATGTTAAAGAGATCGCCTGGTCTGAGGCCTCACTTAGTTTCGAAAGGTTCGGTAAGATCCTTACCAACTTTTACTGCTGATTTGGTGTTCAAGTCATCCTGCAAAGGCGTATATGTTTTCAAGGAATACCAAGCTCCAGTAGGATGTATATCATAATCTGCAAATGTAACGGACAAAAGCCGGGTATTTTATCCTTGTTTCTCTTA
Organism: Phaonia tiefii; assembly: GCA_963931995.1. Lineage (NCBI taxonomy): Eukaryota > Metazoa > Arthropoda > Insecta > Diptera > Muscidae > Phaonia > Phaonia tiefii. The sequence continues at coordinate 148,770,450 of OZ008367.1, read as the reverse complement.
TTTGAGACTATTGAAGTATTGAGTAGAACGAAGTTTAAATAAAAAGTGAGAAATGCAAAATATGAGTACGAAATCGTCAGTAGAAAAAGTTAACACCGAAATGATTTATTTAAAAAATAAAAAAGAATAATTTTCAATGAAATCGAAAGCACTAAAAAATATCTGTTATACGTGTTCCAATAAGCTTTTTTAATTTTTATGAAAAGTTCTGGAACCGTAGCAAAAATGTTTGTAAAAAAAATTGAACGACCTATCAAAAAAAACTTTCGAGATCCTGTCAGAATAGTTGTTGGTGTCAACACGTCATAGATTATCATATTCGAGATGCTCCAACTCTCTCATCTGACGTTTAATTTTACGTTGCTTCCGACAGGAATCGAACATCTATCGGCTGGTTTCCTTCAACATCGAACAAAATCGTCCAATTTTAAGTTTGTGCATTCATGTTGTTCATATAAAGGGGTTTTCAACAGAGACGCTACAAAAGTAAATCGATAGGGACAGCATATTTTTTCCCGCTCTTTTGACATTTCTCTTCAGTAAGGTTTGCCATTTCATCATGAAAAGATATACAAGCCAACAACGAGTCGAAATTGTTAAAATTTACTACCGAATTTGGAGTCAGTAGCCTCAACTTCAAGAGCGCTACGTCCAAATTATGGTCGTCATAATTTCTGGCTGAATGGCTTCGTCAATAAGCAAAATATGCGTTATTGGTCAGACAGCAATCCACACGTAATCCATGAGTCATCACTGCATCCCGAAAAAATTACAGTTTGGTGCGGTTTATGGGCCGGCGGCGTCATTGTGCCGTACTTCTTCCGTGATGATCAAGACCGGCACATTACTGTGAATGCGAATCGCTACCGCTCAATGATAACCGAATATTTTTGGCCCCAATTGGATAATATGGACTTGGAGGACATGTGGTTCCAACAGGACGGCGCCACAAGCCACACAGTGAATGCCAAAATCAATTTATTGGAAACCAAGTTTGGTGAACGTGTTATCTCACGAAATGGCCTAGTCGATTGGCCGCCTCGGTTGTGCGATTTGACGCCGTTAGATTATTTCCTGTGGGGCTACGTCAAGTCTATGGTCCATGCCAACAAGCCAGCGACGATTGATGATCTTCGTACGAATATCGAACGTGAAATTGCAGAAGTATCGGCCGATTTATGCTTGAAAACCGTCGAAAATTGGGTTCAGCGTCTGGACTTCTGCAAGCGTGACCGTGGTGGCAATGCAAAAGAAATCGAGTTCCATACATAATGGCATCGAACGTACTTTCACAGGAATAAAGAATTTCCTTGGTATCCGGTTTTGTTTTATTTAAAAAAACTTTTGTAGCGCTCTTATTGAAACCCCTTTATTTATGCTTTGTTTATCAAACCGCACCGACAGAATTCTACTCTTAAGTCGTAAGTCCTTCATTCAAACTATTAAGAGCGAGTTCGAGCATCTCGTACAGTATTGATCTATGCAACTAGTAATGTATGCATAGACAGAGCATTTTATATTATTATCAAGTAAAAACCTCTCATTTGAAAAACAATTCTATACGATCCGCCGCCTGTAATGTTTTAGACATAGACTAATACATACATAGATACATCTATTCTCTCATCTGACGTTTCATTTCACACTCTTCGTCGTAGGTTTGTGGAAATGAGAGAAATTAAATTTAAAATTATCTTACACCAGGTGGAGTTACAAAATATGTTCACTTAACTTTTTCATGTTGTTTTGGTGTAGAACTGAAAAATTTAAATATATTTTGCACTTTTTTGTTGACTGTTATCGTTGGTATACATTTGTATTGTATTTAACACAACTGCTTTGCCACAAAAACACGATATTCGGTTGTTGTTCCTTTGTTGGACGTTGTTTACTATTGCCTCTATCTGGTATTATTGAACCCATGTTTTCCACCATCCAATGTTTACTTTCCATCGTACCTATGACGTTTAATTCATTGAGAGAATAAATGTATCTATGTGTGTATTAGTCTATGGTTTTAGCTTTGAAATGCTTTAGTTATATTAGCTATTGCGTTTACTGTAGCTGTATGTAAATTGACGACATTTGTTATGTTTCAGATGGGCGGTTGGATGTTGGAAAGTATTGCTTTAATACTACCAGATAGAGGCAACGACTCAAACCAATTAACAATAAAATGGCAGCGGCATTTCGATTTGTGCGTTAACATTTTTGTGTAAATACACCACAAATATAAACTACAAATAAAATTTAACAAAAAGTCCAAAATACGTTGAATATTCCCAGATTTTCATCAAAACGACATCAAAAATTTAAGTCAACAATTTTTGTAATTCCCCCTGGTGTAAGTCAATGTACGTAAAATAACTCTCTATCGCACCGACCGTACCACGAATAGTGTAAAAGGAAATGTCAGATGAGAAGAATGACAGCTATATATGACATTATTCTGTGGTAGCTGTAGGCTTTTTCTAACCCTCTACTTTTCAGGCGAAACCGCACCACAGATTCAGCCTAGCGGCCCACAAATCACCTTGTCTATGACCTATTATTGTCAAGAATGTACTATGGAAATCGTAACCTACTTTCTCTGACGCTTTGTAATGGGCGGTTGATAGTTACGACCTCTTTGTCGTTAGGATTTCCAGTATCGATCGAAGTTGGAGTATATGGTCTATTGTAGAATAAAATAATGAAATTAACTATCAATAAGGCAGAAATTTAAATATTTGCTCATTAGCGCATCCGTGTAATAAATGTTATTTTGACGTATTTTATACAGTACAACTGCCTAATTAAGTAATACACTCCACTTGATTTTATGGATTGTATTTGCAATATGTTTCATTAACTATTATAATTGAATGTATACAGATTTTACTTTAGATAAGCAGAAGGACAACTATTGTGATATACATGAAAATGTGACAACAACTTATGTGCGTGGTAGAGATTTTGTCCTTTATAGCTAATATTTACATCAATGGACATTTGTGCAATATAAAATGTCCTTGAAGTAATTAATTGTCAACACTGACATTGATGTCTTCAATGTGATGGTGGCACTAATAACTATTTGTATACAAATGAGTATCTTTATCAACACTACCATCACTTGGTATTATGGCTCAAATGTGTTCTACACATATTTCGTGTACTCTATAGAAAGTATATGGACATAAATCAAAATTTTTTAGATTATTTATTTCTATTGGCAATTTATAGTATATATTTCCATATAAGTTATCAATATAAACACGCTTAAAAATCGGTCTATTTTCATGTTTGGTTGCATATATAACGTGTGTTTGAGCTGGTCGTAAATATAGTATACTTGTGTCCAAACACATTGTATTTGTTATTCAAAATTACCTGTTTGAGACACAATGATTAACATGTTATAATATTTATGCTTGGGATCCAAATTCAGATTTGCTTGTGATACAATACAGCTGTTCTGGTCTTTTTTTTGTCGCTATGCTTTGTCGAGAGTAAATAATTAAACATAAGAGAGTAAAATAATAAAACACGGACCAAGGAAGATTGTTCTCAGCCAAAGTTAATGTTATTGCAAGTGTGTAAAAACTGAATTTTTACATAATTACTTCAGTCGGTGATTTATAAATATTTCTGAATGTGTGTCTCAATGAATTGCGTGTTCTAATGTTGACTGATCTGTTTTAGTTTAATGCATTCAGTTGTCAATCGTTCGTTTGGGAGGAAACAGACGAATGATTCGACGTAAGAACATGGATGTTGGGAATGAAACATGCATATGGTTCCACGTAAACGTATACATCTTTGCAAGTAAACAAAGTGCTAATGTTTGCATTTAAATATAAGTGAGTTTGGGACTTGCAAATTTATGAATATTTGTGGTGTGTTCCAAACATATACATGATTCCTGCAGAAAGTGTTTGAGGGAATATGTTGGTTGGTTGGTTGAAAAGGCTGCAAGACAGCACGCTGTGTAGCACACTTAGGCAGCACGCTGTAGCACACTTACCTGCAGTTTAGGACTTGCAAATTTATGAATATTTGTGGTGTGTTCCAAACATATACATGATTCCTGCAGAAAGTGTTTGAGGGAATATGTTGGTTGGTTGGTTGAAAAGGCTGCAAGACAGCACGCTGTCTAGCAAGTTAGGCCGCACGCTAGCACACTTACCTGCAGTTTCCTCTATAGCAAATATTGACTAGTCGTCTAGCAAATTTGCCCTTTCAATGAATTTGTCTATAAGCCATACAGGAATATCATGTAGGGCCACGGTGCTAACTAAATGTGTTCCGAATATCCTACTTCTCAGTCCTGCCAGAGCAGGTCAATCAAAGAGAAGGTGTTTCGTCGTTTCCTCGTCCTCTTCCATGCAGCATCTACAGAGAGTGGAGTTTCTATGTCCCAATCTTAGGGCGTGCTTTCCTACAAGACAATGTCCCGTAACTGTTCCTATCATAGTGGATAACATACCTCTCGGCCTAGTCCTCTTCCTGTCCACCTGTGGCCAGAGGACGCTGGCATGTTTGCAAGTTGAAGTAAGGCTCCACTTGTCCTTGAACATATTATCGGCCCACTGTCTGATCTGCAAACGGCAGGTAGAGATTGGCCTACTAACACCTTCTTTTGCCGGAAGAACCTGTGCCGTAGTACCCTGTCTAGCTAACGCATCCGCTACGCAATTGCCTGGAATATCGTTGTGTCCCGGTACCCAGATGAGTCTGATACCAAAATACTCTGCCATCACCCTAAGTGATGAGTGGCATTCTTTCACCGGCAGGAACGTAGCAAACATGGCTTCCAGGTATTTTATGGCAGCCTGGCTGTCTGTGTAGATACATATTCTCCGGAGGGTTGTGACACTACTTTTCAGTAGTTCAGCAACCTACAGTATGGCGGTAATTTCCGCCTGAAATACACTACAGTGATCAGGCACCTTGAAGGAGATATTTATACTTAGGTCCGGTGAATGGACCCCAAAGCGTACTTGCTCGTCCAACTTTGATCCATCCGTGAAAAATCTGATACTACTGGTGTCCCCTTCCAGTGACTTTTCCCAGTTATTCCTGTTCGGAATAGAACTCCTTAGATTTGTTGCTGGTAGAAGGTAGGGGATACTGTAGTCCGTTTTTACGGGAATAGAGTTGATCCGATGTAGTAATGCCCCGATATCATGACGCCACAATCTCTGATTCTCACCAGGGATGTAGGGGCTGCCGATTCGGCCATGATATCAGGAGTACAGATGTTCAGGATAGCACTAAGTGCAGTGCCTGACGTCGTGCCTATTGCCCCACTAATGCTAATCAGTGCTGATCTTTGAATTTTCATCAAGGAATTCAGAATAAATTTCTTTTGGAGGGGCCTACACCAAACTACGGTGCCATAGAGAAGTATTGGTCTGACTATTGCCGTATAAATCCACATGGTGATTTGAGGAGATATTCCCCAGCGCTTTCCTATCGCCCCTTTACAGCATTAAAGAGCATCAGACGCCTTTTTCACCCTCTCCTCCACATTCGGTTTCCAAGACAGTTTTCTGTCGAGAATTATTCCCAGATACTTGACTTTTTCCGTCAACTGTAATTGCACCCCATTAACTGAAGGCCGTTCAAATGCGGGTATTTTATTTTTCCGAGAGAACTTATCGGCTTTAAGTGGGTTAAGCGATAGTCCGTTGTTAGCGGTCCAGTTCGAAATCAGACTAAGTAGGCTGGTTGTACGAATGCTAAGTAAATTGAGGTTTCTACCCGTACAGATGATAGCAATATCATAGGCATAGGCAAAGACCTGGCATTCGGCTCCACCCAATTCAAGAAACAGTTCATTGACAGAAGTTAACTATAATAGTGGAGACAGAACTCCCCCCTGCGGTGTCACCTTGTTAACGTTCCTTGCAATTGTAACACCAGCCCATTCAGCTTTGGCAGATCTATCCACCAGAAGCTTCCCAATTAGGCGTGTCACTAAGCTGTCGACTACTAGATTCTGTAACAACTTAAGAATCGGCGAAGGTTGAATATTAATGAAGGCTCCCTCGATGTCCAGGAAGGTCTCCAGACCGAAGACCTTATTCTCAAGAGAGTTTTCTATTATGCTGACTATGGAATTTGTTACAGAGAGGCTCTTTTTTTAGGGTGTAATTCAAGGAGATACAAAACTGAAACCTAATTTTAGCCGATTTTATAATTTTCGAAGTTTTCTCTATCATGACGAAGATTTGAAGGAAACATCTGATAAAAAAAAATTTTAAATTTAATTTTTTTTCAGTTTAAGGTTACTATAACTCGTGTGCAGCTAATGGAAACATGTTTGCCGACGATCGGAATATGTTTTCTGAACTTGTAAGTTTGTAGTACGAATAAAAAATTGAATTTAGAGTTTGTTGTAAACGTTTTTCGATTCTCATAAACGATTTGACTTACCTATCACCAAGGAAATGAGATTACATTCCGCACACGCTGTTCATTCATATGAAATTTAGTTAGGAGTAACTAAATTTGTCTTTGCTTGAAGCAACAAAATGTGTTCCTAACTAAATCTAGTACTGTAAAAGGAAAATTGACAGTAAGAACAGAATAATTAAAGGCTGCTCAAACACCTAATCAGAGATGTCATGCGTACCATTGATACCGGATAGTTTTGAGTCGCTGATAGCTGACCGTATTTTAGCGGAGCCCAACTGCTAACTTTCAGCCAAGTTCTTGCCGTATTACTGGGCAGTTTGGTTCTGTCGACCTTAAATGATATACACTCGTGGGTTCCACATCCATAAGAAACCAACAAACAAAATAATAATAAAACAGACGGACGAGTTAGCGTAAATCCCACCAATGCCAATTTGACAGAGTCCAGTAATATGGCCACAATTGGAACGTGACCTGGCGATAGGCCCAGCTGGAGAAGATAGGACGCAAATCTGAAAGAACGCAATAACGATCTACGATAAAAATATCGTTGCGCCAGTCGCATGTGTAAAGACACGTCTGCACTCTGAAAACTCTTTCGCTTTTTATTATTTGGATGCAAATATCACGTGTGTTTGGAGCTTGTCGCAAATATAGTATACTTGTGTCCAAACACATTATGTTTACTACTCAATATTACATGTTGGGAACGCAATGATTAATATGTTATAATATATGTGTTTGTGATTCGAATATATCTGTGTTTGTGACACAAATATAGCTGTGTTAGTTACACTGTTTATGCCCTCTCAGAGCAAGAGAATAAAAGAAGGACAACGAGATATCACTCACAGTCTATCTTGTAAGTGTGTAACTGTATTTTTCCAATATTCTTTCAGTCTGTGACTCATACACATTCCTGAATGTGTGTGTAAATTTGTAAATTGCAGATGAAGTTAGTATTTCTTATTTTGTCAAATGTAGTGAGTTTTAATTTCATGCATTCAGTCAACAACAAATAATTCAAATAATTGGTTCTAAATAATATTAGGAAATACGCACATGTTTCCACGTAAGTATACCGAGGTTTGGGAGGAAACATGCGAATGATTCCATGTAAGTATATTGATGTTTGGGATGAACCACGCATGTGTTTCCATGGAAAGGCATACATGTTTGTCAGTAAACATGCTAGTGGGTGCATCTAAATACAAGTGTGTTTGGGACTTGCAAACATATGAATGTTTGGGGTGTGTTCCAAACATATACATGGTTCCTGCAGAATGTGTTTGGGAGAATGTGTTACAGAGACCATTTTTTCAGCGTGTGTCATTGTCCAAAAGGAAATTTAACTACGGTCGTCAAACTCTCATGAATGGTGACGTTGACTAGGAGAAACATATTTCGTACATACCTAAATATCTCGACAACGTTAATTCTACAGAAATATCACACTCTTTTACGGGAAAAGGACTCCTTTACAGAGGAGTTAATTCCTCAACCACTTAGTTGTCCAACAGTGATGGGGCTCAGTGTGGCTGCTATCACGTCGCTGGAACCAGTCTTCCTGAACTCAGCATTTGTCCATGACTGCCGCTGATCTATTAACGAGATGGTGCAGCAGTATAATATTAACAATGTGTGGATGCTAGGGCTCTGTTGCATTTCGGATCGACGTTAGGGTCTAACTTATAGGCTCCATTAAGAAAATGTATGCTCATGAACAAAATTGATATGACCATTTTACCATCGTAAAAACTTTGTTAAACACAGCCCTAAATAATTGTTCAGCAAAAAAAATCGAGCTATATATTTTATTTATGTCGATATACGCATTATGAATGCGTGTCGACATAAACAGAACAATACCAATATCGTATTTCTATCCCCCACGCATACGCTTGTTTGGCATTGGTTAAATGTCATGTTTGGCAATTGAAGAAAATTTGAAATGAATGTCACTGTCACTTTCTGTCTCGTTTCATTTCGTTTCCTTTTCTCTTATAATCTCTGATCAATTATAACGTTTGTTTGCAGCAACATGTGAGGACACTTGTCATTTTGAATGAACGCATACAAAATACTTTGTCCTTCAAATTCTGGATCGGTATAGCCAAAACAAAAACACAGGCTGATAAAATAACACTTATGAATTCTGTCGGTGATGTGTATTGCAAAGGTGTCGGTCGGTATGATGTAAGCTGCAGAGGAAACCAAATGGTTTAAAGTGTCACTGTGTAACTTTCTTTTTGGTAATGAGGGTATTAAATAACACTGTACAACAACTTGGAACTTTTTCATTAAAATAGAGGGAGCACAATAGCTTTCATTTGACACTAGACACAAATGCAACCCTTTTCCCTGAGTTGGAATAATATCTCAAAAGTCTTCCAAGATTTCAAAAACCATTAAATTTTCCTACATCGCTTTAAAATTTCATAGATGGGGCAAATTAATTATATGACATTTATAATTTGTAGTTTAATTTGAATTTCCACTACAAACGCAAATTCAAAAATATGGAAATGCCATTGGCAATTCTTCTTATTTTCAAAGCATTCCCTTCATATCTGGCAGTTTTGCCTTACAGATATTTTAAATGTTCAAGTTTAAGAATTTGAAAGTACAGCGAGGCAATACCAATCGAAGCCACAAACCTTTACGTATAAAAAAATACTTTAAAAACAAAGTTTCTTACAGTCAAACACATTGAAAATATCAAAAGCATTCATTACAATTGGCATCCGATTCTACAACCTGCGTTTGCATTGCCTGAGCAAATGGAAATTCAATATTGTTTAATCGTCATTGCGAACGATGACAATCTTATTGCATTTGTATTAGATAAAGTTATGCAAATTAAAATCCAATGCAAATTAAAATATCCCAACACTGGCACACATATTTCCGAAACCCTGACTAAATAATTTATGACATTTGATTAAAAATGTGTAAATCCCGAATAAATCAAAAATTGGTATAATCTTTACAAAATTTTGATCTTTATATATTTCTGTTAACTTAATAACAGAGGTCTGCTAACATAATTGGTTTGTGTCTTTACTAGTTACATTCGAATTTGTGTTCACGCACATAAACGTAGTCACAAGAAAAGCTCCCTACAGCCGACCTTATAGCAAAAGATTTGAAATGGCAAAAAGAGCATGTGGTCCAAAATTACTGATTCCGTCCAAAATCATAACTAAAAAAACGACTTAAAATCAAGAAAATGCAAAGAATTGGGGCGGTCTGAAAGCAATTTCCAAGAGATAATGCAGACGATTAAAACTAGCATGTCCGAAGTTAGGATAGCAAAAATACATAGATATAATTCTCGGCCTCACTACTCTGGACTTTTCTGCGAAATGGTTTATTCGTTTGTGTAATTGGTGTACTTCGTACTAAGAGAACTTGGTTTTTTTGGAAGCGGGCTCAACTATAGCATACCAATTTCCTCTCTCAGAGAAATATAAGTCCGATACTTGGGTCGAACATATGCCTATACTATGCAGAGGGGTTCGGAGATAATAATGCTGCAATGGAACAATGAAACAAAATAATTGCAGCAACGAAATTAATTCTTTGTAATGACGAATCAAATTCACTGCAGCAACAACCATACTTTCATCACAATGACGAACAATTTGTAGTTGATGAACACATTTTCGTAGCGGGAATGAAACTGTACGTTAAGCTCACTTTCGATGACAAAAGTTGTTGGGGTGATGAACATTTTCATCCCTGTGACGATGCTTTTCCGTTCAGTGTGCAAGATTGATACTGGCACTGTTGCTGGGATCTTTAGTGATGAACTCCAAATCAACTTTTATTTAAAACTGGATGACTACTGTAATGTTTTCCAAGCTCAAATCCTGTCATTCATGAGCGCTACAGAGCAGCTACAATCAAGATAACCCAATTAGCCGTAACTGAATTTAGAGCCTGTCACAGCCACATTAGATGCCATCACATCCGTTATAGAGGTTGTCGCAACCTATAATAGATTTCTTCAACCAAATTTTAGTTTTGGAAAAAAAAAATCAGTCGTGCCAACATCAATTCGGTTGTGACAACTGTTATTCAGTGGTAACACCCGCATTAGCTGTTGCTATAACCTCTATTCACACAATAAATTCCAAGAGTATACTTGGGTTGGGCTCATCTGCTTTAGGAGATGTTATCAATCCCGTCGGTAATAAAGCGGCACTTAAGGCAATGAACTCATTCACATGCAAATCGAAACTTACAGCTGAGGCTTTGCAGCGCGTCTGCCCATTTCGATACAGTAGGAAAACAAGATAGATGACTTCCTTGTCAAATTATGTTGTGTAAGTGCTAGCCAGGATAATTCGCATGCCTTTGTAGGACCATATTCAGGTGAGAAACTGTGTGGTGTAATTTACATTTGGGTTCGGCGCCTGGTTGGTCAATGTAGACTGCAAGATTCCTAGGGATATGTGACCGATGCTAGATTCTCGCAACTACAAATGAAATAAGCTGATCTGTATCAATGGGGTACCCACTGTAATGTGAGAGGCTTAACCAGTAAGTTAGATAAAGAAGATTGATTAATGTCATATTTCTGAGGATAAAGAGGAAATTGCGTCCTGCAAACACTTTCCCAGCCAATGCTCAGTTCTGCAATGTATGGTTTGGTAAATTTGGGTTTGTATTCTCTTCGTGTTATTGCTATTGGTGGACTAATGGAATTGGAGCAGAGGCTTAGCGGAAGTCAGCTAACATATTATTAGCATGACATCAATTCAGGTGCAGCAACCGAATTTGACATCAATTCGGTTACATCTATCGAATTTGGTATCAATTCGGTCGCAAACATCGAATTTGGCCTTAAGTCGGTTGCCACGACTGAATTTGGCGTCAACAATACTGTTGGGACAACCGAATTCATTGTCAATTAGGTTACCACAACTTAATTCTATTAATTTCAATCCTGACGTTTAAAATTCTAGAAGAAAATAAATAAAGGTTAACATATCTTCTGGTGCTGATAGTATTCCCGCGGAAGTGTAGAAATATGCTGCATCAACGTTAGCAGACGTCAATACCAAAAAAAACGCGACCGTAACAATTTTAAATTCTTGTTAGCTTGTTTAATATTTGGGACATGGGACTGTCCGTGAAGGTGGAAAGTTTCTGATAGCCATTCACTTGGGTGTGGCCAGAAATTATTCCTTCATTGGGCAGTCCAAGCAGCTCACTACTTCCACGCAGTATGTCCTGGGCAATGGCTTATCGGAAACCTCCGTTAGCTAGCTATAGTGAGAAGGCGAAACAAATGAGCGGAAAATCAGGTTTAGTAGGTGACTGATGTCACTGAATCAAACAATCAGGCATATTCTTTTATCCTTAGAAGGCGGATGAGCCAAACATACGGGCCAGCGGCGGATAGAAACTAAAAGCAGAAAATCCAGCTTCGACATATTGCATCCTGGTCAGCGTCTGATCCATAATGGGCGTCTGCAATCAAATATCCTGGCAGTAGGTAAAATGCAAAAACACGGTGGGCAGTGAAAATACGTAAACGAACAAGAAAACATAAACAACCCCTATTTGTTGACGACCCCCGCAAACGTTATAAGGACCACGATTTACGGATATGCACTTGGAATGTAAGAACTCTATATAGATCCGGTGCAAGTATCCAACTGGCAGATGTCCTCGAAAGTTATAAGGCTGACATTACCGCTATCCAAGAAATGCGATGGACAGGACACGGCTACACAAGAAAAAGAAACTGCGATATATACTACAGTTGCCATGAAAAAACATAAATTTGGTTGCGGATTTGTAGTTGGCAAAAGACTGCGACATCTAGTCTCTAGGTTCAATCCTGTGAGTGAACGTATAGCCACAACCCGCATAAAAGCGAAATATTTTTATATTTCCCTAATTTGTGTGCATGCCCCGATAGGAGAGGAAGATGATGATGCCTAAGACACATTCTATGAGCTCCTAGAGCAAACGTATGACCGGTGCCCTGGCCATGACATTAAGATTGTACTAGGAGATTTTAATGCCAAAGTAGGAAGGGAGAATGTGTTTAATCCAACTATTGGCAATTTCAGTCTTCATGCTGACAGTTCCGACAACGGTATGAGACTGATTGACTTTGCCGCGGCAAAAAACATGGTCATTAGTGGCACAAGATTCCAGCATAAAGACATCCACAAGGCTACTTGGGTATCCCCTGATCAAAGAACTAAGAACCAAATTGATCACGTGGTAATTGATGGAAGGCACTCATCCAGTGTAATGGACGTACGAGTGATCAGAGGAGCTAACATCGATTCTGATCACTACCTGGTACGAAACCAGACGCAGAGGAAGCTGGACATCGGAAAGCAATTACCAGAGGTAGCCACAGCCTACTCAAGGAAGCTTTCGCAACTTTTGGCACAGAAACCACCCCCTCCCGATGACGATCCTGATGCGCAGTGGAAACACATTTCCGACTCTATAAAAACTGCCGCAACAACCGTACTTGGTTTCGAAAAACCGCTTCGCAATAAACCATGGTACGATGAAGAGTGTCGCATTGCAAATGATGAAAAGAACGCTGCACGCATGGTAATGCTTCAGTCAATTGCAACGCGAGCTGCAACTGAGCGGTATAGGGAGAAAAGAAAGGAGGTAAACCGTCTCTTTAGGCGTAAGAAACGGAAGTGGAGAAAGCGCGAGAGTGAGAAAATTGAGACATACAGAAAGAAGAACGAAGCCCGAAAATTCTGCCAAAATGTTAAAAACGGAACTAATGGACATGGTTCAGGGCCCTCCTTCTGTAAAGACAAGGACGGAAATCTCGTCTCAGATGTGCAGAGCATGCTGGGAATATGGAGAGAGCATTTCTCCGCGCTATTAGTACCTGAGATATCCGATGACGATGGGACAATCGATCACAATATGGACGACGACGACGATTGCCCCCCTCCTAACCAAGACGAGGTCAGAATAGCTATTGCCCGGCTTAAGAACAACAAAGCCGCAGGAGCCGATGAATTACCGGCGAAGCTGTTTAATGCTGGCGGCGATGAGCTGATAAGGTGCATGCATCAGCTCATTAGCAAAATTTAAAAACTCATATTTGAAAAAGGTGACCCGAGTAGCTGTGCCAACTACCGTGGAATAAGCCTTTTATCCATAGCATATAAGGTTCTATCAAGTATAATGTGCGAAAGACTAAAACCAATTATCGCTGACCTGATAGTGTGGCTTTAGGCCTGGAAAATCGACAACTGACCAGATTTTCACGCTACGCCAAATCCTGGAGAAGACACACGAAAAACAAATCGACACCTATCTTCTATTTATCGATTATAAGGCGGCCTTTGATAGCTCGATACGGGAGAAACTCTACGAAGCAATGTCTGAGCTTGGTATTCTTAAAAAACTCATACGCCTTTGCAGGATGACCTTGACGAACACCAAATCCGCAGTGAAAGTTGATAAGCATCTTACCGAACCTTTCGAAAATAAGCGAGGCCTCAGGCAAGGCAACACCCTATCGTGCGATCTCTTTAACATCTTAATGGAGATCATTATGAGAAAAGCTGCAGTCAACATGAATAAAACCATCAGCAGCAAAAGTCACATGCTGCTCGCGTATGCTGATGATATAGATATCATTGGGCGCACAATTAGAGAAGTTACTGCGGTTTTTTCGAGAATTGAGAAGGAGTCGGCAAAAGTGGGTCTGACGGTAAATGAGGACAAGACAAAATTAATGGTTTCAACGAACAGGGCCTCCACGCGATTAGACCAAAGCGTAAACGTTGATAACCGTTATAACTTCGAGGTAGAGGACGAATTTATATACCTCGGATCTGCCGTGAACAAAAACAACAACGTCAGCCTTGAAATCAAACGGAGAATTGTGCTTGCGAATAGATGTTATTTTGGGCTAAGCAAGCACTTTAGAGATAAAGCCCTCTCTCGAGTAACAAAAGTCCAGCTGTACCAGACTCTCATTCAACCTGTCTTGCTTTATGGCGCCGAATCCTGGGTCCTATCGCAAGCAGACGAAAAATCTGTAGGAGTCTCCGAAAAATGTATGGCCCTATAGTGCACAACGGCGAGTATCGGCGACGCATGAATCATGAGCTGTATGAACATAGTTAAGCGGATTAAAATAACGCGTTTGCGCTGGAGACACCATATCAGTAGATTGGATGAAGACGAAAAATAGGAAGACCAAGACTCCGCTGGAGGGATCAGGTTGACGAATCCCTGTGTACACTTGGTATTGCCAACTGGAGAAATTAAGCAATAGATCGAACTGGTTGGCGAAATATGTTATTTTCGTTTTGTAAGGTCCTTGACCCCCTGGGGTTGTCCGAGACTGGATAGGTAAGTAAGTAATATTTGCTTCCTGATTTTAAAAAGTCAGGTTTGAAATATAAAGACTTATGTTATGGTAACCGAATTGACACTGAATTCGGTTGTCCCAACAAAATTCATGAGAATTTCGGGTAAATCAAACCGATTGACGCAAACTTTAGTCGTTGCAACCGATTTTAGACAACTTCGATAGTATCCACTGAATTGACATCCAATTCGGTTGCTGCACCCGAATTGATACCATATTGATACCTCCGAATTAATTCTAAATTAGGTTGCTTCAACCGAAATTATTGGAAATTTAGTTAATATAACGAATATAATTGAAGATTCTGTTGTCACAACCGAATTTCAGTTGTGGAGACTAATGGCAGTCACGACAACTTCAATTCGGTTGTAGCAACCAACATTCGGTGGCAAAACCCGAATTGACGGTTGCTACAACTTATATTTAAACAATTAGTTTTCTGAGTATAATTTTCGTAATCGGAATGGGCCATGTACCCCATTCAACGTACCGACATTCTGTCAATGTTGGTGTCTTAATCGTATAGGCGTATTGTACATGCGTTCACGATGCCTAATTTTGGTTCAGGATTCTCCACAAATGTAGGTTTATTCTCACATCTTTTCTCCTTGGTAATTTGTTTCAGCGTTCGATCAATATCTGACCACTCATTTTGACTGCCAAATTAGCGCGTAGAGTTTTATCGTATATCATTGACATGGATGAGTTCTGCAGACGGTATGTAGTGTATTCTACTATTTTTCTATAATATCGTTGACAGGCGCTGGACGGAGACGGAAAGTGTCAAATAAGAGTTGGTGGCCTCGATCAATATCAGCAGCACGTCTAGTATATTCCCGTCTACCAGGGAACTGAAAAATATCTTGCTGATTGGAAGTTTAACCATCGACTGGTGTATATTTCTATGCGGGAATTTCTCTCCGCCTATAAACAGTTGATGGCAAGTACACAACTATATGTGCTTGCACCATTATCATTTCTCAGAGTTCCAAACCCATGTCTTTCCATAACTTCCTGTAAGTTGTTGTTGTCGTTGTCCACTTTGGCATGAAAATCTCCCTTCAAAATGTCACCAATGGGCTATCAGCTTACAGTAAAATTCAGTTGACTATAAAAATCGACCTTAGCACTATCCTCCTGAGGCTCAGTATGTGCATACGCCTGTATCACAGAAATCCTGTGAAATTTCGAATTTAAGCTCGCAATAACGATGCAATCGGATATGGGTTTGTATGATATTAGATCATTTGTAATTAGTTGACAGAAAAAGGCCGACTCCGTTTAGACGTTGCGTATCATTGCCGGAGTATATAAAGCAATGACCAGATGGTAATTGAGATCCGGGTTTTATGGTCCTTTTCCCGCGAAAACTGAACTGAGTAAAATAAATATGATTAACGCAAGAGTGTAAATGGGCTGGTCTTACAGGCATTTAAATTTACTGTAATTAATATATATTCCTAGTACAGTCATAGGACGTTGGGAAAGAAGATAATATTATCTAAAATAACTTAAGAAAACTTTGTAAACAAATATATGGGCAATAAATATTTAAATTCTAAATTCTGGTAATTAAGATGTGCCACTATACATCTAATTGTAGGATTAAATGACCCGCTTAACCTGCTCGAGTCTAGATTTTTCAGAGATTTATTACATTCCAGGTACCAGTCATAAGCCGTTGTTTACAGCCAAGTGTCGTTATCGAGATTGGATGTTTCTTATTTGAGTTTATTTCTGAATAAACTGAAATTTAAGAGTGATTCATTCCACATCACACAGTTACATATGGAGTTATTTTGATTTAGATATAAAACTCCCTTTTGTTAAATGCCCCTTTTATGCCTCTTTTATCCACCTCTGATGAACTC
Source organism: Phaonia tiefii (assembly GCA_963931995.1). Taxonomy (NCBI): domain Eukaryota; kingdom Metazoa; phylum Arthropoda; class Insecta; order Diptera; family Muscidae; genus Phaonia; species Phaonia tiefii. The sequence continues at coordinate 148,753,794 of OZ008367.1, read as the reverse complement.
GCCACGATCAGCTGAGAGTGATAGCAGCCAACAGCTGCGCCGCACAAACCACTGAGCGACAGTATGTGTGTTTCGCACAACCATAGCCACACACAAACATATGACTGGACCATATAAAGTGGCGCGCACAGCTCAAACAAGTCAGTCGTTGGATAGCCGGCGGCCCTAACACATCGTAGCTAGTTGTAGTCATAGTAGCTCGTAGCATTGTACACTAGTAGTTTTAGACTTGTAGTTATCCTGTTTGGTTACTTGTTCGGGGACACCCTGCCTGAGGAAATCCGAACCAGTGTCTCGGCAGCGATAAGTCCTGTATACTCGATCGGGGACACCCTGCCTGAGGGAAACCGATTTGGGTATCCTGACGATATCTCGCCTGGTAGTCCTAGCCAACGTTATCCTTGATTTAACGACGTAGTGATCCTGTTTGTTACCCCTGAGCGTATCCCAGCTTCAAAGAGGAAAACTCGTCGCTACAACCTAGTGCTGGGGCTGCCAACAAACTCTGGGCAGGCAAACAAGTTTAGTTTCAGCAACAATGTTGGGTGTTGCTGCCGCCTTATTACTTATATCGTATCCGTGTTAGACTATTACACAAATCATTGGATATGCAAATTTTCATTTGGTGAGCGAAGGTGGAATAGTGTAAACTTTATTTGTAGACAAGATTTTGACAGATCTGTCAGATTTCCCACATTTATTGCTTGTGCTCAAAAAATGATACGATCAGGATTATATTTTATATGAAACAAACACAAAACGGCAATACAATCTTTTATTTTGCCACTTTTTAGAAATGTCTAGTCTTTGTTCTCGATTTCCCGTTTCCTGTATTCTATTATTATTTTATAACTGTTGTATTTTGTTTATCACTTTGCGGACAGCTGTTTTTGCATCCTCCAAAACTGATAGTGTAAATCGCAAGCAGAACGATTTCTGTCAAATGGAAGAGAGTTTAATTCCATTTCTCTCTCTGCAAATCGTTCCATTTGCACTAATAGTCTAACACGGCCATTAGCATCATAATCAAGTGTGCTCATCCAATCGTCTTCTCATCGGGATCTGATGGCATTTTCAAGGGATACTTAACGTTTTGTCGGAAATATAGAATTTCTCAAAGATATTGCGGCAAAGACCTTTCGAAATAATGAGAAAACCCCAATTCCAACATATATACATTAGGGTGTCCCATCAATAACATTTTTTTTTTGCTCAAGCTTTATTTGAAAGCTTATAGGATAAAGTATTTTTGAGAATTTTTCAGATTTTTCGGAAGTGGTTTCGAGGTCGCGCAAGTCGAATTTCCCCCAAAAATCGGGTATTCCGGGGGTTTTTTGAATTTTACTTAAAACTCGATCAATAACAACGATTTTCTTAGTTTGTAAGTCAACATTTTTGAAGCTAAACGTCCAAACTTTTATTGTATATGCACAAACCACCAGTTTTTGCAATGATTTTCCTCAATAAGGTACCACGTATTAAATTTTTTCGTAAATTTTGGGTAAATTTTGTAAATAACGCTTTATATCTTTAAAAATTCCTATGAAAATTTAAAAAAATAATGATGAACTTTAAAAGACATACAAATTCCAAGCAAGTTTTGAATTTGCGGTTACTGTTCCAGAGTTATACCATTTTAACGACTTTTACCCATTGTATGAAACTAATAATATTAGAATCTGTTCGCTATTTTTGCATCGGATTTGCTTTAAATTTCTTTGCAAATTTAAAATACTAAAGATGCACTTTAAAAGGTGGATAAATTCCAAGCAATTTTGTAAAACAAAATTTTGAATTTGCAATTACAGATCGAGAGTTATGGCACTTTAAAACTCTTTACCCATTGTATGAACCTAATAATATGATAAAATGTTCGTCATTTTCGTCGGATTTTCTTTAAATATTGTATTATTGAAAAAACGACAAGGAATTTCACGCAGCAAAAAACGATTGCTTGCAAACATATATATGGTTCCTGCAATACGTTACTGGGGCCGTTTTTTTCTGCGTGTAACTCTTTGTCGTTACTTAGCGCAAGAAGATTTTTTCATGGATACAATGTTTAAAGCCAATCCGATGAAAAATTGGCAAATAGTTTATAGTATTATTAGATTCATACGATGGGTAAAGATTTTAAAATGGCATAACTCTGGAGCAGTAACTGCAAATTCAAAATTGTTTCTTCAAAATTGTTTGGCATTTATCCGTCTTTTAAAGTGCATCATTAGTGTTTTAAATTTTCATTTGAATTTAAAGCAACTCCGAGGCAAAATTGGCAAACAGTTTATAATAGTTTTAGGATCATATAATGGGTAAAAGGCTTTAAAATGGTATAATTCTGGAACAGTAGCAGCAAATTAAAAACTTGCTTCTATAAAATTTCTGGGAATTTATCCGTCTTTTCGAATACATTATTAGTTTTTTAAATTTGTATAGAAACTTTTAAAAGTTATAAAGCGTTACCAACAAAATTTATCCAAAATTTAGGAAAAAATTTAATACGTTGTACATTATGGAAGAATCATTGCAAAAAATGGGGGTTTATACAATAAAAGCTTGAACGTTTTGCTTTAAAAATGTTGACTTACAAACTAAGAAAATCGTGGTTATTGACCGAGTTTTAAGTAAAATTCAAAAAACAACAGGAATACCCGATTTTTGGGGGAAATTCGACTTGTGCGACCTCTAAACCTCTTCCGAAAAATCTGAAAAAAAATCTCAAAAATACTTTACCCTATAAGCTTTCCAATCAAGCTTGAGCAACCATGAAAATCAAAAAGGAACATTTTTTGGGATACCCTAATATACATATTTACGCATATGAAAGATATATGTTAAGTATTATTTATTAATAATGTACCTTTCTATGGTGATTAGTTCTTGTGTGTCTGTTTATTTTTCATTGTATGCCACCCAGAATGTAATATCTCTTCTAGGATTCTAAACATTTCATTCTTTACCTCTATCTATCTTCTGTTCCCACGACAATCTCGATGGGTCAACAGACCGCCGAGTGTATTACAAACTGTTTAATCATTGATTAACTTAGTTGATACATGTTATTAACCTAACCTAACCTAACCTAACCTAACCTAACTCTTTTACAAACCCGTTTTTAAACTTTTCCCCCAACCAAGTGGAATGGAAACTTTAAAAGATTTTCTATGTCCATATATCCTGATACATTTCTCTTGAGTCAGAAGGGACAAAAAAACTATTTGCTAAAGTAATATAGATTTATGTGAAGAAACATTAACCTTTGTGACTTACAGACACTCAGTGTGACCCCCCATCCGGCACTGATGATGTGCGGAACAAAAATCATTTACGCCTAATAGCCCAGGGACTGACTGTTTTCGGTTGGCCATATTTTGTTGGCCACATTTTGTGTGTGCGTTTTAGGATGTTGCTTTAAAATGCTGAATGGATGTGTATTTGAACACACATGTATTCAATATGTGTCTGAGTATTTGAAAATGTGTCTGTGTGTGTATTTTATAATGTGTGTTAGCCAAAATATGACCAATGGAACTGCTGTTGTGGCAGTACATGCAGTGGTCATACTATTCGATTGTTTAATGTTATTGTAGACACTTATGCAACAAACACATTTGCAATTTGCCAACACTAATGCAATCTAAAATAGCAGTTAATTAACAATACAGAAATCGAATCCCTTACTTATTTAATTCTATGGTGTACAATTTAATTTCATTTTGAAAAAAGAACATGTGCGATAGAATTAAGATAAATTAAGATAAACTAAAGATGGGCCTTTATCACGAAATGTGGGTGAACCACTTGGGACACGTTGGACTTGCGCGTGGTTGGGTGTGAACTTGCATTTCCTCACGTGAACATTGCATGAATATGAGTTAAAAGAAAATATTCATGAGTGACTCATGAGTAACTAAAATTATCAGTCACGTGAGCGTGAGAGATGACGCGCCCCAAGCTCTCATTTGAATGTCACCGGATTGATCCAACAGCTGTGTCAAGTACGGATGTTTATAAATTTGTACTGTTGAAATATCTGTCTTTTTTGTTGTTGTTTGGATTCAAATATAACATGTTTCTAGCTTGTCGCAAATATAGTATACTTGTGTCCAAACAAATTGTGTTTGCTATTCAGTATCACATGTTGGAGACACAATGACTAATAGGTTATAATATATGCTTTGTGACCCAAATATGGCTTTGTTTGTTGAAAACTGTTAAAAACAAGGACATGACAGACAACAAAGAACCAAAATAAGAGTAGGTCTTTAATTCCTGCATAATGTTCAGATTGTGAATTCACCACAGAAGGTAGAAGAATTCGCTGATCATACAACAGGCTGAAAATTACTAAAGTAGATAGATGTCGAAACTCATACGGCGATTGAATTAGTCATGTTATGTATATAATAATTGTTGAACATTGTTGTCGAGTATTTAAATCCATATATCCCCAATACATCCCACGACCGGTTAGAGAAGATCTTCTGACAGACGGAAGACCTTATCAGGCCGTACAGTTTTACAACGCAACAGAACAGCTATTATGTGAGAAGCTTTTTCATGGGTAATTACAAGTGATCAAACCCGAAACCGATTAACCGGTTCTTTTTCAATTAACCGTATGCCGAAACCCGGTTTTTTGACAGTTGTTAAGCGGTTTCTATTCAATTATAGCTTGAATAAGATTTAAATTTTTTTCTGTTTTGAAACAAGTATAGGGAGTCTGAAACTTCACGCAGGATTTTAATTTTTACCGAATGCTGTAAAATGTTGATGTTGAAGATAAATAGACAACGTGTCACATAGTAAAATTAACAAGCAGTCGCAGGATATACAACAACGATTGTGTGTGTAGCATTGTTGTAATTTCCGTACTGAGTTACATATTGTCAAAATCAGATGATAAAAATGTCACACATACATATACAATGGTGAACATAGATAGATGGAATCAAAAGAAAAAGAACTCAAACAAACAACTTTGACATTTACTAGGTACGATGACATACATGGTGGTTCAGTCACGACTGGACAAATTTCACCAGCGTATTCCTGGGCTCATTTCATGAAAATATGTCCATTTACGACCATCCCCGAAAATGCAAGGGGGCGAAATGACAGCGGTTTGAAATGAGACAAGGAATACGCTGGTGAAATTTGTCCAGTCGTGATTGAACCATCCTGTATGAACAAAGGACCTAACGCCATCTGGCCTAACGCTACTACCTTGTATTTCTACCATGAACTCAGCGTTGCACTTTTTTCTCGCAACTGTACTATATCGGCTGTTCTAGAAGTAGAAAAATTACCATTTGAACGACACTAATTTTTTCCGACCGGAGGCATCTGGTACTTCAACAAAAACGTATTTGCAGCTTTTTCTTCAAAAGTAATATAGAGGGCGGATCAATAAGTCTGTGACTTTTTGAATGAAACACAGTTTTTTTGCAAAACAAAAAATATTTTTCAACATAATCTCCTTTTAGCTCAATACACTTAGTCCAACGTTTCTCCATTTTTTTGTATCCCTTCCAAAAAATAGGATTTTTCGAGGTCCATAAAATAGGCATTTATTTGATCAATAATTTCATCGTTGGAGCTAAATCTCTTGCTACCGAGCCATTTCTTTAGGTTTGGAAATAGGAAATAGTCACTGGGGGCTAAATTCGGAGAATATGGCGGATGAGGTACCAATTCGTAACCCAATTCATGGAATTTGGTGTTCATGATTCTTGGAATGTTAAAATGTTATTATCTTGATGAAAAAGAATTTTTTTCTTGGCCATATGGGGTCGTTTTTTAAATCCTCGTTAAATCGGTCCAATAAGTTGGCATGATATTCGATTATCCCGCGTGCATCCTAAAAAACTGTTGCCATCACCTTATTGGCCGACAAACTTACCTTGTCCTTCTTCGGAGCCGGTTCACCCAGAGGAACCCATTATTTAGATCCACGATCCATGTTTCATCCACAGCTACAGAACGTCGCAAAAACTCCTTCGAATTCCGGTTAAACAACTCCAAACAATCCATTGAAGCTGTCACCCGATTACGTTTATGGTCAATTGAGAGCAAACGCGGCACCCTTCTTGCAGACAGCTTTATTAAACCCAACTGATCATTTAAAATCGAAACCACACATTCATATGAAATGCCTATGGCATCAACAATCTCACGCACTTTTACTCTTCGATCGGCCAACATTGGCCTCAATTGGCCGTCCAGAACGTTCAGCGTCATTTGTACTTGAGCGACCACAACGAAAGTCAGTAAACCATTTTTTTACCACTAAACTAGATGGTGTAGGGTCCCCATAGTATTTGTCAAGCTTTTCCTTGATTTGATTGACAGTTTTTTTTCCCAAAAAATAATGTTTAATGAGCAGTCGAAATTCACTTTTTTCCATTTTTAAAAAAATGCACGAGGTTGTGTGTTTTGAACAGCTGTTAAACACAAAGTAAATGGCGGAACTTGCTCAAAATTTGACAGTAGTCTATTAACAGGTGGTACTTGATGGGAGCACTGTTACATTTTATATAACTCCGAAGAAAATTCGAAAAGTTACGGACTTATTGATTCGCCCTCGTATTTTTGGAAAAATAATTACTTTAATGTGTTTTATTTTCCTTCTAGAAATTTGGTCTAAATATAAGGTTTTTCTCAACACCCCCAAAGCCCATAAAGGGGGGGGGGATAAACAATGGAATTCTTTTTTAAAGTTGAAAGTTCCTATAGCTCTACATCGAAAACTCGAACAGTGGCTCAAAATGGGTTAAGTTATTATTAATATATAAGTATAGACTTATACATTTATAGCATCCTCTCTATTCGTTCTTATTTGTATCTCATTCCTTCGCGATTTGACGAATCTGTGCTCTATTTTTTACCTCACCTGCATCGAGTTTCGCTCCAAACTCGACTTTACAGCTGTTGCTTCACTCTCTTGTTTATATGTGTGTTGAGGTAACAGAAGGGTAAAAAATCATTTAGTTCTACCTATTTAACACAAAATCTCCATTCTTTCGAAAGACCGGAATTCCTTGCACAAACCATATGCAATCTGTTCTCAATGTCACACACACGAATGCAAACGCATTTAGCTTTTGTGTGTGCGTGTATGTGTGTCCATATGTGCAACATGCCTGTCTACATGACGCAGTGGAATGTGGCCATACAACCATGTGTGGGTGCATTTGTGGGCGGTGGTGAATGCGTCCAAAGTCGCATGAAATGTTTTAGTAACACATGTTTGTGGAATAGTTGCAAAGTGCACACAAACACACAGCCATTCACACACACTCACGCACACATATCTACTTGTGTACTTACATACATTTGTGTGAATGTCGCTACTTACATGAACTACGTATAAACACATCTCCAAACATTTGCATCCTCCTTGTCAATTTTAAGCACTAAAAGTTCTTTTAAGATTTTAACAATTCATTTCATTTCTTGTTTTGCACATCCAAACTTCAAATTGTATCCATTTTGGTTTTAGTTGGTGTTGACGTTGTTGCTGTTTTGTTACTATTGGCCATTCCTGAAAGTTTATTAATTATTTTATATAGTTTTTTTATCGTTTGCCTTTTCCTAATAAACTTTGTGGCATCAATTGAATTTAAGTGGTGCTTCTTTGGCGTTTTTTCTTAAGTTTCAAGAAATGAATTCGCTTTCAGTTCATGGCTTTTCCGTTTCTGTATTTTATTTCATTTCATTTCACCTGCTGCGATATTATGATTAATATTTATGGTGAAATATGAAAATCTGTTTGTGTTTGCTACGTGAGATGAATTGTATTAGTTGTAGTGAAATAAGTTAATTACTTTATGAAGAATATTTCAATATATGATTACATATACATGTGTATGTATTTAGAAATATGTTTGTATGCGACTGTTTGATTGGTGTTGCCCCCAGAATATTTGTCTGGAATCAGTCGAATATCATAAGCCAACTCAGTCAATCACTCTCGCCGGCACAGACCAACAATCTTGTTCACAACTCATCTGTATGGTTAAGTCGAATCAAATATTGAGTACACGGTAAATAAATAAGGATTAATTAAATAGATATTTAGAATATGATTGGAGTTTTATCAAAATTCTAGTACTTTCGTGTTTAATTGTGTCAAAACCAATAGCAAACAAGTGGACAGCAAAGGTAAAAGTCAACCGATCATGAGGAGCTAACATCCATACTGATCACTACCTGGTAGCAGCAAAGATTCGCACAAGATTAAGTCGCACAGGAAGCTACACGCTGAAAAATCTGTCGTTTTTTGTTGTTTGGATCCAAATATAACATGTGTTTGGAGCTTGTCGCAAATATAATATACATCCTTGTACCCAAACGCATTGTGTTTGCTATTCAATATTACATATTTGAGGCACAATGATTAATATGTAATAACATATGCGTTTGCGACCCAAATATATCTGAGTTTGTGATACAAATACAACCGTGTTTGTTTCACTATTTATGCTCTCTCGAGAGCAAGAGAATAAAAGAGGGAGTGTGTTTTGAAGTGAATAAAAGATGGAGTGTGTTTTGAAGTGTGTTCCAAACATATACATGGTTCCTGCAGAATATGTTTGGGAAAATATGTTAGAGGGGCCGTTATTTTCAGCGTACGGCATTCCAATCCATTGCTTGAAGTCATCGCCACCGGCGATGGAAAAGTTTCTGTCCATGAAAATAATGGTTACATAGTTTTTTCAAAACCCAGTTTGCGGTTTCTTTGATTAGAAATTTTTCAAAAACCGGTTTTCGGGTTTAGTTGGGTAAAACCGGGTTGGAAAGAAAAATGCTTCCAACTTTTTGCAAAACCATTGAGTGACTACCTGACTGTCGGTTTAAGACGTTATTCCTTCTCATGATACACATAAATTTGGATTAAACATATTTCTCTTTGGCTAAAGAGAGGTGTTTAATGAAAAGAGTATAAGAAAACAAATGAACGAATTGTTTGAATATTATTACTTTCATGTACTCTTTTCAATCATGAACTACTTAACAAAATTCTCATCTTCCCGTACGGGGTGGTTTCTATCATAGAGTAATGTCATATAGAGCTGCCATTCTTCTCATCTGACATTTCCTTTCGCACTATTCATAAATATATACTAACAATATATTATAACAAACAATTCGTTTAAATTTCAGTTTTTCATCAAAACGACATGAAAAATTTAAATCAACAATTTTTGTAATTCCATCTGGTGTAAGTCAATTTACGTCAAATAACCCTCTAATGCACCGAACGCACCACGAATAGTGTGAAAGGAAATGTCAGATGAGTAGAGTGGCTGCTCTATGTGACGTTGCTCTATGGTTACAACCTCTTTTCAAACAATTAGTTCTCTGAGAGAAGTGTTACAAAAAAGGAATTTCCCCAAATATCTCGAGAACCATATGACAAAAATTGACAGAAATTTTGTAGGTTTCATACAGGAACTTAAAATAGGGAACAAACTTCTCTCATCTGATGTTTCATTTCACACTCTTCGTCGTAGGTTTGTGCAAATGAGATATATTCGACGTTAAATAATTTACGCCAGGTTTAGCTACAACAACTGTTGACTTAAATTTGCCATGTTCTTTTGGTATAGAACTATGAAATTTAAATGTATTTTACACTTTTTTGTTGACTTTTATTATTGGTTTACATTTGTGTTGTATTTAACACAAATAGTTTACCATACAAACACGAAATGCCGTTGGTGTTGTCTTGTTGAACGTTTTGTACTAATGCCTCTTGGTATTATTGAACCCATGTATTCCACCATACAATATTTACTTGCAGCCATACCTATGAAGTTAAGAATATTGAGAGAATAAACTTTTAAATTCTAATTTCCTCTATGATAGGTTTTTACCATAGATAAAGGAAATAGTAGATATCACAGATAAAGGAAATAATGGTTATAGCGCGCCCATTGTCAACTTTGTTCACTAGGTGTTGTGCTGTACTAGTGCCACTTTCACTGAAGTTTCCCATAATTCACATTGACGTTTATTCAAAATTGTGGGAAATTTTTCTTAAAGTAATTTACACAAGGGAAATGTGATAAAATTTAAATGATTTTATACTCGTATAATACCATTTGTTTCTTATATAAAAATCAATTTCAAAGCAATGAGGCCGGTGTTGGTATATCTATAAAAGAAAACCTGTAACACCGCCCAAAGATGAACATACCGGAACGCCTTTTTAATATATAAACTTCCCCGGGCAAAAACTGTAGCAACTTCTGTGGTCGCAGATGCCAAACCGTTAGAGTGTCTGAGGACTCCAAACAAGGAATGGTAGCTGAACCGGAGGAAGAACCAATTTATTAGGACTTAGTCGGTGGTGTCATGGCTTTGCAATTCGATTGCCATGACATATTCTACTTTCAGTAACGTGTTGTATTCTTGTTTCGAAGTGATATTTTTATTGAAAATAATTTTTTCTTTTGATATGAAATTTTAGAGTTTTAATGTCATATTTTTAGACTTTTGGTTTTGGGAACAATATACCATTTATTGCTTTCAACGACATCTAGAATATTACCGATTACACTAAAATTTTCCCAACACTTGTGATTTATCTATTAGTTTACTTTATGGTTTTTACTCGCGCTACGAATATATAAATAAACAAATATGTTTAGAAGAAAAAATCATAGTTCGACAAAGGCTAACATTTTTCTGTCACTTTTGGGCTCCCACTGTGTAGCTCCAGCAGAATCTGTTTAGTTACAATAGTGCAATTTCAATAGCACTGCACTTCAGCTATGCCTGTCTGAACTTTTATCTTGATCCGACAAACCGTTTAGAATCGGCTGAATTATTTCCAAATTATTTGAAGAAATTCCCAACAGTGCATTTGTATAACAAACGACAAGCGGCGTATGAGTTATAAAAACTAACCAAAATACATATGTGACTCATACGCCTACGAAAAAACGAGCCGCCAAGTATTTTCTCCAGTACATACCAAAGATGATAGAAATACCATAGATGCCTCATTCGTTTATTTACCATTTTCACCAGAGGGCACATGCTGTTTCTGTACGACCATTTTTCACTCGGAAGAGACGAAAAAGCACTCAAAATTAATTATTTATTTTTAATTAAGCATATCGCTTTTAAATACATAAAGAACAAAATCGTGGTTAAATATTAAATAGATTTTTCAATAGTTTTTGTTTCCAGAGAAATTTGCCCATTTCCACCATTGCTGCGCCTTCTAGAAAATGTCCCATGACTTTCAAATCCACCACTTCTATTTCACCATCTATGGTATTTCTATTATCTTTGACCAACATCTAACAGCAGCAACTCCAGAAATCGTTCAATCCCATTTTATTTTTATCATTATCATTTTATTTCAAAACAACTTTATAATGACCTAACTAGCGATGCAGATTTTAGTGGGGTCCAAAATCGGTGGAGGCATATATGTATATTTTTTTGTATCTTCCTGATTCTGTGCTAAGCTCTGTTTATGTCTCACTCAGTCTTCTTGGGACGAAGACTTTGATATTGGTATTGTCCCTCTATATTACAGAGTGCACTTCAAAGGACCTACAATTCGTAGGCAAATTAAATGATTTTGCTTTTGATTTGTATATTCTTAAACTCAATAAAATTTTGCACAGTGCACACAGGTGCTCATTCGAAATGGAGCCAAAAGAAAACACGGGAAAGACTTCCATAGTTTTCGAGTTTATTAACTGTTGCTATAGGGTTAAAAGAAAAGTTCATCTCGTACAGATGATTGCACAATCTACTTTGACTGCAGAAATAACTCGAGAGAAATGCAATCTAACAATTGGGTTATATTCAATTGTTTGAAGAATTTTGTAAGAAAGATGTCATTTAAATTTGTATACAAATTGAACTGTTTATTGCTGACTTTGAGCCGGATACATTGTAAAGGAGGGCGTGCTCTTCAAAAATTGAGAAGGCCGAAGTGTCATTCTCAACACACTCCATTAAACATCAATGGTAAATGGCTTGCTCCTTTCAAAAATGGTTTATATCGCTATATAAGGCATTTGATTTCACAAAATGATCCTACATGCCACACAGCGGTGATACAATTGACTTATTGAGTTGGTTCCCGTGGAGCCACTTAAGTACTCCGAGTGTACCAAGAGGTATGGGTGCTGCGTACTGATCGCAGATCAAAGCGTTGGAAAAAGCGCCTAATGCATGTTTGAAGGTTTCGGCACATGAATCCATTATATTGATACAAACGCATGGAGTCGAAGAAGGGACGGCTGTTTCCCGGTGTGACTATTTTTGTCGAGGAAGAAATTGGAAGAACGCTCAGATTAGGCAGACGTGGGTGTTACTATTATCAGAATTAGTCGAATAAGGACCTCGGTGGTACCCCATCTCTATATTCCTGGATGTGATTGAAGAAAGACGAACATTAGTCCCCTGGCAATCCAATTAGTGATTTGCAAAAATATCCTAAGATCATTCAGCTTGATTCCTTAAATGTCAGTTAAGTCCAACATGAAGTGAAGTAAGATTCTAGATATTATAACCTACCCACACAAAAAGCCGGGCAATATGTTAGGTGATAGGAAATAGGTACGTTCCGTTCCTCCTTTCATACCCATAGCTTCTGCCGTAATCATGAGTTGAATGTATGATTCAGTTCATAACTTGGCCATACGTGCTTGATGATCCTGTATTATTGAGCCTTCATACCGTCGTATCATTCGCATGTCTAAATGCTTTGGTTTTAAGCATGGACATAGCGACATCAACATGCTCCATATCCGGTGGAAAAGGTAAGGTAGTCCCTAATCAGCCGCTTTATGGTTTCCAGAAATGCTCCCGTGCTCCGGTACCAATATAAGGTGGATATTAAACTGCTTGACCATCTCATTTAAAAATACACAGAGATTTTATAGCATTTTTTGGTCAGAGTAGATCTTTATACCCAGGCGGCAATGGCGTTTCGTCCCAGCCCAAGGGTAAATTCTCCGAATGCCATGCAAACTCCAGATACACGCCTTCAGAATAGACATCAAAACCTACTTTCATATGTACTTTGGGGATATCAGCTCGGAAGCCTAAATACGTCCCTTCTAGTTCTGCCTGTTCGGGATATGAGTGGAGAAGATTATGCCATAGATGAAAGTGGGTGTCATGTAATCGACTTCTATTGTTGTTTTCTGCAGAACCCCCTAAAATCGTCTTATGCCCATATTGGCTGACGGTCCATCACGAAGAATGTCGTACGCGGTTCACCAACATTGCAGCTATTTACCTGCCCAGGACCTCTATTGGTAACAGATGAATCATAAGCCCCAAAGGTGATACACACCATTGAAATTCTCTATTCTTTTGTCAAAAGGTCAAATTTTCCAGTACCTGTCACAAAAAAAGTCAGTGCCGTCAAGCAATATCGGACGGACCACAGCCGTATACTTATATATCCATTAAACCATTTACCGGTATAAGGCCCATCGTTCTTCCTGGAAGATACTTTTCCACATTATCTAGATACGTTGATATTCCATCAGAGAGCAATTGCCTCAAGTATGATGCAGCAAGAACAGACTCCCACCGTCAGCGAACCATGTGAGGTTCCTACCAAAAGCCAACCAAATGAGGTTCATCTTCCAGCGAACCCGACGATGTTATCACAGCCGTAGAACGATAGGTAACTTTCATCACTAAGGAACAGGAATATATTTCCACCAACTATGTAGGTGCCAAAAGATGATCCCACCACCAGGGGTATAAAGATATTCCCACCGCTAAAGAATAAGACGACGATTTCCCTAACTGAGAACCAGATAGGGTTCCATCGAAATGAGGGGCTGATGGCGTTCCCATCGCCAGACAAGCAGAAATTCTCACCGTCGGAAAATGAAAGTAAAATCCCGCAGCCGGGGAAGAATATGAAGTTTCCACTGCCATAGAATTAAAAGGGTTTTCCGCTCACAGACGACGTTACTTCTGCTATGGGGCAACAGGAAATTCCCATCAACACAAAGAACAGTACAAAGTTGTCACCCTAGGGAAGATGAGGTTCTGAGATTAAACAGGTTCTATACACGTTGAAAAATCTGTATTTTTTAATTTTTGGATACAAATATAACGTGTACGTAGCGTTTCCCAAATATACTGTACTTGCGCCCAAACACATTGTGTTTGCTATTCAATATCATATGTTTGAGACACAATGATTAAAAGGCTATAATTTATGTTTTTGAGACCCAAATGTGGCTTTGCTTGTTGAAACCCGCTAAAACCAAAAACGAGACAACCATCAAAGAAACAAAAAGGCAGCAGATCTTAAATTAATGAAACCATTCTTGCAAACATATACATGTTTCCTGCAATATGTTGCTAGGGCCGATATTTTTCAGTATGTACACAAGGAACAAGACGTTCCTAATGCCAATGGATACTACAAACACTCAAAAAGACGTGATCTAACTGTGAAGACAACTTTCACTAGAGAATATCTTTTATCCCAAAACAATTCAACCTTGTGATGAAATTTAAAAAAAGAAAAACGCTATGACGATACTACGATTTGACAGTCAATTAAAGCACCAACAGTTGTACATCCACCCTCGTTTCGTGTGTAGTTAGTTTTTCAGAGATTTCTAGTTCATCTGCTAGTTGAAAACGCGGAAAGAAAAAATGTAACAGAATAGTGGAAGTGACCGTAAAACATAGATACGAGCACACACTTATGGCTAAAAACAAATACATATGCAGCTTAATTTACTTCATATACTACCACACTCATATTTATATATTTATTTTTGTTTTCACAGTTATTTGATTTACGAATTTAATTAATAAATAGCCAAACAAAAACAATGAAATTACTTTCTCCTGCTCCAAAACCAAAACGTGTTCAGAATGCATGAAATCGTTAATCGTTTCCACTACGATAAACAGGTTTAAGGACATCATTACAATGGGGAAAAAATAAACTGATACTGGATTTGAAAATATCTCGCAGCTTAGTTGTTTGGAAACCATGGACTGGCACGGGACACGTGTTCGGCTGCATCACGTAATGTCTCTTGATTTACCAACGAGCCCGGTTGTTGCAAACGATTGCGACTTATTATCGATGTGATGCGAGCGGGAGAGCCCGTTATCGCAGACAAATTGGGATTTTCATCGCCATCGTCAATACGCCAATTATTTCCCACAGATGGTCCTGGAGGATGAATCTCTGCACTTAGACGTCTTTGCCGTGTTATTAGAAATTCAGACTGATAGAATTGTTTTCGTTTCTTGAGAAACTCGTTACGCCGTCTTTCACGATCTGCAGTATCGTCTTCGAACGGATTGGAGACTCTTGAAGTGTTTAAGCTCATATTATCACTGCTATTATTGTCATCACTGTTAGCATGTAGCAGCATATTGGCCCGCTCAAGTGCATCTTGCAGACGTTTGTGCAATTCGTTGGCCTCAACTGGATCGGCATGTCGGGGAAATGGAGTTTTCGATTCTGGTATTGACATGAGTCCATAGTCCTTTTCAGCAGGATGATTTGTTAGACGAATATTGTTTTCATCAAAACGTAATCTTTTACTGTCGTTCATGCGGTTATCAGCTCTGGCTGCCATCTTGCTGGGATACTCCTTTTTTTGAAAAAATTAAACCTTGAACAAATTAAATTGAAAAAAAACTAAACGAGTTTTATAAAATTTTGGAAAAGTAAATCCAAGGCTAGTCTGTCGTGACGATTTATTACCGACCAAATGTATTTTTGTCGCACAACAACATAACAACTTAATTCGCTAATCCCAGTTTTGAAATATTAAGTTTTTTTTGAAAGAAATACACTTTAGTTATTATTCTCTGTTCTACACCATTCAGAAAAGCTTCTGCACTGTGTAGTGTATGCATGATAGCTACATCAACATACTGTACTTACAGTGCATGCATACAATGAAACATTGAGAAGGTCAAGATCTGTGCACGTAAATGGATAGGCAAGTTTATGACCCACTTATAGTCAGTTGTGATTTTTGTGCTGATCGCATTCTTCCAAGTCCGTTGACTTCATATTCATATGAGTAATAAACACAGAGCAAACACACACACACACATGTGATATGTCATATACAAAAGAAAGTGACGAGGCGGAGCATTGATGACTGTTTGGGATATTGGGTTACGTTAGAAATCGAGCTCAAATATCCACACACCACACACACTAATAATAATATACAAGATATGGGAGTCCAGCTTGTAGATAAACAAGCAACTCCATAGAAATAATACTTTTGATTTTAGATTTAGTTTTACATTATAAGACTTAGATAAGTTTGTCAAATGTATCTAGATGTAAGAAAAGCGTTTGTATAAAAGCCGGTGCTAGCCCGGAAAATAAAGGGTTCTCTACATGGAACAAAAGCGAAGACACATATTGCTTTTTTATTTCCCTACATCAGTTTTCGCTTATTACAAAATGTTTCCCCCCCTCCCGATCGGTTCAACTTCTTGAGATATAGGTCTTTACAGCTTGAGTATACAATCGCTCATATCTCAGGTATCTATAATCCGATCTGGTTGAAATGGATGTCATTACAAAGGTCTTTAGAAACTATATAAGACCCTATATAAAGATATTTTGTTGTTAACCCATTAGGTTCCACTAAAAAAAGGTTGTTGTAACCTCACTTTTTTGAAACTTATTGTTCCCCAAAAAATTACCTAAATAAAGGGTCCGCCAAATATCTTTTTTTTTGAAAATGCTATAAAAAAAAACTACTGAATATTTTTTCAAATTTCTTTTTTTATTTGAAAGTACAATCCTTCCGGTTAATAATGGAAAATAATTTCATTCAAATGGCTGCCTCGGCTGGCCACGCAGTAGCCTACACGATCGGTCCAATTTGTGCAGCTTGTGTGTGCAGCTGTATTTCAGCAATGACTTCACGAATCGGCTTTTGAATGTATGCGTGCGGGTTTTCTGTGCCCCAAATGCGACAATTTTGCTTGTTTACATACCCGCCAAGATCAAAATGAGCTTCATCTGAAAAGATGATTTTTTTGGCAAAATCGGCATCTGCAGCATTGCCATGACTTTCAAAGTAATGTCGCAATATTTCCCAGCGTTGTTCAAGCGTATACACAACCATATTCGTTCAGCGGAAGGATAAAACTAATTATCTGTCAAATCAGACATGAGCTAAGTGTTACCATTCACGAAATAAGCACTAGTTGAAAAAAAAAGTTAGATGGTGCACCCTTTACATATTCTTTCGATAGGCTCCGATAATTGGCAAAACTTTCACATTTCTTTTCAGGTATAATACTCGCCTGTAACTCTTTAAAGACCGGAGTCATTCAAAGTTTCGATAAACATTTTTTTTAAATAATTTTTTGCATGGGGGTCTTTCTGTTTCATAAACAAATTACAAAAAATTATTACAAAAAATACCACAAAATACTATGCCGAAGCCGCGAAGCCGGTGTTGGACCCACCCCCGAGAAGAAAATCCCTAAGCCCGGCCACGCACAAACGCCTTAAATCACAAACTATGAAGCTGCTGTTAAATTAAATAAATTTTTTCGATAACTCGTTCTGTAAAACTTGTAAAAACTAAAGGTTGATTTGAGTTGTGGGTTAATTTTGTACCTATTTATTTTTTAAACTGAATACATATATTGAAGGCTTATAGATGAGTATGATAACTTATAAAAAAGTTGAAGACTTGCCTAGTATGGGAGTCTAGTAAAGCAACACATATACTAGGGCATTTTTTGGGGAAAAATACATGTTTATCAAAAAAGTGAGATTAAAAATATTTTTTTTATTGGTCCCCAATGGGTTACTAAAAACAAATTTCCAAAGACCTTTCTACTGAAATTTATTTCAACATGATCGGATAATAAGCGGCTGACTTACGCGCGATTATACATTCAAGCTTTGGAGGCCTATATTTCGGAAAATATGGACTTGCGGCCAAATTTTTTATTTTTTTTTCATCACCGTTTACTGCCCTATCAGGCCCAAAAAAAAACAAAAAAATTGGCTAATCGCAATTAAAGTGTATTTGTTCCCTGGTATTATTAAAGCAATACTTTCGAACATCAACCGCCCATCTGCAACAAACCCATTGTCATCAATTTGCTGAGAGAGTTGGTGTCCCTATACGTCATTACTCTATGATTCTGTGTATAGAGAAATGACGTATAGAGAAGCGATTTGATTCAGTAAATTTACGAAGTTTGGTGTGTTGCATATGGACGTTGCATGTTGGAAAGTATTGCTTTAATAATAACAGATAGGGGCAATGGCTCAACCCAACCAACAAGAAACTAGCAACGGCATTTTGATTGTAACAATAAAATTTAACAACAAAGTCCAAAATATGTTTAATATTCAGATTTTCATCAAAACGACATGAAAAATGTAAGTCAACAATTTGTGGAATTTGTGGAGAGCTGCCATTGTTCTCATCTGACATTTCCTTTCACACTATTCGTGGTGCGGTCGGTGCGATAGAGAGTTATTTGGCAGGTGGAATTACAAAAATTGGTGACATCAAATTTTCATGTCGTTTTGATGAAAAACGGAAATGTAAACGAATTACAGGAATACCTCGTTTAGTACTGCTTCCATTAGTATGGTTTTTCTATAGTACGGTTTTGAAATTTTCAAAACCAAATTTAAAAATAAATAAACTTAAATTTTCAAAATAAATTTTTTTTTTATTTTTTAAATACAATTTTTGGTATTTTCACTTTATTATGAAAACATACATTTTTCAGTTTTTACCCTTTATTATGAAAACATGAGATTTTCGGTATTTTCCCTTGATTATGAAAATATACAATTTTCGGTATTGTATGAAAAACAAATTCTTTTACTTACTTACTTATCCGGTCTCGAACAAGCCCGGGGGGTCATGGACCTTACAAAACGAAGATAACATATTTCGCCAACCAATTCGATCTTTTACTTTATTTCTCCAGTTGGCAATACCAAGTGCCAAGCCATTGCCTCTATCTGGTATTATTAAAGCAATACCGCCCATATTCAACACACCAAATATCATTAATTTACTGAGAGAGTTGGCGTCTCTATACATCATTACTCTATGATGTAAACTGGTGAGAGCCATAGAACCCCCCTGAAGCAAGCGTGTTTATGACGCTCTCCTGTAAAACATATGTTTTTTGTTGATATTTATTGAACACTTTCGTAACATACTTCCCTTGAACTTCAAATGAGTACTTTCGCTCGAAATGCAGCACACGATTTTGAGAAAAATGGGAATTTAAATTAATTGAAAAACTCTCGGAGAACAGCACATGGGAGAATGTTATTATTATTGTAATTATTATTATGAATTATTGGATAGCATTTCCAGTGCCTTATCCAAAATTCAGAAGATTGTTGAAGATTGTACAAGTCATAGACTAATACATACATACATACATAGATACATTTATTCTCTCAATAAATTAAACGTCATAGGCACGGTGGAAAGAAAACATTGGATGGTGGAAAACATGGGTTCAATAATACCAGATAGAGGCAATTGCAAACAACGTGTTTTCAACGTGTTTCGTGTTTTTATGGTATACAAGTTGTGTTAAATACAATACAAATGTATACCAACGATAAAAGTCAACAAAAAAGTGCAAACTACATTTAAATTTTTCAGTTCTACACCAAAACGACATGAAAAAGTTAAGTGAACATATTAAGTGAACTACACCTGGTGTAAGGTAATTTTAAATTTAATTTCTCTCATTTCCACAAACCTACGACGAAGAGTGTGAAAAGATGAGAGAAAAAATGTATCTATGTATGTATTAGTCTATGGTGCAAGTATGCACTAATAAACCCATCAAACTTTTTGTAACCTCAAAAAGCGTAGGTAGGCGTAATTTAAGGGGCTACAAAGAAACTATCACAACATTTTCCCATCGCACACAAATCACAATTTATTTTGTTGTTGCAATTTCTATGTGCGACCCGATGCCTGTACGCCACGTCACATTGGTTTGGAAATAATTTTTTTTTTGTTTTTTAATTTTAAATGGAAATTTATGTTAATATTTAGACTTCCCTAAAAAGGTGTTGAACGTGCGTCAATCCTCCAAGTTATCAAGGTCATTGTGCGAGCACGCACTATACCTTAACATAAGGATTGGATTTTTTGAAGAAAGAGTTTAAGGGGGAGGTCTCGTACAGGTCAATACGTGTGTGCGTATACACTAGCTCGCTTCTAACACGTTCACAAACGTGTTATATGTTTGCCGCAAAAGTAAAATATAACAATTTTACCACAAAATTGTTCGTTTAGAACAATTCAAACGAATTTTACGATAATCGCTTTTGTTGGGGGCAAACGTTTGAACAGTTGTGGTCAATGTTGAGTATACGTAGCAAATGAAATATTTTTGTAGCAAACGATAACCAAGCGTTATTTTATTTGCGCTTATGAACAACCTTTAGTGGTATAATAGAAGTATTTAGCATACCTTTTGGTCGTAAAGTAATATAATACCCAGTGTACAACGAGGACGTTAATGCTGATCAACTAAACAACCAGCGGAAGTAAATTTTTTTAGGTTACCTAAAAGTGGCTGTCGCAATTGGCACAATTAGTCCACCGTTGAACCTGAAAATTGTTCAGATATGGTTAAGGGGCGTTTAAGCCATATGATGCATCATCCCTATATTCCAGGACGTGGCTGAAGAAAAGGCGTACATTGGGCACTGGCGAACCAAGTAGTACGCTTCAGAACGGTCCTAAGATCATTCAGCTTAACTCCCTGAATGTCTGTTAGATCCAACATGAAGTAAAATTGTAAATATTTTCTCCTACACATACAAAAGGCCGGACAGAATTAGATGTTCGACGCTCTCGTCCTCCTCTTCATCTCAACAGCTTCTGCAGTAATCATTAGCTGAGATTCAAAGGCTAGACGCGTGTCTGCCTATTAAACAGTGTCCACTGATCAAAGCTAGTAGCAGGAGATTTAGCTTATTATTTACCTCATAACTTGACCATACTTGCCTCGTGGTCCTGCAATTTGTGCCCCCAGAATATCTATCATTCGCATATGTGAGAGCTTCCGTCTTAAGCATCAAAGCGACATACCCACGTTCTCCATATCCAGTGGAACAGGTAAGATAATTCCTAATTTTACTAGCTCATCTAGTCTATGGAGCCCTGGAATATTCCTGTGCCACGGCAACCATATAAGTTGAATATCGAACGGCTTGGGAATCTTATTTAGAGTAGCGCAGCAGTTTTGGGCAGTTCTTGAAGTCGGGATTACAAATTGTAGAGATTCTATAGCAGGCTGACCGTCGCAGTAGATGTTGTTACTCTAGGCGGTGATGACGTTTCGTTCCAGCCAAAGGGCAACCAACTTCTTCGTTTGCCTTGACTTCTGCCTGAAAGACACTACTATGGTCTGGAAGCCTTTGTACAAAGTCTAGACCCAGCTCCTTAGAATAGACTCCAAACACTACCTTGCTATCTAGGTTGGAACCTAAATACCTTCTATAACCTGGTATGCGTCCCTTCCAGCCTTGTCTGTCTGGAATATGGTGGAGAAGTTTCTCTCAAAGGTTGAAGTGGATGTAGTGGGTCATGTAGTCGACTTTTACTGTAGATAGCCGCAGATCCCTCAAAATTGACACATGACCATATTGGCTGTATATACATGGCAAAAAATGTTCTAAGCGGATTTCCAACATTGTAGCCGTTGGCCTTCTCAGCAAATCTAGTAGTAAAAGGTGTAGGATATCCCCCAAAAACCTCGGTAGGGGTTGTGCGAAGGACAACCGTGATACATACTTCGTTCTTAATAGACTGACTGCATCGGTACTAAATATTATTTACTTCCTATCGGGCTGGATAAATGTTGGCTGCATCTCAACTATTTCTGCGTTCACACTCCATAAAGTACCCTATGTCACATAGATGGTGGGCATAATGAGCCACTTGATTGTCCATAACTGATATAGTAAATATTTTATTGCCATTTAATTCCGTGTATCCATCCACAACTTTGGCGTCGTTCCAACTCATCAATAGTGTAAACAAACCACATCACATCCACAGACATACATACTTTTTAAGGTTATCAGTTTAATCTACTGCAAACAATCCGATTTACACAAAAACTAAAGGATGTTAGCCGCATGCTACAAATTGGCGGTTATTTGTCTGCCCGTCCATCCGTCTGTCCATCGGACAGATTACGATTCCCTAAATACATACTCGTACACAACACATACATACCTACATATGTACCAATTGTGCCCACATGGGGCATTGTTAACATTTCAATTTTACAAACGCGACTTGGATGAATTGTGCGATAAATCAAATTGGCCCGATTGGTGGCACTAAAATTGGGATGGGCCCGTCGACAAGTTCGCCCACATGATGGGCAACAAGGAATTGTAAATCAAATCAAAACAAAAAAAAAACGGGAAGAGGCATCTGTCAACAAAATCAATTGAATACACAGAAACTCCTCTATGGACAACCAAATCTATGTATATTCCCGTTTCGCTTTATAAATTTTTGAATAACTATTTTTTCTACAGTATTTTAACAATATTTTTGAAGGGAGTGAATGAGAATAACCAACAAAATGTTAATTAAGTGCCAAAAAAATCGAATGTATTCGAGTGGAAACCCCCCTTCGAAAACTAATTCGTTTTTGTGTCCATGCCAAAAAATATCCTCCATGTCCACCGTCAAAGAATGCTGGCTTTCATGGCAATTAAATTCAACCAAAAATGGCTCAAATACAATATGTCTCCCTTTGAACGGCCCCTTGTGTTAGGTCATCTAATACATATTCGAAAAATTGTCATATCGATTTTTAGCAGCGCCAATTGAAATGTTACATAAATGAAAGCGACGAGGGACTTTTTCAATTAAGTCCAGAGTTTTTCGCACAATCATAGACATTTGAAGCACTGAATTGCAATCGATGATTGCCAAACGTTTATAATAAAAAAACATTGCCTTTTATATTGTCGAGACAATAGAAAGTCCAAAAATATTTTAAAATTAAATCAAAAGAAAAAATAAACTTCAAGGAATATTACTCAATTGGAAATATAAATGATATTCTGTACAAATGATTTACTGATACGTATCCCAAAAACAGCCCAGGAAAACAGGTGTTGGCGGATGGTGGACAAAGCTACTAGGAAATTTGCGGGAATCCATGAGAAAACTGACGTAAAGATCTAAATTAAACCAGGACTGGACTACGTAGAAGCCCAGCGTCAATCAGTTTAAAAAGGGAAATAAAAAGGAAAAGAAAAAAGAATAAGAGAAAGAAGTCCATCACTTTTATTGACTATTTTACAACCTCATGAGGTCAGATGTCATACACATATTAATTAAACAAACAAATAAACAAATTTTAACATATTTCTGCAACTGGTTCTATCCTTCGCCTATTCTTGCCAGTTGGCAACACCAAGGGTACGGAGGGATTCTTCGGCGTGGTCTTTCCAGCGGACTCTTGGTCGTCCTCTTTTCCTGCTTCCATCGGGTACGTTATCAAAAATCTTTCGCGCTGGCTCAACTTCAATGCAATTGGCCTAATTCGATTCACCTAGCTAAGTCCCCTAGCTAATGCATATTATATAGCTCTGGGTTCCAGCGACGTCGGTACTCGCCATTTTCTCTAACAGGACCATATATTTTACGGAGAATTTTTCACTCGAATACTCCCAGGTGTTTTTCATCCGCTTGCGATATGACCCAAGTTTCGGAGCCATATGTCAAGAGAGGTAAAATGAGAGTCTGATATAGATGGACTTTTGTCCGTCGAGAGAGGGCTTTGTTCCTAAACTGCTTGCTGAGCCCAAAATAGCATCTATTTGCCAGCACAGTTCTCCTATTTATCTCCAGGCTGACGTTATTGTCCTTGTTCACAGCGGATCCAAGGTAGACAAATTCATCTACCACTTTAAAATTAAATCGGTTGTTAACGTTCAAGTTCGAACCAAGACCAAGTTTCTCTAGTCGTTGACACCATCCATTTTGTCTTGCCCTCATTAACAGCAAGACCCACCTTCGCTGATTCCTTTCGATTCTTGAAAATACTGCAGTGACCTCTCGCAAATTTCGCCCATTGATGTCCACGTCGTCAGCATACGCCAGCAACATATGGCTTTTCGTGTTAATGGTCCTGTTCGTATTTACTGCAGCTTTTCTCATTATTATCTCCATTAAGATGTTGAAGAGATTGCACGAAAGTGTGTCGCAACTTTCACTGCTGATTTGGTATTGGTCAGCGTCATTCTACAGAGGCTGATCAGTTTTGTCGGAATCCCAAGTTCAGACTTAGCTTCGCACATTTTGCCCCGCATGGGGCTATCGAATGCAGCTTTATAATCGAGAAAAAGACTGTATGTATCAATTTGCTTTTCGTGAATATTTGGTCAGTCGTGGACTTGCCTGGTCTAAAACCACATTGATAAGGTCAAATCAGGTTTCCAACAATGGGCTTTAGCCCTTCACATAATATGCTCGACATAATTCACATAATATGCTCGCCCTCATTAACAGCAAGACTCGCCTTCGCTTATTCGTTTTCGATTCTTG
The DNA here is from genome assembly GCA_963931995.1 of Phaonia tiefii. NCBI lineage: Eukaryota > Metazoa > Arthropoda > Insecta > Diptera > Muscidae > Phaonia > Phaonia tiefii. The sequence continues at coordinate 148,729,201 of OZ008367.1, read as the reverse complement.
AAAATACTGCAGTAACCTCTCGCAAATTTCGCCCATTGATGTCCATGTCGTCAGCATACGCCAGCAAAATATGGTTTTTAGTGTTAATGGTCTTGTTCGTATTTACTGCAGCTTTCCTCATTATTATCTCCATTAAGATGTTGAAGAGATTGCACGAAAGTGTGTCGCCACTTTCACTGCTGATTTGGTATTGGTCAGCGTCATTCTACAGAGGCTGATCAGTTTTGTCGGAATCCCAAGTTCAAACTTAGCTTCGCACATATCAAAAGCAGCTTTGTAATCGAGAAAAAGATTATATGTATCGATTTGCGTTTCGTGAATATTTGGTCAGTCGTGGACTTGCCTGGTCTAAAACCGCTCTGATAAGGTCCAATCAGGTTTCCAACAATGGGCTTTAGCCCTTCACATAATATGCTCGACAAGACGTTATACGCGATGGATAAAAAATTGATACCGCGATAGTTAGAACAAATACACGGATCACCCTTTTTGAATACAGGACATAATATACTGAGACTCCAACCGTCAGGCATAGATTCCCCCTACCTTATAACGCATACTAGTAAATATATGTGGGTTAGCAGTCCCTCGCCACCATCCTTAAAAAGTTCAGCGGGTAGATCATCCACACCAGCGGCTTTATTATTCTTAAGCCGGGAGATTGCTGTTCTAATCTCGTCTTGGTGGGGGGGGGGTTACAATCTACACTACCTTCCACTATCATTACCTCCTGATCTTCAGTGGAAGAATCTGAGTGGAGTAGTGCTGAAATGTGGTATTACCACATTTTAAGCACACACTGCTTATCAATCACCAGATTCCCATTCTCGTCCTTCACATTTCGGTCTTTTCATTCTCTCTCTCTCTCTCTCTGCTCCCACTGCTGTCCCCCCCTCTAAATAATTGATTTTCGTCCCTTCTCAGCCTCTTGTACCGCTCATTCACAGCACGCATTGTAACTGACTGTTTCGTTGCCATACGTGCAGCGTCTTTTTTCATCAGTTGCAATGCGACATTCTTCGTTGTACCATGGCTTATCCTTCGGCGGTTTTTGATAGCCAAGTTCAGTCCTTGAAGCGGTTTCCAAAGAATGGGAGATGTGCTTCCACTGCGCATCTGGGTCTTCAAGAGGGGGGGGGGGGGTATTCTGCCCTAGCAGGAGAGAGAGTTTCTGTTGATAGGGCATTGATATCTCCGGCATTTGTAGATTGTCAATATCTAGCTTTTCCCGTGTTCGGCTCCGTACGTTTTTCGCCCTGTTCAGTCTTGTGCGAACTTTCGCAGCCACCAGCTAATGATCCGAGTCGATATTGGCACCTCGAATCACACATACATCGATTTCACTAGAAGATTGCCTGCCATCTATTACCAAGTGATCAATCTGGTCCTTCGTTCTGCGATCAGGAGATAAGCAAGTCCCCTTACGTATATCCTTATGCTGGAACCGTGTGCTACTAACTACCATGTTCTTTGCAGTGGCGAAGTCTATCAGCCTTATTCCATTATCGGAGGTGGTATCATGTAGACTGTGATTACCGATGGTTGGTCGAAAGACACTTTCCTTTCCTAATTTGGCATTAAAATCGCCTAGAATAATCTTAATGTCGTGGTCAGCGTTCATATACTTCCTCCAGGCGCTCATAAAATGTTTCCCTGACCTCATCATCCTTATCCTCTGTCGGTGCGTGCACACAAATTAACGAGATGTTGAAATATTTCGCTTTGATGCGAATTGTGGCTATGCGGTCACTCACTGGGTTGAACCTAGAAACAAGGTGTCGCAGTCACTTGCCAACTATAAATCCGCACCCGAATTCGTGCTTTCTCTCATGGCAGCTGTAGTAAATATCGGAGATTTTCTTTCTGGCGGAACCATATCCTGTTCATCGCATTTCCTGGATAGCTGTGATGTCAGCTTTATATTTTTTGAAGTTATCCGCCAGTTGGAAAGTGGCACCCGTCCTGTAAAGTGTTTTGAAGTTCTAGGTACATATCCTTAAATCCTCGTTCTTATAACGTTTGCGAGGGTCGTCAACAGTTAGGGGGTTCGTTCGTTTACTTTTCATGTGTATTTTCATTGCCTATATAACGGTGGCAGGAGGCAAATCCAGCCCACCGTGGTTTACATTTTACCTACTGCCAGGAGGATCATGCTTCAGCCACCCATTATGGAATTGACGCTAACCAGTATGCCATGAGTCGAAACTCGATTTTGGACCTCCCAATTTTGATCTGCTGTTGGCCACAGATATTGGCCCATCCGCCCTCAAAGGACTGAAGAATATGTCCACTAGTTCAAAGAGCTTCAGTGACAGGGTCGCCTAATAATTCTGAGACGTATCAGTGATCGCATAACCAATTAGGCTGTTCATTCGTTTCGCCTTCTCACTGTAGCTAGCTAACGGAGGTTTCCGATAAAGCCATTGCCTAGGACATACTGCGTGGAAGTAGTGAGCCCCTGACTACTCTCAAATGAATGGCTATCAGAAACTTTCCAACTCCATGAAGTCCAATGGTGTCAAATCCCAAGATCTTGGCGGCTATTTGAACTCGTTGCTTCGTAAGATAATGAGTCCTGGGAAGATCGTTCGCAATAGAGCTACAGTTTTATGCGTTGTGCGGCAAATGGTGCCTTCTTGTTGGAACCACATAGTCCACGTCATCTAATTCAAGCCATCTAATTCCCGATAACCGGCATCATATTCGAAGAAGTGCAATCCTATGACTCCGCCTGACCAAAAACCGTGAAAATCCACACGTTGTCGAGGCGTGCATAATTTTTTTCTTGATGGGCGTATGAATATTTAGTACCCCAAATGAAGTAGTTTTACTTGTTAAGGTCTCCCTTTAGGTAAAAATGTCCCATATCGCTCATGATGATTTTTTGTTTCATTAATCGGCATCAAGCATCCAATTCGTAGAATATACGGCGCTTCAGTTCCTGTATAAGTTGAATTTTAGAAACATGTAAAAATAGGTGTTTTGTTAAAATACTCTGAACGGTGCTGAAGGAAAGCATCAATGAGGTTGTCGCGACCTGAGCGAAGACGCACGGGGTTGTCACGTTTTGAACCGATTCAGTTTCTTTGAATTTCTACACCAAACGGCTGATTGTTGACTCAAGTGGCGGGTTTTGTGGACAAAAAAAAATCACGCAATGCGCCAAATGCACTTCTTGCAGAACGACCATTTTCATGAAACATTTGGATCACTTTGACTGCTTGTTCAACTGAGTATTGGTCCATGACTAAGTTTGTCAAAGCCTGTAGTTCCAATTGCCTGCAAAAATAAAATAAAACATGAACATATCACAAATAATCGCCCCACACCCCAGCGCCTTGATAGGATGTTGTGAGAAACTAAGTCAAGTTTTAAGAGAATTTAAATTAAACCCGGACAGACACTGGACAGACTCGGTTCTGGACACATGTATTCAGTAAAATGAACATCGTTGTGTGTATTAAGAGAATGATGATGATAATGATAATAATAATGATCATAATATGTATTAGAAAATCAACTCCAATGAAATACAAAACAAATGGCAATATTTTTCCATGGCACACGACATGCATAGCAAATATTGTCAAGATGATAACTAAACTATGTACATACATTGATACAAACAGATGCAGCCACCACAACAGCTGACATTGATGACTTAATATTACCACAATGAAAAATACAACAGCAACAACTACCACAAAATGTATCATTATTCTGAATGGGATGCAACCATCCATTGGAATATGGTGTCTTACTACACAATATTCTTTATATGATGATGACTTTATACAAGGACTCTCCTCGTCCCTGATTTTTGTCAACGCTAAATCAAAATATAAACTACAGTCTGTCAATGAAATTTTAGTTGTTTTTTTTTTGCATCGTTTTTGGTTTTTTGATGATGAGATATAACAACACAACAGCTGTCTGATATGATTAGTTTTACCACTTGGGGTATGAAAATATTATGTCGTCTTAAATGGAAATTATTTTCAAGTGTCGAAATGAAATTGCAAAATACTAAAAACTTGTGAGACATGGAAGGGAAGATGGAATAAAACGAAGACAAATATGGATATGTATCACTAATAAAAAATCATTTAATAAACCCCAAAAGCAAACATTTATTGACACAAATTACTTTGGCATCCGCAATTCATTCGCTTCTTTATTTTTTTTTCGTTTTTGTTTTACTCCCGCAGTAGCTCAAGCATATGTTGCCAAATGGCAATCAAATTCCCATATGAGGGGGAAAATATATGGATTGAATACGTTATGAAATCCTTTGCATACCCACATACACACATCCTGTCATCCCTTAGTATCCACTTTATTGGATATTAAAATATACTCAACTCAACTTTTACATTGCAATAAAATATTCATAAAGATTTTGTTGAAGCTTCGAAAAAAGAAAGTTCAATAGTGCCAACTTTAACGTGGGGGAGGGAATGCAAATGTATAATTTACCATAACTGATTTTATGAATCTCCGCTTATCTAAACGACGCTAAACGAATATCTTGTTTCGTTGCAGTCATGGAATGAGGTCGCCAACACATTGGGAATTCGTTGAGGAATTTAGAAAAGGCTTAAATCAATAACAATAACTAATATAAAAATATATGGCAATGATGAGTATAAGAAATAGCGTTTGACGTTGATAGTTTAGCGCTACATGGAATATTTTAATCTGTAATATGACAAATTTTGAGTGGCATCAAATATTCTGGCTGCATATTGCAAAATTGTGGAAAGTGACTGATTTTTCTTTAAACTTATGAATATACAAATGCACCAAAAAGTTGATTTAAAACATTGCACATATTTTCATATTTTTTAAATTGGTAGCCCTCAGAATGTGGCAACGAAAACACTAATTTAGCAACCACAAAATTAAAAAGGGTGTGAAAATAAATTTATCCGATAAATTTATTTATCGAAGACACAAACCACTTATACAAAATTTCTAAAATCTCATTTTTTGTCAAAAAAAAAAGAAATTTTGTACAGAAAAAAGAGCCAATAAGCGTTTCTGAAGCCATTTATGATGAATATAGCATAATTAATTAGCTTTATATAGAAACAAATATTTTTTCTTCCTGTAAAAAACTGACATTGTTTATTTTTTATCTAACCTGGGTCGCTCACGACAAAGGTGAATGAACTTCTAATGTCTAGCCGCCTAACACCGTAGAAGCGCATAAACAGCGCGGCCTATATGTATATCCTGATTCCATTTGAGATCGGAGATATAGCCTAATTTATGAAGTGGCCCATGTCATTGACAATAATAATGATTTCGAGTGCTATTACTGGATACTACTGATAAAAGTGATTGGACTAACTATATATTCCAAATTAGCCCCATGGGAGCACATAACATCCCCATTACAAATATATGCTGATTCCATTTCAGATCGGAGATACAGTCATGTGTATGTACATAATTATGTAGTTAAACGAAGTACAGGTACATACCTGTATATCCGAAATTCACAAAGGGAACACATCCAAACACAGTTTGTCCGACTGCGCTCACACAGATTGTCCGACTGCGATCACAGATTGTTTGCTGTTAAACTCCGCCGAAGCGGCTTAACCGATTTGTATGAAATTTTGTGTGCATATCGGGTAGGTATCAGAATCGGCCAACATCTATTTTTCATACCCCTAAATGATAAGGATGACCCACCCCTATATAGAACACAGATTTGTCCGACTGCGAAACACAGATTGTAGCGGCAGCGAATAGTTGTCTTGTGTGGGTGCGGAGCACGCTCAGAGCAAAGAAAATAATGACGTGTTTATACGTATATAAAAATCAAAGGAAAAGGTACTTGGCCGATGATGGAGAATGAGAGAGCAAAGAAGACAGGAAGTAATTTTAAATAGTGTTTATTGATACTAATGACAGCTACATTATGTTTTATGTTGTTTGCATTGAACGAAAATACGCATTCCCTTTGATTTCTGTCCATTTTATGTCCAACGAAAATGTAAAATTGGTAAAATACAGCAGCAAATATAACTCTATAAAATGGCCTACTAACTCGTCGTCATGAAGAGGCATCGAAGAGAGTAATGGAAACTCTTAAGTATTACTCTATGATAAAAAATGACATATCAAGAGGCAACGAAAATTGTGTGAACTTGTGTAGCGTATGTACGAAAATACCAATGTATGTATGTACATGTGTATGTTGCTTTGCATTCTCTTTGTTGTTTGTGGGTATAAAATAAAAAGGATTAAGCAAGAAAATAATGACACTTGTCTTTAAATATTTTTAAGTGTTATTAAGTATTAATATTTTTATAAATGAAATGTCATCATATAATTGAACACCTTTTTTTATTATTGTGAAAGGAAAGTTAACTAGTATATGGGTGAGGAGAACTCTCAGAGCAAAGAGAATAATGACGTAGTTATACGTATATAAAAATGAGATAGCAAGAGAGCAACGAAAATTGTGGGAACTTGTGTTCCGTATGTACGAATATAACAATGTATATATGTATGTATATACAAGTGTCTGTTGTTTTGCATTATCTTTGTTTTTTGTGGGAATAAATCAAAAAGTATTAAGCAAGAAAATTATGACACATGTGCTTGCACTTGTCGTTAAATAATTTTAACTATTAATATTATTTAAATGTAACGTCATCATATAATTGAACGCTATATTTTATTTTCCAATGTAACATTTACTAATGTGTTCATTAGACTGGCCTTTTTTGGCCGATTTTCAAAAACCGAAAATTTTCGCACATAAAAACATCCGAAACTTCCGAGTGGTTCCGGGTTGATCATTTTGATTTTGTAATAGGAAATATGCTGAAATTTAAATCATTACTTTACATTTTCAACTTTTACGACCATGAAAACCAATTTTTTTATTGCTGTACTGTTCTTTATTAAAAACTGAATAAATTACCCTTTCAAAGTGCTGAAAAGTCAGAAATTGATTGAAGTACCATGGTACATGATAATATTAAAGCTGAGAAAAATATGAAAAAATTTTTAAAAAATAATAAAAAATTCTTCTTTCTCTTTATTTTTTTTTTTTTTATTAATGGAATGATTTTACATTATAATTCAGTAATTTCTATATTCATTTACTTTAAATATTTTGGTTAAGAAGAGATGCTTTGGTGTGCGACGGATACTTTTGTCGGTAGTGTTCGACCACTTGCAGCAAATACTGTTTGTCTTCTTCGTCGTACGTCAGAGCTCGGTTGAAATCTGTGATTAATTTCACAGCCCTTTGCGCTGAGTCGTTTACAACGGTCAAGTTTTGGCAAATTCGTTTTCCGGTGCAGTAATCTTCTCTATCTCGCCATGTCGAAGGATCCGAATGCAAAAACCCTTTCTAAATTTGCAAACGATCGAAAAACCGCTTTGTGCGTGGTGTGTCGAAATCACTCAAGTCTTTATTTCCATACGACTTCAATTGTTTGACTGTTACAGTCAATCGTTTTGGAATATCGACTTCATCATCTTCGTTATCAAGATTACCAAGACCTTGAACCATTTTCCGTTTTATCTCGAATGAAATTATTTCATCGAAAAACTAAGATTTGGACTTAAAAAAAAATGGTGTCCCATAACATCCCATGAAGGGATTGAGGAGAGCTTCTCACAATCAGTGAGATGTGCGCTTTCTAGGTTTATACTCACTGAATGGGACCTACAGTTTTGTTCCGGTTCCGAACGGTATTTTGAGAAGGTTTTTCATGTCTAAGTACTCGATAGTGTCGCCATCACTAAGCGAGGTGACCGTCGTCGAAAGAAAAGTAAGGTGGTCTGAGCAGGAATCGAACCCACGATCTCCTGTACATGAGCAGCGCACACTTACCATTGCACCACCGACGGCCACATTTGGACTTATTCCCATATAAAATTCAAATGGCCAACAAACTGAACGCAGCAGATTTCCCGATTCGCTTGGAAGTTTGCTAGAAGATGCTTCAAATTGTGGAAGAGGACGGAAACATATTGAACTGTCTTTTCATGTCTGACGAGGCCCATTTCGATTTAAACGGCAACATAAACAAACAAAATTGTCGAATATGGTGTGCTTCTAACCCACAGATACTCGATGAGACGGAATTGCATCCACTTCGTGTCACAGTGTAGTGTGTAGTTTCATCACGCTGCACTGTCGGGCCCTACTTCTTCGAAGAAAACGGTGACACCATTACGGTTACTGGCGACCGTTACTTGAGCATGTTGAGAGAGTTTTTCTATCCAGAATTACGCCCAATGAGAATTTCTTTAAACTCTGTGTGGTTTCAGCAAGATGATGCAATATATAGCCCGGCCTGTTATGACAGAATTGCGACGAAAATTTCCCAATAAGCTGATATCCAGAAACTCCACATTCCGCTGGCCCCCCAGGTCGCCTGACCTTTATCTGACTTTTTCTTCTGGGATTATTGCAAACAGGAAGTCTACAAAGCAAAAGCAACAAATTTGAATGAACTAAAGCAATCCATTCAAGAAACAATTGCGGCTATTCCTGTCTCAACTCTCCAAGCAGTAATGAACAACTTTTTGGTAAGATGTCGCACATGCATCAACGAGAAGGGGAAGCATTTAAATTCCATTATTTTTGAAACTAATTAAGCTATGTTTAATAAAATTGAATGAGCTTAGACATGAATAAAAGAAAAATGAATTCCATACACTGAAAAAATGTTATTTGAGTTTCTTAATGTAGCAATATTCATCAGCCAAATTCCTTACAAATGTAGCAATTGGGCTATGTTTATGGATCAATCAAGAGTTTCCTCAACCCACTTTGGCGTTGATAAAACGTTCATGCAAAGAATATACTAAATCGAATTCACAGTTTGTTCCACAACTTCCTTGTAGGGTATTATTCAAAATTCCATTCTTTTGCCATATTTTAATAGCTGCAGATAAGCTAACTAACCTTACAACAAAACTTAGAACTTTTAACTGCGAAGGATAGATCGATGTTAATGTTGTTGCAGAGAAAAACAAATTAGTCCCATTTTAATCATCGTTCTCCAATTTGTGGCTAACATAGAATTCATATCACACACACACGCGCGTAAACACTTATACATGTGCACTATCTGGGACATTCGATTTACGGATATGTTACTGCAATCATTGAGGTTAAACTCTCTTACCGCATAGAACAATATTGAGTGGTCGGATTTGTGGTTTGAAATTGAAGAAGATGATGATAACAGTTTCTACATGCATAGGACCATAAGAGTCAGAGTAGCTCCATTCAAATACACATGCACTTATACATGTAGCTGAATGTACATATGTATCTATGTGTGGGTGCTTAGGCTAAACAGTCGTGTGGAAGTTGAAAACTATACAGGATATATACAGGCTGCACTTGATGACATCCTGAATGATGACGATACTAACGATGACGTTGTTGATGGTAATGGTGAGTCCTGTCCTTCCCTTTTTAACAGCATAGTAATAACCCCAAAATAAAAGAGTTGATTCCAATCTCTCCAGTGGAAAGTGGGAGTGGGAGGGAATGGATGATTTTAAAACCTATCGCTGTCACGAAAAAGCTACTTCTTGCAACTGATTGCATGGTGGAGGCAGGACTCGTGTGTGAGAATATATATTTCGTTGCTATTGTGGTTGATGACTTTTTCCTGTGTGTAACAGTTTCTGTGGTAAATTGTCCAATGGTTGAACTAATTAAAAGAACTCATCTTCTTCCACATGTTACAGAATTTTTACCTGTAATTTAATCCTAACAGTAAATATCAAACATCACCTGGAACAGATGGGAACTATCATTTGTTTTATATAGAAATTACAGAAAGAATTGCAACTCATTTTGAGTTTCACATCTAAAAACCACACAAGAGGAAGTCAAATAAATGTATGAGGACAACGGTTTAAGAAGACCCTACTTACTTTAAATAATCACAGAAAGTTTAACCTTGCAGGAATTAAAGGAATACGATGGGTAGGATATTCCAGAGGACAAAATAGATGTCATGATAACAGAAATGAGTAAAAAATGTGTTTTTGTAATTCGATACAGGCGCAATATCTTACCACGAGGTTTTCAATATATTTATGGCTTGTTCCTCAATCTTGATCGAAAATCTAAGAGAACGAAACCCAGTCATTCGAATTCAACACAAATTTGGATCCTCTAAGTTGAAAGTTTTCGTTGGACTGGCTTCATGTTTATTTACAGACGTCAGCAAGCTTTTCCGACTTAAAATTTTATTAAAACAAATTGGCTCCATGGTGACGCTGCAGTAACTTGTGACGTTAACTGTCACAACGCAATTTGAAAATAAAAATTGAAAGGAGGATATTTTTAGGAAATCCTTATTGTATGGCGTTACAACAAAACAAAATTTACGGCATCAAACAAGTTGGAAGAGTCAAAATGAGTTGAGTGTATCGGATTTCATGAAGAATCTATTGCAGAGCTAAGGTATACAAAACAATGTGATAACAAATGTCCAATTACTGTCCAAAGATGTTGGTATCATTATGAAAAGTACAAATTCCCTGTATATAACTGGATAAAATCCAAGGATTTATAACAAATAGTAATTTGTATTGTAAGAACAGTTAAACTTCTTGCTTAGATTATAACTTATTTTGTATGGAGAACTAAGCGATAATAAGCAGTACTTGAAATCACCGCTTGCATTTCTGTCTTAAGCAGGCACAAAGTTGTCAGTGTGAAAATTTCAGAAAAATTATGTTAGTTACATAATGTTATTGTGATTCGAAAGATAAGAAAAAAAATAAATATTTCCATGACTTATTACATACCATGCGTTAGAGTTAGACGATGATATACAATTCCAAATTGTCGCTAGTTTGGTATTTTAGTTACTTGAGAACAAGCGATATTCGCTTGTAACGAAAACACGCCTGTGTTCAACTTTAAACTCACTTATCTTCGCCTACAGCTTTGTCACGTATTTTCAAGTCATGGTTGTCGCCGAAACAATCTATGATTGTTCGTTTCTTTGTATGGCTTTAGAAAGTCTATATACTCGTACACAGAAAAAAGTTAATACCCAAATCAAACACGTAATTTGTCAACTCAATTTCATTTATATTTGCTTTTTAGCTAATGAAGAAAATTATTAACTTAAGATTAATAAACAACCATAGATGGTGAAAGATAAGTGGTGGATTTGAAAGTAAAGGGAAATTTTCCAGATGGCGCCGGTGTGGTGAATATGGGCAAATTTCCCTGAAAACAAAAACTATTGAAAAAACTATTTAACCAAGCTTTCTTGCATTTTGTATTGTCAACAAATATTAAAAGCTATATGCATTTCTATTGTCTGTATTTTATTTTCAAATTGAAACAACAGAATCGAAATAAAAATGATATTTGAGTGATTTTTCGTCGCATCCGAGTGAAAAATGATCGCACGGAAACATCCTTTGCCCTCTGGTGAAAATGCGATTAAGCAAATGAATCATCTACGGATTTTATTCACCTATGACTCTACTACACAAATTGTAGGTCGGTAATTGAATATATTTCAATTAAATTTACAATCAGCTTGAGTATAAAGTTAATCAATCCTTTATATAATATTCGGTTAAATGTGTGCTTGTGTTGAATACACAATTAATCACCAATTTATTTATTTTTTCAATTACATACGTTCTCAACTTGAGCACGAAATAAATCAAAATTTTTTATATTTTCAACACGATTACGATGTTAATTACAATTCAATATTTGCATATCAGCTGCAACTTAATCAGAAATCTTTCAATATATACTAGTATGAAAGAAATGTCCCAAAATAATGTCCCACTAAATTTGAGTTAGTCCATTAAATCAAGAATTTTTCAAATTTCAAGTACACAAATAATAATATAATAATAATTGGTGCAATTGTATTTATTTATTTTTTGATTTTTCCGCAAATTTGTTCAGTCAAGTAATCGAGTAATTGACTCAATTAAAAAAATCCAATGAGTGTTCGAGCTGCCAGGCGATATGTTAACACATTTTGGTCCACGGTACCTGTCCGATTTCTATGAACACATTAGTAAATGTTACATTGGAAACTAAAAAACAGCATTCAATCATAGGATGACGATACATTTAAATAATAATATACATTTAAATAATATGAAAGACCAGTGCAAGTAATTGTGTCATTACTTTCTTTCAAAGAATGCAAAGCAACAGACACTTGTGTATACATCCATACATTGTTATATTCGTACATACGCTACACAAGTTCACAAAATTGTCGTTGCTCTCTTGCTATCTCATTTTTATATACGTATAATACGTCATTATTTTCTTTGCTCTGAAAGTGCTCCGCACCCTCATTTGCTTTGACTCACAATAATAGAAAACCAACCCGTAAAAAACATAGTTTTTGACTATAAATTCTTTATATATGACCACGCCCCTTTGTCCAATCCCGCCCATATTTGCAGGAGATCTTAGAATATGTAAACCTAACCAACATACCCAATTTTGTTCAAATACCGTTAACAGGAGCAGAAATACTGGATTTTTAATTTGTGATTTGTATTTTATCCAATCCCGCCCATATTTTGGTAGTTTATTTTTGTCGACGCCATAAGCCATTAGAAGCTTCAGCTCGATTGGATTACGGGAAAAGGGTTCAAAATCAATCCAAAGTTTTTTCGGCATACATTCATGCATACAGACAGGTGAAGTTAATATAAAGAATTTACATGATGACGTTTCATTTTATAACACTTAACACTTAACATATTATAACACTTAAAAATATTTAAAGACAAGTGTCATTATTTTCTTGATTAATACTTTTTGTTTTATTCCCATAAAAATCAAAGAGAATGCTAAGCAACAGACACATATACATACATACACATATTGTTATGTTCGTACATACCATAGAGTAAATTTATAGTAGAGCCGCCATTTGTCTCATCTGACGTTTCCTTTCACACTCTTCGTGATGCGGTCGGTGTGATAGAGAGATGTTTGACGAAAAGTGATATACACCAGGTGGAATTACAATAACTTCTTGCTTTAATTTTTCATGCCATTTTGGTGAAAAACTGTGAAATTTAAATGTGTTTTAAACTTTTTTATTGACTGTAACATTTGTGTTGTATTTAACACATTAATTTTAACACACAAAACGAAATGCCGTTGTTGTTATTTTGTTCGTTGTTTTGAACCATTGCCTCTATCTGGTATTAGTAAAGCAATTCTTTTCAACATCAAACGTATACATCACACGAGGACAAATGTCAGAAATTTGGTGAGTGAAAGATTTTCTCTACCCATATTTACTCTATGGTACATACGCTACACAAGTTCACAATTTTCGTTTCTCTCTTTCTATCTAATTTTTATATACGTATAAACCATAGAGTAAATATGGGTAGAGAAAATCTTTCACTCACCAAATTTCTGACATTTTTCCTCGTGTGATGTATGTATGTATACGTTTGATGTTGAAAAGAATTGTCAATTGCCATTGGCAATTGTACTTTTTGGCAATTGTACTATATTTCAAATATTTTATACAGTACAGGTTTATGAATTTGAAAGTACTATGAGGCAACTCCAATCGAAGCCACAAACCTCTAAATATAAAATACTTTAAAAAAGAATTGCCAGCAGTCAAATAAATTCAAAATAATTGAAAGCATTCTCATATTTCGTTATACAATTGGCATTCGATTCCACAATCTGAATTAGTATTGCCCGAGCAAAAAGAAATTCACAATTTTTAATTGACATTGCGAACAATGCGAACACTGATGTCAAGCTAAATATGTACATATATTAGGGTGATCAATTTTTTAGACAACATTCTCCCCAGGGCTTTTCTAATGGCAAATATTATATTAATGATAAAAAAAAACTATTTCAGTTCAATTTGGTAAAAAAAAACCTTACGCCACCGACAGCGCTTTCTAAAATGCCTTTAATATATTTTTTTTTAATTTTTTTTAATAACAATTTTTTTGAAATATGGTTTATACATATGTAGGTATGTAAACAAATAAGAACAATAAATGATTAAAAGTAGGTATTGTAAGATAGAAACTTTAGGTTCAAAGTACGCGATGTTTTACAAAGCGGATATATATCTTGTACTGTTTTTATTCCACGTTTGATTCAAAACTTTAACGCGTTTGGTGCGTAACATTTTTTTAACGATAGCAAAAAACTAAAAACGCAGTTCTTAATATTTGTCCATGCCCTACACGATTTTGTCTGGGGAGATTTGATATTTGCAAAAATGAAAAAAGTTATTACCCTAATGTATATATTTAGCGAAAAATGCTTATAAGAAAAATTTAATTTTCCAAAGAAGCAGTCATTCAATTTTAACAAATTTTTTAGATGACATCGGAAATACCTTCTCTTGCATATATTTTGCATCAGGTTTTAAGGAAACGACACTTTGACACTACAACAATGGTGAGAATCCAACAGTATACACATTGTCCTATCATTACAATTATCCTTGATCCTCATTGGGCTAAGAGTGTCAATAGTTACAGACACTTCTACCTAATCTACCCTAACATCCTTAAAATGTGTGAGGTATTTTTTGTTGGCGGGGGTACCATGATAAAACTTATCAGAGGTTTGTTTAAGAGGGCAAGTCCTAAAACTTGCATTCATAATCGAAAAATTTCTCTCTTAAACGTTGTCTAAGGTTGTAATTTTTATTGAACGTCTAAAAGCAATTTTTTGCCTCAAATATACCAAGTATTTATGCAATGTAAACACATCACAGCAACAAAAAGAGAAGGCTTCTAGTAGGCCCATAAAGGCAGTCAGTAGGCCCACCCTACAAATGCAAGTTAACATAAGGCGCCTTAGGAAGGGGAGACCTGCTTATTTCGATTTTTCTGCCAGGACTGCTGGGAAACAGCGTCGTAGAAGGCCTTCCCCTTCATGTCTTCTGGTAAGGTTGCAAATGGAAGGCGTCCTAAGAGCTCTGCAAAGAAAGGTCTGCTACAAGGCCTGGCAAAGAAAGACTTACGGATAAATTAAAAATACAGTAGTAACTCGATTCTTGCACATACTTGATACTTGCACACCTCGATTCTTGCAACATAGAAATGTTTTTCATTACGCACTCAGTACTTGCGACATTCGAAATTTTTAACTCGATACTTGCAACATTTTTGTATTACTCAGCCTTTACACGATGCCATTTTTTAACCATGCAATTTGCGTTTGTTGATAAGGGGTGTCGAGAAGCAAGAATGGAGGAAAAAATGGAATGAAGTGCCACCGCACTGGGTTTTATGCAATTTTATTGCATTCTCTTTGTGCTCTTTCCTCATTTGTTATGAGTTTGACATTTGATGCTACTGTTTCTTTCATTCTAGTTTTTCGTGTGTTGAAATAATTTAACAGAAGTTAAAAAAATAAAGTTAAACATAAAAATTAATTAAAAATAATAAAGAAAATATGGACCAGACAATTTATTAGAATTATGTAGAACAAAATTTCACCGCTTACAAAAAGGAACAACACATACAAGAACACTCACTAAAGAGAAATGTCAGAAAAAATGGCAAGCACTAATATCATGAGATGGCAACGTGTAAAGGCACGAAGATTTACGCTGCAATTTCAAAAGAGAATTGTTAAAAATGGCAGCTAAAAATGGCATCGTGTAAAGATGGTGTTACTCTTACGTGCTGCTTTGTTTACGTTTTCTTAGACTGAATACATTTCGGGAAATCCCCGTCTTTTTATGCTGCTGATGAAATGTTGTATGTAATTTGAATCAGTTTTAAGCTGACTATTGAGAGGAGCGGTGTCATAAACAGATGTATGTGACTTTTTTTTTGTATGGGAAATTAATACTCGGTGCTTGCGACAACCTCGAAACTTGCACAGAGCCGGGTTTTCATTACGTGCAAGAATCGAGTTTCTACTGTATGTGCGAATTACTTGCATATTAATAATTAATAAGTTTTTTAAATTAAATCTGCAACCTCAGCGTTTATACAAGGCGGATCAATAAGAACGTGAATTTGAATGAAATACTTTTTTTTTAAATTATTTTTCAACATAATCAACTTTTAGCTCAATACACTTAGTCCAACGTTTCTCCAATTTTTGTATCCCTTCCAAAAAATAGGATTTTTCGAGGTTTGTTTGATCAATAATTTCATCGAAGGAGCTAAATCTCTTTCCACCGAGCCATTTCTTTAGGTTTGAAAATCTGAAGTATATGGCGGATGAGGTACCAATTCGTAGCCCAATTCATGGAATTTTGGCATTGTGACTACACACGTGTGCACCCGTGCATTATCTTGACCATATTTCTTATTTCTTGACCATATGTTGTCGTTTTTTTTTAAATCCTCGTTAAATCTGTCCAATAAGTTGGCATAATATTCGCCGTTTATTGATTTTCCTTTTTGAAGGTAATCGATGTGGATTATCCCGCGTGCATCATAAAAAACTATTGCCATCACCTTATGGGCCGACAAACATACCTTGGCCTTCTTCACAGCCGGTTCACCCGAAAAAACCCCATTGTTTAGATCCATGATCCATGTTTCATCCACAGTTACAAAACGCCGCAAAAACTCCTTCGAATTGCAGTTAAACAATTCCAAACAATCCTTTGAAGTTGTCACACGATTACGTTAATGGACAATTTAGAGCAAACGCGGCACCCATCTTGCAGACAGCTTTCTTAAACCCAACTGATCATTTAAAATCGAAACCACACTGCCATATGAAATGCCTATGGCATCAACAATCTCACGAACTTTTACTCTTCCATCGGCCAACACCATATCGTGAATTTTTTTCGACATTTTCGGGTATATTGACCTCAATAGGCCGTTCAGCGTCATTTGTACTTGTGCTACCACAACCAAAGTCAGTAAACCGCTCTTTAACCATTCAAATCGATGGTGCAGAGTCCCCATAGTATTTATCAAGCTTTTACCTGGTTTGATTGACGGTTTTTTCTTTTACAAAAAATAATGTTTAATGACCACTTGAAATTCCCTTTTTTCCATTTTTTAAAAAATGCACGAGGTTGTATGTTTTGAACAGCACGAGGTTGTATGTTTTGAACAGCAGCTACTAACAGGTGGTACTTGATGGGAGCAGTGTTGCATTTCATATAACTACAGCATGTTATGACTTTGCTATGACGAACAGCGAATATGTCGAAATATGATTTTGCACGAACAACAGCATCCATCTTGCATTACCCCTAGCCACAGGCCTGCTTAGATAACTGTGTATGCCTATGAGCATTGGTTCTTCCTTCCACCAGTAGGCCTGCCAACAGAACGGCTCAAAGATGTTAAGTATGCATAGCTGTGGGATATTTGTGAAGGTATAGAGACGATCTCCTGCCAGGCCTGCATTCGTAAGGGAAATTAGCATGTTTATCAGGGATGAGTTTTATTTATTCGGCCTTTTTATTGCTAATTTTTAATTTTATTGTTCAAGCTCAAGGCCATTTGATATATCTATTAATAGAGATATAGTTTTCAAAAAGGAGTTTTGCAAAATGGCTATATCTTGCAAAATGGCTATATTGCCAGGAATCATAGGAGTACATTTGCAAAACTCCTTTTTAAAAGCTGTATCTCTATTAATAGAGATATAGAATGGCCTCGAGCTTGAACAATAAAACTAAAAAGGAAATTAGCATGTTTCTCGGATCTTTTCTTACCTTTAGATGAGGCCTCTTTCAAAGCCTCCTTCAAGAAGCGAAATGTAAATGTCTATCGAATTTTTCGTCAGTCTATGAAAAGGAGTAAGAAGCGTCTATAAGTATGCCGGCTAGGAGAAGGCATAGTTAAATGTCATAGAATGTCATAAGAATACCTTAGCGTTGACCCTGCTACTATGGCATTCATTGTGCATATTTGTGGCTTTCGTAAGGTCACTTCGTAATACCAAGCCACCAAATAAAGGGTGGGCTATCTAAAATTCGGAATTTAAACCCCCCGTTATTTCGAACAGATGGCCAATTTGGCATTTATGAAAAGACAGATTACTAACTAAAGATTCGAAATTTGCGAAATGGGTCGCTGTACGCTTGAAGAAAATTGAGAAATATTAAAAACTTTCTTCCAAAGTTCTGAGTCTTCAACTCACACTGTAAGAAATTAAGAAATAAATTTGATAGCAATAGAGGAACAACAACGAAGTTTGTGGATCAATTTGTGAAGCGAGTTAGTCAATCCCGGTCGTTACTGGACAAAATAACTCGTGTATGTGGTCGTCCAGTGCGTTCAGTGGAAAATATTGCTGCTTTTGCAGAAATCATCAATCACCTCGCCACCTCTCGCAACAACTGAACATCTCTCACACTTCTTTACGCAGAATTTTGCTTAAAGGCCTCGGTATGAAGGCTTATAAAGTCCAATTATAATACAAGCCTGTTGACCATCCGATGCGTTTTCACCACGCTGAATGGACTGAAGATCGCTTGGCTGAAGATGAGCATTTTCCGATGAAACTTATTTTCAACTCGGAGGCCACGTTAGCAATCAAAATTGTAACATTTGGGACTTGGAAAAATCACACATCGTCGAGGAGAAGCCGATGCATCCACAACAAATGACTGTCTGGTGCTGAATCATAGGCCCAATTTTCTTCGTAAATGAGCAAGGAGTTGCAGTTACCATCAATGGCGAATATTACCGTGCCATGTTCCTAGGTGTTTTTTTCCCAAAAAGGGAAATAGGATAACCTAGATGACGTATGATTTCAACAGTACGGCGCTACGTACCACACAGCCAACGTTAAAATCTATATTTTGCTCACTGTGTTCGACAACCGCATAATCAGGCGAAACTCGGAAGTCTACTGGATACCTCGCAGCTGCGATTTGACAGCGTTAGACTATTATCGTATCTTTGCGGTGCCATGAAAGATAAATGTTGCGGAAATGTTATGCTCAACTAAACCACGAAATCGACGCTCTCGTCTACGAGACAGAAGCCAAAACAATCCAAAATGTACTGCAAAATTGGATAGATCGAATGAGGTACTTCAAAGAAAGTTGTGGAAGCCATTTCAACGATGTTGTATTTTATTCATAAATGACACTAATGGACCTTACCAATAAAATCACAGTTTTGGAAAAAAATGTATATTAGTATTTTTTTAAAGCGAAATAAAATTTCAAATTTTATATGGACCAGCCTTTACAAGTGTCCCAATTGGTTCGGTTGTTTCGATCATATATAATCGACTTCCCAAAATTCGATATAAATTGTTTAAGCCTTTCCAAACTTAGGAAGTGAAAATTATTAATTGTCCTTCGACAAGTCTGTGATTTTTTTCAATAAAATATAATATTATTTTTCGACAAAAAACTGTTTATGTCTCAATATAAGAATGCCAGCTCGATACATTTAAGCCCAATTTTTGCACACAGAGAAGAGATTCGCTGTTACAACTATATTTACAGCCAACTAAAATTTGGCGGTTCCTTGGACTATATCACATTATTCAGTTGTGATAACCAATAATTGTGTTCATGATCACCAAATTTTGTGCATATCAATTGATTTGTAATTCAGCTTTGGTTGCAAGAATTGAAATATTTAGTTCAAACTACAGCAAACAGGAATAAATGTGGATCTGTCAATTGAGTTTTAGTTCTAGAAATCAAATTATCCTCTAGTGGTGAATATTCTATATTCTAGCTAATTCGGTTGTACCAAATAATATATTGTTATGCTAAACTAAAGTAATTACTTGAATTTGATGGCTGTCACAACCATTTGGTGATGCTTTAACCCATTATGAATTTTTTTAAAAAAAAATTAAAAAAAATTATTTTTTATTAAAATTGTGTATTTTATTTTCCAACAGAGACGCTACAAAAGTAAACCGATAGGGACAGCAAACGACGCCATATTTTTTCCCGCTTTTTTGACATTTCTCTTCAGTAAGGTTTGCCATTTCATCATGGAAAGATATACGAGCCAACAACGAGTCGAAATTATTACAATTTACTATCGAAATTTGGAGTCAGTGGCCTCAACTTTAAGAGCGCTACGTCCAATTTATGGTCGTCATAATCGTCCTACCAGATCAACAATTGAGCATCTAGTGGAAAAATTTGAATCCACTGGCACAGTACAAAATGTTCCCGTGCCAGTGAGACAAAGAAGTGCCCGTAGTGTCGAGAATATTACTGCCGCTTAGGCTTCAGTTCAAGAAAGCCCAAATGTGTCTCTCACACGTCGTTCTTAAGCGTTGAGCATCTCTGTGACGTCGTTGTGGCGAATTTTGCGAAAAGATCTTGGCCTACATCCTTACAAGATCAAGTTGACTCAAGAACTGAAGCCGCTTGACCACCATAAGCGTCGTATGTTCGTGAATTGGGCTAAGCAACAACTTGAAAATGATTCGGATTTTCATCGAAAAATCATCTTCAGCGATGAGGCTCATTTCTAGCTGAATGGCTTCGTCAATAAGCAAAATATGCGTTATTGGTCAGACAGCAATCCACACGTAATCCATGAGTCATCATTGCATCCCGAAAAAATTACGGTTTGGTGCGGTTTATGGGCCGGCGGCGTCATTGGGCCGTACTTCTTCCGTGATGATCAAGACCGGCACATTACTGTGAATGCGAATCGCTACCGTTCAATGATAACCGAATATTTTTAGCCCCAATTGGATAGTATGGACTTGGAGGACATGTGGTTCCAACAGGACGGCGCCACAAGCCACACAGCGAATGCCACAATCAATTTATTGGAGACCAAGTTTGGTGAACGTGATATCTCACGAAATGGCCCAGTCGATTTGACGCCGTTAGATTATTTCCTGTAGGGCTACGTCAAGTCTATGGTCGATTGATGAACTTCGTACGAATATCGAACGTGAAATTGCAGCAGTATCGGCCGATTTATGCTTGAAACCCGTCGAAAATTGGGTTCAGCGTCTGGACTTCTGCAAGCGTGCCCATGGTGGCCATGCAAAAGAAATCGAGTTCTATACATAATGGCATCGAACATACTTTCACAGGAATAAAGAATTTCCTTGGTATCTAAAACCGGTTTTGTTTTATTTAAAAAAACTTTTGTAGCGCTCTTATTGAAAACCCCGTTATTTATAACCAGGGTTCGCATTTCGTGCCCATTTTTCCATCGAAAATATGAAAAAATATCTATACCTCGAAAACGGAGCGTCCAATCGAAAAACAAATACATATAGACAGTTTCTAAATTTTTCATATTTTCTATCGAAAATGGGGATGGGTTACCCTGGGTATCATATGTATGTTTAAGTTAATTGGTGTCATCCACAATAGTGGCATCAGATTCAACGATTGTGTTTAAAATCAAAATATAGACTTTATCATGGAATTGCCAATGTCTGAATTGATTTCCAGCTAATCTTTTCCATGTGTGTGAGAGGTTATTTAAATTCGTAATTAGTTGATTTAATGTTGAATTTAGGTTTAATCTGACTTTAAATACGAAAAAGAGATTTTCAGTGCTTTGTCAAATAATCTTACTGCTTATATGGCAACAGTGGCAAATGTCACGAAAAATAACCAGTATTCACACATTTATCGGCTAATCGTTAAAATGCATCAAGCAGACGCCACTTTCAAATGAAAAGTAAAGTGATAAAATACAAAATATTTTATGAAATTGGAAAGTATTTAAGCAGAAATGAAGTTCTTACAGCACTACGAGTTAAATGATACGTATTTATTGTTATTTCAACCAGGATGGTGATTATAATTTTTCACATTAACAATTAAAGAAGTTTTTTGCATGTTCTTCTTTTTGTTTTCTGTCAAAATCATATGTCCTCTTGATCATAGATTAAATGCATAACTTTGGCCGATTACACAGCAATCAACTATTAACCTAAAATATTAACTCAGAGTTTAAACTATGTTTGATCGTTGAACAAAGATGATTTTCCACTCACAAATTGGGCCTTAGTCCATCGTTTTTCAAATTTGTCTATTTCTTCCAAATAATGTGTCTTGTCAAAATCCTCAAAATATACGTTTGTTTCAGTGGTTACCTCTTCATTTGACCCAAATCGCTTACCGCTGAGCCATTTCTTCAGTTTTGATAATAGAAAGTTGTCACTGATAGCTAAATCCGAAGAATATAGTGGATGAGGTAGCAATTCGCCCAATTTATGAAGTTTTACCATGGCCATTCCGCCGGTGCATTGTAATGAAGGAACAACAGGCGGAAACCTTGGAAGTCACTGGATTAGTAGGAGTTCTCAAAGACTTCGATTTTTACATGGCAAAATAAGTATTAAACCAGGGGGTTTCTATAGCACAGCTGATCGAAAAGGTACTACGGAAATGATGTAGAATGAGAGACCAAAGATGACATAGAGATTATACTTATAATAGACTACGCAGCAAACCAAGTTTAAATAGTGTTTGATTGATACTAATGACGCTAAATTATGTTTTATGGTGGTTGCATCGAACGTAAATATGCATTCCCGTTTATTTCTGTCCGTATTATGTCCAACCAAAGAGTAAAATAAACTCGATGAAATGGCCATCTAGAGAACGTGAAGAGAGCGCTATCCTATTCTCTATAATTAAACGTAACTTAAAAGACATTATCATTAATCCAACATATTTTAAACCCCATTAGCATCAATAAAACGCCCATAAATATCACTGAAATGTATTTACAACATGGATAACTTCTAGTTATTCTTTAATTACATTCTACCATAGAGAAAAAGACAAGAGCCGTTATCCCTCTCTTCACGTTGTCTTGATGACGATGAGGTAGTAGGTCATTTCATCGAGTTCGAGATGCTTTTGTAATTCCCTCTTTGGTTGGACATAATACGGACAGAAATAAAATGGAATGCGGATTTTCGTTCGATGCAAACAACATACAACATAATTTAGCTGTCATTAGTATCAATCGAACACTATTTAAACTTAGTTTGCTGCATAGTCTATAATCTCTATGTCTTCTTTGGTCTCTCATTCTACATCATTTACCTATTACCTTTACGATCAGCTGCGTCATAGAAACCCCCTGATTCTACTCTCTACGAATACTCCAACTACCAAGTCCATCAGCTGTGGCATTAATACTGCCTGGGTTAGGTATGGTTTAGCAGCCGCCTAATTTGGAGCCTATCCAATGGTTTAAATTTCCGTTCGTTACATGTCAACTGATGAAATTGTTATACGTTCTTTCAATGACAAAAAGTTATTGTACAAAAAAGATAACAAGTTTCGTACATTGCAAAAAGTTAATAACATCATCGGTTTAGGGTTTAACAGGCTGATATAAATAACAGACAGAGAGAAAACTATTTTACAGTTAAATGGTGTACAATCAACTCTTGTCTAATACACTCCACTCCAAAAACAATTTGCTCTGTAAACGTGGGTGTGTGTGTGTTTGTGTGTGTTAGTGCACTCGATGAGTTGATGGCCTAAGTTTCCGTGCAACGGAAATCACTGCTAGCATTAGACTCATACAGTCGAAAAGGCATATTAGAGTCACCCAGCAAAGGAAAGAATGGCTTGTTAGGCCTTCTATCAGGCCTTGTTTTGAGGTGTAAGGTCTGCAATATCAAATAAAACAACGCGAGATTGTCGAACTAGGCCTGCAGTTTCATTACTTTTAGAAGGCGTTACAGAATGCCTGATGCAAAGGAAAGAGAGTTCGAACTCACGACCATGAACGTGGTAGTCTGACAGGCTACTATCTAGTCAATTAGCAATTAAACCTATTATAGTGTGTTTAGATGTACTCGATCTTTCAGATCGACTCGATACTCGACAAATCACGCTATTATCATCTGATTTCTCATAATTTTTTTGCACCCAAGATCGATTAAATTTACCTCGATAATGTTATTATCATGTCACAAATTATTTCAACCGCCGAGTTGTATACGCACTTTCAGTGTCATGCTGTGTACGATAAAAGTCAACAAAAAAGTGCAAAATATATTTAAATTTTTCAGTTCTACACCAAAACGACAGGAAAAAGTTAAGTGAACATATTTTGTAACTCCACCTGGTGTAAGGTAATTTTAAATTTAATTGCTCTCCTTTCCACAAACCTGCGATGAAGAGTGTGAAATGAAACGTCAGATGAGAGGATAAGTTTATCTATGTATGTATTATTCTATGACTATTGCCACTATCTGGTATTATTGAACCCATATTTTCCACCATCCAATGTTTACTTTCCATCGTACCTATGACGTTTAATTTATTGAGCGAATAAAAGTTTATATGTATGTATTATTCTATGGGTAGCGCAGTCGGTTGACGTTGATAGAAATCCCATCATAATTTTCTTAGAAGTTCGAACCGTCAAAATCAACCGTCCGTATTATAAAAAAATTGTAATGAAAAATTGATAAATAATACTATAGGTTTCTTATCCGTCTCATCTGCCGTTCCACTTTGTGCTTCTTCCGAGAGGAATTGAACTTCTGTCAGCTGTTTTGCTGTTTAATTACAACAAATTGTGCGAATATCGAACAAAATTCTCCAGTTTTTATATTGTCTGTTCACGATGACCAAACTCACAGTAACAATTTATACTTTGATTGCCAAACCACAGCGACAGACTTCTTCTCTTGACTTTAAACCTTGCAACTTTTATTTTAATCTATGATTGATAAAATCAGAAATAATTTTTTCAAATGTTTACACTATTCCATTCGTTCTCCTCAAATGAACATTTGGTATATCAAACGAATCTCAAAATCATACATGGGCTTATTTAATTTGCATTGGAGTTTAATTTGCATTACTTTATCTAATGCAAATGTAAAAGAATTACCATTTTCCGCAATGGCAATTAACAACTGTTGAATTTGCATTTGATCAGGCAAGGCAAATGCAGGTTGTGGAATCGGATGCCAATTGTAATGAAATATGAGAAAGTTTTTAATTGTATTGAATTTGTTTGACTACTGGCAATTCTGTTTTTAAAGTATTTTATATGTAGGGGTTTATGACTTTGATATGTATTACCTCGTAGTACTTTCAAATTCATGAACCTGTACTGTATAAAATATTTTAAAACCAAAATTGCCAGATATGAAGGAAATGCTTTGAAAATATGTACAATTGCATTGAAAATTTTTGAATTTACATTTCGACAGGTAATTCAAATTAAACTACAAATAATAATTGTAATATAATTAATTTGTCCCATGTAGGCTCCAAATACCGTTCGGAACCGGTGTAGATCCCAATCAGTGAGTGAAAAATTAGAAAGCACAAAGCTCACTTATTGTGAGAAGCTCTACCCAGTCCCTTCCTGGGATGTAATGGGAAACTGATTTTTTAACGATTTCCCCAATACTGTAACAAGCGCGTTAACTATGACAAACCTGATATAATGAATCATCAAAAAAAGTGTAAACATCTTCTCTTTGGCTTCAAAAAGAAGGTTATCTTCCGGACTCCGCTAAGGAAATATGCGTGGAATGGGTCATAATAATTTCAAAAATTGTTCCAACTTCGATTTGAATCTAGGACCGGTGAAAGATATGCAAGATAATTCGTAACACATGTTACTAACATATCTACTACTAACATATGTATCTCCTAAAAATATGGAATGCAAATTTGGATCACATGTTCTCTAGGTACCATTGTAATACCTTCTAGAATACCTCTAAAAGATGGGAATAACAACGTACATCAGAGCAGAAGAAGGAGGTCTTATGAAATGGCTTCATATGGGAAACTTATTCAAAGGTGTATAGAATCCGAAAGAAGGCATTATAAAGGATAGTTTTGAACAAGGCCTGGCAATTCCGTTACTGGGCAGTCATACACATAGTGCATACATGTCATCACATTTGAAGATAGCTAACCATGAACATGTAAAGATGTATGTTAGGGTGTACTGAAATCGAATTTCACTGAAATTTCACTTCAGGGGGTCTTAAACCAATGTTGTGATTTTTTAATTGGTATTGGATTTTAATTTGCATTACTTTATCCAATGCAAGTGCAAAAGAATTACTATTGTTCGCAATGGCAATACATTTGCTCAGGCAACGCAAATGCAGGGTATGGAATCGGATACCACTTGTAATGAAATATGGGAATGCTTTAATTATTTTGTATTTTGTTTTACTGCTGACAATTCAATTTTTAAGAATCCCTCAATCCCGTTATGGGATGTCATGGCAAGCCATTTAGTTTATTCTGTTTTAAAAATATGTTATATTTATGTAGAGGTTTGTGGCTTGGATAGGTATTGCCTCGTAATAATTTCAAATTCATAAACCTGTACTGTTTAAAATATTTGAAACCCAAAACTGCCAGATATGAAGGAAAGCATTGAAATAAGTATAATTGCCAACGGTATTTAAATTTTTTGAATTTGCATTTGTGGAGGTAATTCAAATTATACTAGAAATTATAATTGTCATATAATTAATTGTATCTCTCTAATTGAAATGCTGATTACGAGAATGCCAAACTTTTTGTTACAATGGTACTTTTGTCCTTCGTGAATTTTGGGACATTTTTTTAAAATCCTCATAGTAGGAAATTAAAAACTAGACAGTAATTTCAAATTTTCTTTCAAATTTTATAAATGGCTTCAAATGTTGCGAATTGACGACAAATAATAATATTTTTTTACATTTTGAAGAACTTTTATACAAAATAGGTCAAAAATGTGAAGAAACATATGCTTGACCATTATTTATGAAAATAATATACCTCGTCAAAACGTTTTTGTCCTAAACATGCACCTTATAACAAGCCGTTGCAAAATCCACTAGAATATTGAACTTCAACCCCAGTCCAAAAAACAATATATTTCAATACACCCTAGTGTAGATGTAGGACTTTATTGTGAATATGAACACGTGTGTAGCTGCGATTGCAACTTTTAGTTTTAAAGCGGATATTGTCAAATGTATTTGGCGATTATAAACAATCCCCCTTTTGCATTTACAAAATCGTTTCGTTGAAGATAACTTGTTTTTAAATATTTCTCTGATTACATCATTATACAAATCAGATTTTTTTTAATTTTTTACTTCAGTCCCGATTGTCTGCTGAAATAAATTATTTTAGGGATAATACGATTTGTCTGGAGAAAATATTTATCTTGACAAGCTCTATTGGGGTTTACAAAAAAACAAGTAAAAGTGTTAAATTCGGCTGTGCCGAATCTTTGATACCCTCCACCTTAGGCCGAGGCCACGCAATGAGCGGCAAAGCGGCAGAGCGGTGAGCGGCAGAGCGGCAAGTTTGAGCGGCATGTGGCTTATTACTGAGCGGCATATGTGAGCGGTTAGTTGTTAAAATGGCATTGTCAAGAGAGGTTTGTTTACTTTTATTACGCGAAAATCGTATTCATATCTATCAAAAGTTTCATAATTATAAAAATTATAAAAAGAATTGAATTATAATTATAATCATAATTATAAAAATCATAATTATAAAAAGAATTGAATCATAATTATAAAAAGAATTGAACGTCTGCTTTATTAAACAATTAAATATGAAGTGAAATAAACTATAGGAAAATGTTGACTTGTGACAAATTAAAATAACAACGTTATAGTGATACAATATATTTATAAAACGTAAGGTATTTTTTGAAACAGGTTACAGCATTTCTCAATTGCCGCTCAGAAACCAACTAAAAATTAGAACAATTTCTATTTCTGTGCGGCACCGCTTAGCCGCTCAGAAATGCCGCTTACATGCCGCTCATTGCGTGCCCAATCCAATGGTATCTCATATGTTTTAATTTTTTGCCGCTCACCGCTCACCGCTTTGCCGCTCATTGCGTGGCCTCGGCCTTAGTGTTAACCAGCAAAATATTAAATTTTAAAAAGGAGCTTTTTTAAGAAAATGTACTTTTTTAATAAAAATAAAAATAAGCTTAAAAATAAAAAAGCATTTTTTGAAGAACTGTTAAAAAAAAAACAAGCTGGGACGAGAGTTGAACCAACAACCCTCAGACTCCAACGCGCAACCCTTTACCCATTAGGCCACAGCAACCATGTGTGACAAAATTCATATAAATGTATGAGCACATGAAAGTACATCTAAATATTCTAAAGTACTTACCTATTATAAAGAACAACAAAGATTTTCAACCTTTTTTAAGAAAATGTACTTTTTTAAAAAAAATAAAAATAAGCTTAAAAATAAAAAAGCATTTTTTGAAGAACTGTTAAAAACAAAAAAAAAAAAAAGCTGGGACGAGAGTTGAACCAACAACCCTCAGACTCCAACGCGCAACCCTTTACCCATCAGGCCACAGCGACCATAGATGAAGTGTGACAAAATTCATATAAATGTATGAACACTTGAAAGTACATCTAAATATTCTAAAGTACTTACCTATTATAAAGAACAACAAAGATTTTCAACCTTTTTTAAGAAAATGTACTTTTTAAAAAAAAAATAAAAATAAGCTTAAAAATAAAAAAGCATTTTTTGAAGAACTGTTAAAACAAAAAAAAAACTGGGACGAGAGTTGAACAACAACCCTCAGACTCCAACGCGCAACCCTTTACCCATCAGGCCACAGCGACCTTTGATGAAGTGTGACAAAATTCATATAAATATATGAACACATGAAAGTACATCTAAACATTCTAAAGTACTTACCTATTATAAAGAACAACAAAGATTTTCAACATGGAAATTCACCACACGGCAAAAGGAGTAGTTTAGTATAAAACTACAAAAATTAATGTGAAAATTTTATGAGTTTTTTTACGTTTCCAATCATAAAATTTTTTCCAATGGACCAATTTCGTTGATTTTCAATACCAAACTGCTCAGGAATACGAGGAACATTCTGGCCAAAAACCAAACCGCGTTATCGCCGGTTGAAGTCGTGAGAATGTTTTCAACAGACGGACAGACGGACATGGCTATATCGACACCGGTTGTTATAAGGATCAAGAATATATTTATTTTATGGGGTCGCAAAGCCTTATTTCTATATGTTACAATCAGAATGACAAACTGATATATAACCTCTATCACTTACAGTGGAGGGTATAATAATTTTAGAAGAAATCTAGAAACATTTTCAGGTTTCCGTTCTGTTTGAATTGAAATTTAGATATATTTCAATATGACTAGTGTGCTTAAATAGTCGAATTTTACAGGAAACCAGTTTTCGAGTTATTCGACAATCTAATTTTTATCAAAACCCGGTTGTCGAATAACCGTCCGAGAATAAACCAGTTTAACCGGTTTTAATTTTTTTACATTAAAAAAAACTATAGGTACTTGTTTGTATCCATGCATGGGGCAAATTGATTATATGACAATTATAATTTGTAGTTTATTTGTTTGAATCATAGAATAATACATACATAGATAAACTTATTCTCTCATCTGACGTTTCATTTCACACTCTTCATCGTAGGTTTGTGGAAATGAGAGCAATTAAATTTAAAATTACCTTACACCAGGTGGAGTTACCCCAACCATCATATTCTGATGCAGGATAAACCCCCCCCCCCCCGTTACATCCGGAAGGACATCAGGCGCTACTGTGCGGGACATCCAAGACGTCATTCCATCGGACGTCAACAGATTGTCGATAGCAGTAGCACAGAAATTGTTGCATAACACGGCGGTGTCAGAGGCCATAAACGGCTACTCTTGCAACAGGGTCCTTAATGAACACCCTCCCGCGATTTCGAATAATGAGAGGCTTCTGCCCAGG
This sequence comes from Phaonia tiefii, assembly GCA_963931995.1. Taxonomy (NCBI): domain Eukaryota; kingdom Metazoa; phylum Arthropoda; class Insecta; order Diptera; family Muscidae; genus Phaonia; species Phaonia tiefii. The sequence continues at coordinate 148,699,507 of OZ008367.1, read as the reverse complement.
CACACCAGAACCATTCTGGCACAGCTTAGATCTGGTTGGAGTTCTATCCTGAACTCATACAGATCAAGGATAATCCCATGCACCTTAGATCAGTGCCTACACAGCCTACAAAGCCCTCATGACACTATCCACATTTTCAACTGTCCTGATAGGCCTACTGACTTGCGCCCAGTGGACCTATGGGACAGACGCTTGGATTTGGCACAATTTCTCCAGCTCCCCACCGCTACCTCCAGTGACACATAGGGGAATTACACATAATTTTGTTTTTGATGTGTAAACATCTATACGCTGGGGGTAAAAATCTTTTTCACAATACAATCACAAATTTAGAGTAAGATGTGCGATGTAATCGTTAACCAATCGTAAAGCGTTATCAAATCGGTGTGAGCTATGTATGAGTGTATTAGTGTAATCATACGCTGCATACAATATACTCAACACCATCTAGTGTGCAATAGTACCTACTAATTTTCACTAATTGTCGTACATTATGTTATCGTAGGCAAATGAAAACAAATAAATAAAATGAATACAAAAACATTTAATTTTAATAACTTTTAAAAAGATTTTTTGCACTTTTAATAAGAAATTTACTAAAACAAAGCAAAATAAGGAAAACGAAAAACTAAACTTGTCAAACTATAAGTCTTCTTCGTCTTTGAGATTGTCATTCATACTTAACAGCTGCATATAAGCACCATCTAGTGTGCAATATTAGCTACTAATTTTCGAAAACCATTGCTGTAAAATAACTACATGCATTACATTTCAGTAAACAGCTGATTAATAACTTGTCAACCGCAACAAATACAAAATAATAAAATATTTTACAAAACACCAAAAAAATTATAACTCAGAACATAAAACAACACAAAGTGTATCAAAGCTGAATGGAGGTAATGTTAATTCTAATAAAATTTCTATTAGATTCGAATATAAATTAAGATTATAACATTTTCATTACGTACTGTTGCCTTACACTGAAGCTGGTGCACGACAATTGGGTAACAATCTCCATCTCATGCCAATTATTATGGGTGGAGATTTTAATACAAATTGTGCAAACCCACAGTCGCAAGCTTTATCACAATTTTTATTTGACGTTTTCCACTTGCATGTGAGCAATTCTCCACAAACTTCCACAACTAACAATTCCACTACTATAGATGCAGTTTTCCATAGATTTTTAAATACAATCGAGTCAAAAATTTAAATAAGTATCTTATTTTAGTTACCATAAGCCAATATTAACTATTTGTACTTAAGGCATTTACCATAGATGGGTAAAAATAATTCTTTAACTAGTAAATTTTTACTGATTACTAAAATTTTTTTCAGCAATTTTTATAAAGTGCCAACATGATTACGATGAGGTGCATTGAATTTTCAGTAATCATTAATGCCCGATTACTGATTATTATGAATACGGCCCTATGATTTAACTGGTAATGCAAATTAAATTTCATTATCAGTAAAAATTTACTGAATTTTTTCAGTAATCAGTAAATTTACTGCTTACTGTAGTTTTTAATGCAGTACATATGTATGTATATACTGCAGTGTGCCCATTTACTAACCAAATAAGTTAAATAAAACATACAAAAACCAGCAAATTCCTATGTATTTACAATATTGAAAGTTTTGATAGTTTTAATTGATTAATTAAAAAAATATACTAAAAGCATATGTACTTCCAACTTAAAAAAAATTTTTCATTACTAGATGTTTACACATCTCCCCTGTGATCGGACCCACATTAATTTTTTTTTTTATATCTTCCAGGGACGAACGAGTGGAAACAGAAAATCTGTTACAACAACAACAAAATATGTTCACTTAACTTTTTCCTGTCGTTTTGGTGTAGAACTGAAAAATTTAAATATATTTTGCACTTTTTTTTACTTTTATCGTTGTTCCTTTGTTGATCGTTGTATACTATTGCCACCATCTGGTATTATTGAACCCATATTTTCCACCATCCAATGTTTACATTCCATCGTACCTATGACGTTTAATTTATTGGACGACTAAAAGCTTCTATGGTATGTATTATTCTTTGGTTTGAATTTGAATTTTATTGTCCGAATTTTGTTAGTTTTTGGTTAATGTATGAGAAATTCATACTACAAGCTTACAAGTCATAAACATCTTTCTAATTGAAAAATGGTTAGTTTTTGTTGGAAATACTAGACAATTCAGTTCAACACACACTCACTGGCATGACTAGTTTCGAACTCCGTGACAAGTTCATCATCAGATGCCTAACTACTGTGCCTGAATTGATACCATCGGTTGATCATCAATCGTATATATACAAACTCAATTCTGCAATTCACATGTGCGAATTAGTATCGATCGAAGATCCCTAAAGTATTAACATCACTGAAAGACCTATAATTCCAACAACAAGAACAGACAGAATTTTTCCACCATGTTCTTCTTTTCCTCATGCGTTCTCGCATTGTTGCATTGCAATGAGGTGAGTTTTTAATCTATTATAAAGCAACTATTGTACAGAGAAGAAAATTTACTCATGGAGTGGAATGCCAACAAAGAAAACGAGTGAAGCGTGTCGTTTCTCTGCTCGCTCTCTTACTCTCTCCGTTGAATATTTCAATACGCGAGCGCTTTTCTGATGATGTTATTCTATCTAACTATAAAAATTTCAACCATATTTAAATAAAATTACATATAGCCTGTTCAGCGATCTTTTTTGTTTAAGCAGACGTGCGATTGCTACCCAGGCGATCAAGTTTATATTTGAGTTTTTGTTACATTTTCGTTCGGGAGTGAAAGCTCATTTTACTAGCAGCTAGGGTATTCAATCGGTTAACCGTTAATCGGTTAATCGATTAATTTTTGTCGGTTAACTGTTCGAATAATTTAAAATTTACGATTTTCAAATAACAAATAAACCGATTAATTTGTGTCGATTAACCGATTAGCCGAAAATTTATCTTTTTTTTGTATTTTTATGTATTTTTTACACGCAGAAAAAAAACTGGTGTAAGAATATCTAAGCCTACTTTGTAAACCCCTTTTTCAGTCAAATATTCCGGTTTATACAAATTTTGTTACATGTTTGAAATTAGTAAAATAAAATAAGCAACAAGTATATTTTTTCTAATAAAAAAATATAGATTACAAAACACAAACCAATATGGCGGAAGTGTATATCTAACATAAAAGCATAATTAAGGTGGTATTTCTTTCTCAAGAAATTTAATTAAATAAAAAGAAAATAAATTATAGGCCTTTCAGTGATGTTGATACTTAGGGATCTTCGATCGATACTAATTCGCACATGTGAATTGCAGAATTGAGTTTGTATACATATGTAGGGGTTTTTTCAACAGAGACGCTACAAAAGTAAATCGATAGGGACAGCAAACGACGCTATATTTTTTCCCGCTCTTTTGACATTTCTCTTCAGTAAGGTTTGCCATTTCATCATGGAAAGATATACGAGCCAATTATTAAAATGTACTACCGAAATTTGGAGTCAGTGACCTCAACTTTAAGAGCGCTACGTCCAATTTCTATATTCGGAATTCTGAATTTCATTTCTGGCTGAATGGCTTCGTCAATAAGCAAAATATGCGTTATTGGTCAGACAGCAATCCACACGTAATCCATGAGTCATCATTGCATCCCGAAAAAATTACGGTTTGGTGCGGTTTATGGACCGGCGGCGTCATTGGGCCGTACTTCTTCCGTGATGATCAAGACCGGCTCATTACTGTGAATGCGAATCGCTACCGTTCAATGATAACCGAATATTTTTGGCCCCAATTGGATAATATGGACTTGGAGGACATGTGGTTCCAACAGGACGGCGCCACAAGCCACACAGCGAATGCCACATTCAATTTATTGGAAACCAAGTTTGGTGAACGTGTTATCTCACGAAATGGCCCAGTCGATTGGCCGCCTCGGTCGTGCGATTTGACGCCGTTAGATTATTTCCTGTGGGGCTACGTCAAGTCTATGGTCTATGCCAACAAGCCAGCGACGATTGGTGAACTTCATACGAATATCGAACGTGAAATTGCAGCAGTATCGGCCGATTTATGCTTGAAAACCTTCAAAAATTGGTTTCAGCGTCTGGACTTCTGCAAGCGTGCCCGTGGTGGCCATGCAAAAGAAATCGAGTTCCATACATAATGGCATCGAACGTACTTTCACACGAATAAAGAATTTCATTGGTATCTAAAACCGGTTTTATTTTATTTAAAAAAACTTTTGTAGCGCTCTTATTGAAAACCCCATTATATACGATTGATGATCAACCGATGGTATCAATTCAGGCACAGTAGTTAGGCATCTGCTGATGAACTTGTCACAGAGTTCGAAACTAGTCATGCCAGTGAGTGTGTGTTGAACTGAATTGTCTATTATTTCCAACAAAAACTAACCATTAGAAAAATGTTTATGACTTGTAAGCTTGTAGTATGAATTTCTCATACATTAACCAAAAATTTGTAGTTTAATTTGAATTACCACTACAAATGCAAATTGGCCGAGTCTTCAGGAAATCTTAAACGATGTGTGCAAGACCATATTAAATCGATGACGACATATAAGTGACAGTCAATGGCAATCGTCGACGAGTGACCATACAAGTGACCAAGAAGTGACAGATGATCAAATGAGCAACACTCAGATTATTGCGTCGTTGACGACCTTGTGGACGACATATTAGGAATCTCATCAATAACGACATTCCTGGTGAAATTATCGTTCACATAATCACCAACGATAATGTGGGCAATCCTATCTTTGATGAGCAACTGTCCGACATTTTTGTCAATATGGTCAACGGCGATTAGATTGTCGATCAAGTCGCAGTAGAAAGTACAAATAGCAAAAATTGCTTCCTTAAATGAAAACGTAAGTTTTATTATGAATTAATAACATGAAATTAAAAATCACCAATCTGGTACGACGTTCAACAGATAATTTTAATTATCAATTGTTTTCTTCTCCCTTTTTGTATAAGTTATCGTGACCCGTTAGTTTTTGTTCATATTTCGTCCCGTTTGTTGTTTTTCTCACATTTCTTGTGACGCCAACGTCAAATTGTTTCTGATGGGTGACAACTAAAAGAGATTGTCGCTCACCATGTCGTCAATAGAGTGCGACGGTATTTTGTACACGACAGAAATGAGGACAAAAATCAAAATGTCTGTCAGAAAACGTTGTCGACTACTTCGTCTAGGACGATTTTGCCAACTGGGTAGATACTAGTGTCCAAAAAACCAACCTTTATTAAAAACCGGTTTCCGGTTTGTTCGAAAAATAAAATTTTCAATAAACCGGTTTCCGGTTTTCAATTTTAGCAAAAACCGGTGGAACCGCGTCTTTGCTTTAAACTACAGTCTACGTTTAGCACTTACAATACATTGGTTCAGCGTTCATTTCATATATTTAGTCGGGTTTAAAACTCAATATTTCATAACTTTATTTAAATATGACAGTTACGTTTTAATTTTAAATAAAAAATGTATATGACATTCCAATTTGGAACCCGTGTTTAATATAAAATGTAGAAGTTTTATTGAAATTCACATTAAACTGATTTATAATCGAAAATCATATTCATAATTGAAAGAGATTTTCATGTATGAAAATCTTATTAAAATTAAAACATTTTGATATAAATAAATTTCTTATTCTTATTCAGGTTTTAAAATCTGTTTGAAATTTGATTAAAAAAATTGATTGGAAATGACATTTACATCTTATGGAAGCATAAAATCATATTTGAAAATAGAAATCATGTTTCTTAATTCTAAAATTTTATTAAAATTCGAAAATCATTTCACACAGCTGTCTTCAAGTGGTCTAAGGTATAAAAAAAACTGCCGCTAAAAACGGCCGAATGGAATTTTTTATGCTCGGCGATACCTTTAAAACGCACTTTTGCGCGAAATCCTACCTGATCATGTATGAAAATGGTGACATTTTTTTTATTTTCGATTTGAAGAAAAAAATGTTTTTTCAAATTTTGCTGTCTTCTACTGTCTACAATCTAATTAGACAATGTTATTAGACCCAGGTCAACTATACTTTGACTTTTCTGTCATCCTTGCTCTAATCATAGGAAGTACTCGAAAATTTGTCATTGTAATCAGTTATCGGCAAGACTTTGTAATCACCAGTTGATTGTGTGTTAAAAAATTTTTAGTTGAAGTCAACTAATATTTTCTACTATGGCTGACCACAAGTGTTCGCACGACGAGAACAGAAAAAAAGTGTGTGCCCCTTGCGGGAAAAAGATTACTTGTGGGAAAAAAAAATTAGAATACTTTTTGATAAGCGAGCGACATTTAAATTTGATAAAAAAAATATTCAAATCCAGATTATAATCTTTGTAATTCAAACTTCCCTGTGAGCATTTGTGACAGCTGCAGAAGAACTCTCAACAGCTATGACAATAATGATACTACGAGACCACTCCCAAAAATGCCAAATTATGAGGATGTTTTATTACCAAAAGCAACTAGAAGTACTCAAGACACATGTAATTGCTACATCTGTCTCACGGGGAGATTCAAGGGCCACGCAAAAACTATAACGGGTAGAGGTGCCATTCGGAGTTTAGAGACGGTAATAAATAACAGTAATGGACTAAATGGTGCATCTAAAATTGACAAACTGCCGTGCAAATTGAAAATTGAACAAGAAAAGAGCATCATGAATGTCTGCAAAATATGTTTCCAAGAAGTTAGGCGGGGAAAGGTACATCCCTGTGGTTCTGCATCAGCTGCTCGTGATAATTGTCAACAAATAGTGGTCAGTAAGCTGCCTCAGAGACAGCAAGAACAAGTCGCAACGTATATTATAAACCGGAAAATAGAACCAAGAGCTAATAGCAGAACAAATGTTGACTTGGAATTGAGTACGTTGGGGTTAAAATCCAGAATTATCATCAATCCAGCCACGAGTTCACAGGTAACCTTCAGTTCTGATATGTTACACAATTTCCAAGACAATATTGGGGCCTCACAGAAGCAAATGAAACAGGTCACCAACCTCCTGCGATCGTCTCCTGGAAAAAAATCTGTGCCAGCATATTTTTCTAAACACACGTCAGACCGTTCAAAGCTATTAGAGGATGTCTACTACAATTCTATGCTCAATTTCGATATTGAAGGTTCCAAGCCGAAGGAGCAAAGACCTGTCATTTGGGCGAATGCATCAGAATTATTGGATGCCGTTGTTGAAAAGCGGAATATTATTGGCAATGTCGTAGTGAAAATTATGGCCGACGGAGGTCAAGGGTTTTTCAAGATCTGTATGACCATATTGCCTGAAGGTTACTTTTGTGATGAAAATTATGAAGTGTTGGAGAAAAAACGAAAACTCTACGCAGAAGGGGGTAGTGTGGGTGTGAAACCAAAACTGGGCAGTGTGAATAGATTGCTGATGCTATGCACTGTGCCAGACATCAAGGAATCATACGATAATGTCAAACTTTTATTTGATTTGGTTAAAATCAATGACATCTCTTTCAAATTTGTATGTGATTTCAAGCTGTTATTAATAATTAACGGGCAGCAGACAGCTACATCGTCTCATCCCTGCCCATTTTGTTTTGTCAGTCTAAAAACCTTGCGAAATTGTCAACAACTTGATGATATGCAACACGCCTCGGATTGGAACGAACAAGATTCCAATTCTGAGATAGATAATGGTGATCATCCCTTGAGATTGAAAACTTATGGAGATTTAAAAATAGATTATAGTAGGTTCCTTTCTGCTGGAAACACCAAACAATTTGCCAAAGAATACCACAGCGTAATAAATCCCCCACTTTTTAGTGAGAATGACGAGCGGTTAGTCATTGAAAAATGTATAATCCCAGAACTTCACATTCTGCAGGGCTTTACAAATCACCTTTTTTGGAAAGGATTAGTGCCTTTGCTTGGTAGAGAGAAGGCACTCGTGTGGCCACTAAAACTCAAAGTGATTTCTAAGAATTACCATGGGGAAGTGTTTGAAGGTAATGATTGTCGGAAATTAATAAAAAATGCTGATAAACTCAACGATGAAGCTATCTACGGCCATGTTGGGTATTTCAAAATTGTGCCCTTTATCCATGCTTTTAAGGAGATGAATAAACTTGTCTAGTGCTGTTTTTCCAGAGGCCCAGTTCATTCAGACGTAGAAAAAAGAGTAAGTGAAGTGCGCAAAGCATTTTTGGCGACTGGAGTTTCGGAAACATTAAAAATGCATGTACTTACAAGACATCTACCCATTGTCTGAAATTTGTATCTGGCTTTGGACTAGGAGATTGGTCAGAGCAAGCTGGCGAATCCGTACACCGTGAATTTTTGAAATTTTGGAACAGATATAAAATAAATATTGTTAAAGATTCTGCTTACCCAGACAAGTTAAAAAAGGCAGTTGTCGCATTTTCTTCTCAACATATATGATCAATTTATGTTACAAATAAACTTTATTTATTTCAAGTACACATCGTTTGTGAAAATTATTTAAATGTGAAAAATACAGAAAAAATATTCACAGTTCCAACTGTAGTTATGAGTTTTTTTTGTAGAACCATCCTCCCCCCATTTACCATTCGTACTTTAATGTGCTCTAATATCTACAAAAGAAGTTTCCGAAGTATAAACTATCTTATTTCAACCTAAATTAGATTGTAGACAGTAGAAGACAGCAAAATTTGAAAAAACCTTTTTTTCTTCAAATCGAAAATATAAAAAATGTCACCATTTTCATACATGATCAGGTAGGATTTCGCGCAAAAGTGCGTTTTAAAGGTATCGCCGAGCATAAAAAATTCCATTCGGCCGTTTTTAGCGGCAGTTTTTTTATACCTTAGACCACTTGAAGACAGCTGTGTTCATTTGCTATTAATTTTTGTAAGGGTATTAACACAAATTAAGTTAAACCGGTATAACCGACGTCAAATAACCGGTTTCGGTCTGTTCGAAAATTATGTTGTTTAAGTAAATGGTACACGGTTAATCAGTTTCGCCGGTTTTTCGGCTTAAGTTTTGGACACTCTAGTAAATATCCTGAAAAGATTAGGAAGTGAATTTCTCACTCCACTTGAATAAAAGTCACGATTTCATTACTAATTTTTGGACACATTTTCGATGGTAATCAATTTTTCAAAAACAAAACATTTTTGTCGGAAACATATCTTCCGATCATATAATTCGTAGAGGAATTTAGGATAGAGTAATTGTTTCTCTAATATGACGTTTCATTTCACACTCTTCGTCGTAGGTTTATGCAAATGAGAGAAATTCGACGAAAAATAACTTGCACCTGGTTACAAGAGCCATTGACTTAACTTTTTTTTTTTCGTTTTTGTATAGAACTGTGAAATTTTAATGTATTTTGCTCTTTTTTGTTGACTTTTATCGTTGATATACATTTGTATTGTATTTTGCCACAAAGACATTTTTGCAATTTTGTTACATTTTACAACCGCATGTTCCTTTGTTGGACGTTGTGTACTATTGCCTCTATCTGGTATTATTGAACCCATGCTTACTTACCACCATGCAATGTTCACTTGCGAATAAATAAATTACTATGTCCTACATTCTTCGATGATATAATTATTCGATTGTTTGTCAAAATTTACCAGGCTAATTCGATTTTGAAATAAAATCGAAGATCTTACGAAAATATTAGGAACATCAGTTGTTGTGAGACAATGAAAGGTGAGCGAAATTTTCGTTATTTTTTATACACGTACTTCTTATGGCAACGAATCATAGGAATTGAATTTCATAAATGTCATAGGCTTTATTAGCGAGAATAGATTGAACCATATTCTCTCAATAAATTAAACGTCATAGGTATGATTGCAAGTAAACATTGGATGGTAGAAAACATGGGTTCAATAATACCAGATAGAGGCAATAGTAAACAACGTCCAACAAAAGAACAACAACCGCATTTCGTGTTTTTGTGGCAAACTAGTTGTGTTAACTACAATAGAAATGCATACCAACGATGAAAGTCAACAAAAAAATTAAAAATATATTTAAATTTTTCAGTTCTATACCAAAACGACATGAACAAGTTAAGAGAACATATTTTGTAACTCCACCTGGGGTAAGTTAATTTTAAATTTAATTTCTCTCATTTCCACAAACCTACGACGAAGAGTGTGAAATGAAACGTCACCTAACACCTAATAGTAGCAAAGCAAAGAAAGCAATACTTTACTACTAATTTGGATTTATAGTCACTTGAAGCTAGAATTTTGTAATTTCAAGTACACAAATAATTGACTCAAGTGAAATACAACGTTGCTGTTTATATTTCTGGCCTAATAATGAAAAAACAAATATTGATGATCGAAATTGGTTTTATTGTTTTTCAAAATATTCTCCATGCAGAGAATTTGCATGCAATTGAACCAATTTTCGAGGCACTTTTGCGTTTTGAACGCATCAATAATACTTAAGAGCCTCTATTACTCTCTTCGCTGCCTCTTCATGACGACGACGTAGTATGCCATTTCAATGTGCGTGAAGATAAATTCGAATTTAACTAGCAAAGACACAAACCACTTTCGTTAGCAGAGCGCTGTTATTACGATAACAGGTATCTGTTAAAGTACCAGAAAGGGAAGTATAATGAAATAAACAAGGTTTTTGGCGAATTAAATTAATAAAAAAAATACAAAACTGACAAATCGTATAAAGAACTTTACGAGCTTACAGTATGAGTGACACAAATCTGGAACAGCTTACCAGCGTATTTTATATTTTAGTTCAATGTATATAATTTTAGAAAGGACTTTGAGCCCAAATCGAGGATTCTTCGCCAATTAAATGAATATCTAGCAATAAGTAGGAGCATGTTCTTTTGGGTTATATTTCTCCGAGGTTTCAGACGAATTTCAGAATACGAGTACAATAATTTTAAGCGTTTCCCTTTAAGCACTTTACTCTACTTTTGAACAATTCACTGTGTCTAAACCAAGGACTCTTGGCGGACGAGACTTACACCAGATTAAAGCTCCTTGTTAGTGCTTTCTAAATTTACAACCACTATATTTCAGAGGAATTTGAGAACAGCGATATTTAGAATTTAGTATTGTTCCATGTCTAAACATTTTGACCCATTGTGCCCAAACGAAAAATTCTCCGCGGATCAAACTTATACCAAATTAAAGTCTTTCATTAGTACTTTAAAAATTTGTCACCCCCATATTCCAGAGGAATTTCAGAACAGCGATATATGGAATTTAGTATTTTACCATGTCTTAATGTTTTGACCCACTGTGCTCAAACTAAGAATTCTCCGTGGATCAGACTTATACCAGATTAAAGTCTTTCATTACTACTTTCCAAATTTACTATTCACATATTACAGAGGAATTTCAGAACAGCGATATATGGAATTTAGTATTTTACCATGTCTTAACATTTTGACCCACTGTACCCAAAGTAAGAATTCTCCGGGGATCAAACTTATACCAGATTAAAGTCTTTCATTAGTACTTTGAGTTTTTCAACATTTCCTTGCACCAATAGGCACGAGCCTTTATTTGAGCGATTGAAAAGTATGCGCTATCCACCGCGTGCACATTTTTTCTACCGTCAAATGTTCATGCAGTAGGAGCGCAAATAATGCCCAAGGTTGCTTCTATATCACGGGACGTCACAAGACAATCTTGCAATTCCAGTTCTGTAACAACAAACGATTTTGTACGATTTACACGAAATGCGTCTTGGAGCATTAAATTCATTATATAAGAAATTTTCCGATTCTAAGATTCGACCTTTATCGTTAATATTGCAATTTTGGTTTAAAAATCAAGCTCGAAGTCAGTTTAATTTCCAACATATTTATTCAATATTTCGCTCCCGGGCGGACCCTATCAACGGAGGACACAATCGAACTGTTCAACTGTGGGAAATCTTTAGGGACGAAATTTGAGGATACAGTTAGAGGAGGACACCAGAGAATGTTTGGGGAGCTTCAACGACGGCGACACACGGACTTGGGCATCGAGGACAATGACAAGTTTTAAGAAGTTTGCACTACCATACACAAAAGACGACTGTTGAGATACATTGTTGTCAGTGATTGGATGATGTACAGAAGACTGAACAAGGACCCAACTAACACGCTACAAAGGAAGAACTATGATCTAGTAAACGATCTTTTTGTACATAACGTCATAGATGAACGAGACAAGAGGAAGTTTAAAACTGAGACCGCTAAAAATACATAAAGCAGACTACCCCCTAAGACAAATATGCTCTTCAATTAATGCTCCGGCTAGTGGACTTTGCAAATACCTTACCACAATTCTGGCAAGTCTCACGGATAAGTCCAGGTATAATATAGAGAACTCGAATTAATTTAAGGACAAGATGGATAGTACGATGATACAAGATGACGCGCTGATGGTTTCTCTTGACGTAGTTTCACTATTTTCAAGTATTCCAGTGGACTTGGCCATAAAAATTATTGAGAAAAAATGGACAACGGTAGAAAGTTTCAAAAAAATGAGCAAGAATATGTTTATGAAGATTTTTAAATGCTGCATCAAGGAAAATCGTTATTTCAATACAAGAACAAGTTCTAACGATAATTGCCGACCTATAATCGCCGACATAGTTATGGAGGAACTACTGAATGAAGGTCTGAAATTATGTAATATTAGGCCTAAGTTATTGACGAAATACGTGGACGACCTCGTTGGGATTGTGAAACGAAGTGCAATAGATAATAGCTTGACGAGTTTCAATAGTTTTAGCCAATATATACAATTTACATTGGAGAAAGTGGAAAATGGAAGACTACCGTACCTGAATACCTTACTAATAAGGGATGAAAACAAAGTAACGATCAACTGGTATCAAAACCCGAGTGCATCTGGTAGTCAACTTTTTCTCTATGCCTCTCTATTCTCTCTATTCAACACGACCACTAACTTTATTACCAGGGCATTGAATATAAGTGACGTGGAATTTCATACCGAAAACATGGAGAAAATGCGACAAAGTTTAACACAAATGGCTTTCCCAATAAAATATAAATCGTTCATACATATATGTACATATGTCCTAAAATTGTCAGAAAGGTTTGAAATGTTAGCTGCATTGATGACAAAAACTATAAAATAGCCCCCAAAACCAACAACACATTGCAGCGAATATTTACAAATCTAAAGTCGAAAACGGATAATAAGGAAAAGTCCAATCTCATACTTATACAACATAACATGTAGTGTGAACGAGTTCGGCCAATGTGATAAAGTCTACAACGAAGAACAAACTAAAATCGAGAATATCAGGACACAGATCTGATATAAAATTTCGCCACAACAAAATAACACAAAAACCTGCACTACTTACGACACACTGTGCGAGGGAAAGAACATGAGCGTACTCCAATGTGCAGTGTTACCAATATAACGCGATTCGCACTAGATTTGGCGCTTTTCAACAACCCAAACGTTTTGTTTTCGTTCTGTAAAAAACGCGCTACATTTGCGCGTTTTACGTTAGGAGATTTTTACAACTATTAAAAATAAAGTTTAATATTGAGAAGTAGTAATCTTTTTATTACTTAAAAAAAAAAGAAAAAAAAAAAAAATGGTTTCCCATTAAATCCCATGAAGGGACTGGGGAGAACTTCTCACAATCACTGAGCTGTGCGCTTTCCAGTTTTCACTCACTGATTGGGACCTACAGTTTTACACCGATTCCGAACGGTAATTTGAGAAGCTTTTTCATGGCTAGATACTCGATAGTGTCGCCGTCACTATGCGAGGTGACCGCCGCCGAAAGAAAATTTGAAGGTGGTCAGAGACGGGTTCGAACCCAGGATCTCATGTACAAGAGCCGCGCACACTAACCATTGCACCACCGACGGCCACCTTTTTACTTATATTACTAAAAGGCGAAACAAGACCCTTGTGAATTTATTCGAAGTGTCAAATAACATCTGAAACATCAAAAGGTTAAATCTTAACGAAATACATAGATCGAAAGCAATGAAACCCCAAACAGCCAGGAACTTTATACATGGTCGAACACCAGTGTTGCCAGTTTAACACTTTTAGGACATGTCTAGCTCTTATGCATTAAGTATTATTTTTATCGTTATAAACTAATTATTCTTAACTAATTATTCAAGCTTTAAAAACTTTCCTCAAGAAGATTTTCAAAGGAAATCGAAATATCGAAAAAAAACAAAAAGTTTTATGAAATCGGAAGTGACCTTAAGCTTGAATAACTAGTCAAGAATAATTAATAAAATAAAGGTCGAAACAAATTGTTATAAACTAATGCATTTTGCGTTTTTGTTTAAGGCCTAAAGATTTCAGCTGAAGAACGGGAATCTTTTTGGATTTTACCTAAATAAATCCTAAGCAATTTGTAAACGACTATATTCTACAACGTTTAGTTCTTAAAGCCCTGAACACACTGCAGTCGAAATCTCGTGTTTGGAGAATTCGTTTAATCAAACATCTGTTTTTCAATACAACAATCACCTGTGAACTTACTCACAATCTCCAAATGAGAGAATCCTGCAGCAGTGTGAACGTCGTATAAGACTCTTGACAACATTAGGCGTGTTTTGGTTACACCGCTTGCTTAGATTATCACTTATTTTATATGGAGAGCTAAGCGATATTAAGGGGCACTTGAAATTACCGCTTCCATTTCAGTTCTAAGCAGGCATAAAGTTACCAGTCTGAAAAATATCAGAAAACTGTGTTGGATATCGCTATCGTTAAGCAGAAGAATATAAACATTTGCACGAATAACTACAAACCATGCGGTACAGCAAGATGAATATATGTATTTCCGGTTGAAAAGGGCAGAAAGTTTCCAGTATGAAAAAATCAGAAAAACAGTGTTGGATATCGTCATTGTGAACCAAAGACCAGGAGATACTCATATATAAGAATAACTAAAAACTATGCATTAGAGCAAGACGATTATATATATTATAATTAATTATCGCTAGTTTGGCGTTTTGGTTACTAGCATGCAAGCGATAATCGCTAACTTGTAACGAAAACACGCCTATTGTCAAATACAGTAACAATTCAAAAATTTAAATCTCTTTAGTTGTAAAATATAAAGCATTTAACATTTTCTTCGACGTTTGCTGTCTTGTGGGGCATTGGTACGTTATTTCTGAAAGACATATTAGAAAGAACTTCAAAATTAGGAAAGAGCTACAATACAATAGAAGTTTGCAATGACAACTTTCTGAATGCTTAGGGTTTATTGAAGTAAAATCGCAAAACAGACCCTGCCATTCAGCTGAAAAATTCTTGTTTGATTTTAATTTAACGCTTTTCAGCGCGTTTCGAGGAGGTTCCCGGCGTGTTTTGGATATAAATAGTTGGCAGCGCTGCCAATGTGAGAGCAGAGTATGGAATTTGAAATAGAGAAGAAAATTTACTCATGGAGTGAAATGCCAACAAAAAACCGAGTGATCGTTCAATTGAACTAGTTTGTAGCATTCGTAGCATTCCTGAAGATGATCCTCGATGGAGATCGAAATATTGAATAAAATAATTGGAGCTTAATTTTTAAACAAAAATAGTAATATTCATTAAGGGTGGTATTCTATAAGTCGTGAATCAGCCACTTCGCGTTACTGTTGTCGTTTTGGTAGTTTATAAAACGTTACAGCTGTTCGGTGACTACCTGCGTTGAGTTATGCAGCGCAACGTTTTTGATCACTTCAGCTGTCAAATTGAACACGCCACAGTTCTTCGCGTTAGTTGAAGAAATTACAAATTTAAAGAAAAATTTCGATGGAAGTATTTTGCATTTCATTGCCTATAAGTAGTTGCCAATTTTGGCTGCAATGGCATGCATTCGACGGATAGAGCTAAAAAATTTTTTTTAAATAATTCAAAATTATACTGTTTACGCACTGAAATTGTTATTTACAATAATAAAATTAGAAATGGAACGTTCAAATAAATAATGCGTTGCAAAACTATTATAATTATATTTAAAAATTATAGACATCAGTTGATGTTGACAATAATAAACAAAAGATCCAATACATTACAATCAATACATACCGCCAAATGGCACGTGTTTTTGAAAAGGCAACTAATTTAATATAGATGGGGAAATTTATTGGAGATTGAACCCCAATGTATAGGTTTTTTACACATTTTATGTGAATATTGTTGGTATTTGCAGTATTATAAGTAATAGCAGTCTTAAAATCTGTTGATCTACTGAAATAGAGCTAAATTTTTTAATGTTTTCATTCAGAGCATTTCACTCAAGATAACGTTTTCTGATCTATAATTGTTTATTCTAGTTTGGCAACTCTATAAACCTCATATGTCAGTGACAGCTTTCGTAAACAAACGCAAGCGCGAAGTGATATATAAACTAAATTTTTTTTACTTTGGCGTTCGCGTTGGCTACTGCGTTTACGTTCACTTTCGGGACTTTTAGAATACTACCCTAAATTTTTATGGTGCATCATCTACAATAAATATTTCAATTCATCAACAAAAATGTTCACGAGTTAATTCCAATTTTTGACTGTTATGAAATTGTCGAGTCACTGAAAAAAACCCGATGCTCGCTTATCATAACTTTCTGAGTACTTTTAAGCTAAAATCTGTAACACTTTCCAATACACTTGTGAGTTGTAATCTGGCAACACTAAAAATTGCCTAGACCAGCAGGTACATTCTGTAACTTGCTAAAGCTTAATTTCTATCGCTAAAAACATCTTAAATCAATTTAGCAATTTTTAGCTACGAATGCTATTCTGTACGTAGGATCTAAATTTAGATATCTGTTAACAATTGAATTCGCCATAATTTTAGCGTTTGTCGCCTTTTGAAAACATCTAACGAATAAATATCTGTCAATTGTCTCTTAAATTAAAAATTTTTAGCAACGAACAAAGGTAAGTAGAATAGAGGCATATGTATGTCCAGCACAGCCCAAACTCTCGTAATAGCACCAAATTACTATAATGGATAACAACTTTTTATCCAAGGAAAAGTTGCAAATTTTTTTTTTTTTTGAAGTGGCCCATATTTCCCGGATTACGGTCCCCCAAAGTTTGAACGTATAACCTTCAATATCTTCTACATTTTCGGACGGACCGGAAAAATATGGGTATCGTTGGAAAGCTTATAAATATGTCTTTAAAACTGCGTATTTATATCCACGATTCATTAACCCACTGCGAGCCAATTCATGATATTCGACTTTCCGTTTACAAATTTTCTGAAAAAAGGCTATTATCTTAGAATATTGCTAATGTGAAGGTGCTAATTTGACAATGCCATCAGAATGTTGGGCCCTGCAGCTAAAATTTGACACTTTATTTGTCTTTGTAGCAATCTAGTGAAAGCGCAGAATTTTTTTCTTTTCTTATTTTGCCACACATCGACTTAAGGTACAGAGGGAATTTGAACCCCCCGCCCCTAAAATAATATTTTTTTGTTTAGTTTTTTATAAAATCGATATCAAAATTCAAAAAGACTGAATAAAAAATATTAAATTTGTATAAATCGTATAAAATTTCCATTTCATCATAAAAACCGAAACCGGTTATTTACCGGTTTCTACTTCTCGGTTTAACCGAAAACTGGTTTCGCCAAAATTGGAATATTCGAAGAAACCGAGAACCAAATTTTAAAAACCCGGATTTTGTATGCACTCGATTTTATGAAACCCGTTCCTCTCTCCGAACTAGCTAACATCGTGACAGGATTTTGACAGGACAGGACTTTGAATATATTCCTATAAAACTTGAAATTGGCAGTCAATTTATTCCAAACATTTTCTTTTGAGCTGTGACAATGGGCCTGTTTGGAAATACATCGCTGCTCTGAATTTGATGGGCTGCACGTTCGTAAATGCAACATCCGTAAACTTTGCAAGGGTTTTAAGTTGGTAATTGCAATCAAAATGAGCTACAAACGAGCATCTGCATCAACTGATGCCTTCCTGAACAGACCCATGTGTGACGGTCTTCCATGAAATGAGTGATGAATTAACTTTTCAAAAAAGTTTATAATCGAAAGCAAAAAAAAAGACAATTATTACTTGGGATACGTCTACATACTCACATATGTAGTATATTCTCTTCCAAAGAGAATTGGACATTTTATAATTTTATTCATAAGCATAAATACATAATTGTCATAATAATTACGATCATTTACACTAAAATACTATTTACTAAGAATCCTTTAAAATTGTAGTCTATTGGGGATTAATAAGAATATTGCACTTGTCTTTAAGACAAATCAATTACACAGCTTCCTTCTCCTTTGTTTCTAGGGGTTCCTTACAATCAGCAGGCTCCTTGCTGTTATCCTTTGAGTTTATTTTCGAATTTTCTTTATCCAAACGCTCATGTTCATTCTTGATTAATAGATTTAGTTCGTCCTTCCATCCGAGAGCTTCAGCTAAAGCCAAACAGCCATCGTCGCAGGCTCCAATGTATGCTATGTCTCGAGTGTTTTTAGGACTGTCAAACAATAGGCCAGGACCCATCATAAACCATGAACCAATCCCTTCAAAATCATTACCAACCTTAGTGCGATTTATAAGTAGACGCACACATTTAGGACCAGCTCGATCGATAAGTGAGGCAAACGGTTGAACTTCCAGTGAAGTACCCATAATAATGAGTAAATCACACTTGTTAAAGTCTTTAGCGGGTAAGGTATAGAATTTTTCGGGCAAATTTTCGCCAAAGAATACAATATCAGGTTTAACTACCGAATTGCATTCTTCACATGTTGGAACATTGTCGGCAAATATTTGCTCTTTCATCCATTCCATTGTGTACAGTTTGCGGCAACCCAAACAGTGATTGGTAAAAAATGTACCATGAGCCTCTACCAGTTTATCATCCGGTAATCCAGCGATTCTCTCCAAGGTATCGATGTTTTGGCTGTAATGTCTCAGGAGTAAACCTTTTTCATGTAGAAGACGCACAAAATAATGTGAGGGAGTTGGATTGAATGATCCCGGGTATAGTTCTTTAGCTAAAGCGAAGAAAGGTTGAGGATTTTCTTCGAAATAGCTCATTTCAAATATAGCAGATGGGTGAGGTAAATTATATTTCTGTAGATTATCATATAAACCCGAACCTGGAGAACGAAAGTCAGGAATGCCAGCAGCTGCATATGAAAATTAAAGGATAAGTTTGAGATTTGAATTAATACGTTGGCGAATGGCTTATCTTACATGTTGAGATACCAGCTCCCACCATTGTAATGATATTCTTAAATCCTTTCGATTTCCAGTGGTCACATAAACCGTCAAAATTCAAATTTTCAATTATCTGCTGGAGCAAAAGAAATAAGAACACACACAGTATATGTTTTCAATGTAGGTTTATACCTTTTTCTTAGCTCCATCATCCTCATCCAATGTAGTCACCAAATTCAGTTTTTGGGCGAAAAACTTCCTAATGGTTTCCATAGTAGTGTCATCCTCTGGAAAATATAAAGGTTTATGTCTCGGCTATTGCACTTACAGAGTGTCATATACGTTAGAAACACCCTATGATTGATTTCTTTGTTCGTCATCAACACAGGGATGATAAGGTTGGTACTTGGGTACTTTACGGGTACAGTTTACTCCAATTTTCAAGCAAGTGCAGAGAATCTATAGTTCTTTCTCATAAAGGTAATAGTCGCTTTAAGGCTTGGTAAACATTCCAAAAGATTATTAGTTCCAGAAATTGTAAAATTCACTTTTGGGTTCAAACGTATTCCCAGGTAAACTATGTCTAACCGTCGTGATTTGGTGAGAGATTCTCATAACCAATGAGTTGAGCGCTTTCTATTTTTACACTCACTGATTGGGACCTACAGTTGTACACCGGTTCCAAGCGGTATTTCAAGTCACTATGCGAGGTGACCGCCGACGAAAGAAAAATTTTTTTGAAGGTGGTCAGAGCAGGGTTCGAACCCAGGATCTCATGTACAAGAGCCGCTCACACTACCCATTGCACCACCGACGGCCACCAAACCCAACATATTCTTGGCAAAATTTTGGGCTTATGTCTATTATACAGCTTGCTCTCCAAAAATTAAAAAAATTGTTGCGTCGGGTAGAACATGTTATTTTAAGCAAACGCATAGTTTCGGAGTTATGGGCACCGAAATCTCGGATATGTGAGAGGGTTATGGCGTTAAGTTACTGTGTGAAGCTATTGATACCACATTTTTCTATAAAACAAGTCAAAATAAACTCAAAAAATTAAGTAGCATTTTTCGAAAACTCGCCTAGTTATCGAGATGTCGGATATTGACATTTTGTACAATTATTGAATATTTTCTTTTACTTTTCTCAAAAATAGAAAGCTTTATACCACAAAAATACTAAGCCGAAGCCGGTGTTGGACCTATCCCAGAGGAGAGTCTCTTAGCCCCGTCACGTTTAGCATTTTTCAATAACTCTCTTAGTTATCGGATGTTGAAATTTTGAAGAAAAAACATTCGATAATTTTTCAAAATTTCAAGATCCGACAACTCGATAATTAAGCAAGTTATCGAAAAAAGCTAAATAATTTTTTGAGTTGTTTTTGACTTGTTTTATAGAAAAAAAAAAGTTATAATATCAATAGCTTTACTAAGTACCTTAACCCCACTACCCTGTCACACATCCGAAATTTCGGGGAAAATAACTCCGAAATAATACATTCGCCCGGACTTTGTTATTTTACTTTTTTTTGCTTAAAATAATGTGTTCTGCTCCCTCAAAAAATTGTCGTTTATTGGAGTGCAAGCCGTAAAATAGACCTTTTCCAAATCTTGATTCCATTCCAAGAATTGTTGAAGCCCATATCTCAGGGGTCTATTGAAAATAATAATAGATCTACTAGTGGTGGGTAAAGTCCATTTGTACCTTTTCGTATCGATAAACATTTATTGTCGCATTTCGTACTCTACCCTTTTATCATCCCTGTTGCGAATGTGCTCTCACCAGTTTCTGCCCGAGATTCCCTCTCTCCTTCTTTGTTCTTGTTTTCGTTTTGAGACGAAGATGGTTTTTCCTCACTCATTTCTGCTGTAATTTCACTATTTACACTGGTCCTAGTGTAAAAAATTGATAAAAACCGTGTTCTATATCTTAAATGTAACCTTAGTAAGGAAGCCGTCTTGGAACAATTTGTTTTAACTTGGTAAAACTTGCTAAATTAGTGGCAGACAAATGCCAAGACACCACACGGGAAAAACCAAAACACAATAAATGTCATTTCACACAAGAGTTGCCAAAGTTCATTTTCATTCACCAAGCTGATATAATGCAGCATTTAGACAGCGGTTTATCGCGGGCAGCTTAGCGATAGCCGTGTTCTCTAATCTTTGCCGCTTCCACCACCCAATTTGAGATTAAATTAAAATTGCAGTTGATAACTCCACGCTTAAACAAAATCGGCATTTATCGACGTTTTTCTTATGGAGTTTGACATTTTTAATCCCGAAAAAAATTATAATCTTGGTAGGTGTTAATGCCGCTCAACTCCATGCCGAGAACAAATGGCTATTGGTTTCGCTAGTTTTGTATTTAATTGGGATGATTTTGAAAAGCTAAATGCCTTGTTCACGTTGTCTCGAAATTAACAATTTCGGATTGAAGTTGAAGTCGTTCACACTGGTATTTGAGCAATTTTTTGCAAAATGACAACTGTTTATTTACAAATATTACCATGAGTGAAATTTTCGTGTCTGGACACAATAACCAAAATTTTGTGCGGAAATGACAGAAAATAGTCAAGTAAATGATTGATGCATGAACCATATCATGGAGCACTGATTATACACAGGCTATATTTTATTCCCACTAATCCATGTCGATGAAAAATTGAAATTGCAATTAGATGAATTAGGCGGCATACAAGTGTTTTGACAAATTTCTGTCGACTTCGTTCTCGTGCATATAAGCAAAAAAGTATTAAGCTTCTTTTGTGGATTAAAAACTGTGTTGTGTTCGTTGAAATTGTTGTAAATATCTCAATTTCGTAGTTGTCAAAATGTATGCGATATTGACCAACAATTTCAACTCAATTTTAGCCCAAATTACGAAAGACTTAAATTTCGCGGCAGCGGCAGAACCTTTAAAGTCGGATCAGTCGGTCAAATGCGTGTACATACCAACTTTTCTCGATTGTTGCAAGTCCTTTTATTGACGTTTACTCTGAAGTGTATTGCTTCAATTGAAGTTTGTCACATAAAAAGTTGTGAGTTTGAAATATTTTTATTGAAAGCTTTGAAAAAACAAATTCATATTTTTAATAAAAAGTTTATAATCATTTTGTATTGTTTGAATTTTTTTAATTTTGTTCTCATAATATTTTAGTATTTTTCATTTATTTATTCATAACTGTAATTTTAAGGCAATATGTATCCATTAATTCTCACATTTGTTTTCAAACTTAGATTTTGTTTGTCATCAATCAGAGGGTATAGGTGACACAGCTTATCGTCCTCCTAGCTGCAAATTTGATACAGGATACAATTTCAAAGAGAATGAGCGATAGGCGAATTGAAAAAACTGACTATAAATTTGATTTTGTTGGCACTTATGAATTTTTAAAGAACGTTATATGCAATGAATTAGTTTTTATTTGAAAAACACAACAATTTTCTTTAGTGTTATTTGTATTACGCCCAATTTGGAGGGAAAAAAATTGGCATAAAAAACGTATCAAATCTGTCCTTAGTCCAGTGACTATCGACGAGAATTTGGTGGGACTAAATTGTGAGACTTGGTTATAAACATTTTCTCCAAAAAACATTTTCTACAAAAAACAGTGCAACAGGTTTTTCAAAATTTAATTTTTCAAAGCAATCGAAACCCCGGTTTGTTGAATACTCTAGTCGAAGACCACTCAATTTTTGTTTGTTTTTTCCAGTGGATAGTATGTTTCTACTGCTTTTTAAAAATATCTGCGTAGTAAATTGAATGTTACACTGGGTGTGATTTTTATTCCCAGCTAAACTACATTGTATGTGTTTGGAAAATAAGTCCAGCTGATGACGTGGAATACATTATGTTTACTGTGTGCCAAAATGTTGTTTGAAAATTAAAGAAAACAATAAAATAAATGACTGCATGAAGTTTAACATAAAACACTGATTATACACAGTCGACAATTGCCTAATTTGAGATTAAATTGACATTTCAGGAAGCAACTTTGTGCTTACACCAATTTAGAGCAACTCCGTGTCGAGACAACATTTTCGAAGACCGCGGCATAACAGAAAACTTAAATTGACGGCCATTGGTTTTGCCAGTTTATACAAATTTGGGATGTTTTTGAAATAAATTACCCTTAAAATTGGATCAGTCGGTCAAATTGGGCCAGATTGCCAAATCGGCACAGATTTTAAGCCGATGAGAGCCAATTATATAGGCGGAGCGTTAGCTCGCCGTCTGTTTGCAGTTAATTTTTTGTGTTTTTAATTTGTTTGAATTTTTTTAGCAATAAGCAGAATGCACAAAATGTTTCACCAGTTTAAAATGAGGTTAAAAATTAAACTTCAGTTTTTACAGATTAAAATTGAATGAGCAATCTTCTCGGTTAGCATTTATGCACTTTTTGACTGCAACTTTCTAAGAAAAGAACACAAAACCTTGAAGTAGGGCTGCACTTTTTTCACAAGCGAGTACAAAAAGGCACTTTTAGAGCAAAAGGCAGAAAAAATGTTGCATTTTTCTCCAGATTTTGAAAAATAATAAAATGTTCAAATATGTATTAAAAAATCAAAGCTTTGTTAACAAAAATCGCCGAGTAAAGTTCTCGGCATAAGTGCAGTTTAACCACATGAGTCAGGTGTTTATAAAAATGTTAACATTGATAGGTCTCGTCACTCTGAATTCGAAACTAATATCATTAATATAATATGTACCTATCTTTATTATTTAATATCTCATTGGGTCAAAAAATACTACGTTTATACGAGATCTTATATTGTGATATATCGTGATATGTTAATCAAGAACGTGCAAGTTTGACATATCGCGATATAATATCTCAATATAAGCTCTCGTATAAACGTACTAAAAAATAGTACCGTTATAAAACTAACATAAAAGCATTTTATAGGGCACTGGCAAATATTTTCTTCATTTCGAATCAAATGTTTTAACAAAATCTAAAGTCTTCGCATTAGTTTTTCCTGGATTTGATTGAAAGTCAAAGCGCTAGCCTACAACAATAGGCATTTTGCTTTGTCAGGTATTTTACCACAGTCAAATTCGGCACAAATGTATTCCAAGACTAAAAGTACCCAAGATATGTTTGAGAAAAAATAAATACCTAAGAAATAAGAAAAATAAATACATCAATTCCCGTGAGTTTTTGCCCGTGATTGAAATGGTTGTAAACAAAGGTACTATTCGTGTGTAGTGTGAGATGAAACAGCGTTGCATGAAGCAAATCAAGCATTTTTCCCTGATTCTCAGACAAATAAGGTAAAATACCCGATTTGTCGTTTGTCAAAACGTATGGGAAATCAAGCAAATTTTGATGCTTTCTGTTTAAAATTAACAAAAGTGGCGAAATCAAGCAAATTGATGCCAGTGCGAATGCTGTATTACACACAAATTGCTTTATGCCTTGTTCACGCTGCCACGAAATTGACAATTTCGGATTGAAATTGTTGAACGAAATTGAAATCGTTCACACTGGCATTTGAGCATTTGTTGAAAAATGACAACTGTTTGTCTACAAACATTGCCATTAGTAAAATTTTAGTGTTTGGACACAATAACCAAAATTCTTTCGGGAAATGAATGAAAACAATAAAATAAATGAATGGTACGTGAACTTTAACACGAAGCACTGATTCACTACGGTTTATAGTTTATTTTCACTACTCTATGTCGATGAAAACTTAAAATTTCAATTTGGTGAATGAGGCGGCATACAATTGTTTTGTTTTTTGTTGTTATTTTAGTAACCACGAGTTAGGTGAACGAAGCCGAGCCATAATTGTCGACGGCGTTGGAGCAACAAAAAAATTAACAGACGGCGGCAACCGAGTTTTTATTAGATGTGATTTTTCGGCGGATGTTACTTTTGGGCTCATCCCGTTGGTAGTGTAAAAAAAATTAGATATTTTTTTAGTAATTCGGAACTTTAAGAGCGGCATAGGCGATAACATCGGCCAAGATTTTAATGACGGCGGTGTGAATTCCAAAAAATTATCTATGACGACGGCACAACGGAAAATTTTCTGTCGGCATCGATCTCCTGCATATATGCAAAAAAAAAGAGTACTAAGTTAATTTTGTTGAGCAAAAAAAGTGTTGTATAGTACAATTTCAACGAAATTGTGGTACATATCTCAATTTCGTAGTTGTCAAAATATATACGAAATTGAGCAATTTCAACTCAATTTCAGACCAAATAGCGAAAGACTTCAATTTCGCGGCAGCGTGAATAAGGCATTAATGCCTCCGAAACTATACACTTGCCGCGATTTTGTTATTTTACTTCTTTGGCTTAAAATATATTCTATCCGACGCAATACATTTTTTTAATTTGTTTAGAGTGAGCTGTATAGGAGACATTTGCCGGCTGTGATCGCATAAAACGGCGGGCGGGACCCGTTCGCTATTTAGATCTAATCCGCCTCAAACTCTGAATTCATCTCCGATTGAATAAGTCAAACATTTTACAAGATTACCAAGTAATCGTTACAATAAAAAGCCTACTCCCACGTTTCTGCCCATCTCACACTCATTCCCGCTGAATACAACACTGTCTTGTCACTACTTGTAAATGCAACGTTGAACAAACCACGCTTTTTTCACAAACGCAACTCTGAGCATTTTGTTTTGAATAACTTGACAAATTGACCAACCCAGCTGTTTGTTTTCTTTTCCTGAAAAAGTTACTTTTAACCAACTAAAATCCTTGAAAAATGAAAATTATTTAGAGAAAATCCCAGGAAAAGTACAGCCCGATTGGTTAAAGGCAAATGCAAAGGGTTAATAGTGAAAAGCGATCGATGTTCATGGTGAAAAATGTGTGTAAAATATAGTGAAATGTAAGCCCACGAAAAAAAACGTGAAATTTTTACAGACAACCAAACCAACGAACCAGCCAACCAACTATTGGAAAGAAGTGAAAAACAAGCACACACGTTGCCACAGTGGCAATAATAACGAAAACAGACTTGAAGGAAATTTAAGTGAAAGAAGGGTAAGCAAGTCAGCAGTTGGAGCGCAATGAAATTTTCTAAATGGAAATTATCAAAGAAAAAATAGTTGGATTTGTTTAACAATGCAGTTCATTAACTATTTGTAGGTGTACTATACAATTGCAGAAGGGTTCCGCCTGCCGCCGGTGGCTTGCTCGAAGTGAAAGACGACGAAGATACAATTTTTGTTGTTGATACGAAGCCAATAATAATACCTCATGCAAGATGCACCTCAACCACGCTACAGCAGTAAGTACGGCCGCTATGATCAATTATCAACACTATGCACCAGCCCAAATTACAACTTCACATGGGCTTACCAGTTCGACGGGTGGTCACCAGCAGACGTCGATTGCTGCAGCCGGACTGCAGCAGGCCCCCTTTACGTTGCACCAGCTGACAGCGGTACAAGCCATACAGCATCCTACTCACCAGGCCATGTTGCATCCGCAGCATCCGTTGGTTCACTTGCTGGACATTTCAACAACGGCGGCCAGCCAATCGAATATTCACAATAATCCGGCACCGATAACGCCAATGCCAGTGACTAAAATCGAAATTCCAGAGGAAATCAATGAACCCATAATCGACGATCCGCGCAAAAAGAAACAGTGCCACATTTGTAAAAACAAGTTCCGACAACTGACTACTCTGAGGAATCACATGAAGATCCATACCGATGAAAGACCCTATAAATGTAAGCATTGCGATAAGGCCTTCCGTCAGATATCGACACTGACAAATCATGTCAAGATTCACACTGGTGAAAAACCATTTAAATGCAATATTTGTGCTAAGGACTTTCGCCAACAGTCGACCTTAATTAATCACATTAAAACGCATAAGGGTAAGTAGAGAGTTTGACTGATGTTTGTTCAAAGTGTGTATAAATGGATTAAAATCATAATTAAAAAAATAAAACAAATATAGTAAACTATCGAAACCGTAATAGTATGTATTTAGCAACAGACAATTGACGAAAATACAAACTAGAAAGACTTAACATTTGGATAGATTTTCAAAATGTATGTTTCGTTCTTTATTTATAAATGTTCATTAATTTTTAGTTATGTATCTGTTTAAAGAAATTAACTACAACCAGCTGCTATCTCATGTACATACATTTATGTTTATTTTCATTTTTGTCATCCTCCAACACAAATCTCTATAGTAATATCCTTAATTTAAATAGTACCTCCATTATTGTTAATGCTCTACTAATTGCTTGGTTGTTACATTTTATTTTATTTCATTTAATAATTTATATACATATATATATATATGCTTTTTAATGCCCTTTGATATGGGAAATCAATTTCCAGCTTTTAGTTTATTATCTATGTTGGTTTATGTAGGAAATAATAAACAAACAAAAAACTTTACTTTAACCATAAGTTATATAAAAGTATGTGATAATAAAAGCAACACTTATTTTGCATGTACAACTTTCAAGTTTTGTTTTCAAATATACGTATGATGATATTGACTGATTTGGAATTTTTACTAACATCTCATTTCCCGGTAGTTGCAAGCGAAACGTTAGGAATTTGGCTAAGCGAACTACGTGTCGCACCTTAACTACAAAAGAGTTATAACTAAAAATTTTATATTTTCACTAAAGGCACGGAACTGATTTTTGCTAATTTAAAAAATATCTGAAAATTATCAATGAAAGAGATGAGAAAATGTTGTTTTTTTTTAAGTAAAACAGATACGAGTAGTTAGGGTGCGATATATGCAAATTAATTAGAAAATTGGTTTAAAGTTTTCTTGTGATGTACGTGGCGAGTATTGGGTGAAACAAAAAGAAATTATGTTCTAAACATGAAATATTAAGGTTTATTTCTGTTGTCAATCCAGTAATGTGTGTAGTCAATGGGCTATGCTTTAGTGCTTCATGTTTTTCGTTTCTGGAAATGTGCTTCATAATAGTAGCTGGGAACCAACTGCGTTTTCTTTTGTGTCGACATTAGTTGCTTAATTGTTGTTTCATATGAATGTGACCGCAGATGTAAATAACTCTCGGATCTATATACAAGTAAAATGTATAAAATTGGAGGATTATTGGTTGTACATGTTTACTAGAAAAGCTATTGTCGCTGACAAGGGCGCCAGTGATTGATATTGTACCATATAATTTTCATATCGACACCAAAAAAACCCAAAGGCTTCATACAATCAAATTTATTCCCACTGTCAAAGCCAGAGTTCTGTTATATTTGTGAATTCTAATTAGAGGTTAGTGTAGACACATTTGAAACTTCAAACATTTGAGAAATAAAAATTTGTAAATGTTATTGGATCCTTTCTTCAGAAGCTCTTCCCTGTAATCCTCACGGAATGTAAAGGGAAAAAATATATATGTTATTCTTTGCACTATGCCATTAAATAGTTATAAGTTTTTTTTTGCGAAACATCAGTGGCATTTTAAGTCGACGATCATAGGTGGTTAAAGTAGAACTTAACTTATTTTCTACATGAACTGTAACGCTGAACCTTATCTTTTATCTCAAACTCTAAAATCCTAATTTAGAGGTATAAATATATTTTTGTATATACAGAACTACGACGATTTCTAAGTGATCATTAAGCAATTAAGTTTAGTTGGGAGATGGAGAATTATTAAATACCTTGTATTATGTTCGGTTATAGTTGTGTCTATATTTCTCATTAATATATTAAAGGGAAAATGGTATTACCTGCAAAGAAACAAAAGTAAATGAAAATAATGTGATTAACTTTTAGTTGTCTTAGATCCGAGTTATTTTTAAAGTTTTAATTTGATTTAAGGCTAAGACATCATGTTTTCTCCGGTTAGTGATAATAATGTGATTTACTTATGGTCAGTTTTCATAAAACGAATTCGAACAAACGAATTGGCAAAAATAAAAACGTAAATAATACGACTAGAACAGGTCAAGTGGGTTATTAATTTAGCATATTCATTCTTTACGTGTTCCTTCTATAAATTTCTAAAAGAATTACCTCATTTGACATGAAATACTATGTATTTAAGTTCTGGTTTTGGACGTTCCGTTCCGTTCGTTCGTTTAAATTCGATTTATAAAAACAGGCCGTTAATGGCACAATATAAAACCCATTCCAGATAATACTTTATACGTTAAGAACTGATTAATGGATTAATATAATTTGTATAGATCTAATAGATGTCCACAGCAGCATGTTCCCAATTGTGTTCCATATTAATGACAGTTCGAAAAATACCATAAACATACACATTTACCTGCAACATAATTATTGATTATTTGTTCATTGTCTTGTAGTTTTTGTGTAATTTCTTGCACTAAATGTGGAAGCAGACCCTGTCATGTGCATTACTATATTTTAGCAAACATCCTGATAATTTAAACATTGTCTTTTGCTACTTAGAATGATTTATGCAGCCTTATTACAAATGTCGTTCTCGTACTTCGACTGCGACAGTTTTGTAAAAGATTAAAGACAAAGTTGGCGTGTTATCTTTAAACTTTTACAAAACTGTCGTAGTCGAAATACGACAACGACACTCTTAATAAGGCTGATTATCCCCCCAAGCTATTGACTGACACAGGTTGCTTCGCTTAAAACAGAAATTGTTTCGTGATCGTTACCAAAAAGTTCCTTCAAAGATAATTTAAAGGATGTATCATAATCTAGTTCAGGTATCGTGAAACTAGTTTCGAAAGCTAAACTCGGATAGAATCTCGCATTAGTATTCAAAAGTTAGATAACGGACTAAAATAATATTTTGGTTTTGTGATACATTCAACTCGGAAACTAATTAACTTCAAAACTGTAGTAAATAAATAAATTTCCAGTAGAGTCAAAAATCTGTTGATGTAAAGCTAAAAATTATAAGAAAATAATCAATAATATTCAGTCAAATCAGTTTTTGTTTGAGAAGGGAAAAATGTGGCAGATTTTTACGTAACGATTCCTGCGTAAATGAAAAGTTAATACACTTTCTTAGTTAGGACGCGCTAGGTATAAATATTTCAATAAATAGGCAAATATTTCTGTGCCACCCACCACTGCTTTATAAAACGTGAGGTCTTTGGTGGGAGTTGGAATGTAAATATCGACTTTGCACTCCTGCCTGAAGTCAGCACCAGCAAATGTAAAGACACAATTTCTTGCCAACTAATTTACTTGCAGTAAACGCAATTACGATCACCCTTTTAAGACTGACATTAAATGTACATAAAGTCAAGTTTAAGCATAAAAACTTGTACATAGAATATTAAATGTACAGCCATTATTTATATTCATAAATTACAGTTTCTTTGCTTTTTGTTTCCATTCTACCTATTACAATCCCCCCAACAGCATTACAACACCAACTACACAATCATGTAATACAAAAATAAACAAATTTGATGCAATTGCCGTGTATAACATCTCTAAATAATTGCTTCTGAAATCATAAAAAAAACGTGTTGCGCTGTGTAAATCATTTCACACTGTATTCGGAAAATATTAATAGTAAACATTCATTCTTCATATCCATTAATATGATTTTCTATGGCAAACAACTGATCAAACACAACACTACCTCAAAGTAATTCGACAAGTTTACAATTTAATTGTTTTTCTCTTCCAATTCTCGTTTATAGTTTTCGCTTCACTTGCAGAATCAAATAATGCACCGGCGGCTCTGTTAAACTTTCAACCACCACCACCGCAGGGTACTTCACGAAAAGGACATTCGAAAGCAGCTGCACATGCTGCTGCGGCACAATTAATACATCAACAACAACAGCAGCAGCAACAACAACACGGGCAAAGTACAATAACATATACACCTCAACAAACAAAACATATAACCAAGAGTCTTTATACAGGCAGTTACAATTCACCACAGGCGGACGAGCTGGTCAAACCGTTTCAGTGTCATATCTGTAAGCGAAGGTTCCCTCAACTAAGTACCCTGCAGAATCACGAGCGCACCCATATTGATCCGAAACCTTACAAATGTGATTCATGCGATAAGGCATTCAGTCAATTGGCCACGCTGGCCAATCACAAGAAGATCCATTCGGGCGACAAGCCGTACGCTTGCTCGTACTGCTGCATGACGTTCCGACAGCAGAGCACGCTGAACAACCACATGAAGACGCATGCCAATCAAGTGGCCACCATAACATCGAACAACCAAACGGGGGCAATTATACATCATGGCACAGGTGAGGCGCTTCTTATGTCGCCGTTCAACAGATGTGAAAATGTACAATTTTGAACTTTATATTACGCTTAACGAAAACCTTTATTTTAAATTTTTACACGCTAACCTACCACAACATCATACCAAACAACTATAGGAGGAGGAGGAGGAAACCACGCTGGTAATAATAACATCCCTTTAGCAGCAGCTACCATCATGGTTACGCCCACAGCTTCAGGACATTTGCAAATACAGCCCCAAGTAGAACACCATCCCTTGCTCCATTTTCTCGATAGCAATACCACCGTCAGCACCCTAAGTAATAAGGAGCAACAGTTTGCTTCGTCCCAACAAAATAATGGTACTACAACAACTGGAGTCATAGCCCATTGTATACGTAACAGTTGTCCAGATCGTCCATTCATGTGTAGTGTTTGTCGTCGGGCATTCTCACAACAGAGCACTCTCGCCAATCACTTGAAGACCCACACGGGCGAGAAACCCTACAAATGCAAAATTTGCGAAAGTAACTTCCGACAAGTGTCTACACTTAATAATCACTTGAAAATTCACACTGGTGAAAAGCCCTATGTTTGTTCCTATTGTCCTAAACAATTTAGACAAAAAAGTACACTTACTAATCATGTGCGCATTCATACTGGTTGAGATGAAGGCAATCATGATGACGATCATGATGCCCAACCTCAGCAAAACTCTTCACCAACACAACACTACACATTACTAAACTCTTTCGCCCATTCATTGATTCATTCCTCACCATCTCTCGCTCTGTCTCCTTTCATGTTTACACCGCAATATTAGGAATGATAAATTTGGTACCGCCACAACTTATAAAGTAACGTGACAATGCTTGGGTCATTTTTAGTATAGAATGATATCAACTAATGAGAACTCAGAACGCAGCTTCAGAAAACAAAAGACGTGAATTTTGCGAAGCTTATAACTCTTTTGTTATATGGAAATCACCATGGACATGTTTCTACAATGCCATTTTATTGGGCAAATTATGTTTTACTTTATGGAAACATGATTTGTAGAATTGTGTGGAAACATGCTTCTTTACCTACTTATGTATGAAATGCTTTTTTGTACAATTTGTTTCTATGATTTGATTTCCTTTATACATATTTCCTTAAAAACTGTTTATTGTATAAAAAAATACTTCATTTGTTAAAATTTTCTTTTAAAAATTGTTAATGTTCTTTTTAAAATTGAACAACTATTTTCTGGTCAAAATGTATTTTTGTTTTCTATTCACTGTGAGAAAATAGAAAGGACTGCCTCTCGAAAGATTTGCTTCGGGTGCAATATTAAGGACTCGTGGAAGATACCCGTTTAAACTATGTACATGCCACCACTTTAACTATTGTTTATCATTCCTGTCTGTTGTCCTATCATCGTCGTCGTTGTACCTCTCTTCGAATCCTTCCACGCTCATCCAACCTCCCTCCCTCCCATTACACACTCTCCACTATACACTTACGCTCTCATTCGCTCATTCTTTCAAAAGGAAATGATCAACTTTGCTATAGAGAACATAGAAGTTACTGTTTTTTCTTAGAGAATTTCTTAGAAATTCATTGCAAACAAAACAAAGCAAAATCTAAACAACTAACTATAAGCATAGAGTTTTTGATGTTCGTTAAACTAAAATCTCTCTCCCCCCTCTCTCTCTCATTCTGTCTCACACACTCTCAACGTTTCTAATCGAAAATAAACCTAAAGAGTATAAACTGACAAAGAAGGTCCTTTCACAAAACTGCTGTGCAGCCATCATCTATATATACATACATATATATAGATATATATAAATTATCTCCTAATTTTAAGGGATATTTCCAGTAAGAAAACAAAAAAACAAACACAAATGAAAAACACTATTTGTCGTAAAACAAATAACTATAAAAGAAAAATACTACAATTTAAAAAATTACCAAAATACAGGGTGTTAAACATTACTTATTTCCCCTCCCACTCACGTTTCCGTTTAATCCTTTCTCTTCCTTTTTGTTTGCGAAATACAAAGAAAAAAAATCATATTCTTAAGTTATTTTATTTTTATTTTAAATCTTAAAAGTGTTTCAATTTAATGATGTTTCTTCTCTTTCTTTCTCTTTTGTACGATTCCTCAAGAAGAATTTGGCCATGCCATTTCTTGTTTTATCTTCATTTTAATTTTTAATTTAAATAGAATAGTTTTTAAACGTGCATACTTGTTAGTACATACATACATACATATATTTGTATACATAGTATATAATAAATAGTTTTGGCCGATATGTGAAAATGGTTATCAAAATTACCACTTTCATCAAAAAAAAAAACAAAAACCATCAGATTGTGTAATTGAGAACAAACAAAATCAATTTTGAAAAGCGAAAAATATATTATATTATATAAAGTATTTTTTCATGTGTAACTTTTTTTGTAATGATTTTTTTATACGTTGAATATTTGAACAACAAAAACCGAAGAAGAAGAACAACAATAATAATTGATACTGTGTACTTAAAGACAAAATAAAAGAAAAAGTATATACATAAGAAATATAAACAATAAACGTTTAAAAACTAGATGCGTTTCAAGTATGTATGTATACTATATGTATATTCAAATATTTCTCTTTAAAATCTACAGTATCTTTCCTTATTTTGCCATACTATAATGGCTATCGTCAGTGGTGCAATGGTTTGTGTATGCCACACTTGTACAGAATAACGTGGGTTCGATCCCTGTTCTGACCACCTTACATTTCTTTCATAGTCAGCTTTGACGTCGGCACTATTGCGTAATTAGCCATGAAAAAGTTTCTTAAAAACTGATTCGAAACCGGTGTAAAACCGTAGGTCCCAATCGGTGATTGTAATACTAGAAATCAAAGCTCATAGCTCACTGATTTTGAACGCTCTCCCCTATCCCTTCATGGGACGTAATGGGAAAATATAAATTTAGAACACAGTACGACAATGGTTGGTACACATGAGAAATGTTAACAGAATAAGAAAATAGGCTTAAAATAAAGAAATACGTGTCGCGGCGTTTTGCTGTAGCACGTCAGAATTTTGAGAAAATCAATTTTTAAGCTTCGAAGGGCCATGGAGGTTCACCGAGGTGAACCGATTTTAATGCAACGGAAAAAGGGAATTAAATTTGGATTTTTTTTACTAAGTTCCCTTTTCAAAACTGGATCAAGTATTAAAATCGGTTCACCCATTCTGTTTTTATAGAACTTTTTATAATACTATTACATTACAAGTGAACCTCCACGGTCCTTCGAAGCTTAAAAAGCGATTTTCTCAAAATTCTGACGTGCTACAGCAAAACGCCGAGACACGTATTTCTTTATTTTAAGCCTATTTTCATATTCTGTTAACATTTCTCATCTGTACTAAAAACAAATTGATTTTGTCGAACTGTGTAATCGCTGTCTGGCAATATTTTTTAAAGTTGGCTGTAACATCAAGGGTTCTAGAACAGATTCTTATAACCAGTTATGAGAAATTAGTTCCGTCCGTAACAATTTCATATAAATGTGTCCGATTACATAAAATGTATACATATCTTGTATACATCAAAAATTATGTTCTGTTAAACCTTTTCAACAAGATGGGTCACGGAATATCTCTTCACACCTCCGAAAAGCAAAAATTCTTATTTTAAAATCTAAAGGATTTAATGCCGCTTAGATTGCTGTTAAAATAGAAAGGGGTAAACCGTAGTGTATAATTATTTAAATAACATCGACAAGTACGGAAGGAACATGAAGGAACACAACCATGTAAACAGACCGAAAAAAATCTATGAATTGCTCAAAATTCGTCGATGTCGGTTTCAAAAATTTGTCTAAAAAGTGGTGTTAATGTCAGAGTAAGGTGAGAATCTAGTTCGTCAAAAATTGCAGAAAAAACTTCCCATTAATGCAATTAAATTTCAGGGATTAGAATTTACAAGAAACGCTACGACATGGCCCGATAAATGGTTCAAAGTTGTGTTTTCACGGCAAAACGAATGTAATCTCGATGGACGTGATGCATATAACTTCTATTTCCAATATTTAAGAAAATAAGAACGGTATCTACAAAAAGGTGGAGTTATGGTTTGAGGTGCAATATCTTATTAAGACAGGAAAAATGAACGGAGCATCATACAAACGGATATTGGACGAGACATTTCCGAAGTTCAGTACTTTATTTGGGCCCATTAAATGCACTTGCCAACAAGATAATGCTCCAATTCATACTGCCTGTGAAGCAGTATACTCTTGAACAGATTGTGGAATCTTTTGAATTGACCGCCCTATTCTGAATATAATGAAATCTGAAATCCAGATCTGAATATAATGAAAAATGTATGGGAGTGGGTGTCAAGAAAAGTATATGAAGGGTACAAGCTACGTACTTGAGACAAAAGAGGACTTGAAAGATGCTAAAAGGAGGCCTGGCGTTCGATATCCTTAAATTACACTGTTGAAGTCGAAAAATGTATCAACGTTCTACTAATTTGTATCGGTTAGAGGCAAATCTACTGAGTTGATTGGTACCCATGAAATGTCTGTAGAACGTCAAAATTTTTTTTTACCAATTCTCAGATTTTCTTGAATTTTTTTATTAAGCAAAAACTTTTTTTTTACAATTTGCAGCATAACTTCAAGGGACTCCAAATTTTTCACTCACAATGTTTGTCAAAATTGTAGCCATGGTAAAGCTGAACAACTTTTGTGAACATATTAATACAATGTGAACATGTCTAGTCACCCTAAATATCACATAAAGACCACTTTGTATTTTAAAAATGGTTATTTGTATGGATATGTCACCATTACTCGAGAACGACATGTCCGATTTTGTCAGAAATTTAGAATTACAATACCTTTAATCTATTCCTATACTATTTCTGAATGTAATTAACAGTTTCGCAGTTATAATAAAAGAATGGTGCAAAAAAAAAAATACTTTTCTACTTAAAAAATTAAACTTTTGTTAATTTTAAAAAACAAAGAAACATAAGAAACGCAAAATGTGTAAAGTTTTCTTAGTTTATCGTAAAGTCACATGACCTATGCACAAAATGAGACATGGATGAAAAAAAATCGAGGGACGCTTTTCGCGTACTACAGAATTGTAGTACTCATCATATACAACACAAACAAAAATTCACAAAAGTGAAATTTTTGTTTTCAAAAAAGTGCATGAAACTCTGAGAATTGGTAAAATTCGATTTTTTAAAAATAAGACTTGATACAGACATTTCATGGGTAGCAATAAATTAAGTAGACGTTGATTAAAAAACAAATATTTTTAAATTAAAAACATATTGTTTTTTGATAGTTTATAAACAAAGAAAGTTTTTGTATTTCTTCACTCATCCGAATAATTGATATACTCACCTAAAGTTTGAAACGTTCGATTCCTTATTCATGCGAGTACGTTTTCAGTTTAGGCTAGAGCATAAAGAAATACGGAAGAGAAACCATGAGTGTTTCAGTTCCACCAAATTCCCGTTGAAAGTCACTGGGCTACCGACAGATTTGATACGTTTTTTTCTGCCAGAGTTTGGATGTAATACAATTAAAAATTAAAGAAAATTGTTGTGTTCTTCAAATCAAAACTATTTTATTATGTATGAAGCTATTTTAAAAGCAATAAGTGCCAATAAAATCAAATTTAAAATCAGTTTCTTCAATTCGCCAATCGCTCATTGTCTATCAAGTGCTATCCTGTATCAAATTTGCAGCTGGGAGGCCGACAAGCTGTGTCATTGAAACCCCTGGGCTAGAGAATTTAAAAATTTAAACTGAAAATCGGTCCACCGGTTGTTTGGACGTCCACCGACAGCCGGATTTCGAAAATTTCCATTTTCGAGCAATTGTGGAACCGATTTTTAATGCCGGTTTCAGCAGTTTTTTGTTTTTAATATATGTTGTTGAAAAAGCTTAGCTTAGAAAGATATACATTAACGGCCTTATTCATAAAAAATCATTAAATTAGCTCTAAAGCATTCATCAGTTGTTGAAAGCTTTAAGATTTAGCGAAGGTTTTATTAGAACGGTATTCATAATGAGTATTTTAACTAGGGAACAGATACTTGACTGACAACCCTGTTTTATGTATTCTCTCAGTGCTTGTGATGTAAAAACAAGATGAACAATAACCGATAGACCGAATGAAATTTTTTTATTTAATTGCGTCAATACAGTTAATTGCGTCAATACAGTTAATACAGTTTTTTTTATTTAATTGCGTCAATACAGTTTTCCAAAATTTTAAACAGTAATGGAAAGAACTATTCAATAAAAAGATCAATTAATATTTGCTATATTCATAAATTTGGAAGTGTCAAAAAATCATATTGAATTGGATTTCAGTTTTGGGTAGCCGCATATAAAACCGGATAATAGGTTGTAGTTTCAATGTTTTGATTTTGTATACATCACTATGTAAACAAAAGTTCATTTTGGTTAAAAATTATAAAAATTGGAACAAAACTATTTGGTTGCTTAGCAGGATAATGTGACACTATAAACGCTGCAAATATACACAAAATAATTCATATTTTTGATATCGCATAAATATTTAAGTACGGCACGCATGAAATGTAAAAAAATTATTTCTTTTATGTATTAATGAGGATAAAATAGCCTTAAAGAAGGGTTAAACGTTCAACAAAAATGGCGACGTTAGGGAACTCTTAACAGAGGAATTTTTCGATTATGAATACAATTTTTTCGCTTTACCTTCTTAAACCTTTAACAAACTCATGACAACTTTTTATGAATGAAGCCGTAATTCTTCATTACATTTTTAATCGAAAATTTTAAAAAATTTTAGTTTGAATTTTTGTCACAGAAAAAAAAATAAAAGAAAATGGTAAAAACAATTTGCTCGGCATATTTAACAGATTAGAGGCCAAAATCAGCAGATTTTTCATACAAAACTCAGCTGTTAAGCACGCTAAGTTGATAAAGTGTTTAAGACTTGGCTATAAAAACCGAAACCGGGTTTTACCTTTCAAAAAACAGGTGGTACCGGTTTTTCAAAACCCCAATTTTCGAAGCAATTCCGTTTAGAGATAAATGATAAAAATTTGTTTTTTTATCACCCGAGAATATTTTTTTTCGATGAACTTGGTCGTTTTGGTGTTTTACTTTCAATAGGTGATTTTGAAAATGTTCGAGAAACTCGTGTTAGCGGAGTGTTACCATCATAGAGTAATATACATAGAGTCTGCAACAGCTGTTTTTCTTAGACCGGAAACCTAGGAAAGTCCCTGGAAAAGTTGGAGCAAGAGTTATACAGACTTGACAACCCATTCAGAATGAGGAAGCTCTTTATTTTAATAAACTTGTGCTTTAATTGGAATCTCTATAAATAATTTTACTGTAACACTTCGTTACATTTTGCTTAATTTCACTTGATATTATTTTTTTCCACGATTTAATTATCACAAAAATGCTCTCAGTTGAATTTGTACTGTTGGTTCCAAAGACGATTTAGAATTAGACGACCAGAAGATGTGCGCAACTTGGCCACCCTGGTAAAAGAGAACCAGAAAGTGCTAGGAGTTCACTCAAACGCATTTCTCTCTCGCGTCAAATATCTTGCTTATTTCATACTTTTTGCATAGTTTATGTAATTTTACTTCAACATGGTTGGAATTTGTATAGGTATATACAATAACACTTTCAAAATGCTGCTCGTGTATTGAAATATTCAATGAAGAGATTAAGAGAGAGAGTAGAGAAGTACTAGGGTTTCACTCGTTTTGTTTGTTGGCATTTGAGTGAAGAGAAATTTTGACTGTCTACTTGTACATCGTTTTTGTTGGTTCAATGTACAAAAGCAAATGTGTGAAAAACGCATTGAGCAACCCTACACACTTCCAGTCATCTATCGCTATCTCTCTTTCTTACCGTATTCTTCATGTTTTCCCAACTCTAAGGTTGATCAGCTGTGGCATAGAACCCTCCTGGAGCAAAATGTAATGAAGTATATATGTACATATGTATATATATATGTCCTTTATTCATTTAAATAAAATACTATACAATTATGCAATTAAAATACAATATTTAAATAAAAGGTTCACGAAGAACATAGGGCGTCAACAAATTCTCTCCATCGATTTCTGTTTCTAGCAAGTGATTTAATTTGATTCCAGGATAGTCGAGTTTGGTTGTATTCCTTTTCCAGGCACCGTTTCCACGTATTTGGTGGTCGTCTTGGCCTGGGGGTTCCATTCTAGTGCCGCTCTAGCAATATCCGATGTTGGACGCCTAAGTATGTGAACGATCCAGGTCCATTTTCTTCTACGTAGGTATATCGATTTCAATAGGGCTGTTATTTGTGCGTTGCCAGAGGTCTTCATTAGTAACTACATTCGGGCAGTAAATACGTAGTATTTGCCTCAGACAACGATTGATAAACGTTTCGACCTTCTTCATAAGGATCTTCTTCAAGCTCCAAGTAGTACAACCGTACAATAGTACAGACTTTACGCTGCAATTAAATATTCGCAATTTCGTCTTTTGCGAGATCTTTTTACGCCAGATTTTGTGCAGGTTTTAAGAATGTAACACGAGCTTTATTGACCCGATCATTTATATCCATTGCGGAGCCTCCGTCCTTGGTAATTTTGCATCCTAAATAGTTGAACGACTCCACGTCTTCAATTAACGAACCATCAACTGTTAGTGGAGTATCACGTTCTGTGCGAATACGCATTAAATTTCGTCTTCTTAATATGTATCCTCAATCCTACCTTTTTCGCATTTTCGGAGAGTTTGTGTAGCTTGGCCTTGATGTCAAATTTGTGGGCCATACGACATATGTCACCTGCGTAGTCTATATCATGTAGGTGTTCATACATATTCCACTGAATGCCGGACGGCGCTTCTGCATTGGTTGCCTCCATTACCTTGTCCATAAGCAGAAGGAATAACGTGGGGGACAATACGCATCCTTGTCTAACCCCACAGATGTGGTGAAAGGCTGGCTTTCCTTTCCATTAAAACGAACTTTATACGCTGCATCCCTGTATAGTTCCCGAATTATGGAGACTATCTTGTCCGGTATCCCTTTCCTGGCCAGGGTGGACAACATTGAATCACGGTGTATACTATCGAATGCTTGTTCAAAATCAACGACAAGTAGATACAGAGGCGAATGCAATTCAACCGATTGCTCAATGATTATCCGGAGCGTATTAACGTGGTCGGCACACGCACGACCAAGCCTGAAACCCGCTTGCTCCTTGCGCAGAATTTGCTCCGCCACTGGTGAGATCCGCTGTAGTATAAGGGTCGTAATTACTTTGCCAATTGCATTGAGCAATGTGATACCCCTCCAGTTCTTGCACAGCGTTAAGTCATCCTTTTTCGGGATAGTGATAACCACTCCCTCTTCCCACTCCGTAGGGATTACTCCGTCTATCCATGCACTTCTGATGACCGGCGTAATGACATCTGCTAACACTGATGCACCATATTTCAACGTAATGAAGTGTTAGAATAAAATTATTTATAGAGATTGAAATTGAAATTTATTAAAAATAGAGAATAAAGATTTTTGTAATTGCAGGAATAAACCCCCGATCTGTGTAGCTCATAGGAAATGGAAAAATAGTCTTCTAAGAAATAATTTCAGATCGAATCATAAATATATAATAAAAAAAATAGAGTTTTCTCATTCTGCATCAATTGCCAAGTTTGTATTACTCTATGCTCCAACTATTCCAGTCAGGGGGTTCTGCTGACTAACCTTAGAGTTGGGAAAACATGCAGTATAAAGTAAGAATGCGTTTTTCATACACTCTACAAAATAAATATAGCATACAAAAATGTCTGGTATTATTTTTATCAGTCATGTAATTTCTCCTCTCTTCCATTACACTGTTCATGGAAGAAGAGTGTACTAGTAGACTCCATAGCTCAGGGGGGTTCTATGCCACCGCTGATCAACCTTAGAGTTGGGAAAACATGAAGAATAAGGTAAGAAAGATAGATAGCGATAGATGACTGGAAGTGTGTAGGGTTGCTCAATGCATTTTCACACATTTGGTTTTGTGCATTGAACCAAAAGTGCAAAATTCATCAACTGAGAGTATTTTTGTGATTATTAAATCGTGGAAAAACAGAATATCAAGTGAAATAAAGCAAATTGTTAGAGTAAAATTATTCATAGAGATTCCAATTAAAGCAGAAGTTTATTAAAATAAAGAGCTTTCTCATTCTGCATGGGTTGCCATGCAACTTTTCCAGTGACTTTCCTAGGTTTCCGGTCCAAGAAAAACAACTGTTGCAGACTCTATGTACATATGTTATCATTACCATAGATCATTTAAAGTTTCTTTTCTGGATTGTACCGTTATATTTAAATAACTGGAAGAAGTTATAAATACAGAGCGAAGTAAGTAAATCATACAAATGTGATAATTTATGTTGACAGTGATATTTAAAATTTCGTTTAACCTATTTTTAAAGTTGGTTAATTGTTGGATGTTTTCTAAAATAAATTTAGATTTATGAAAAATAGTGTTAATATCGGGTTTTTTGTAAAGGAAATGCCGTGCGGAACCCATCTATCAATTGAAGTGCGTACGAGAATTAAATCTTTCTCTTGCGGAACTATAAGGGACATTGCAAGAAGAATGCAAAGGAATATAAAAACAATCTTCTCTTTTAACCCTCGGAGGTAGAAGGGTTTTTTGTCGCTAAACGGTATAACCAGGTCTGTGCAGACCTACATGCGATTTGTATGGAAATGTATAGTCAGGTGTCCTAAAAGTGTGTATAAATGCATTTTATGCTAGGGGAACCACGAAATGAACAATAAAAACGCATTTTTTTACATCTATTATTTACGCTATTTTATTAATACTATGAAAAAAAATGTTATGGTTTAGACATAAAATGTTGCTGATATTGTTTGCGCTCTATTCAATATGTACATTTTATATACATTTTCTCCACAATATCCCACTCAAAAACGGTTTTTATAACCTGCCCCCAATTCATTCCATACAAATTACATGTAGTAGGTCTGCACAGACCTGGTTATACCGTTTGGACCAAAATATTTGTAAACCCGGGTTAACCCGAACCCGGATCCACAATCACTCTGATTTTTTTGCTCATTGTGTTCGGAGATTGTTGCCCCCGGATTACATGGAAGGATTTGTCTCTAACATGAAAAACAAAAAAGTTATACACACTTTTCAAAAAAAACCGACAATTATGGAACTTCTAAAAGAAGAGGATGCAAGTCTCTTGTATGCGAAAGGGCTAAGCGACTAGCTATAGATACACACGTCTCATCGTCGAATATCAAGCTCCAAATAAGCCACACGCAGAAATTTTGAAGAATGATGAAAATCTCAAATATGTTAAACTGTGCCCCAACCTAGGCTACAAAAACGGCATAAAAGCGCTCGATTGCAGTTTGGGGAAAAGCACAAGTTCTGGGAAGATGTGTGGAGATCTGTGATATTCAGAGACGAAAAAAAATTTAATCTAGATGGTCCTAATGGACAACAAATATATTGGACTGATATTCGGCGCGAACGAGAATCCCGTTTCAGAATAAATTTTCAATGCGGTTGGCCAATGATATGGGCTGCTTTTGGCTACCGTGGGCCTACTCCGACATGTTTCATTAATCATAAAATTAATGCAGAATTGTGTATTGAGTTTTTAGACAGCGTTTTCATTGATTATTCCGAAAAATTTTGTGACAATCCATGGATTTTTCAACAGGATAATGCAGCCATCTATAATGCCAAAGCAACTAAGAGTTTTTTTTCCGACAGAAACATAAATGTGATGGAATGGCCGGCCATCAGTCCTGACGTAAATCCAATAGAAAATATTTGGGCAATACTATCACAACGAGTTTACGCTAACGGACGTCAATTTGAGACTGTAAAGGATTTATGGGCATGCACTGATTGCGTTCTCTGATCGAATCAATGTCGAGGCGCATTAATGCAATAATTGTATTAAAAGGTGGGTTTCTAACAGAAGCATAAACGGTATGGAATGGCCGGTCATCAGTCCTGAGGTAAATCCAATAGAAACTATTTGGACAATAGTATCAGAACGAGTTTACGCTAACGGACGTCAATTTGAGACTGTGAAGGATTTATGAACATGCACTGAGCATGAATAGAAGAATATCCCACTGACCACATTCCGTTCTCTGATCGAATCAATGTCGAATCGAATTAATGCAATAATTATATCGAAAGGTGGTACAATAAGTTATAAGA
Organism: Phaonia tiefii; assembly: GCA_963931995.1. NCBI lineage: Eukaryota > Metazoa > Arthropoda > Insecta > Diptera > Muscidae > Phaonia > Phaonia tiefii. Next base: position 148,655,873 of record OZ008367.1, on the reverse strand, counting down.
CTTAACACATATATTAAGTGTATATAAAAATTATCTTGAAAATCAATTTGTACGCTTTATATATTTCGTTCGAAAAAAATCATTTTGTTAATTTCTTTAAAACATGTGTTGAAATATAATTGTTATGTATTTGAATTAAACTATTTTTAATTTAGTAATGAAACATCAATGAAATAAATGTTTTTTAGTTTGTAGACATAGTTCCAATATTGTGTGCTATATTTATTTCGTGGAGTGTACATTTGCTTTTGTGCATTGAACCGAAAGTACAAATCTCATCAACTGAGAGTATTTTTGTGATAATTAGATCGAGGAATAAAAGGATAAGTGAAATAAAGTAAAATGTAATGAAGTGGTAGAGTAAAATTATTTAGAGTTTGCAAATAAAAGACTAGTTTATTAAAATAAAGGATTTTACTCCAACTTTTCCAGTGGCTTTTCTTGGTTTCCGGTCCAAGAAAATCAGCTGTTGCAGACTCTTGGTATATTACTCTATCAGTGTAAATTAATCTTCTTGATATTAAATGAAACCTGGCTGAAATTAAATGAAACATTTTGTAAAATAATGCAATCTTTCTCAACGGAAATGGATTTAAATTAAATTAAAATTAAGCTATTTTCAAATTGAATGAAAGTGCAGAAATAGTCTAATCAAATACCAAAATTAAACATAAAGGCCATTACACACGGAGGAGGAAATGTGATGGTATGGGGTGAATTTAGTTGGTATGGCGTTCGTCCAGTACACAGCATAGATTTTCGAATATACCAAAACCAATATAAAAATATTCTGGAAAAAGCCACTGAACCATTTTCCTTTGAAAATATGTCAGTTATATATATTTTCCAGCAGAACAACCATAGAATAACACATCCATAGATAAACTTATTCTCTCATCTGACGTTTCATTTCACTCTCTTCATCGTAGGTTTGTGGAAATGAGAGCAATTAAATTTAAAATTAACTTACACCAGGTGGAGTTACAAAATATGTTCACTTAACTTTTTCATGCCGTTTTGGTGTAGAACTGAAAAATTTAAATGTATTTTGCACTTTTTTGTTGACTTTTATCGTTGGTATACATTTGTATTGCATTTAACACAACTAGTTTGCCACAAAAACACGAAATTCGGTTGTTGTTCCTATGTTGATCGCTGTATACTATTGCCACTATCTGGTATTATTGAACCCATATTTTCCACCATCCAATGTTTACTTTCCATAGTACCTATGACGTTTAATTTATGGAGCGAATAAAAGCTTCTATGGTATGTGTTATTCTATGAGAACATCGGTCCGAAGTATACTTTTAAAAACAAAAACCTCAAGAAATAGTGACGAACATATTCGAAATATTAAGGCAGTTTGGGGAATCGGTACCATCCTGGCGATTATGGACTTGGGTAGAAAGTATACCAAATACCAAAATATTCTGCATCTTATGTATTATTTTATAATATTCTGTAAAATTGGGATATATTTACATTTGAATGTTGACATTTCGATGGTTTTAACAATAGATAAAGTAAATAATAGATAGAGCGCGCCCATTGTCAAATTTGCTCACTAGGTGCTGTCCTGTACTCCTGCCACTTTCATTGAAGTTTCCTATAATTCTCATTGACGTTTGTTTATTCAAAATTATGGGAAATTTTTGTGAAAATAATTTAAACAAGGGAAAATGTGATAAAATGTAAATGGTTTTATATAATAGGATTTGTTTCTTACATATATAAAATACTATTTCAAAGCCATGAGGCCGGTGTTGGCATATCAATAAGAGAATACCCGTAAGACCGCCCAAAGATGAACATCCCGGAACGCCTTTTCAATCTAAAAACTTCCCCGCCCCAAAATTGTATCAACTTCTTTGGCCGCAGAAGGAAAGGTAGCTGAACCGGAGGAAGAACCAATTTATTAGGACATAGTCGGTGGTGAACTAGCTTTGCAATTAGATGGCCATCAGATATTCTACTTTAAGTAACGTGTTGTGTTCTAGTTTCGAAGTAATATTTTTGCTGAAAATTATTATTGAATTTACAATTTTATTAATTTGAAAAGTGATTGCTTTGAGAGTCCTTATTTAAAGAAGATGGGAAGTGTGCAAATGAACAGTGAAAATGAACATGATATGCAAGATTTGTTTTCAAGCACATGTTTTGTGTTTTAACGTTTGTTATAATAACGGTCTGTGTTCATAAAACGAATTTGAACAAACGAACGAATAGGCCAAAACAAAAGTGATAATAAATATGATTTTATGGGTCAAATGGGGCAAAAGGTGAAGAATGAATACGAGGGCGGATCAATAAGTCCGTGACTTTTCGAACTCCCTCGTAATTATTTGGTACCACCTGTTAATAGACTGCTATCAAATTTTGAGCAAAATCCGTTATTTACTTTGCGTTTAACCGCTGTTCAAAACATACAACCTCGTGAATTTTTTTAAAAATGTATAAAAGTGAATTTTTTGCGAAAAAAAACCGTCAATCAAACCAAGGAAAAGCTTAATAAATACTATGGGGACTGCACCATAGATTTCAATGGTAAAAAAGTGCTTTACTAACTTTCGATGTGATCGCACAAGCTGAACGTTCTGGACGGCCAATTGAGGGCAATACACCTGAAAATGTCGAAAAAATCCACGATATGGTGTTGGCCGATCGAAGAGTAAAAGTGCGTGAGATTGTTGATGCCATAGACATTCCATATGCCAGTGTGGTTTCGATTTTAAATGATCAGTTGGGTTGGGCTGTCTGCAAGATGGGTGCCGCGTTTGCTCTCAATTGACCATAAACGTAATCGTGTGACAACTTCAAAGGATTGTTTGTCTAATTGGGCTACGAATTGGTACCTCATCCGCCATATTCTCCGGATTTAGCCCCCAGTGACTATTTCTTATTTCCAAACCTAAAGAAATGGCTCGGTGGAAAGAGATTTAGCTCCAACGATGAAATTATTGATCAAACAAATGCCTATTTTATGGACCTCGAAAAATCCTATTTTTTTGGAAGGGATACAAAAATTGGAGAAACGTTGGACTAAGTGAATTGAGCTAAAAGGAGATTAGATTGAAAAAGAAAAATTGTTTGGTTTGCAAAAAAAACTGTGTTCATTCAAAAAGTCATGGACTTATTGATCCGCCCTCGTATCATAAATAAATAAATCATTTGACCTATATTTTTTGTTTAATTGTCGTTTTAATTTTGGCCGATACGTTCGTTCGTTCAAATTCGTTTTATGAAAACAGGCAGTAAGTAAATAAAATACTGAAAAAGTACGAGATCCCAAATAACAATAGTTTAGCATACTATTTTCGGGTCTCGAATCACTCTATACGTTCGTAAAAATAACGAACGAAGTTCATTGGCGTTTCTGAATGTCAAACGTCACAAAATTTTAGTGACAACATAAAAACTGTTTATGTTATTGTATGCCTTTTTAGTTTCCAGTACTGCAGTTCTATAACTTTTTAACGATACACATTGGTAAGTGCATTGACAAAATTTGGAAAGTTTGTGCTGTTTGCATAATTTTATAACAAAGAAAGGAAGTTTCGCTTTTAACATGCACTCGAAGCTTTCATACGTTTCAAAGAAGCCGTGAACCGAGTTACAGAAACGGGCCGTAAGTCTCTGTTATTTCACAATCGATTCCCAATTAGTGTACTCGTTGCAGCAATGAAAAAAAAGGGAACAACGAAATATCAAAAAAAAAGTGTATGACACATTTCGTTGCAGACAAGACAAAATCGACGGATGTACGAAAATACTCACAAACAGACTAGCGAAGCGTTTTTCTTTTTGTGTAGCTGCTTCAGATTTGTCATAGATGTTTGCGAAAGCCAATAATAACCAGTTGCTTTAAAAAATACCTGTTATCCTTACCTGATCATTTTGTGGAAATTGAACAATTCTTAAGAATCCTTATATTATTACACCTATAAAATTCCTTAGTTGGGTAGTTAAACAAATACGTAGTTAATTTCTAAAAAAAATAAATCAACTATTCGTAACTATTGTAAGAAATGTAAGAGATTTTTTGTCAAATAGTATAATTTTAATAAAAAAATTTTACAATTTTATGCAGACTTTTTTATTAATTTCAGTTGCTGCATTTACTAACCAAGCCTTATAATTTCTTCCAACTACAAACCCTAGTTAATTTCAAAACAACTGGCGAAGCTATTTTATACCAAATTGGTTATATTAAGCGTGTTTTGGTTACAGCGCTTGCTTATATATTCGCTTGTTTTGTATGAAGCACTTAGCGAAGACTTAGCGACGGGATTAATTTTCGCTAAGTTTTTAAAATTTTTTACCGTTTTTAACCATTTTTCATATTTTTGAATAAAATGACTTCTCGCTAAAAATCCGATTTCTTTGCAACTTAGCAAGCGATAATCGCTTGCTTGTAACCAAAACACGACTATTGTTTATAAACCAAATTCGGTGAAATTAACCACGTATCACTGACAAGCACACTCGATTTAGTTAAAGTGTATTCTTTTTCATAATCCTAGTTATTATCAACCAATTTATAGCAACTACGTCATAGTCAGGGGAATTTCACCTACTTACGACGTGGTTGAGGTTTTGGTTATGATTAACCACGAAATATTTTGGGTGTAGGATTGGATGACCGGATGGCTCATAAAATTGTAGAATTATGTTTGTAACATTCTAAAAGAAAACTACACATACATATATCTGAAGTCAATATATACAAAATTGACATAGCGTCACCGACACACTCCGAAAACAAAATGTAAATGCGAATGCACGAAACGAACCCAAAATTGTTTAATATTCCCTTTATGCAACAGTTCTGCTTTCAAGCTCTTTTTACTACTGTCAATGATAATCGTCATTCTCTTGAATCATATGTTTGTTTCAGTTCGGAAAACAATTCGGGTATATCCTTGCAAAAGCATATGGAAAACTACAAAATTACATTACTTAAACATGATATGTTATATTTTGATTTCAAGAAAGAAACGTACACAGTATGTGCAAAAAAGAGCAAACACATATTTGTACAGTAATAAACCCATCATGATTAATATTTCAACCATATTTGATATCAGATGAGGTTCCCGAATGAACGTCATCGTGAAATAAACCGATTATTTAAACAATATATTTAGCGCTGCATATTCAAATACGACAACATTATTAAACGAAAAAAAAATACTATTATAAAGTAGTCATTTATTTACACTGTGTGTAAAAAAAAGACCCGTGTCTCCCAGTTTTGACCAAAGTCATGAACTTTTTTTTATGGGCGTCCCCAAAGATTTGGGGCCTCGGTGTCATTTTTTCAAAAAAGTGATCATTTTGTCAGGCACGTATCTTGCAATTCGTTCGGAATTTTGATTTACTCTCTGAGGGAAAGTTATAGCCCTTGTCATAAAGAATAAAAATTGTCAAAACCGCAAAAAACTTTAAAAAATTCGATTTTTTTACCTTTTTTCCCCCTGTTCAGGTCCATAGGTAGCAAACCGATCAAAATTCAAGGAGACAATCAACTACAAAAATATACCTAAGACCTGAATAAACAACTTTCTAGAACATATGAACTTCCGAGGAATATATGGTTCATATTTTAAGGTGGGATATGGCAACATGGGTATCGTTGGGAAACTTAGGAAGATTTCTCAAGAACCACATACAAAAACATCATTTCCATTAATGCATTAACCTCCAATTCATAATATTCGACTTTTATAGTACTCACTAGCCCGGCGGCGCAAAATGCTTTGAAACATAAAAAACCTGCCGAAGCCGGTGTTGAAAGAAAATTCATTAGCCCAACCGAAGGCCGTTGTCGCAGAAGGCTTTGTAACAAAAAAAACTGCCGAATCCTTTCCAAAGGAGAAAATCTCTAAAGCATTAAAGCAATTTATTGCAATTAATTTAAAAAAATTTATATACATATATCAAAATTTTCAACTCGTATATATCGATATCTAAGCACGTTAACGGAAAAGCTTATTTAATTTTATTTTATTATTATTGGATTTTCTATCAAACCCGTAATTAATATATTTTTTAATTTTAAAAAATCGGTTTTTTCAAAGTTTTCAACATAATATCACTCCATATAGCCGAACTTTGAGGCCCGAAAATAGGCCTCGCCGCCGATTTTTTTTTATTTATGTACATGTTTTGTTTAAAATAATGTGTTCTACCCCCTTTTGTAGAGGGGGTGGGACTAATATAGACAAGATCCTAAAGTTTGAACATAATTTTAAAAATTAAGTAAGTGTAAGGTGAAATTAAATATAAGTTTCAAAATTTTATATTAAACGCGTATTTCAATTTGGAATAAAATGTTAATTTAAAATGGGAACGTAATTGTTAAATTTAAATAAAGTTATGCAATTTTGAGATTAAAACACGAATAAAAACACGAAACAGTCGTTAAATAAATTTGTTGTAAGTGGTACACGTGTACTTCAATTAAAAAAAAACGGTTTAACCCGAAACCCGGTTTCTTGAAAAATTGATTATTCGATCATACCGAAAACCAGTTTTTAAAAAATAAAGGTTTTTTTAGACACTTGCGTTGACGTACCGGGCAGTCTCTCGAAAACATTGCTGCGGTCAACAAGAGTGTCGCCGAAAACAAAGGAACATAAATTCAGCATCATTCACAACAATATAAAATTTCGAGAATTTCGCCGCAGAGTCCATTTGCCGGATATTTTATTCCATACTTAATCGGAACAACTCTACTTTACAAGTTAATAAAAATATCACTACCAGGTCGAAAAATATGCGTTTAATTTTTAAATCAAATCGTGCATTTTATTGGTACACCCTTTTGTTTAATCAAATAGTGCACTTTTATTGGTACACTCTATTGTGTCCATAGACGATAATTCTGAAACGCGATTCAACCGTGTATATGTTGATGCATGCTTTGCTATACACGGTTATTCATTTTCCTACAATCACTCATTTTCGTTCAGCTTCGAGCTGCAAAGTTGTTTGCATTGTGTGCGATGTATTTTCGTAAAAGACGTTATGGTTGCTATGACCGTTGTAATAAAAGCAAAACAAAACACAAAGAAAGGCAAAAATACGGCCTTGTACATCCCACAAAGCAGTAAGCGAACGATATGCATAAATAAATTCCGAAAGGAAGTTTCTTTACAAAGCAGTAAGCGAACGATATGCATAAATAAATTCCGAAAGGAAGTTTTCTTTCTTTACACTTTCGTTATTGGACACAAAGTGAGCAAACTGCTCACTTTGCCACACACGATGATTAACGATTGCATCAGAATCTTGCATCCAGCCCAAATATAAAATTATTTTGATTTTCGCGATTCATCCATGCATCATGTCGGTGTGATATAAACATACATAATTTCACTTGCGCATACATAATGATTTACTATTCAGAATCATCCTATGGATCATGAAGCCAACAAAAACTTACGGGATCCCTAAATTCGCGAGATATTTGAAATTCCATAGTTGTCATCACTAGTGTTTATTCTCGGCCTTATTACACAAGTCAGATTCACGCCACTTGTCATTTTAGACACCACATGCTAAACAAAGTTTAACTCGCCTTCCGGTTCGCCAGGTTCTTAAGTTGTGCAGGAGACGATGTCGAACAATTGTGTGAATGCGAAAGTGACTTACATGATCAGAGCCCCTAACAAGAAGTCAATTCTAACAAGAAGTTTGATTCTAATATACGTTTGCGACCAATTAGTTATTGCTTCCTTCGTAAAAGACATAAAACAATTGCAAAGTAATCGTAAACTCACCTTTTTTTTTAAATTCCAAAGAAGAATAATGAAAATACACTATTCTAATGATTACTAATACACACACTCTCACAATTTCTAACACAGAAAATCCATTTTTCGCAATATGGCGGAGTTAGTAGATTTTTGCATGAAACTTCTTTTAAACGGACATTTTTCACATATATTGCACTTTTTACCACTAAACACCATAATTAACACTAACTTTGCTTACTTTTCTTTTAAATTAAACACATTTTGCTTTACAAATCGACCTATTTACCGGATTTTTGGAAATTTTATATTTCTCTTTACGATCAACGAACACTAAACATGTTACCGTGCCGAAATTGAAACGCGAACTGATTTTGTCAAACTAACAGAAAGAAGAAGAAACAATTAGAATTTACAACAAAGATGGTGCTAACAAGTGCTAAACACAGGGTGGCGAACATAATAACATAATAATTACATTCATATTACATACATAATTATCTCGTGGTGAGCAGGCTGGTAAACAGTTAAATGGTTTAGGTTAACAAGATGAATAAATTCCAGAAGTATACTAATTTGAAAGTGATTATGATTCTAACGTTGATAGTTGGAAGTATTTGTTGCGCTCGTTGATTCATGAGTTTATATGTGTTAGTAACAACAACAAAAAAGGATTTCTGTATAATCACAGAGTGTTACATATGCTCATAAATCATTTGGTTCTGAAATTCGATAAATGACAACATTTATAGATGAGTAATTCCCAATAGGTATTATGGTTATTTATTATCCGGCGGAAATTATCAGTATGTAGATGCGTAAAATCAAATCGAAAGATGTGATAATATTTGTATTATTAAAAGAGCAGTCTGTTTGTGGATTTTTAGAATTTTATTCTGTAAATGTTAACTTTTAATTTAAACAGCACGCCTATTGTAGTTTAATATTATCCAGTGGTACTAACGTTCCGAAAATACGTCATAATTTTCGTAAATTGGTCAATTTCTTAATTTTCGAAATCAAACCATTAAGAATGCTATCGTTTATAATACAACAAATACCAACAATATGTATGGAAAGGCATATAAAATGTGTAAAAACCCTAGCTTATTTTGGGTTGCAATGTCCAATAAACTTTCCAATCTACATTTATCTTTCAATTTCTAATTTCTTCAACTAACGCGAGGAATTTTGGTGTGTTGAATTTGACAGCTGAAGTGTTTGAAAACATTGCGCTGGGTTTTATAAACTACCCATTAAATAACGTAACTGAACGCTGGTAGTCACAGAACAGCTGCAACTACCCAGCTGTAACTACCCAAACGACAGAAGTAATGCGAAGTGACTGATTCCCGACTTATAGAATAACACCCTAAATCTTGTCACGTTTGGCATCACTAATATTGACTAAAGATTGGACAATTTGGTCTATACTAATGGGATAACGATTTTCATAAAGATTTTCCCCTATTTGTTGCATTGGGTTATCACGAACTGTAGAATTCACTAAAGAATTTGTGGGCATTTTACTTAAATTAAACAGACCTCAGACTAATATCCTATTCACGCTAGCGTAAATTTTGAAGAACCTCTTGAAAGATGTTGAAAAAATTAAACATGCGTTCATACTTGCAACATTTTACATCTGTCATCCTCCAATTGTAACACATTGGCAATTAACATTGTTGTAACCGAATTTTTGTTACAAAACAAAAGCTTTTTTTTAAAAGGTTTATAAAATTCAATCATGTAATCTATTATGTCTATTGAAGATCAAACAATGAAGAATGACTTCCGCCAAACGTCGGTTAACCGGTTTTACTTAATTTATGTTAAATGTAATAACGAAATTGAAAAATTAAATATCAAAATATATGATATTATAATTTTAATGAAATTTTCGAATTAAGAAACATGTTGTCTATTTTCGAATACCATTTTATAGCCTGAATGAGATATAAATTTTATAATTTGTATAAACATTAAATAAACTTTTCAAACAATTTATTTTTTTAAATTCAAAATTGATATTAGTATATAAATTATTTGTATAAACTTAATACGATTTAGTACATTCACATTTAAATATAATTTTAAAATTTCAATGAGTTTAATGCGAATTTGAATAAGAGGTTTAAATTTTATATTACTTATATGGGCATTTCCACAGAAAGGTTAACCTTTTGTCACATCACGTCACCCTCGATAATTACTCATATTTTAGGATCAATTGGTTTGATTGTCTTCTTTTCTTTTACTAAATATGTAGTTACTTACATTCTGTATTTATGGAAGAATAGAAAACAATCGAACCACATGGTCCTAAACTATAAGCAATTAACGACGGTGACGTGATGTGACATAGGGTGGCACTTTCTCTGGAAATGCCCACATACATATATTCCGAATTCGAATATAATTTCAATTTTAACTTACAATTTAAACGTGATTGTCACATTTAAATATAGTTATCAAATTTTGAGATTTAGACACAAATTAACATACGAAAAGTTCGGTCAATCAATATTTGTAAGTGTTGCATGTGTAATTCAACGTAAAAAAACCGAAAATACTCTTTTCTGAAAAATTTACAAACCGGAAACCGGTTTTTTGGGCACTCTAGTTGTGATAAATATTCTGAACAAATACACGAAGCTATGTAAATGACATTTGCAAAATGTGTTTCATTTATGCATAAACATATTTTAATTTTACTGTAGTGGTTCATAATTTTCATTTTAAAAAGCTGAAAACAGACGTAAATCGGAATGCCGAAAGTGAAAGGAAAAGAAAAAAAGTCAAATTTTGTTTTCACGCTAGACATTTTTTTCGGCGTCGGTAGCGTGTCTGGTTGTGTTTGACGTGTAATTTTTTTTTTTGCCTTAACAGGGCGATGCGAATGAACAGGAAATGTGTGGTGGTAGAATTCGATAAATGACAATATTTAGAGACGAATTATTCCCAATAGGTAAATGATTATTTGTCATCCGGCGGATATTATTTGATGTATGAAATCTGCCTCGGAAGTACACTGCGAATGACTTAAATAAGGAATTATATTTTTCAAACTGAACATAAATATCATTTTAACTGGATTTAGGAGAATTATGAAATTCATTACGAATATAGTCTATAATCGTCCTATTTATTTAGCAAATAATAACACAGAATGCAATAAAAATGCTGTTGTCTTTTAGGCAACAACAAAAATCATATCTAATGGTAGCCGATGGTTCTCTGGAGATGGAAAGAAGTTTTTACAAATATTTTCTTTTGTGATTTGCTTACGTTATATTTCGAACACTTGCTATACAATTTCTAGTTACAACTTAGATTTTTTTGTCAAATATTATTTGCCGCAATTAGTAATTGGAATATTTTGTTACACCGAACTACACAATCGTCCAAATTTCTTTCTGCCTTCCTTGCGCCAATTTCTGTCATACACAATTTTTAAAAGAAACACAATATACCTGATAGGCTCAAAGTGATCCTGCAAACCTAACGATATCCATTCAGCTTGTGTCCTATTAAAAATTAAAATGCCATTTTTAATTGGAAATGTAATTTATTTAAAGAATTTTTAATTTATAACTGAATAAAATTAGAATAATATTGATTTGTTTGGTTTTTTTTTTTACATATGATCTTTTTCATTTGCTTTAAATTTTTCGTTTTTGTTCTCTTAAATTTACAATTCAAAAGTTAATTTTTAAATAGTGACCATTAAAAAAAATATATATTAATAAATTTTTTATATAGTGCCATGGTGCATACGTATAATAAATTTCATTTTGAAATGGTATTTGGTAGATTGACTAAAGGAATAGAACAGAGCGGTATAGGGTGGCCGGAGAAAGGAGCGAGAGGGGGAGAGAAAGAGAGCATGCCAGGGTGAAATATACATAAAAATTAAGTATGGAAATTTATATAAAATATTAGTATATATCGGCAGAAATAAATTTTATGGTTATTTTCCAAAACATCTCTACTATGATAAGATACATATGTACATGCAGTATTTCGTAAAACCGAAGCAACTTTTGTAGCTATTTCTTAAAATAAAAAATATATCAAGTAAGAAAAATAAAAGACAATATATTATTATTATTGGCAACATAAATATTTGCAAAATAAAAAAAATCGAAATTTACAAGGGTAAAATATGTGACGAAAACAATAAGCGTGTTTTGGTTAGACTTCTCGCTAAAAAGTCGTTTTCTTTGCAACTTAGCAAGCGATGTTTGTTTTTTGCTTGTAACCAAAACACGACTAATATACATATACTCAAATCTAAGCAACTTTTGGCTTTCTTTCGATACTTTTTTTATTCTCGCACGGAAGTAATGGGGTTTTTCCAAGACATGAAGAGTAATTGCAAAGAAGATTTAATTATGCTCCAGTTGTGTTCGATTGTGCCCCGCGTGATCATCAAGTTTTTATTAAAACAATGAGCCATAAAATATACGATAGATATTTTAAATTGCTCATGCTGGAGGCATACATATAATGGAGGTCAGGCACAATGTGAAATAGCCAAAAAGTTTGACGTGAACAAGAGCATTGTGTCACGATTAATAAAAAAAATATAAAATGACGGGATCACTTGATAGTACCAACAAAGGTGGACGGCCTCGCAAGATATCTGAGCGAACAGACCGAGAAATTTGCAGGACTCTTTTATCTCCTCTATGGAGATCGTACATATTTTGGAACTTAACATACACCACAGTACTGTTCGGAGAAGAGCCGCGGAAAATGATTTAAAAAGTTATGCACCATGCAAAAAACCAATGCATATAAAAAAACATTTGGATAAACGACTGGTAGAGAGCGCTATTGGTTCAAATGTCATAAACGGTAGGTACAGAGCGTTATTGGTGCAAAGATCATAAAAAACATTTTTGGTCCAAATTTTTTGTTTGCATTTGCGACCAAATATAAGGATTTCAATGAAAAAATGGTCAAGTGTGCTGTTTAGTGACGAATCCAAATCTAATTTATTCGACTGTGACGGGAAGTGTCTCGTTCGCCGCAAAAAAGGAAAACATCCGGAACCACGCTTCTGTAAGAATACTGTGAAGCATTATGAAGGAAGTGTGATGAAGGATGTGTGATGATCTGGACGTATGTTTCTGGTAACGGTGTTGGGCCCATCCAACATGCCACTTCGATTCATGTATCAACACGACAATGATCCGAAACACACTTCATAGTAGGTCACAGACTATTTACAGATGAAAAATGTTTCAGTCCTTGATCACCGGACTTGTATCCAATTGAAAATCTTTGTGGAAAGCTCAAACGCAAAGTTGGTGGAATATATTTCAGCAACCGCGAAGATCTTATAAACACCCTAAAAGACGAATGGAAATCTAGTCCGATAGAAACAATGAACAATATTCATAAAGTCCATGCCGAAACGTTGTCAGCAGGTTTTCGACAATAAATTTTTTTATACAAAATATTGAAAGTGGCGTAGGTGTTGCGCAGCTAAAATTTGAGTACTCGTGCATATTATTTCCGTCACATATTTTACCGTTATGAATTTCGAATTTCATTTTTGAAAACATTTACGTTGCCAATAATGAAATAATTGAAATACTGACTTTTATTTTTTTTAATTTATTTCTTTTTAAAATATTTTTAAGAAATTGCTACAAAAGTTGCTTAAGCGAACCACAGACTTGTCATTTATGAGCATGAACATCAGCAATCGTTGAGTTTATTGTCGGTTTACCGCCCTTTTTGATACCATGTAAGAATGTAATCGAAGTAGTTCGCATCACTATCTTGTTCACAAAATTCTTTGGTAATATTTTTTCAAATTGATCAGTTAGACCAAGCTCATGCTCACGAATGACAAGTCTGTGGTTCGCTTTAGGTTTTGCGCAATACTGTATATATCCCAATGCAAGTGCATGTTTTTTGGCATTTTCTTTCATATGCAAGTGGCAGTTTTGAAATTTGACAGGTGTCGTCTACTATTGCTCCGATTATTAAAAATAGATGGCTACAAAGGACGAACGCGTTATCATGGTGAAAACCCATTCCAAAAAGGGGGAAAGTTACGCTGAGAAAGTGGATCTATGTGCCAACAAGAGTGATAAAATAATTGTAAGGCTCTATGTTGTCGATTATGGACTGCAGGCCTCCTGTGCGCCTACGTAGCGTAGCGGCCGGTCTCTCGAAAACATTGCAGCTGTAAACGAGTTGTCGAAAACCCCGGGAACATCAATTCAGCATTGTTCACAACAACTTAACATTTTGAAAAGGAAGTGGCGGACATCAGAACAGCGTGGACCATTTGCCGGATATTTCATTTCATATTTAATCGGAACATCTCTACCGTAGAATACTATAAAAATATCACCACTCGGTCAAATAATATGTGTTGTATTTTTAAATTAAATCGTGCACTTTTATTGGGTCACCCACTAACATTTTGGCATGCGAAATCTGGGTGCCGGAAGACATACATGTTGAACATGAAAATAACCTAATTTCAGGGGTTTTTTTTATATAGTAGAGGCTCTAACATTTTTAAAAAAAAAAAAACCGTAAGTAAAAATTCCTTAAAATACAAATATGACAGAGCATCCAATCGCCAAAATAACGCAATTTTTTATCGCTTTAGAGTGTAAACAGAACCGAGCTGTAAACGAATCACTATTTTTGTAATTAATTCGGGAATCATTCATGCACTGAATTAGCAAAATTTGGAATTAATTATTTTCACCTAAAAATTAATTGAATGAATTTTGAATCAATTCAAAATTAGAATTCATATTTGCCAAAAATTAATTGCAATTAATTTCCAATTCAAATGAATTGAATTGATTTTGAAATAATTCAAATGATTGGGAAAATTGAATTTGCAATTAATTCATTTCCAATTCATTTCATTTGAATTGATTTTGAAAACGATTAGTGTAAATAAATCCAGAGTAAGCAGTACTCTCTAAATTGAATTTGCAATTCATTTGAATTGAATTGATTTTGAAAACGACTAGTGTAAGTAAATCTAGAGTAAGCATTACTCTCGTTTTGTTAACCAACTCATATGTTTACATCAAAGACTGCAAGCATTACTTTCGTTATGCATATCACCTAGTTGTATTAATTCAAAATCAATTCAATTCAAATGGATTGTAAATGAATTGCAATTCATTATGCAAAATTCATTAGAATTGGAAATGAATTTCAATTCATTTGAATTGGAAATGAAGTGCAATTAATTTTAGCCAAATTCATTTGAATTGATTCAAATTTCATTCAATTGTTTTTTCTGGTAGAAAGAATTAATTCAAAATTAAGCTATTAAAATTTGAATTGAATTGAAAAATTAATGAATTGAAATCAAAAAAGAATGATTCATTTACTGCTCTGAAACAGAATCAGACTCGCCACTAACAACAATGACAACAACTGGCGTCTAAACGAAACGAAAGAGACATTTTTCGGCGCGTTGTGTGTAATTGCAGCTCTTTTCTCGAATTTGTTACAAAGTTTGCAAAAATACTATTATAGTTGCATAGGATTTTCACAGATTATCACTGCCTTTTCAATTCCATTTTTTATTTTATTTGGTCTATGTTTTTAATGAATTTGCCACATTTGAGAGTTCGTCAGAGAATCGCCAAGAAATTAGAATCATCGGTATCGTGTTTACTTCTGTTTCTATTATTAAGAACTTGGCATTGTCTACCAACACATATGTACATATGTACAATAGGATGTACTGGAAAAGGTTTTTTTTTGGTTGGACGGGTCTCAAAATATTCGTATTAAAGAACAGACTACGGGAACGTTAACCTTTTTTATACGAGGGTACTTATGTCCCCTACCGGTCGTTGAGGATTCGATTCCTAGTGTATTGGGTAAGAAAATTTTTATATTTTTTTTGGGGCGTTCCCTTAATCGGCTCTTTAATACTGATGGTTTGAGACCTCCCCCACGATTGGGGGTTTCAGTTTTCAGTACTCCCTAATGTATATGTGTTCAACAAACATTGCATTTTTTAAATCGCCAAGATTAAAATATTGCTACAATTCAAATCGAATCTATTTGAACTTGAATCTGTCGCGAGAGTTGGCTCGCACATTCGCGTGTCGACAGATTAAATTTTGGCGTGGGAGCGGCAGTTTTTCGCTACTGACCGCCTCGCTCGCTCTTTAATATGAACCCTGCTTGGAATTGTTTGACCACCTGTGTGGCATGTGACATCACCTTGTTGGAACCTTATATCACTGATGTCAATGCCATCCAATTCTGCACAAAAACCCACATTTTGATTTGGTCACCGGGTTTATTTTTATTTCCTATAAGAACCTATCAGCCGTTTTTATTAATTCATCAAATTGAAAAAAAAATTTGACAGCTGTAATAGGTTTCAGCACATTACAAAATTTTGATTTCTGGCGATATATAAACGATTTTCAATAACAATCATCATCATTATCTTAAAATCTAATGTTTACAAAAACTTATGGGGGTTACATAAAGTAATGTTCAAAACAAACCCTTCTAGTTGTCTTTGTTTAATATCGTTTTAAATATTTAAAAAGATAAATTAGATGTATAAACTTAAAAATATAAATAGATACTCGTTTATTAGAATATATTCTTTATTTAATATAAATACCTAAACATTTTGCTTTTCTAAAAGATAGACAATTTCCTTGGTATGAATTACTATATTTGTCATAACTAAAATACTAATAATATGAAACCACACTTGTTTTGGATGGGAGGTAAAAAGGATGGGGACAACAACTGGGCGGGATGAAATACCATTCTCGAGACCTAGAGCTTAGGAATAATTGAAAAAATATATCTGCATATATATATATTTGATTCTATATGTATCTTTTGTTTAAGCTTAAATAAAAGTTTCGTTAGTTTTTCTGTTTCAAAAATATTTGTTTTTGTTAGATTTAATTTAAAGTTTAAATATATGTGTGTGTATGTATTTGTAGTTGTATATATATGTGTGTAATTTTTTCAATTAACTATGTATAATAATGTATAATGTTAACTAATGTAAAAGCCATTTGAGGCAAAGGCTTACTAATAAAGCTGCAAATGCATAAGCTAAAGCTCTTATGACCAATGGTTGTGGTAGACTCCGTGATATCACCCCAATGACACTTGATGAATACTCCATATGGGCATTATGTGGCGGTGCATATTGCATACGTTCCAGCTTGGTATTGATCATAACCAATTGCCGTTTTTGGTCATCCAAAGCTTTATTTAGCTGATCAACAGCTATCATTAGTCTAAAATAGAAGAAAGAAACGAGATATAAATACATTATTTTTGTATAATTGTAAATATTTATTGTTACCAACATCAAAAAGTGCATTAGAAAAGTAATATGTCTGTGTGAGGGAGGAGTGTCTAAAACATAGTAGTATCCGGTAAGAAACATAGAAATACTACACGTAAAAAATTCTTAGTTAATAATAACCAATATTTGAATTCCTCCAAGTATTGCATGGTTGATATGAATTCGTTAATGTTAAATAGTTTCCCATTATATCCCAGCGATTGACTGTGGAGAGCTTCTCACAATTAGTGCGCTGAGCGCCTTCTAGTTTTACACTCACTGATTGGGATCTACAGTTTTACACCGGTTCGGAACGATGTTTTGAGAAACTTTTCATGGCTAAATACTCGATAGTGTCAACGTTAGTAAGCGTGGTGACCGTCGTCGAAAGAAATGTAAGGTAGCCAGAGCAGGGATCGAACCCACATTCTCATGTACAAGAGTCGCTCACACTAAAAATTGTACCACTGAAGTCAATAATAACTACGTTTATTAAAAATAATATTTTTGGTCAAAACTGTAAAAAATTATGGAATATTTTTAAAAATTTTCTGAAAAAAGAAATAAAAATTTTAAAACATTCCAAAGTTTTTCAAAATTTCTACATCTGATGACTCGATAACGAACCGAGTTATCAAAATATTTTTTAATTTTTTTTCCTTAATTTTACATGTTATATAAAAAACATTATTAGCTTTCAGATCATTCGCCGATTCCTTAAACGCAATAATCACTCCGTATATCCCAACTTTGGGGCCAATAACTCCGAACCAAGTATTGTATTTTAAATTTTCTGCTTAAAACAGTGTAGTCTACCCCCTCAACCCAGGGGGTTTCTATGGCACAGCTGACCGAAAAGGTTATAGGGAAATGATGTAGAATGAGAGACCAAAGAAGACAAGAACTAAGTTTAAATAGTGTTTATTGATAGTAATGATAGATAAATTATGTTTTATGTTGTTTGCATTGAACGATAATACGCATTCCCTTTGATTTCTGTTCGTTTTATGTCCAACCAAAGTGTAAAATTGGTAACATACAGCAGCAAATCGAACTCAATGAAATGCCCTACTACCTCGTTGTCTTGAAGAGGCAGCGAAGAGAGTAATAGAGGCTCTTAAGTATTACTCTATGCTCAACCAGAATTTCTTTCCCAAGCCAATAGGAGCTGAATATTCGGACGTAATTTTTTTAAATTTTGTTATATGAAAACTCTGACTATGTTTGATATTCCGCCTACTCGTTTACCAATATTTGAGATACATTTAAGTGCTGCATGTGCTGATTCAATAATTTTTTTGAGCGAATTGTTAAAAGAGGTAAATTTGACTTTTTTGAAATGGTATTTTTGTCAACAATAAATGTGCGTCGAATTTGTGAATCATAATCACAATATTTTGGTAATTCAATACGGTTAATAGTTATTATTAATTAAACGTCTTTATCATCAATATAATATAATATTCTGAAATCCTCAAGAGATTAAAAATTTCAATATATTCATCTATTGCACATGGTGCGTGGGTTTTTTGTTGACGGGTGTAGTAGGTCTGTTTCTCAAAACGTGATCCGATCCTGCCCTTCATGGTATAACATGGGAAAATATATATGTACATACATAAGTACGTACGTAGGATTATCGTCACTGACAAGTTACTTATTAGGAGGTATCCGGAAATATATATCGAGCAAACAAATCTATCTGAAGTTAATGGTGATTTCACAGCAGCTGGAAAAGAGACTGAATGAATATGTAGAAAATATTATTCGATGAAACGAGTTTCATATAAAGTATCTTCTTAATAAACAGGCATACCGCTAATATCCTGATTCGATCAGGTTGTCTGGCTGGCTGGTCAACACGATAATTACTGCAAATCTTTACCCATCGCCAGGGGTGTGGAGTTTTATGAACCTTGGCGACTCGTAAACTGAAGTCAACTCTTTATAATGGCTAATAATCTGTAAATGTCTACTTAGCTGTGGAAAGTCAGCGAGGTTGTCACGCCCATTATGATACCCCCAAACAAAAGTTGAGCGGTCGTCTGTCTTTGCGACACGATAAACCGCGTAAAACACTACCGACCTTAATGTCATATACTAATGACATATACTAGAGCAATGGTGATTTTGACACACTTTTTTTGGTACCTCCCACAAAAAAGTTTACTAAATGACGTCGTTGGAACCAGAGTGATCTAGGGCACAACAGTGGTCTAAGTGCACCTCATTACTTGGATCAGTGTGGTATGCCTTTACTTTGCAGACCGCACTAATTCTCAAGAAAGGAAGCACTGAAGAGCACTTACATCAGTGTGGTATGGAAGAATTTTGATTGTCATTTCATTGTGTAATCACCTCAGTATTGGTAATAAAGTAACTTAGATCACTCTGGTTTCAACGTCGTCAAATATTGTATTAGGCAATAATTGCATTTATATCTCACGTAGGATCCAATTAATTAGATTAATTGGATCTAATTTATTCTGCTAATATCAATTTTTTGGATCTAATGAGATCTAATTAGAACTGCTAAGATTCAATTATATCTTCACTTTTTTACACGGTACGACATAAGGTATTTGTCTAATGGTAGTCAGTTATTCACAGTGTTAAAAAATAAAAATATTCTACAAACGTCGCTACTTACTTTCTAACGGTATGTGATGATACGCGTTGATCATTAAGGTCATCTTGTGACTGACTTGAATCCGAATTGTTCGGATCATTTGTTAATTGTGATAATTGTTTTGTTTTGCGTTTTGCCTTCATTATGGCAATAGATGATTGTCTTGGATCAGCAGCACAACCGCGTAGCACATGCATGGGATCAACACTTACAATACTGGCGGTTCGTACCATGGGCGCTTGATGTCGTGTCTTCGTTAATACTTTATAGTCCCATTCATATTGTTTGACATCGTTGCGTGGATCCCAAGGTCTTAGATCGGCATATTTATAAATCCACTAGAAAAATTTAAATAAATTAGTATAACAATAACATTCGTTTTGTAAGAGCTGTTTTTCCATTTTGATGAAAATGTTTGTAAATATTTAAAGTTTTGGAAATTGAACATACCTTTCCTGACAACATATCCTGTTGGAAATGTAACGGTTCCCAATCTGCGAATGTTGCTTTACGCTCTTTGGCAGAACTACGTTGGGACTCCTCTAACACGGTTTTCTCTTCGGTTGCACCAACTTGATCATCGCGTCGTATAGCAGCGGACACTAGATTCCACAAACGTTCGGATTCATTAGGCATTTGTGACTCGATTGGCACAACATATCGCAACAAACGATTCTTCATGGTTTCTCTATTTGCTGAGAACAGCACGGTCTCATCAGCTGATTTTGTATCTTTTATCCTCATTTCACCGTCCCAGTGTCCCGTAATGGATGCCAACGTTTCTTTGCCCAACTTTATTTTACCCGCAACTATATTGGTGCTATCGGTACCGCCCAAGAAAGGTTTCAGCTTAAATTCCAGGTCCGTCTTGTAGCCCGTATTCTCACATTCAATATTTATCTTGCCTCCCAATTCCATAGATAAAGTACCCATGAGAATACCTTTGCAATGGGCGTAAGGTGTGGTTAGTGTATAACTTTCACCACGTGGTAAGAGAGTTAGCGTAGCCACACCTTCTAGCACCGCTGAGGTGCTATTCCCATAGAATTTCGATTTGGCCAAGATGGAACAACTGATGCAGAAACCTTCTTGGCGATTTGTTACATAAAACGCCGATACTGGTGGATGATGCGAGACCTGCTCGGCTATATAATAAGTGCGACTACCATTTGGATGTTCCCAAAAGCAACGAAAGGTTTCACCCAATATGGGATTGTAGGGTTTCTTCAGACCTTTGGGCTTCTTATAAAAACCGGAAAGATACCACTGTACAACTAATTTCATGCGTGTGAATGGATCATCTTCCAAAACAGCCCTAAAGGGATAAGTAAACCAGAAAATACTCTTAAAATCTTAAGTTATTAAAAAATTGTCTTTAGTTACATACCTTGATAGAATATCAGCATGATAATATGAATCAGATAGTTTATCCAAAAATGAGCGGGGCTCCAATATGAATGTGGGCAAAACTACTTTGCTAAGATCCATACCTGGACGGACTTGTTTTACTAAACACCAGATTAAACTTTTATTTTCTTCAGCCAGTTCTTCCACTTGTTCGCCACTTTCCTATTACAATAATTGGCATCATTAAGTATCACTTCCATAGGGAAAGTATTGATTTTCACTTACTGTATTGATTTCTTCTTCCGGCGATGGTATATATGGTGTCTCTATGGGTTCTTCATTTTCAATGGGTTGTAATTGATTATCACCCGCATTATCATTGCCATCCGACTCGGAGTCGGTATCTATGCCCGACATTACACCTGTAGGTGCTTCCGTTTGACTATCACCATCCAAATCTATAGGAAATTAAATAAAAGATGGATAAGGACTGAATTAGAGAGAGACCGAGAGATATAGTATTAATGTTTCTAGTCACTACGCAGATTTACGTGGTGAAGTGCTACTACTATTATGGGATAATGTCCCTAGTAATGACGTACACGAATCTCTCTGA
Source organism: Phaonia tiefii (assembly GCA_963931995.1). Classification (NCBI taxonomy): domain Eukaryota; kingdom Metazoa; phylum Arthropoda; class Insecta; order Diptera; family Muscidae; genus Phaonia; species Phaonia tiefii. The sequence goes on along the minus strand of OZ008367.1, from coordinate 148,634,193 downwards.
CATTCAGCTTCTATTTTTGTTCTTTCGGAGGAAGACATTTCACACATCTCACTTATTAACGAACTTTAATTACAATAAATAATTGACAGAAAATAATAGAAAAAAGGAAAAACTAAGAAAGTATGTATGGATGTAGCCTAAACATGTTTGACATTCTACAACCCCAGCAGGAAAATTTTGATTTACACCACAATTTCACTGATGAGGTCTTTGTTAATATGGAGGTTTTGAATGTCAATTCCCTTACAAATTCGACATTCAATACCTCGATAAAATGAAACTCCTTGTCAACGAAATCTGGGTAGTCATTACAAACCTTGATAACTTTTACGTGTTTTCCTTACGTGCCCTTTTGTGCTTGTCTCGTATGGAACCATTACATATTATGAGAGAAGTATGAAGAATTTTTCATTATTTCACCTAATTTACATTTCTACAAAAGTATTGTATATTCTCTGCCGAAATCGTAAAGAAGAATCGTGGTTCTCTTTATTTAATCTATTCTTGGCAACCTGCAATCTTGTTGTATTCTAACACAGCATTTTAAGAGATGCAAGGATTCGTATACCAAATCTTAATATATTCCAAGCCTGTTAATAAATCTCGAAATGAAAGACACTGCAAATACTGAGGAACTTAAACAACCCTGCCTCCCAGTTACTCTAAATGGGCCTAAAGTCTTAAGCCCAGATCGATCTTTATTGTTATTTATTGCTTTGCAATGGTGATGGCTGTGACCTTCCAAGAATCGCTAATTTGAATTGATATCCGTTCTATGTATCGGTTACATATTATTTCCGTTTCAACAGACAGACTTAAAAGCCATGGTCGTTACATATTTGTATCGTCTCTCACTTTCCATAGAGACTCGCCTTGGGCTTCTAAAAACCTTACGTCCAGTCTCAGTACAAAATATCAGGATCCCGTGTTCGGTTATATGCCTTATCAACGTGGTCATCAGGTGATTGTATACCCCGTTTCCTCCCGAAGGTATTTATATCTACGCTGTTAAATCCTTCAATATTTTCTAATCCGCTTGAGAGATCATCGCCTGGCTTACGTTATGTCCACACAGATCATTGATATTAGGTAGCCCAGGGAGACATGATTCGGTAACACCTAGTGTCCCACATGTTTGCAAGTATTTGTTATAATACAGTCTGGCCCAAAATGTATAATTCTATTGGAAGATACTGTAACTGTTGTAAATGACGGCAACCATACATGGCTTTTTTTAATTTGCATTGAATTTTAATTTGCATTACTCTATCTAATGCAAATGCAAAAGAATTACCATTGTTCGCAATGGCAATTAACAAATTTTGAATTTGCATTTGCTCAGGCAATGCAAATGCATGTTGTGGAGTCACATGCCAATTGTAATGAAATATGGGAATGCTTTTAATTGTTTTGAATTTGTTTGACAGCTGGCAATTCTCATCATAGAATAATACAAACGTAGATAAACTTATTCTCTCATCTGACGTTTCATTTCACACTCTTCATCGTAGGTTTGTGAAAATGAGAGCAATTAAATTTAAAATTACCTTACACCAGGCGGAGTTACAAAATATGTTCACTTAACTTTTTCCTGTCGTTTTGGTGTAGAACTGAAAAATGTAAATATATTTTGCACTTTTTTGTTGACTTTTATCGTTGGTATACATTTGTATTGTATTTAACACAACTAGTTTGTCACAAGAACACGAAATTCGGTTGTTGTTCCTTTGTGGATCGCTGTATACTATTGCCACCATCTGGTATTCTATTGCCACCATCGTACCTATGACGTTTAATTTATTGAGCGAATAAAAACTTCTATGGTATGTGTTATTCTATGAAGTTTCCCTTTGGCTGTCACGAAACGTCACGCCGCCTGGGGTATGAAATTCTACTCTGACAGTCAGGTTGCTATAAAACCTCTGCAACCTGTATTCCTGACTTCAAGAATTTCCCATAATAGCCGCGCATTACTAAATGAGATAGCCAAGCGGTTCGATATCCATCTTATCTCTGTGGTCACAAACCATAACAGCCTAACTCGAGTTAGGACAAAATTTAAAAACAATTTTGAGAAGTCACCACGCTTAAATAAGCAACTCTTTTTTTGTTAAGAAGTAAGTAAAAGAATTCGTTTCCTTGTTATCTGTAACAAAGTTATCACAAAAACTCCGACTCCTGATTTCCAGTAAAGATATTAAAGTTTAAACTGTTCTCCCTGAAAAATTTTGGAATCGACTTAGGCTGTTATGACTTGTGACCACAGATATGGAAACCATAGACCGGATAAGCTGGCGTGATTGGGGACTACCTGAACTCCTCAAATGGATATGGAGCATGTTGGTATGCCCCTTTCTGCATGCAAGCTCGTGTTAAACCGAAGCTCTTAGACATGTGTATGATAGATGGTCTGGAGGGAGAAAATGCAGGATCACCAGGTCAATATGACCAATTTATCAAAGACGACATTGAAAAATGTTTGTCTTTGGTGCCAAAACGAATGGGACTTATTGAAAAATAATGCAGAAAAATACGCGACTTGCAATGCGGTCACTCCGATTCCCAATATACAGTTTTAAAATCAGAATTTAGTCCTTGAATTTTTACAATATTTAAAATGTAGCATATTCTTGTTCGCGGGTTATATGGCATGTGGCACCGTCTTGTTTGAAACCCATCTCGTCCACATCCATAACATGCAATTTATGAACAACAAAACTAGAGTGCCATTCCGCGGCAGACCACCATTAACTGATATTGCCCAACCAGACGCATGTTCGAAGAACAATAGTTCGATGATGGCCCAGCCCAAAATCTGCACCAAATAGTGACACGTTGTTACTGTATTAGTTTCTTTATAATACCTTGTGATTGCGGCAATTTTACCGATTAACGAAGCCAATTAACGAAGATGATATTGAGACTCACGCTGAAGATTTTGTTCGAAACCCCTTGATTATTTTTAAAAATTAAAAAAGATGACACATAATTTTCAAATTCCAAAAAAAAAAACGACAGCTAAAACATTTAACTTTAACTGGAGATGGTGATAATGGGGGGTATAGTTCCATTTTGAATCTTACAGAAGGAAGAATGAGGCCTGTAAATTCTACCGAAAAGCACAAAGCCAGACCAACAGAAATGGATCAGGGTCCGTCCCCCTTTTGTAGAGGTATGAACGGTAATTTTGTCACAGATGTTCAGAGTATGCTGGGAATATGGAGAGATGACTTCACTGCTTTACTTGTCCAGGAGATTTATGACGATATTGAGTATATACAGGACGATGACACCGAATGCCCCCTCCTAGCCAAAATAAAGTTAGAACTGTAATTTCTCGGCTTAAGAACAACACACCAGCTGACTACTGACTAAGCTGTTTAAGGCGGGCGGCTATGAGTTAGAAAGATGCATGCATCAGCTTATATGCAAAAACAGGCTAGATGAATGCATGTCCCACGATTGAAGTCTTAGCATACTGTGTCGTGTTTCAAAAATGCGACCCGAGTATCTGTGAAAACTATCGTGGAATAAGAATTGTATCGATCGCATATAAGGTCCTCTCGAGCGTAATGTGCTAAAGACTTAAGCTGTTTGTTGCAGTCCTGATCGGACCTTATTAGTATGGCTTTAGGCCTGGAAAGTTACCTATCGACCATATATTCACATTACGACAAATCCTGGGGGAAACCCAAGAAAAACAAATCGACACCTACCACCTCTTTGTAGATTATAAAGCTGCCTTCGATAGCCCGATACGGGGAAAACTGTACCAAGCTATGTCGGAGCTTGTTATTCCTGCTTAGCTGACAGGCCTTTATAGAATGACATTAGCCGACACGAAATTCTCAGTAAAGACGAATAACACTATCAGCAGCAAAAGTCATATGCTGCTGGCGTTTACTGATGATTTAGACATCATTGAGCGAAATCTGCGAGAAGTTACGTATTTTCGAGAATAGAGAAAGAATCAGAAACACTGGGTTTGGCAGAAAACAAGGAAAAGACTAAATTAATGGTTTCGCCAAGCAGAACATCCAGCCGATATTTGATGCCGTGAACAATCGCAACAACGTCAGCTTAGAAATAAAATGGAGAATTGTGCTTGCAAACAGGTGTTAATTCTAGCTACGCAAGCACTTCAGAGTTTAACTACATCAGACTCTCTTATGGCGCAGAATCACATGCTGATGAAATGTCAATGGGAGTCTTCTAGAGGAAAATGCTCTGAAAAATAAATAAATATATATGTATATGGTTCTATAATATAAAAAGATGAGCCCGACATCGATGTAGCTATGGGAATCAAAACAACACGTTTACTCTGGCTAGGCCATGTCAGTATAGTGGATCAGAATAAACCAGTGCGAAAGGTGTTCGAAGACGTACTCGAAGGACAATGAAAAATAGGACGACCAAGACTTCGCTTGAAATACCAGCCGGTTGGTGAAACATGTTATCTTCACTTTGTAAGATCTTTGACCCCTCTGGGTTGGTTGAGGCTACCTAAGTAACTAAGTTAATCTAGTTCATATATTTTCATATCAGAACGAATCCATTTCGAATCCGCAAAAAATTTATAAAAGCAGATCCGTGTTTAATCTATTTTATTTACAAAAAACCAATAACAGGTCCGTTACGAGTTCGAGACGGATCTGAAAAAGTACAAAAACGATTCACGTTTTCGAGAGAAATGTCATACGAAATCGAATTCGTTATGAGTCCGTAACGATTGTCTGTTTCGGACAAAATGTCCGAAGAAACGGACCCGTCTCAAATTCGTAAGGAATTCATATGGCACATTGGGTAAGTGTAGACTACAAAAATCGCATGTTTTTATGCAATCCACTCGATTGTCGCAGCTCGTTCAATGCGATTTAGATCTGACCTAAGACTGGAGTGTCCATTTAAAAAATTGTAATCGATTGAGTTAAAGTTAGTCACGTCCAAAAGTAATTTTGTTATAGTCTTTCCGATGAGTGTCATACTCTATTGTGTATTATTGCTACACAATTTTGAAATGTAGAGTTTACTGCTTGGAAAGACTGCGTTATCCACATTTAACATCCACTGGTTGGAGCCTATCCAAGTCAGCTCGACTTCATTTGACGAAAATGAAGCAGTACCCAGGCTTTTATATAATTCCTAGGATGATAATATGACTTTATATCACAATGGTATACTTCTTCAAATTTTTTTAAAAGATAGTTAATTGTATAAAGCAGAGCCTAGTCCTTTCAATGGTATTCCTATAAAAATTTCGCAACCAGTTGTCTTTCGTCTATCATGAGAGATTTTACACGTGAAAAAACGGTCCCAGCAACATATTGTAGGAACCATATTTGCAAGCATTGTTTTCATGAACTGAAGATCTGCTGCTTTTTTGTTTCCATGTTGTCTGTCACGTTTTGGTTTTTAACAGTTTCCGACAAACACTTGGGTCACAATAACATATATTATAACCAATTAATCATTGTGCCTCCAACATGTAATATTGAATAGCAAACACAACGTGTTTGGACTCTATTTGCAACAATCTACAAACACGTTATATTTGCATCCAGATACAGATTTTCAGCGTATAGGGATCCATTCTTTAATTTCACTAGTTGTTGGTCCACTACACCACAATCTTTTTTGATTGCTTTTCTTTAATATTCAAGGATTTCAGTAATCGGTGGATTTCACAGGATAGAACATATAACTGCAACTTGCGGTGTGATTCCATTCTTTTCACTGATGTGATCTCAAATAGGTTTATCCACAGCTCTTTTCCACAATGCCCGTTTAATGGGTAAGGCTCGAATCATTTCTGGTACTATATTATGAAGATCGAAAAAATAAAACCATTTTAAAATTTGCATTTAAAAAGACTGCCAAGACAAAGTCTTTTTCGTGAATCAGTAAGGTGAATTGTATAGATGTATGTAAATAGGTCGTGCCTAAAAATCAAACAGATCATTTGTTTAAGATCTGATGTTCCATGAGTAGTTTAGTATTAAGCCTGACTCGGGGTTTACTACACGCTGAAATATATCGGCCCCAGCAACATATTGCAGGAAACATGTACATGTTTGCAAGCACTGCTTTCATGAATTGAAGATCTACTGCTTTTTTGTTGTTTTTCTCGAATTTCGACAAAAAAGCTACAATTGGGTCTCAAAAACATATACTATAGTCTATTAATCATTGTGTCTCAAACATGTTACATTGAATGGCAAACACAACGTGTTTGGGCACAAGTATAGTATATTTGAGACAAGCTACAAACACGTTATATTTGCATCCAAACAATAAAACAAGACAGATTTTTCAGCGTGTAGTCTTGCAATATGAAGGGAAATATTGGAAAATAAGCATAGTGGAGATAAATCGATTAAAGGAGAATTCACAGGAAAAATGATTTATAAAACCACTTGCTTAATGGCATCGATTTTGTGCTACACGGAAATTAAACTAATGACAAAATTTTAAATTTCTTTATATTTAAAGAGTAGCCTATGATGTGACCTTATGCAGTGGATAGTGTGATAGATAGCTCACTCCAAATGACTTTAGCCATTTCTACAAATGATTCAAAAAAGCTCCTTAATGATTTTCTATGGTAATATCTCTATACCCGGTGGTGCACTAAGTCGCCTGGAAGATGGTATTGTTGTTAGTATGGCGTCCAACTCGTCATCCGTGGATGTTGTAGACGATTGTCTAATCGAATGCAATGATACCGATTTCACATATGGCAATTTGCTTTGTTTACGATGTTTCAGAAATTTTAATGATTCGTGACCAGGTTTCTTTTTAGGCGAATAATCCACACTTGAGATATCACTATAATCGAACGTTTGGCTGTGGTGGCCTTTCTTCGATTTACTCAATTTTGGAAAATGTTTGCATTTTTTAAATCCATCATTGGCATTCGGTGCTACAACACGTTCCCAGTGGGTCATGCTTAAATATAGTTGTTGTAGCAGAGGCGTTTGTGGGCGTGATGGATTATATGCACTGGTATCGGAGCTACCACCATGATCCATGACATCGGGTACAGATAGATATTGGGATGTACGTACCAATTTTGAAAGTTTTTGGAAATCTTTTGTTTACGTTATTTTTATTTGTTGGAATTATTAGAAAACATTTATGTTAATACGTGAAAGCAACACATAATACATCGATATTATAGGTTTGAAATAGATATATAATCGGTTACTTACCCTGATCATTGAAATGCTTCTCATAATCAGCCTCTGACCATTGGGTTTCATGTGAAATCGAAGCCTCGATAGTGCCAGAGGCTTGATTGCTACCATGCGATGAGTTGGATCTTAGCAATAAACCAGAACATCTTAAAGACAATTCCAAAGCATCCATCCAACATTTACCGGCTGCCTGGCTGGGAGCCCTAAATATTAAATAAGCCGTTGGCAAGGGTTGTACCACAGCGCCTATATGGAAAACAAATGTATTTAATAGAGCTGGTTCGATAGGTATTAAGTAATACTGTGGACTTACCAATAGTTTCCTTGTCGGGTCCTCTGGGTGCCCATATCGATTGTTCCAAAGGATGGAAGAGTTTGAAGCAAAAACCATCCTTTTTGCTTGGCCTCTCAATTACTTGACATGATGTTAGCAAAATAGTACCCACCCAGTGGCTGCTTTTGGTCTTAGGACTTTTGTAAATTAGCAATAAACCCGGTTTTAGCACGCACCATAACTTTGTCCAAGATTTTAAAGTTCCACGTACCTAACAAGGAGATAAATAAATTATGAAGGATGTTATTGAACGACACAGATATTTTAGAATATTTGTATGCAACTTTAGCAGCGTGAACGTTAATAAGAAATATATTTATAATTTTGGTATGAATTTTTTTCGTTTAAAACAGGGATGTGGAGTCGGAGTTCAGAATATTCGGCCGAATTCGGAGTCGAATTTTTTTCGGCTGGACTCCGAATCCGTGTTAATAAAATTGCTAAAAACTGGATAAATAGAAATATGAAACCAGATGAATTAATACAATACTACCCCGGAGATGTAAATGTTTAGTTAGTACAAGTTAGACAAAACATATATTTTTCAGGAATGATATCCATGTGAATGATGACTTTAAAATATCCAGAAATTCTATTAGTTCAGGTACCTGTAATTTATAACCTTTGTGTAATCTTATTAGTTAGTTTAGCCCGAATTTTTAGTGGGAAAGAGTTCGAGCTGACTTTAGAAAATTTTTTTTATTAATTTAGTAGAATGAATCATTTTTTATTCACGTGTTCTTCATAATTGGTCCTATTAACAAATGAAAATTTGAGGTTTATGAGGATGGAGTCGGAGTTAGAATTAGAGTCGAAATCGGAGTTCAGAAGTTTAAAATTGCAGAGTTCGAGTCGCACTTTTCAACATTTTAGACCCCTGGTTTAAACAATAAAAAGTTATTAACAATTTTGAATGTTTTATTGCCCTTAATTAAGATTGATCTTATTTTTTATAGATGTGAAATTAGAAATTTGCTAACTGTAAAATACTAGTTTCCATAATGTTATATTTTCTAAAGGAATAAGGTATCGTTGTCGGGTCCCATTGGTGTCCATATCAATTCTTCAAACTGCACACATACATACAAAAAAAAACTACGATATACCAACGAAATATTTTGGCACATGTAGTAGTTGTGCTTCATCCAACTATTGGCAATTTCAGTCTACATGCTGACAGTTCCGACAACGGTATGGGACTGATTGACTTTGCAGCGGCGGAGAACTTGGTCATTAGTGGTGCAAGATTTCGGCATGAGGACATCCACAAAGCTACTTGGGTATCCCCAGATCAAAGGGCGAAGAATCAAATTGATCACGTGGTAATTGATGGAAGGTAATGTACGTACGAGTGATCAGAGGAGATAACATCGGTCTGATCACACCTCATAGCGGCAAAGGTTGGCACTAGATTCATTACAGCGAAAATCGTACGAAACCAGACACAGGGAAATCTGGACATCGGTAAGCTGCAATTACCAAAGGTAACCACGGCGTACTCAAGGAAGCCCTCGCAGCTTTTGGCACAGAACCCACCCCCTTCTGATGACGTTCCTGATGCGCAGTGGAAACCCATTTCTGACTCTATAAAAACTGCCGCAACAACTATACTTGGTTTCGAAAAACCGCTTCGCAATAAACCATGGAGGATGAAGAGTGTCGCATTGCAAATGATGAAAAGAACGCTGCACGCATGGCAATGCTTCAGTCTATTGCAACGCGCGCTGCGACTGAGCGGTATACGGTGAAAAGAAAGGAGGTAAACCGTCTCTTTAGGCGTAAGAAACGACAGTGGAGAAAGCGCGAGAGTGAGAAAATTGAGTCATACAGAAGGAAGAACGAAGCCCGAAAATTCTACTAAAAAGTCAAAAACGGAACTAATAGAGATGGTTCAGAGCCTCCCTTCTGTAAAGACAAGGAAGGAATTCTCATTGCAGATGTGCAGAGCATGTTGGGAATATGGAGGGATCATTTCTCTGCGCTATTGGTACCTGAGATATCCAATGACGAGACAATCGATCAAAATTTAGACGACGACGTCGATTGCCCCCGCCGCAGGAGCCGATGGATTACCGGCGGAGCTGTTTAAGGCTGGCGGCGATGAGCTGATAAGGTGCATGCATCAGCTCAATAGCAAAATTTGGTTAGGTGTGTACTATGTCCCATATTTAAAAAAGGTGACCCGAGTCTCTGTGCCAAATACCGTGGAATAAGCCTTTTACCCATAGCATATAAGGTTCTATCAAGCATAATGTGCGAAAGACTAAAACCAATTATCGCTCACATGATTGGACCATACCAGTGTGGTTTTAGGCCTGGAAAATCGACAACTGACCAGATTTTCACGCTACGCCAAATCCTGGAGAATACCCATGAAAAACAAATCGACGCCTACTATCTATTTGTCGATTATAAGGCGGCCTTCGATAACCCAATACGGGAGAAACTCTACGAAGCAATGTCTGAGCTTGGTATTCCTGCAAAATTCATACGCCTTTGCAGGATGACCTTCACGAGCACCAAATCCGCAGTGAAAATTGGTAAGGATCTTACCGAACCTTTCGAAACTAAGCGAGGCCTCAGGCAAGGCGACAGCCTATCGTGCGATCTCTTTAACATCTTAATGGAGATCATTATGAGAAAAGCTGCAGTCAACATGAATAAACCCATCAGCAGGAAAAGTCACATGCTGCTCGCGTATGTTGATGATATAGACATCATTGGGCGCACAATGAGAGAAGTTACTGCTGTTTTTTCGCAGTCAAAAGTGGGTCTGACGGTAAATGAGGACAGGGCAAAATTAATGGTTTCAACGAACAGGGCCTCCACGCGATTAGACCAAAGCATGAAGGTTGATAACCGTTATAATTTCGAGATGGAGGACGAATTTATATACCTCGGATCTGCCGTAAACAAAAACAAAAACGTCAGCCTTAAGATCAAGCGGAGAATTGTGCTTGCGAATAGATGTTATTTTGGGCTAAGAAAGCACTTTGGAGATAAAGCCCTCTCTCGTGTGACAAAAGTCCAGCTATACCAGACTCTAATACAACCTGTCTTGTTTTATGGTGCATAATCCTGGGTCTTATCGGAAGCAGATGAAACATCTGTAGGAGTCTTCGAGAGAAAAATACTCCGATAAATTTATGGCCCTATAGTGCACAACGGCGAGTATTGGCGACGCATGAACCATGAGCTGTATGAGCTATATCCCGACATTGACATAGTTAAGCGGATCAAAATAACGCGATTGCGCTGGTTAGGCCATGTCAGTAGAATGGATGAAGACGAACCAGCACGAAGAGTTTCGAAACCGAACTCGAAGGAAGACGAAAAACAGGAAGACCAAGACACCGCTGGAGGGATCAGGTTTACGAATCCCTGCGTACACTTGGTATTGCCAACTGGAGAGATAAGGCAAAAGATCGAATTGGTTGGCGAAATATGTTATCTTCGTTTTGTAAGTTCCATGGCCCCCGGATAGTTCGAGACCGGATAAGTAAGTAAGTAGTTGTTGCATCAAATATCAACAAACTGTATCGCTCAACATTTTAATGTTTCTAACAAAATTAAGCGACCAATCACATTGCAGGGAGAAATGATGAGTGTTGTCAACTCTCATTCAATTTCTCACAGAAAGATTTTTAGTGTAAAACAAAAGCTTAGAAAACTCCGACATGTTGCTGGCAAATTTCACAGCGAAACAAATTGATGTTACTTAATTTTTTTCGAGCGAACGAAGTTAGGGACAAAAATTTGCGAGAAATTTTATCAAACTACATACACACAAATGGCTACGAAATACCAACGATATATGTATATCCGCACGTGTGGTACTAAGTTTTCCGCACGAAATATCAGCAACATGTATAGAACAAAATTTAAATGTTTCCGAAAAAAATGTATCGATCAATCAAATTGTAAGCAGAAATGATCAATGTTAACAAGAACTCTCAAACGCAAAAATACTCTTATTTATATATTTTGGGAAGGATCTGAGACTCTTTCGGAGTAATTTTGTACTCAGAATGTTAACTGGGAATGAAAATGTTATTGACTTTATTGTTCGGAGTAGAGGCTTTCTCAAAATACAGGCAAGATTGAATATAATTGAATTGCTTCGCAGGATGTATGCCACCGCGTTGATGAAAAAACATGTAGTCCACGTCCATATCATTCAATTAAATTATCATATTGCGACAGAGTACTATTAACTGTTTGGTTCGATCAAGGCCCCTACCTAAAATCTACACCAAACACTGCATTTGTATCTCAACAACAACTCGTGTATTTTCTGGAAAAAAAAATAAAAATCTGGACGATTAACCAAGCCATCAAGATGAAACTGATCGTCATCGCTAAAAAATAAAAAATAAATGGTTTCCCATTACATCCCATGAAGGGACTGGGGAGAACTTCTCACAATCACTGAGCTGTGCGCTTTCCAGTTTTCACTCACTGATTGGGACCTACAGTTTTACACCAATTCCCAACGGTAATTTGAGAAGCTTTTTCATGGCTAGATACTCGATATTGTCGCCGTCACTATGCGAGGTGACCGCCGCCGAAAGAAATTTTAAGGTGGTCAGAGCCGGGTTCGAACCCAGCATCTCATGTACAAGAGCCGCGCACACTAACCATGCTGATTTTTTTTTCTACAAAAACAACTCTAGACCGTACACATGACACTAAATTCAAATCTTGCGTGAATTTCGGACACCCTTTACTTTTGCATGATTCACTGCTGACAACAATATCTCTTTGTTGAACATTTGATTGCCCTTAATTAAGATTGATCTTAATAAAATGAAGTTGTGTACAAAGTTCTTTAAGCCGAAAAAAATTACTCGAGATTGTGTTGCCTTGGTTGGCATAGGTACAACAATTTGCATGAAACTATAAATTAGCAATTTATAACCTACACCACTTGTCAACTTTTTTTATTTGTCAATTCTCTTTATTGACCTTGTAAATTTTACTTTTTAAACACAGAAACTTTTTCTAAATTTTGTTTTGAATTTGAATTACCAAAATACAAAATATCCCAGAAAATACTTTATTTAAAATTATACTTACATACACATATCAAAAGACAGAAATTCAAGTTATTGTACTTAAAAAAAAGTAAAGGGTTATCCATTTCGTCGTTTCAAAAGTATAGGACTGGAATTCGATATCTGTCAAACTAAGTTGTTAAACCAATTTTTGACGTAGAATACGTCTTACCTTACGGTATGAGGAGTCATGTCAGGTTTTTATTGTTGTAATCTTTATTTCATTGAATTTGAGGAAACGGCTAGATGAATTTGTTTAAAATTTTTTTTGTAGGTAAATGAAGATGTTATCTTTCGTTTGATATACATTTCATATTGGTTGATATATTTCTAGTATTTTAATTTCTCAAATGAAAATTGTTTAAACACATACACTCAAACATATGTGTGGTGTTTGGTTGAGTGTTTTTGGTTGCTCAACATTGCTTAGGAACATGTATCTAGTAAAAAGTGAAACGAACAGCAAGCTAATGTTGCTTGGCAACATGTATCTAGTAAAAAGTGAAACAAACAGTAAGCTAACGTAATAAAGCTTTTTTGCGAAAGCTTCAATAAAGCTGTTGTAACATTAATTTTGAATTGTAAAGCGTAAAGCTTTCACACAACGCTCGAATGCTAATGCGAAGACTCGATAAGGTAAACCTTTTTTAATATTAGGGCGGCCCTCTCAACATTCGCAGAACTTATTTCAATAAAAATATTAATTAAAATACATAAATTAAATTAAGTTTAAAAAAATTGAACATAATATTTTTTTTTAAACGGACTTGAATCAAATGCCGTTGGTAAATATAAAAATTACAGCAGACAGTTGTCCGAGGCCTTCGGCCACGGACTGTCCCTGCAGGCTGTGTCAGAGACACGGCCATTAAGTTTAACGTAGAATACGCCATCCGATAAGACAGAAAACATATATAACAATAAATGATAAATAATATAAGCAAATGAATTTATTGTTATATATGTTTTCTGTCCTATCGGATGGCGTATTCTACGTTAAACTTAATGGCCGTGTCTCTGACACAACCTGCAGGGACAGTCCGTGGCCGAAGGCCTCGGACAACTGTCTGCTGTAATTTTTTTTTTCTTTCAGTTGAAAGGCTGACAGCCACATATTGTGCTTTAAGAGGAGATTATGGTTTACATAATCGTCCAACTACGCAAGCAATTGGCAAAATTGTGAAGAAATTTGAAGAGACTGGATAGGTTACAGATATTGTAAGGCCTGTGCATCATCGTTTCGCTCGTTCCGCTGAAAATATCGCTGCTGTAAGTGAAAGTGTTGCCGAAGACCCGAATGTGTCGATTCCTCGTCGTTCTCAGGAATTAGGACTGTCTTACGGCACATTATAGCGTATTTTTCATTTGGATCTACACCTACATCCATATAAAGTCCAGCTCACACAACAACTGAAGCCAGCTGACCATTCACAACGTCGTAGATACGTGGAATGGGTGCTTGAACAACAGGCGGTGGACGGCGATTCATATGATATCCGACTTTTTTTGCCTGCTATTGAAGAATACGACTTGGAGAATATGTGGTTTCAACAAGACGGTGCCACATGCCCCACAACTCGAGCGAATATGGCTTTATTGCAAGGGACTTTTCCTGGCCGCGTAATTTCTCGCCGTGGCGATATCAACTGGCCACCAAGATCATGCGGTTTGACACCATTAGACTTTTTTTGTGGGCTACGCGAAAGACCGTGTTTATGCAGATAAACCTTTAACTCTTGTGCACTTAAGAACCAACATTCGTCAAGTTATGGCTGAGATACCGCCCAATATGTGTCAAAAAGTGGTCGAAAATTACCTCAAAAGAATCAATGCTTGCAACACTTCGCGTGGTGGTCATTTAAATGATGTAGTGTTTCACACATAATGTCAAAAAATATTTTATATGTCTTTTATTTACGTTTACTTTTGAAACCGCAAAATGGATAACCCTTTATAACTAATGCAGGTCACAGAGTTTACATTAGTATGCAAGTTTCTGACGTAGAAGCGATTGTCGTTGAAAGCCGCAACCGACTCAAATAAACTTATGCAAGTATTAGAGCTGAACGGGACCCTTTACCAAGGATTCTGAAGCACAGTGAAAACACATTTCGGCGTCTACAAAAACTGCAGCAAAAATCGTGCTTAGTTACGAAAAACCGCCTCAAGAACAACCATGGTACGATGAAGAGTGTCGCATATAAAAGAGAGATACCTGTGTTAATGTTAGAATAACGAATGCGATATTAGATTTACTATTTGTATTTTTATTCCTAAAGAGAAGGTTAAAAACTATCAGGCGATACCTTGATCGTTACAATCTGATATCGCATTCAAAAGTTATTCTAACATCTAAAATTTCATCGAAATCGAAGAGTATCAAGTTTCAAAAGTATGGCTTTTAGGTCGATTTTTTACGCTACTGTACTTTTATTTGTTAAAATTATCGAATTGTCAAACTTTCGATTCTTCAAAAATTATCAATTGTTTTCGTACGATATAACTTTGGCATAACATCCCTGTAATTGATCTTGCTTACGAAATTTTCGCACAGCTGAGTATCAAAATGAATAGTGAGAGATATGTTGGATTCACGAAATTGCCGTTATTTTTTACACACATACTTATTATGGGAACGAAAATTTCAAAAGAACTGAATACAGGGCTAAACCCTGGAAAAGCATCTATTAGTTGATCCTATCCTAGCATCTATAAGTATTTAGCATCTATAAGTATTTAGCATCTATAAGTATTTAGCATCTATAAGTAAGGTTAGTGATAAGTTTGAACAGTCATTGCTGTTGCTTAGCGGGCTAGACACTGCTGAAAATTGTGCTTCACGAACACCGAACCGGTGGTCCAGCGAATGTGAGTTCGAATTCTACCCGGGACTATTTCAAAAACAACTAACCGAAAAACTGATCTGTTAGCCTAAAACGAATTCCAACTTTCTACAAATAACTCATATCGAAGACAATGAAAATCTACGATAGGTATTTGAAGGCGTTGGAAGGACCAAGTGGACGAGTCCCTGCGAAAGCTACTAGAGAGAAAAAAGTTATCCTCGTTTTGTAATAAACCTAACCCTCCCCTAAATAAAATATGTTTTATGTTTCTAAGACAAGATTTATACAACGGCATTTAATGATGAAATTTTCTTCAATTCTCTTTTGAAGTTACTGCGTAAATCATCTTGCGGTTACACGTTGAAACCTCAAAAACACTAGCTGCAACTTTTTTGAAATTTTTTGTTTGAGCAGGTGATATTTCTAGAAGTGCTGAGTGAATTTCTATTGAATTGGACATTGAACTGAAACCAATCAAAAATAAAATGGGTTGTATTGGCTTGTTGTATTTGTTGTCCTAGTAACACAACCTGCTCAATACATCTTACTTGACACAAATCAAAAAGCGCCAAAAGCTAATGTAAAAAAAAAATTCTGTGGAGTTGCAAGCCATGGCATGGCATGCCCAAGGGTTATTGATGTCACAGCTTATCCACTATGCAGTAGGAAAATGGTGGAAAACAGAGTGGGTAGGCGAGTGAGCGATAAGCAACCAGAAGCAAACTAAGCTTAAATAGTGTTGGATTGATACTAATTGCATCTAAATTATGTTTTATGTTGGCTGCATCGAACCAAAATACGCATTCCCTTTTTTCTGTCCGATTTATGTCCAACCAAAGAGTAAAATTCAACAGCAACTCGAACTCGATGAAATAGCCTATTACCTCGTCGTCATCGAGAGACCGTAAAGTGAGGGATAGAAACTCTTGTTTATTTCTCTATCATCGTGTAATTTTTCTTACCCCTCTTGCTTCTCTACACCTTTAAGCACAAACTAAAAATGGCAGGGAAAAATTGCACCAAAAATGCAGTCGTGTAAATCATGTCTAACTTTAAATTATACATGACTATTTAACCCCGGTAGGGTCGTCAAAGCAACGACGATTTACACACGAACCTTATGCTATAAAAATTAGGACCTTCCATGATTAAAAATAATATTAAAATTGTTGGCCTCGATTCGGTTTCGGCTGACAATTTTTTTTGACGTGTACTTGGCTCTGGTCATAGAGTAATAGATAAGAGTCTACATCCCTCTCTTGGCATTTTCTTGCGGTCGCAGTGGTAATTGGAAATTTCATCGAGTTCCTGTTGTATGTTACTCTTTGATTATACACAAAACTGGCAGAAATAAAAGGGTTCCTACATATTTACTCTGTTCGCTATAAAATCAGAAGTACCATGTCGATCAGCTGATTAATGGATAACCCAGATAAAACAGTGTTCGGTCGGGATCTAGCTGTAATCATTACTACCTTCTGTCGGACTTTTGATAGTATACCATTTGAACATGATTCAACTTTAAATTGAATGCTGTTTGATGGTGTCCTATCAAAAATCACTGTTGTCTCACCAGTGTTTAAAATTTCGTCAGTAGAATATTCTGAGCACGGTTTAGGCCACACATTCATCAACCATGATTCACAGAAATCATTGATGCTAATGTTGATGCATCATACATATATACATACATAGATGCTTCATTTGTCAAACCAGATGTTTTTTTAAACACATTATTAGTTTTGTGGCAAATAAAATTTTTTTCTAACAAAACAATCAAATTTAAATTTTAATGGCCAGTTTTTAAGTGGGTAGTTAACTATCGGATTACTGAATCTTAATTCTAAGTTAATTAGAGGTTAACTTTGCATTTAGTTTTTCAGTGGTGAGTTGATGTAAGTCGCCATATTATCAACTAATATGGCTACCCTTGTATTCTTATTGGAAAAAACGTGTGTTTTGGATAAATACCAAAACAACAAAGGGGAATAAACAAAATGGAATTATGTAAAATAAGAAATAGATGCATAAAATCGAAGTCATTTTAACAAAAATGTGTAAAAAACTATATAGGCGCAACAATTTAACGATCTAGACTCAACGTATGTGTACAAATACGCAAATCTGGAACATGTATTATATACAATCTTCATTTCCCCCTTTGACACTCAGTAATTTGATTGTCAAAATAATATGGTTCTCACTATAAGTTAACCAACCAACAATGGGTGGTTAAATCATAGTTAAACAATGACTAAAAAACACAATTCGATGTTTAACCACAATTTAACTAAGAAACGAAGATCACCACTGACTGAAAAACTGGCCATAAGAAACTCAAAGGACCAGCTTTATGACCATAATCATGAAAATGGGACATAGTTATAGTTGCATAGTTACTTAGTTATTGCAGAAAATCGCACATATATATGTGCCACATAAAGTCATTGGTTTTTTTTTACATCAGACAGTCAATAAAAATATTTGATCAATTGATAACATTGACTGTACCCAAAACTTTACCGAATAATTGATTTAGTAACCCTACGGTATTTTCCTACAACTTTTGTGAAACATTTTATAAATAAATCAAAGTACGAAGTAGATGATAACGTTTATTTTCACCCAAAAAAAAACAAGAAGAAACTGCAGATAAGGAAATATCTAGTTGCCGATTTCGGTTATGAAATCCCAACTCAGTACTTAACGGATACTACTATCTTATGGATACTACGAGTACTATCAGTACTCAGTGGGTACTACTTCTTCCTGACTCAGTACTCAATATATACTACTATTAGTTTTTAATGAAATGAATCAAAAAATTCCAAAGGAGTCGATTTGTACACTCAGAGAACTAATTGTTTCAAAAGAGATTGTAGCAGCCGTAAATTTGGCTGTTGTCACCGAATTGTGGTTGTCACAACCGAATTGAGGTTGTCACGACTGAATTTTGTCCCAACAACTGAAATTCGGTTGAAACAAATTGATTCGGTTGTGGCAACTGAATATCCAATTATATTTGTTCTATCAACTAAATTTTTTATAATTTATGGGCGTTAATTAGGCGGTGTGGCCGTCGGTGGTGCAATGGCTAGTATGCTCGACTCTTGTGCATGAGAACGTGGGTTCGATCCCTGGTTTTCGTGGTTGCTAAAGATACTATTTAGCATCAATTACTGTCTTGCGACACCTTTTTGCATACCACATCACTCCAGTCCAAAGTACCGTGTCTATATCCAGCCTGTTAATCGGAGATACCTCATTAGATCCCCTAGATCTGTCTCGTGTATCTCAGTGAGGTTATGCAGGAGTCGCTGTGTCCCGGTACTCAGATGAGCCTAATGTCAAAATACTCTGTCATCACCCTAATTGATGAGTGGCATTCGTTCACCGTCAGGGACATAGCAAACTTGGCTTCCAGGGATTTTATGGCAGCCTGGATGTCTGTGTAGATACATCTCTACGGAGGGTTGTGCCACTACTTTTCAGTAGTTCAGCAACCTCCAGTATGGCGGTAATTTACGGCTGAAATACACTACAGTGATCAGACAGCTTAAAGGAGATATTTACATTTAGGTCCGGTGAATGAACCCCATAGCCTACTTGCTCGTCCAACTTTGATCCATCCGTGAAAAATCTGATACTACTGGGGTATATATTCCAGTGACTTTTCCCAGGTATTCCTGTTCGGAATAGAAGTCCTTAAATTTGTCGCTGGTAGAAGGTAGGGGATACAGTAGTCCGTTTTTACAGGAATAGAGTTGATCCGGTGTAGTAATTCAGCGTGTCCGGAATGCCCCGATTTCATGACGCCACAATCTTTGATTCTCACAAGGGATGTAGCGGCTGCCGATTCGGCCATGATATCAGGAGTACAGATAGCACTAAGTGCAGTACCTGACGTCGTACCCATTGCCCCACTAACGCTAATCAGTGCTGATCTTTGAATTTTGATCAAGGAATTCAGAATATATTTCTTTTGGAGGGACCTCCACCAAAGTACGATGCCATAGAGAAGTATTGGTCTGACTATTGCCGTATAAATCCACATGGTGATCTTAGGAGACAGTCCCCATCGTATTCTTATCGCTCCTTTTGAGCAGTAAAGACCAACAGACGCCTTTTCCACCCTCTCCACCACATTCGGTTTCTAAGACAGTTTTCTGTCGAGAATTATTCCCAGATACTTGACCTTTTCCGTCAACTGTAATATTTTATATTTCCGAGAGAACAAGATAAGCTCAGTTTTAAGTGGGTTAAGTGATAGTCCGTTGTTAGCGGTCCAGTTCGAAATGAGACTAAGTAGGCTAAGTAAATTGAGGTTTCTACCCGTACAGATGATAGCAATATCATCGGCATAGGCAAAGACCTGGCATTGGGCCCTGTTCAATTCAAGAAGCAGGTCATTGACAGAAGTTAACCATAATAGTGGATGGGTTTAGGATCAACAAATTTTGAGATGTGTCCCATGAACGCTGTCTGAGACTTCAAAAACGGTCAGAAGTGTTTCCCTAAATATTACACTATTGTAGTTTTTGGCATAACATTTTTGTATCAACTTTCTAGTAAATTGTATCGGTTAGAGGCAAGTCTACCGAGTTAATCGATACCCATGAAATGTCTGTATCAAGTCAAAGTTTTTCAAAAATCAATTTTTACCAATTCTAGAATTTTCCTGCACTTTTTTTTTGAAAAAAATAAAAATATTTCACTTTTTTCAGCATATCTCCAAGCTCCAAAGCTGAACAACTTTTGTGAACATATTATTACAATCTGTGTCTCATGAAGAGAGAGATAGCTCATGAAGACCACTTTGTATCTTAAACATGGAAATGGGTAAATGGGAAAAATAAAACTTTTTTCAAAAAAAAAAAAGTGCAGGAAAATCTAAGAATTGGTTAAAATCGGTTTATTTAAAAATTTGACGTTCTACAGACATTTCGTGGATACCGATCCACTCAGTAGACTTGCCTCTAACGGATACAATTTATAAGAACGCTGATACATTTTCGACTACAATACTGTTACCCCATATGAATGGTTTTACTTCCTCCGTTTTGTAATTTTATAGGAAATTAATTTATGTAAAATGATCAAAAATTCGTTTTTAATTAAAAGAAAACATTTTGATTAGGTTATGCAGACCTCAATTCGGTGACAACGTCAACCTCTAGTTGTGTTAACCTATAATGCGGTTGTGACAACCTTTAATGTGGTTGCGACAACCTTTAATGTGGTTGCGACAACCTTTAATGTGGTTGCGACAACCTTTAATGTGGTTGCGACAACCTCTAATGCACTGGTGACAACCTCTAATGCGGTTCTGATGATTTCTACTGTAGTTGTGAGTGTATGTAGCAGCTTATAATCACATACAAAATTAAAAATGCTTTTTAATATCATCACTAATTAAAACCACTGTACTTCAACAGCAGTTCCCGAAAATTAAGTCATTATTATTTTTTTTTTGATTCGTTTACACAACATTTAATGATTTCAATTAAGAAAGTGCAAAATAAATCCGTGAAATATGTCGTTTGTTAGCACCAAAGCTCCAGTCATTCCCGGACACCGCCGGGTCCAAAAGATAAACGAATACTTGCACAGTCGATTGATTTGTACTTTGTCGAGTATTCAGTCATTCACACATTCTGATCTGAGTGAATGTACTCGTACAAGAGTATCAATTTATTCAGGCATTTTAAACGAATTGTATGACTGGCTGTCAATAATAAAACAAGAAATTGAGACTTTGTGAAAACAAACAAAACAAACTAAGTCGATATGTGCTAATGAATTATATTGAAAATAAACAAATCGTAAATGTTATAAATAATTTGGGTACAATTACTGTTGAGGTTAATCAAAATGTTTAGAGAGATAAATAAAGTAAGGTGGTTAATATTGCAGTTTGTTTGTTCAGAAAATGGTAATATATGAATGACATGCACTTGTGCAATAACGGCCTTATTCAGTTGTGAGAGGTTTGAGAGACACTTTACTAAACAAAAAAACACTTTACCATACAAAAAACTTTTTATGAATACGGCGGTTTGAATATGACTATTTTATAACACCTTATGAGAAATGCTACAAAGATAAATAAAACAGCATTCTTGGTTAATTTGGTGAAAAAACCCTTCCCGATGAAATCGATCAACATTTAGGATTTCGGAATTTTAGCACATTTTTCCAATGTTCTTGAAACTTTTTAATATTTATTTAATTCCTGATCATTTTCTTGGACTAGATTAAGCTCAATCCAATTATTAACTGATGAAATGTTTACAAAATTCTACCAACTCTAAAGATTCAAAATTTGAGTTCGAAAAAAGTCAGTTTTTGAATAAAGTTAAATTTCATGTTATTCAGTTTTTATATAAAAAATGCATTTATATGAATTAGAAGACCATTCCAACTACAACTATCTGAAGTATGTACGCTTTCAATAAGGTGGTGTAACAAGTCCGACATTCTCAACGATTGCATGCTGAAAAGCGTCAGAATGTTATTATGTATTTATACTTTTGGAACTTGATTTATTTTGATCTTGCAACAAACTGGTAAAAGTATGAGACGAACCCAACAACTCTAGGGGTTCAAACTCTGAGTTTGAAAAAATTTAAAATATTTTGAAAAATTAAAACCTCAGGATTTTTTTTAATTTTTCCAAAAAAATCATCTATATTACATTAATACATTACATTTACATTAATATTGAACTCGGACACAAATGCATTGACGCTTCCAATAAGGCATAACTTTTATTCAAATTCGGTTCAGGTATGATCAAATGAAACCACCAACCAAAAAAAATTACATTTTGGAGATCGTTTGCCGCAACAATATTATTTTAATACTTATACGCAACATAACCTACAAAAGTTAAATTTGTTTACCCCAAATGAAAACATTTACCATTTAACATTTAACTGTTGTAAACAACTTTCATTTACCCCAAAAGTTTAATAATTTAAATTTAGTTGTCTTAGATCCTCTTTATCTTTAAAGTTGTAATTTCCTTTACGGCTATAAGAGATCATGTTTCTCCGGTTACTGATTTACATTTTTTTCACTAACCGGTGAAAACAAGGGACTGCAAATTTTTCACAAACATTAATCGGATATCTCAATTTTCATTTTTCAATTAATCTCCTTTTTGGTGGTCAAATACCCCAACGTGCGTCGGGTTACGTATATGGAGCCATTTTATGAATACTTTGTTTTTTACAATTTGTCATCGGCATATAGCAGAGTAATGGCGTAATCACAACTTTTTCCCGTCAAACTTAAGCGACTTCAGCGACGAGCATGGTGAAATATTCAAATTGAAAAGAGGTACAAAGGCAAAGACATAAGGTATATGCTGGCTGAATACTGCTGGTCGGTTTGCCGTGATACAAAAACCGATATATGTAACATTTTCAATTTTTGATTCTTAATTTTTTATTTTTAAATTTTAATTTTCAATTCTCAATTTCCAGTTTTCAAATTTCAATTTTTAATATTAATTCTAACATTCAACTCCGGAAAAGGTTGTCGCATAAGTTTACAAGGGCCTCATTATCATATTTCGGTAACCCGGTACAGGTTTGAGTTACATTATCGTACTGACTGTATGAATTTTTGACAAAATAGACCAAAACCAGTATAGAAATTTCAGTCGGGTGAACCGACTTACACATACCCTCACCCGAAGTCATCCATTGCAACCGAGTTGGCACATTTGCCAATATTCAATAGCAGAGTGGCATTGCGCTACTAAATACCCAACTTAATTACGGTCCTAAGTTATTATGGGGAGTTATCGTGACTATCAGTCAATTGTCCGCCCAATATTTATATGGGAGGTACAAAAATGGGCATGGTGAAGTTGTGCATCTGTTTTCACACAGTATTACCAAATTTTGTTAAGATCTGTTGAGGTAAACGGGAGATATCGAGTTGGCCAGCCGGAAAGCCGCCAAACTTTTGTATGGGAGGTACGAAAATGGGCGTGGAACCGTAGTTAATCTTTAGTTTGCTGAGTACCGAATTTCATTAAAATCGCTTGTAGTATACGAGAGTTATTTTGTCGAGCAATCGGTCATCCGCCGGACTAAATTTTGGGTAGTACCAGACATCATAAAGATTGGTTCGGTTTTGCGGGAGTTATCTTGCCGAACAACCAGTCGGCCGCCCAACAGATCTTGTTAGGGCGTGGCAAAATCACCCTTGTCTTAAGAGTTTGATGATCCGAAGCTTATAAACTAATTTAATGTGTTTCACGCGACTTATACGAGAATGGGCGTGACAAAACAACTCATTTTCCATAGAAGAGTGGAATTTGACTAAATTTTGTCGAGTACCAAATTTCATAAAGATTGGGTTGGTTGTGCGGGAGTTATCTTGCCGAACAATTTATGTATGAGAGGCACCAATATGGGCGTGGCAAAATCACCTTTGTCTTAATGGGTAACTGGCGTTTATTGACATGATGCCTAATACCAAATTTCAAAACGACTAATTTTCCATATAAGAGTGGCATATGACTGAATTTTGTCTAGTGCCAAATTTCATAAAGAGTTATCTAGCCGAACAACCAGCCGGCCGAAACACTTGTGTGTGGGAGGCACCAACATGGGCGTGGCAAAATCACCCTTGTCTTACTTGGTGACTTGCGTTTGATAACATGAAGCCTATAACCTAATTTCATTACGATCGGAAGTGTTTCACGCGACTTATCGCATTGATAACCCGGAGGACCACCAAGCTTTTGTATGGGAGGTACCAGAATGTAAGTGGAACCCTCGCCAAATTTTCTCCAGATATGTAAGTAGATATTTACAGATTATTAACCAATGTTTGAGTTGAAGCTAATCGCATCTACCAGAACAAAGTTTTTGGAGAAATATGAGATTTACGGGAGTTATCTGGCCGAACAGCCAGCCGGTCGAACAATTTTTGTATGGGAGGTACCAAAATAGGCGTGGCAAAACCACCTTGGTCTTAATTTAATTAAGATCAGAAGTGTTTCGCGCGACATATCGCATTAACAACACGGACGACCACCAAGGTTTTGCATTGGAGGTACCAGAAGGGGCGTGGCGACTTAGCCTATTTCCTCCAATTAATGCATTATTTCCTCGCTTTGTAATTAGTAAAATCATTACGAAAGTAATTTTAAAAAAATTAAAAATTCAGTTGCGACACCATCTAAATTCGATTGTGATAACCTCTTATTCGAGTGTGACAACTTTTAATTCGGCTGTGACAACTTCTAATTCGGCTGTGACAATCTTTAGTTCGGCTGTAACAACCTCCAATTCGATTGAGACAACCTCAGATTTGGATGTGATGACCTTTAGTGTGGTAGAAACAACCTCTAATTTCAGTTACGTCTAACTCGACTGCCTCAACTGAATTTTTCTGTGAGTGTAGTAGCCTTGTAGTTCGCGTTTCAACGAGAATACCGCCGCGGTGGTTAAATATAGCGCAGATGAGTCCCCAATGTCAACCAAATGACGTTCTTCGCAATTGCACATTACACGTTCGTCACTGCAGCGCATTTTGGTGTTCACTTACAACTGCAACTACACATAAACCTCACGCGACCGTAAACATTTTCAAGCAGGCCTTTCCATGTCGCCTAAAATCTCGTTTTGGCGATTTGAAGTGGCCGTCAAGATCATTCGATTTGACCACTCCAGACTTCTTTCTTTGGGGTTTTTTGAAGTCAAAGGTCTATTCGACCAAGCCGCAGTCTTTAGAAGCTCTTAAAGAGATTGTCCGACAATATTGCAAGAAGTTCTGGCCGTCGGTGGTCCAATGGTTAGTGTGGGCGCCTCTTATATAGGAGATCCTGGGTTCGATCCCTGCTCCGGCCACCTTAAAATTTCTTTTGACGACGGTCACCTCGCTTATTGCCGGCGACACTATCGAGTACTTAGCCATGAAAAAGCTTCTTAAAATACCGTTCGAAACCGGTGTAAAACTGTAGGTCCCAATCAGTGAGTATAAAACTATAAAGCGCACAGCTCACTGGTTGTCAGAAGCTCTCCCAAATTCCTTCATGAGATGTAATGGGAAATCATTTATTTATTTCTATTTCTAGCCAGAACAATTTAAAATGCAGTAAAAAGAGCTCATATGGTCATCAACAATAGCGGCGCCTACTTGACCGATATCATCTTCGCAAAGGAATCGAAAAAAACTTTAAGGTCAAAACCAACAATTTGTAAAAAATTATGAAATTATATCGTATCACATTTTAAAGATGTAGTAAAACAAAATCGGGTGAGCGTTTTTGGCCCACCCGGTATCATTACATTAAAATTTGTGTTATTATTTTTGTGTTGCTTTGTAAGCTAAAAGATACAGTGTGACAGATATTTAAAAAAAAACTAGAAGTCATTTTAATTGTAGGAAAAAGTTTGTCAAATGATTTAAATTGTTTTTTGTAGGTCAGTGTCACAGTTGGCTCTTAAATAATTTGTAAATGGTCGGTGCTCGCTATTTAAATAAATTGTAACTTTTAGCTGATCTGCCAGCTGTTTATAAGAAATGTATTTTTTTAGACACAATAATCATGTATTTTAAATGCAATAAACTGTCATTTACTTGACGACTACGAAACTCGATTTTAGTTTTGTTAATATGACCCTTTCATTATTTGTAGATAATAAATTGTATCAAGACAAACTCTAAAATTTCGGTGGAACATTCATTTTTGACATGTTATCTTGAATTTACTTTTTTGTTGATTTACTGTCTTAATGAAAAACCTTGAAAGTTGTTCGAAACTTTTAATCACAAGCAAAGTGCAATCTTATATTATAAACAATATGCATGAAGTCTGATAAAGTTCATTTGATTTGAAACAAAAGTTGAATAAAATATGAAACATTTATAATTACAGATGGAACGAATATTGATAACACATCGAACAAGTTGATTTGAATGGCTCGGCGTATACTACACAACACCAGGAATAGTGTGTTAAATCAACTTTGCATTCTATCAAACAAGGATTGGTTTTTATTAGGTTTAACTTTAAACGTAACTAATCGGCCCAATGTCATCCGAGCCTGCCAATTTGAAGGCTGAGATTGTATCTTGGCGGACATACTTCAATGAGGTTTTAATTATTCAAGTAGCCCACGAAATTGGCGCTGGATGTTTCAGTAATATGATATGTATGTTGTAATAATGTATGTTGTATCACAATTCGAATAAACTTGCCAAAGGGATAATTTAACCTCATCACCCTATTACTCTGTACTTAGGGCAAAAACACACAACTAAATCATCTGATAATCTATTTATAGTACAATCCAGTATTTTTCAAAGATGAATTGGATTGTGCCAAACCCAGACTGAAACTCTAGGGAACGTTTTTCTCATCTCACTCCTTCTGCTATTACCAATGACTTGAATTCCCTCCCTCTTCCCTTGGAGTGTTTTGCTTTAGGTTAACAATCAACCACATGTACCCTGTTGTGCGCAAATAATTCATACCACTACGGAAAGCATAGAGTAATTCATATATAGAGAGCAAACTTCTCTCATTTGACGATTCCTTTCACACTATTCGTGGTGAGGTCGGTGTGATAGAGACCTGTCGGCTTACACCAGGTGGAGTTTCAAGAACTGTTGACTTAAATATTTCATGCCATTTTGGTTGAGTACTGTGAAATTTAAACGTATTTTGGACTTTTTTTTTTGTTTTTTTGTCTTTTATTGTTAGTGTGAAGCAGCCTGCTTATATTACTTTATGCATTTTTACTTTAATTCTATTGTTTAATGTATTTACATTCTATTTGACCCTAATCTTTACTTTTCTTTATATATTTTTAACGTAAATGTAACGTTCTTTTTATAAATACAACACTGAGTACTTTTGAGGATCAGCTGATCATATTTAAATGTAACGGTCATATTGTAATACAACACTATGTTTTGCTACATGATACTATTTTTAACAACTATGTATTCTTATATGTCATACTGCATAATTATGCAGTTGTGTTCTTAATCATCAAAAACGATGTACAAGTAGACAGTCAAAATTTCTCTTCACTCAAATGCCAACAAACAAAACGAGTGAAACCCTAGTACTTCTCTACTCAGTCTCTTACTCTCTTCATTGAATATTTCAATACACGAGCAGCTTTTTGATAGTGTTATTGTACATAACTATACAAATTCCAACCATGTTGATTTTGAGTAAAATTACATAAACTATGCAAAAAGTATGAAAGAAGCAAGATATGACGCGAGAGAGAAATGCGTTTGAGTGAACTCCTAGCACTTTTTGGTTCTCTTTTACCAAGTTGCGCACATCTTCTGGTCGTCTAATTCTAAATCGTCTTTGTAATCATTTGCAAAATGGTATAAAAGGAGCACCATTGGCGAATATTCGCCAGTCAGCTTTCTGAAGTCCTCCGAATAGTTACTCTGTCTAGGCTTATTATAAGTACCGGACGTTAACTATTTGAAAGACTAAAGAGAGAATTAATAAAATATATTTTTAAACTATTAAAATCGATTTGTTTCCTTTATGAGAAAATATAATATCAGGAACAAGATTGTATACATTTGTGTTGTATTTAACACAATAATTTTAACACCCAAACCGAAATACCGTTTTTATTTTCTGGTTGGTTGTTTTGAATCATTGCCTCTATCTGGTATTATTAAAGCACTTCTTTTCAACATACAACGTTCATATCACACCAAACCAAATGTCATAAACTTGCAGAGAGAAATGTTAACTCTAGATATATGAATTACACTATGACTATTGAAGGATGATAACTCCCGCGAGATTTTCGTAATGATGCTGATAATTTTAACAATTTAATATTTATTCCTGCTTACCTTAAGCCAATCCGCTAATACAATCACAGCTGGATCCTGTAATGAATTTAATAGCTCCGATGCAACACGTTTCTTTTCGCGTCGATAATTTTTACGCTGAGCTTTATACGATTCTTTGCGATTGAGTTTAGACGTATCTGATGGAGTCTATCAAGGAAAGGGGGAAAAGAAGAGAAAATACGAAATTAAATTTAGGTAATAATAATTACTATATAATAACAAGTAATAATAAAATATCTAAGCCATGATAAATGTTTGGATTATGAGCAACCCCAGCAGCGGATGGTTTGTCGATTACTACAAATCAGGGTTCGCGTTGTTTAAATATATCAGCTCCCTGCTCGCAAATTTCAAGATGTCAACTCCCAAACGGCACCCAAATTTGCGAGCCGGTTTCTAAGACGACAGCCGCCAGATTCAACTTTTACATCAAGATAGGCTCCGAGCCAGTTCAAACTAAAAAATTTATAATTTAAAAACAGAAATAAAAATCGTTTACTTACTGCAGAAGTACAAAATTAAGAAGTCTTATTTTTATTTTGGCGATATTACTTGTTTTAGAGATTTTTGTAAATTGTCGGAAATTGTCACGAGCGGACAAACGCACAAACTACAATTAACTACAATTAAAGTAAAATATTTTCTTTTTCGGAGGTGTTAAGAGTTTTTGCGCGTCCCATGTTGGTTGAAATTTAAAACAAAACTGTTCAATTTTTAGTGTTTCGATAAGATTCATGGCAAAATAAGTAACGTAGAAGCAGTATGAATTGCATGCATTTTGTTTTTATATCAGGGGCCGAGCTTGTCAAACTCAGCTGATCCAAATTGCCAAGATTTATTTATTTATAGAAGGTGGTACTGTTGTAATTGTCGGCAATAACCAGAAGGATAAGGACAAATTAAATTAGTTGTCCTGTGCTCTAGATCAGCCATCGGCACTCCATACCACTTGTGTGGACATTGAATTCACACCGACACTTACGCTCTTTAGAAAACCACGCTCTTTTGCTTCGTTTTTTTGAATGTGCACAGAACACAATTTTTCTTTCGTTTAGTCGTCCGCAAGACAGCGATGAAACAACATCATGTGCGCTGGTTGTGTATTTGTTTGTCTTGCGTGCGGCAAAAAAACAAGAACTCGTATGTTTGTATGAATGGTCTTATTTTGCAGCTGTTTTGTTTGCCGTTCATTCGTTGTTGAGCCACTGAAGAGATAGAACTTTTTTAAGACGTAGGAAAATATGTCATCAATGTCGCACTTTAATTTTTTTCAGTGCACAATATTTTCTCTCACCAACACACACTAATTTTTATTTTTGCCGACCGCTGCTCTAGATACATCTTGGAAGTTGCTATAAACCAAGGCAGCTTGAAAAGGTAGAAGCAATACTACAAAAATTACAACAAGGCAATAACAGCCGGCATTCGATTTTTGTTTGGTGCGTAGTTAATGTAGTATCAACGTACTAACTTTAAAAAATCTGTCGTTTTTTGTTATTTGGATTCAAATACAATGTGTGTTTGGTCGCAAATATAATATACTTTTGTCCAAACATACTGTGTTTGTTATTCAATACTACATGTTATACAATGATTCATATATTATAATATATGTGTTTGCGACCCAAATATATCTGAGTTTGTGATATAAATATAGCTGTGTTTGTTGCACTGTTCATGCACTCTCGAGAGCAAGAGAATAAAGTAGGGACAACGAAAGAGTCTATTTTGTAAGTGTGTATCTATATTTATGCATTATTCTCTCAGTCAGTGATTCATAAATATTCACAATATTCTTATCTTAGCTGATGTATTGCGTTTTAGTTTCATGTATTCAGTCATCAATAGTTCATGGGACAGAGGATATCAAAAGCGCTTAATCAGTGAAAAAAGAATAAACAAAGGGTCGGGCGGTTAAATGGTTTCTGATGTTGCGTTGGCTTTTGTGTATGTGTTTCGGATATATGTATGTGAGCTACCAAAGAGCGAAAAAATTTTCAGGAAAGAAACCGGAAAGGGCAACAACGTGAAGACCTTTGCCAGTCCGAGCATTCACTAAGAAATTCGGAACGCGGACCATTTGCGAAATATAATCAAAAACTCAAATAGTACACGCTTGGCTTGGCTTCGGAAGACTTCTGAGACAACAAAGAAAAGAGAAGCAAAAGAGCAGTAGATTCTCATTCCATGAAAAAAAAAAACAACTAATGCATTCAATACAAGTAAATCTTTTAATTTTTTGTATTAATTATTTAAAAAACGTCGATTTATTTTGAGAAAATTAATTACAATAAATAATACATATATATTGAAATCAAAGAATAATTCGTTTGGGGGAAACACGCGAATGCTTCCGCGTAAGTAGACGGATGTTTGGGATGAAGAACGCATATGTGTCAGCATACATGTGTGCCAGTAAACCTACTACTTATAGCATTTAAATACAAGTGAGTTTGGGACTTGCAAACATGTGAATGTTTGAAGTGTGTTCCAAACATATACATGGTACGAACAACGTACACAAAAAAAGATAAACAGCATTTGACAGTTAGTGTGCACCACTACACATTCGCTGGTGCTATGATTACCGGCGCACTTTGCACAAAATGTTTTCACCTTACAGCGACTTGACCCATGACCATACATTTGACAATTATGGCATTGTGTAATGCGAGTCTTTTTGGTTGATTGGAAGTCCCATTTAACTTTAACGTAGTCGATAACAGAATATTTCTGCCTAAGTTCTTTAATAGTGATAGTCTTTTGTTGAAAGTAGACTACACATGAAAAAAAAACAAATCAGTTGTTCTTATAACACAATCTTCTTGATCAGACTTGCTATAAACAAAATGTGACAAGGTCGGACCACAACGTTCTGTTCTACTGTTCTAACGCTTCCACCATTACAATCACGAATTATTGCCTACTTGATCAATATAAATAAATCCTTATTCAAGTGATGCATTCAAACCCTATTAATTTATTTAATGTAAATAAAAAAACACTTTATTAAAAAAAATTTTCTCTTACTTTGTTGCATAAAAAGTTCGATTTTAGATTTTATTCGTAATGAATTTCGTAATTCTCCTATATCCAGTTTAAATGATATTTACGTTCAAAGTTTGACAAATATACTTCCTTATTTAAGTAAGTGGTGCAATGGTTACTGTGCGCGGCTCTTGTACATGAGACCCTGGGTTCGAACCCTGCTCTGACCACCTTCAAAAAAATATTCTTTCGGCGGCGGTCACCTCGCATAGTGACGGCGACACTATCGAGTATATAGCCATGAAAAAGCTTCTCAAAATACCGTTCGGAATCGGTGTAAAACTGTAGGTCCCAATCAGTGAGTGAAAACTGGAAAGCGCACAGCTAAGTGATTGTGAGAAGTTCTCCCCGGTCCCTTCATGGGATGTAATGGGAAACCATTTATTTTATTTGTTTATTTAAGTGATTTGCAGTATAACACCTAGTATTTATTTATTTTTTTGAAAAAACAACTAAAGTGATATTTTCGCTAAAATACAAATATGTTTTTAACTTAGGAACGGAACATAGTATTAATAACTTTGTAATAATAATGACAAATTACGTTGTTTTTACGATTGGGTGCCGGCCGTGTTAGACTATCAGTGCAAATATAACGATACGCGTAGAGTGAAATAGAATGAAACTCTTTTCTAATTGAAAGATGTCGTACTATCATTCTGCATTCGATTTCCGTTTGAACAGCCCAAGTTTTTTTCCCGGCCGGAGGCATCTGGTACTTCAACAAAAAATTATTTGTAGCGTTTTCTCCAAAAGCAATATATTTTTGAAAAATAATTCTTTAATGTGTCTTATTTTCGTTTTAAAATGTGGTCTAAATATAAGGTTTTTTTCAACAACCCCAGAGCAATGGTTTAAAAATCTTTGCGTTTTGCGTCAAGTATACATCGTCATTGAAAAATATTGAGTTGAAAATACTAGAACTTGTTATTCGAAAACTTTAGCGATTTAAAAAAAATTGTTTAATGTCGAAGACATGTGTAGCCAGATATGCCCCTAAAAGAGCTTTGTTTTGCGATTCTTCACAAATGTTGCCACCCTGTTAGAGCCACCACTTCATCCAAACTCTTTAGAAACCCTCAAAAAATAAGGTAGCGAGGCATTTGCCTTTTTAATTTTGTTCATATCCGACAATTTCAAAAAAAATCTATAAAACAGGCAAGCCAAAATATTTTTTGCATAAGTTGAATCTTTTTAGTTTGAACTGGCTCTGATTAGCTCCTGGCCAATGATAGCCAGGTCTTAAAAAACGGTCAAAGTAAAGTTGAGTCTGTTGCTCCCCGGTATCTGCTCTGAAGCTAAAATTGAATCTGGCGAACCCGAGTCAAAGTTGAATCTCTCAACTCGCAAGCTTGCTCGCAAATTTGGCCCGCAAAGAGCAGCACTCTCGCAAACTAATACGAACCTGCTGTAAACGCGCATTCCAAATGCCCGGTATTGTAGCAACATTTTCGTCTTGTAAATGCTGCATTACTTTTTCAATAATGTAATGCACAGCCATATCTTGGTTGGAACGAAGTTCCTTTCGCTATATATTATGTTGTAGTTCCAACACGCCTAAGGCGCCCATTGAAAAATATGATTATTTAAATGGATCTTAAAGAAAATATAGTTTTTGTAAAATGATAAACTTTTTTTTAGAAATTTTTTTTTTTTTGAGAATTCATTTTCTTTTTAGAGAAAAAGGATATTTTTAGGTCTTTTTTGTAAGAATATGTATTATATTTTCCCGAAAAGGTCCTTTTTTAAAAGATGTTGTTCTTTTATTAAAAGAAAATGACTTTTTTTAAAGAAAATTTACTATTTTTAAGAAGTACTTTCTGTAAGAAAAAGCCATAAGAATATGCATTTTTTTACAAAGAAGTACTTTTTTAGAACAGGAAAAGGTTATTTTCTAAAGAAAAGTTACTTATTTTCTAAAGAAAATTTACTTATTTTCAGAAAGGCTACTTATCTCAAGAAAAGAAAAGAAAAGGTATTATTTTATTTTTAAGAAAAGCAATTTTTGTAAGAAAATTTATTTTTTAAGAGAAGGTATTTTTTTGAAGAACTGGTTTTTTTAAGAAATGGGGGTCCATAGAATTGGTCCTTTTTTTCAATAATAGTTAAATTTTTAAGAGTAGGAGGTACTCAAGAAAAGTTATGTTGTTTCACAAAAAAAGGTACTCTTTAAAGAGGAGGTAGTTTTTTCAGAAAAGGGAATTTGTTGTAAGAAAATTTCCTGTTTTAAGAAAAGGTACTTATTTAAAAAAAATTACTTTTTTTACGACATGCACCTTTTGTAAGAAAATTTACTTTTTTAAGCAAAGGTACTTCTTTAAGATAAGGTATTTTTTTAGAAAAGGTACTTTGTTTAAGAATATGAATAGGTATTTTTTTGAGAAAATTTACTTTTTTTAAGAAAATTCACTTATTTAAGAAAATATTGTATTTTAAACTTCTTTCACTTTAGCTTTTCTAAGTTTACTTTTTATTGGGATCAAAACTACAATATATACTAAATATTGGTTACAGGCTCCACCTAGAAAACTTCTCATTCAACAGAAATTTCCCAACATATGTTAGTCTAGACACAAACCTAAGCAAAAGTACCCAATATAGTTGATAATACTGGGTTGTAGCATAATAGTGTTAAAAAAAAGTTGTTTAATTAGCCCCTATCCCACAACGTGCGATATAGAACTTCGTTCCAATAAATACGAACAAACTGCCAAATTTTAAAAAAATTAAAAAAACACTCTTCGTTTTCGTTTGTTAATTTTAGTGGATTATTGATTTCGGTGGGCACGGCCGAGTAATATTCGCCTCATAACACAATGCGACATAATTTTTAACCCGAACTGTCACTATACTATTTTCATATGTTTAATGGTAAAAAACCCTACCTGTAAACAGTAATTATGCTGCTTTTTGATTTGCGATTTTCCAAAATTTAATATTTAGTTCCTATTTATACTTCTCGAGAATTAAATCACAGATTTTCGTCAATAAAAAAAAATTTTTTAAAAATGTGTGAGTTTTTAAAACCAAAGCCATTTTAAACTTTTAGAAGTATAAAAATTTCAGTATTGAGAAAAAATATTTTTCCCTCGTACAGTAAACGTCAATAACTTCTGAAAGGCTTCAATTGACATTTAAAAAGCATATTTTATTAAGAATTTTCTAAAAGAAAAAATTACCAAACCCAGTGTTTTAATTCTCGAGAAGAAAGTATAACACAAACTGAAGCACATTTGGAAAAATCGCAAATAAATATTTAAAAATAATTATATTTTTTTTTTGTTTAATTTCGCGTATGGAGACCAAACCATATCAAACAAATATAGTGCCTATACATCTGCATTTTGTTACATAGTGTAATAAACGTGGCAAAAATACACACATTCAAATTTTTCAGAAAAAAGTTTATGTTTTAATGATTTATATTCGTTTTCCCGAAATTAACTAAATATTTATTTGAATTACAAATAAAATTACTAATGAAAATGTATATTAGTTGTATTTATACACAATATATATGTAGTTGTCTTTGTATAATACAAGGACTAAGTTCTGTACCAATATATTACATACATATAAACAGTTCCGAACGTCATTTCCATGCCACACTAAAGCGCATTAAATTTAGCATTTTATGTCATAGGAGGTAAGTGATTACTACTCTCAGCATTACCTTGAAATAGTGAGTAATACGTTACTAGTAATTAGGAATATGTTACTCATTATTTCAAGTTAGTGCTGAGAGGACCAGTCGCTGCTGAAACTACCTGCCGAATTACGAATCAGTTTAGCATTGATGTTATCCACTACTGGGAAGTTTCTTCAATTATGAAAAATAAATCCGATATATTTTAAAGGCAATTCGAAAAAAAGTTTTAGTTTGTTCCCTTAAAATATGAAGCTATTAAAACCGTTATTTCCTACTACAATGGGGAGAGTTCCTCAAAATCAGTAAGCTTTAGGGGATCTTTATGTTGTAAGAAACTTTTGTTATAGAAAAATTAATCAGTGTTCCAATTGAATTATTATTTAAACAAAACTAAACAAAAATGGTTTCCATTACATCCAGTGAAGGGAATGAATGGGTTTTACGGTCACTGATTGGGACCTACAGTTTAACATCGGTTCCGAAATGTATTTTGAGAAGCTTTTTCGTGGCTAAGTACTCGATCGTGTTGCCACCGCAAAGCGAGATAACCATCGTCGAAAGAAATGTAAGGTGATGAGAGCAGGGATCGAATCCACGTTCTCATGTACAAGAGTCGCGCACACTAACCACTGCACCGCCGACGTCCACTAACAATTATTTAATTAGAAAAATGTTCATGACTTGTAAGCTTGTAGTATGAATTTCTCATACATTAAAAAAAAACTAACAAAAATCGGTCATAAAAATTCAAATTCAAATAAACGTAACTGACACAGTTTTCAAAAATGCTATACCACGGAAAAATAGTTACCACTCTGTGATATAGATTAAAAACTCACCTCATTGCACTGCAACAATGCGAGAACGCATGAGGAAAAGAAGAACATGGTGGAAAAATTCTGTCTGTTCTTGTTGTTGGAATTATAGGCCTTTCAGTGATGTTGATACTTAGGGATCTTCGATCGATACTAATTCGCACATGTGAATTGCAGAATTGAGTTTGTATATATACGATTGATGATCAACCGATGGTATCAATTCAGGCACAGTAGTTAGGCATCTGATGATGAACTTGTCACGGAGTTCGAAACTAGTCATGCCAGTGAGTGTGTGTTGAACAAAAACCAACCATTTTTCAGTTAGAAAAGTGCTCATGACTTGTAAGCTTGTAGTATGAATTTCTCATACAGTAACCAAAAACTAACAAAAATCGGTCATAAAAATTCAAATTCAAATAATTGAGATTAATTCACAAATGATCACCATAGTTTCTAAAGTCAACTTGAAGTGACGTGATGACTGTGTTACAAATGCCTAAAATAAAATATAGTAGAGAAGTTTATTCTCTCAATAATTTTAACTTCATATTTATGAATTCAATAATACCAGATAGAGGCATTAGTACAAAACATCCAACAAGACAACACCAAAGGAATTTCATGTTTGTCTGATAAAATAGTTGTGTTAAATATAACACAAATGTATACCAACAGTAAAAGTTAACAAAAAACTGCAAACAATATTTAAATTCCACAGTTTTATACAAAAACGACGTGAAAAAGTTAAATCATCAGTTCTTGAACCTCCACCTGGTGTAAGTAAATGTTCGTCGAACATCTCTCATTTGAACAAAACCACAAACGAAGAGTGTGGAATTAAATGTCAGATAAGAGAAATAGTTTCTCTATTTTAATCTACTCTATGTATTAATGATGGGTAATATTTACAAAATAAAAATGAGTGGTCAACGCGTCAAACAGCGACAACTTGTAGAGCCCTCAGACTGATTGTGATTTCAAGATTTGTGGGAAAAAAAACAGAAGAACAATTTTATTCACAGCTGTTGGACAGATTCGGCATTGATTGGAAGCAAAAACAACCGCATTTGACGAAGAAAAATGTGTCCTTCCACCATGACAACGCACCGGTGCACGGATGTATAGTCGCCATGGCAAAATTCCAAAAATTGGACTACGAGTTGCTACTTCATACGCCATATTCTCCGGATTTAGACCTCAGCAACTTTTTATTTCCAAACTTGAAGAAACGGTTCGGCGGTAAGAGATTTGGGTCGAATGAAGATGTCAAACGCTTATTTTGAGGACCTTGAGAAAACCTATTATTTGGAAGTAATATAAAAATTGGAATATCGATGGACTAAATGTATGAGCTAAAAGGAGACTATATTGAGAAATAAAAATGGGTTTTGCCGAAAAATACATATTTTATTCAAAAAGCCACGAGGTTCTCATTCTGCCTAGTGTAGTGATCTCTTACAAACATCAAAAATTCATTCCTGTAAAATTGATCCCTTACGATTATTTCATGCACAGAGGTCGATACAGTTAAAACCGTTGTAAGATACTGAAAAGGTTTTCACATTTTTATCGAACACGTTCCCAAGAATGCAGGGTGCTGAAATTGTGCCTACTGCCTAAGTAGTAAACCCGCATGCATCCCAAAAAACTGTTGCCATGACCTTGCTGACCGACAGACCCAACTTTTGTCACACGTTCACCCGGGGAAGTTCAGTGCTTTGACTATTCCTTGGGCCCTGGTGTGTTCTGATGGGTCCATGTTTCGTCCACTGTAACGACACGGCGTAAAAAAACTCATTCGGATAGCGGTTGAACATTTCCAAACTCTCCGTTGAAGTTGGCACACGGTCGCGCTTATGGTCGAGTGTGAGTAATCGCGGCACCCATCGCGCGCCCTTTTCATGTCCAAATATTCATGTTAAATGTGTTGTACCCTCTAGAGGTATATGTCGATTATTTCTGCCTCGGCGGCGGCGTAGGGACCTTAGAAACCCTGCGGCGGCGGCCTGTCCTAATTATTACGAAATTAACCAGGTTGCTGCTGTGCAGATTTCAATTCTTAGAAAATTGTACCTGCTGCTGCTGTTATTGTAA
Organism: Phaonia tiefii; assembly: GCA_963931995.1. Classification (NCBI taxonomy): domain Eukaryota; kingdom Metazoa; phylum Arthropoda; class Insecta; order Diptera; family Muscidae; genus Phaonia; species Phaonia tiefii. Next base: position 148,596,293 of record OZ008367.1, on the reverse strand, counting down.
TGTGTGCTGTAACCTGTTAGGAAATGGGGCTGCCTGTTGGCGTTATAGCGTGTGGAATTTTGCTTGGCTGTTATTATGCAAAATTCAAATTGTCGCTTAACTCCATATGTTTATTCTTGGGAAATTAAGCTGACTGTTATTAGGAAATATTCTGATTGTGGGTGTGTGTAGTTTATAGTTTGTTGTGGTTGCAACGTGTGTTGTAAATCAGGAAAATTCCATTAAATAATCGATAATAGAAAAGATTAAACAAAAAGTTGCCCTGATTTCTACGTCATCAGACGGCGGCGTGGCAAAAAACTCGAAAACGGCGGCGGTATAAAGCTCTAGTACCTGCTCAGTTGAGATGCCTATAGACTCATCCACTTCACGCACTTTCATTCTTCGATCATACAATATCGTTCCATGGTCATGATCATACAATAAGCAAAAAATTAGACCATTTTTGCGATAATTCGCTCCGATTTGAAGCTATGCAATTCCTGCTCACAAGTATTCACATGTAAAACGAGAAATTGAACTGAAATCAGCTTTTTAGCTCATATGAAATTTTGAACTGATATGATACAATGAACTACTAGTATATTGAATTAGTGCATTAATGACCTAACAAGTTCATTCCGCTGAACTAAACCAAGAAGAGACTGGATTGAACGAAACTGCCCAGCTCTGTGGTCAAACACAAACAAAATTACGCAGCTTGCTTAAAACTTCACAGTAATAACTATATTAACAGATAGACGCCTTGATAGACGTGTATGTTTGGATGTTTAAAGATGTGTGTACGTAGATGAGGTTTTATTTGTTATGGTTGTGTCTGTCTCACTTCTTCTTAGTTGGCATATTAATGAAACTATTGCAGTTCGTCTTATACAGTGAGTGATTGCGTGAGTGTGTGTGTAGGAAGTTGCTATGTTGGAGGGTATTAGTGTACCTATGATTGTTTTTTTTTGGTTGATTGGTTGTTTGCCTAAATGTGTTTACTGGCTTAGTAGTTTTTTTTTAAGAATTTCATGAATTTTTCGTCTTATCCAATTTTAGTACTTTTGTGTATACTTGTTGTACTTTTGTTTCCATTATTTGTACTTTCGTGTACACTTTTTATCCTTGAATGTATATTATTTGTACCTTTGTGTCAGCTTGTACTTTTGTGTAACCCGACGTGTTATTCCCGTCACAGAAAAGTTCTACTTAAAAAAATAAATAAAGAATAATAGTATACAATTTTAGACATGTGTTGTTAATATTAAAAACTATATTTTATGCTGACTTTTATTCAAACAGATTATTCTATGTGATTTGTTTACAAATTTTTCGCGCAAAAAGCATTACTATACGAGTTGGAGTCGCCAACTTCAAAGGCAAAATTTTCATAATATTTTTCTTATTTCCCCGTTATCAGAAGATTTTTATGCGTATGTATGTATGTCATGGTATTTAACGTCATGCGATGCATTAGTATTATTTATCATACCCAGTAAACAATTGTTTCCGACGTATCGGATGTCTGTAAGTTCTCTTAAATTATATCAGACAATTCGCCGAAATATCTGAAATTCCTTCAGTCATTTAAACGAGTTTTCTGAACATTTTCTGTCAGCCGGTTCTGCACATTCTCTGAAATTTCATACGACGTTTCTGCACATTCTGTGAAGTGAAATTTTTAATCTATTTGATTTTGTTTTCATTCCGTAACCATGCGCCAGTAAGGGAATTCCCCGAAAATGTTTTTACTGTATAGTTTCGGTGAATTGTAATTTTTGTTTTGTCTGCATCATTTTGTTTGTTGTCTTCAGTTACAAACGAGCCAGCAAGTGCTTAAAACGTCGCGGTCGTCAAATAAAAATAATAATTAATTTGTACGTGCATATGTAAAATATCATGAAATGAATTAATTTTTTTTTGTACAATGAAATAAATTTTTGAGAAATATTTTTTTGCTCTATTTAATACACGTTGAAAAATAATAAAAAATACAAAATTTTAAATTTTATTCACCAGAAAAGCGGATTTTTTTTCTGATATACCTCTGTCAAATATTTATATGTGCAAAATAATAATTTTGTCTTACCTTCTGAAAACTAACTGTAATTTAATGTCGACCATACACAATTTTTTCGATAATATCCCTCTCTCTTTATCATATACTTTTTTCTCTTTTGGACTTTATTTTTAGTCCCGTTATCTGTGATTATCGCTGTAAGTTTGCAATTCAATAGAAATTAATTATATGTGCACTCGCGTTCCTGACACTTTAAAGTGAACAACTCTATTTTTCTCGGGTGTTTAGTATAAAATATCTTTCTGTACGTGAGTAAAGTGATCGTTATGAATATATTCTAAGAAACGTTTTATTCACATTTTTGTTTCGAGTTGAACATGGCACGTGGAAGTGAACTTATGGATGAGGAGCGCGGAAAAATTGTTGGAATGAGACTTGCAGGTAAAGGAATTGGCGATATTGCAGCTGCGGTAAATCAGCATCGCAATACAGTTTCGAATTTCCTCAAAGACCCCGAAAACTATGGTTGTATTAAGCGCAGTGGACACATCCCATCTGTAGACCAGAGGACTAAGCGGCGCATTCGGCATTTAGCAGCTAATGAGAATATGAGTTGTATTGATATAAAGGTGGAATTGGGTCTAAATGTAACGAGACAGCGTGTCCAGCAACTGCTAAAGGACGATAGGTCTTCGGTACCAAAGCAAAATGGCCAAAACACGATTAACTCAGCGCCATAAAAATGCGCGTATTGCTTTTGCAGAAAAGTACAAGTTTTTGGAGGACGAATTTGAAACCGTTATATTTAGTGATGAGAAAAAGCTTAATTTGGACGGTCCTGACGGTCACCATAAATATTGGAGGGATTTACGACATCCTCGGCAAACGTGTTACAAGCGAAACCACTGTGGTGGATCTCTTATGATATGGGCTGCATTTGGAGCACGAGGGAAGTCAGAAATATGCTTTGTCACAACTAAAATAAATGCGGAAGCATACGTTGATCTGTTGGACAGCAATTTAATTGACTTTGCTGGCGAATTATATGGAGATAACTGGACTTTTCAACAAGACAACGCCCCGATCCACATTGCTCGGCTCAGAAGGGATTTTTTTAAGTCCCGAAATATTCCATTACTGGAGTGGCCAGCCATAAGTCCCGACCTCAACCCAATTGAAGACCTCTGGGGCATAGTTTCTGCGAAGGTGTTTTCAAAGTCGAAGCAGTATTCGACGGTTAAAGAACTAAAACTATCAATATTGGCGGAATGGGAGTAAATTGGCATGTCAACTTTAAGCAACTTAGTGAGTTCTATGCCACGCAGTCTATAACAAGTTCTTATACGCAAGGGCAACTCAATATCATATTAATTACATACTTTAATTGGATAAGAATAAGAATTGAATTTAAGTTTCATTTTTGCATATATAAATATTTTCTATGAAGAATATATCAAACACTTTTGTTTGTTCTAAAAAAGAAATGAAAAAATATGTTTTCTTATAATTTTAAAGAACACATAAATATAAACTAATATATAACATAAAAATAAAAAAAATTTTAGTTTTCAAAGCTCCAACTCAACATAACACATTGCACATATAAATATTTGACAGGGGTACTTATATCCGAAATTGGTACGAAAAATTTGACAGATGGTCAAAAAAGATCCGAAAAGTCGGAACATTCTCGCATGTTTGTTCAGACGTCTCTCCGAAATTGCTACGACAAATAGTACAATGTGTCAGTAAACGATCGGAAAAGTCGGACCATGGTCTTATGTTTTTTCAGATTTCTCTCCGAAATTGGTAAGACAAATCGGACAAAGGGTCAGAAAATGATCGGATCGGATCGTTTAATTAGACTTTATGCCGACTTCGTTCAGCTACGTCTAAAAATCCTTCAGAATTTCCCTCAGAATTCTCACAGAAGTCTGTCCGATAACTCTGCACACTCTTCCGAATTTCCTCCGACAAAACTTTCCGAATTCTTGTCAACCGCCCATACGATTTTCTTTACGTTGTCTGACCGACATCGGCATCAGACTCGGCAAGTTGTGCAGTGTCTGACAGATTTCTGACCGAATACGGACAAATTGTTTACTGGGTAGGCACCACGTTGCTATTGGTATCTTCAATACAAATAGATGATAATAGTGATCACTGGGTCATCTAAAACACAATGTTCGTAGAAGTGTCCTCTATAGACTCCGAAACTACTCATACGATTTCGCTGAAAATTGCATATTGGTTTTTTAGGAGTGACAGGATTTTTAATAAAGTGATTTGAATTTAGTCAACCAGTTTTTATTAAGCACTTTCAATATATTTTTTATGAAATAGCGAAGCATTCCTTGCTGAGTAAGATACATGGGATGCTTCGGAAAAGGTATCACAACATTATTTTGGGTTTGTCTTGATTTTATCATAGTCGAAGTTTGAATGGGTGCGCACTGGTGTTTTAATTACAACTAAATATTCTTGATTTTTCAATCTTTCATTTAAGATCATTTATTAGCTTCGTATTGTAAAAGAAATAGCAAAATGTTTTTCACAGATACTAGAGCTAATAGGTATACATATTTCGTTTCTTCCCAAAATCCTGATCAGCCAATTTTTTTGCTATAATTTCGGTATACTATGGAGAAATCAGTAAACCTATATGCATTATAAAACATTATGCCAATGCTGGAAGAATGTCGCTACCTATACTAATCCTACAGTTTTATACCGTTTTCGAAAATTTTGGGTTTGAGAAGCCCTTTCATAGGTATACCGTCCGATTATTTTTGTCGTTGGCCCAATGAAAATTTACGTTGTTCTGATCAAATGACATTACGCCAATGCTGGACTAACTAATCCTACAGTTTTATACCGTTTTTGAGAAGCTCTTTCATGGGTATACCATCGTTGGCTCAATGAAATGGCTCAATGAAATGTTGCTCTGATTAAATGTAAAATATTGTTATTGATCGCTGCCTTAGAAGGCAACATTACACGTGTCATTGGTGAGATACCGGCCGAAATGTAGGATAAAGTGTGCCAAAATTTGAGTTTCAGTGTGGACCACGTGAAGTGTAGTCGTGGGCAATATTTGCAGGAAATAATCTTTAAAAAGTAAATGGCCGGCATTGATTTATCAATCCAAATAAATATTTCATTCACTTGTACAAATTTTCTGTGCTTTCTTAAATTTTCAAAAATTTACATTTTAAAAATCTGAATTGAGCGGAACAAAGCAAATAACTTTAATTTTCATACGCTGAAACTAATGGCATTTACCGTTTTTCTCTGTCACGTCAAACTTTTGAGATATTTGGCTACACAGTAGTTTGCTGGGAAGTCAAAAATGCAAATATCTTTGAAACTAAATTAGAGACAGAAAGCTTCCGAATTAATGTTTGACTTCGGAGTAAGAAATGTAGAGTACCCTTGGAAGATTGCTAACTTTAAGTTGTTAGTTACCCCCTCTCCTCCCCCCCCCCCTTGCCATTGATAATTTGACAAAACCAAATGGTATCCATTAAAAGTATTGGAAATTGTGGAAATTTTTGAGTAGTATGTTTGAGCTAAACGTTCTTCGTAAAAAATACTATAGGCCCACAAACTAAATTTTTATGGGAAGCTTCCTGTCTATAACTTATAAAACCACGTTTCGTAATTTAGTTTTCGGCATTTTGACAAAACGTGAATTTCGAACGCCTTCCTCTACTTAAATTTATATGGCAACTCCGCGGCTGGATACACATTGACGTGGTTGAGAAAAACGGTAAGTGCCATTAGATTCAGCGTATCAAAATTATGGTGACTTCCGTTGTTTCACTTAATTCAGATTTTTGATCACACACAGTGTTCTTTATGTCAAAATAACATTAAAATGTGAATAGACAATTTGTGGTGTATATTGCAACTTGATTGCCTAATGTTAATTACGCCTAAAAGTATACAGTCATTGTAGGTTGAAAAACTATCTCATACCAACTTACCACGAATGTTTGATGATATCATACGAACAATCGAGAACCGATTGCATCTCACCTCGAATCATTAAGTCGAAGGCGAATTTTCAAGAATAATCGAGAACAAACAGCGCTACTACGATATGGTTCTAAAAACAGCTGAAGTGGTATAAATAGCTGACTTGCAATGAAACTTTTGTGAGTCTCATTTCAAAGTAGAAAAGGCATAAATCGACAAGCAACAATGTTATCGAAATAGACTTATTGTAAAGTGTTAGTTTACAAGTAAAGTAAAATAAAGTAAACTTGTATTTATCGAAATTTAAAAAGAACCCTGTTTTATTAACGGGAAATAAAACAGTGCTAAAAGAGCAAATAAAAAATTCGTAAAAATATGTTGTATATTTTCAATATTCTAAACCATTTTGAATTCAAACTCAAGACCTGGATATTTCCGGTTTTATTATCGATATTTCGCTTTTCATCGAATTACCGGGATCACAAATTTACAAAAAAAGAAATACAAAAATAAGAATATCATCCAGAGTGTCGACCGTTTTTGTCCGCTTATATAAAATTGTAAAAATTCATCACCACTAAATAAATATTCATTGTACCAACGGTAAATATCATAGGTCGTCTAAAAGTTGTAATTGCATACTTTGTGATTATGAATGTTCTGCTTCGTAGAACATGATGAACCTCTTTGTTTTTTGCTCAGTGTAGATAGTTAAAAGTTTAATAATGGAACATTTTCAAATACGAACATGTCCGTCCTTCCTGCTATTAATTAGAATGTTGATGAAATTGTGTGTAAGTAATAGAGCTTGAATTAGCGAACCTCAATTACAATAATCGCGTAAATATTTGACATCTACAATATAAAAATTGTTCGTGGAATTTGTTGTGCGTCTGCAGCAGCATCACATCAATTATTGTACCAAAAAAATTTAATATTTTGTTGATGATATGCGTGAAGATAGATTCAGAATCTAGCTGGGAAAGACACAATCCACGTCGTTTACTAGACCTCCGTGATTGACGACGTAAAAAATTAAATTTTGTCTTGTAATATTCCGATGACCATTGAGATTACAAGTTTTTTTTTTGTTTTTTGAATTGATCTTTCGAATGATACCCAAATCGTAAAAATGCAATGTTCCGTCGAGGATAAATTCTATTTTATATTGTTACGATTAAAAGCTTTACTTATGTCAAAGTAATGTAATATGCATGCTTAGTTATTTAGCTTACTTTAAATATCAGTGCGATTAATGTTAGATATGCTTAAAAGTATGCCATGGCAAAACATTCCAGCTTCCCAAAGCGGTTTGGTGAATTCGCTCTGTAACCGATTAAATTCGCTTCAGATTTAACTATAATTTTCGCGAAAATAGATGGCAGCACTTGAAGGCTCTGGTAAAGGGTGGAAATTGCCAGATCACACTGTCGCAAGTTATATAACTGAGATATATAGAAGATGAACAGCGTTTACTGAGTCAGTCTGTGATTAAACACAATAGTGAAGGATTGAAGATAAATTCGACGGCAATAGAGATATCTAAAATAAATAAAAAAAAATAAAATAAATAAATGGTTTCCCATTACATCCCATAAAGGGACTGGGGAGAACTTCTCACAATCACTGAACTGTGCGCTTTCCAGTTCTCACTCACTGATTGGGACCTACAGTTTTACACCGATTCCGAACGGTAATTTGAGAAGCTTTTTCATGGCTAGATACTCGATAGTGTCGCCGTCACTATGCGAGGTGACCGCCGCCGAAAGAATTTTTTTTGAAGGTGGTCAGAGCCGGGTTCGAACCCAGGATCTCATGTACAAGAGCCGCGCACACTAACCATTGCACCACCGACGGCCACATCTACGTTAATAATACTAGACATCTGCATAAGACGTCATGCATGGACATTCAACAGATTTTATTTTTTTCAAGATATGTATTGAGCGAAGTTGCGACAACCAAGTACTTCGAGGTACTGTCGACAAAGCGTTATCTAACTTTGCCCACACCAAACATACTTTCTTCCAATTTTCAATTGACCTAAGATACAATTTACAGTATACAATTAACAATACTTTTTATAAGCAATACTTTTTATATCAATACTTTTCTAAGCAATACTTTTTATTACTTATTTAGTCGAGGCCCTTTTAACTTTACTAGATCACACCATCAGGATTTTCTGTGCATAATGAAATTGTCAGGACTACAAGCGCATTAGAAGGTTTTAACTCACAACTATCAAGAAAACTACAAAAACACGGACGTTTTTTCCAGTTCCTAGAAGTAATCCGGGATGAAGATTTTACCCAATTCGTTTCTTTGGCCCAAGCATCGGCTGGAATGTTAAATGTCTTACCTATGAAACGAAGGCCGCAATAAAATAAAGACAACAAAATTTCAGAAATAACTGAAAGGCTAAGCCGTGGCCGAATAACTGTGGTAGATTTTATGGCTACTATTATAAATAAAGATAACCACATTTTGGAACCAGATGAGGTCATTGAGGAACCTGATGACGAAGGTTTATCTGAAACTGAGGATGTAGAAGAAAATGAAATTCACTTTAGTAAGTATTCATTTGTGTGGCTGATCCTCGAAATGTACTTTTGCAACCATGCAGGCATTTTAAAATTTGTTCCAGCTGCTACGAAAAGTTGGAAACTAAGTCAAAAAATAACAACTCGCCTTTGCTTTGCCCATACTGTCCATGGACATTATGTCGCACCTAAAAGTGACATTATGTCCGTGGACGTTATGACATGCCACCATTTTTTATACCCTCCTAGGGATAATTTAATACGTAAAAAAATGTAACACATAGAAGGAGTCATGTTAGACCCTTAGTATCTTTGGACGAAATTCGTTTTAGGACTTTTTAAGACGTTTGAGCCGTGTCCGTCTGTCTGTGTGTCTGGCTGGCTGGCTGGGAGGCTGGTCAACACGATAACTGCCGTAAATCTTTACAGATCACAATGAAATTTTGTCAGTGACTATTATTTGCCAATATTGAGTTTGGGATTGAAAACGGGCGTTTTGACCACGCCCCTTTTGGTACCTCCCATACAAATCGACACATTTAGCATAAAATCATATTTCTTTTAAACCATTCTTCTGGTAGATGTGATTAGCTTCAACTCTCACACCGGTTAATAATCTGTAAATGACTGGAGGAAATGGGCGAGATTGTCACGTCCATTCTAGTACCTCCCATACAAAAACAGGGTGTTCGTCCGGGTTGTCAATCCGATAAATCGTGTGAAACACTTCCGACCTTAATGAAATCGGATATAAGGCTTCACGTTATCAAACGCCAATCACCGAGTAAAACAAGTGTGATTTTGCCCCGCCCATTGTGGTCATTGGCCGTCTGGTTGTTCTGCACGGGAAGTCCCGCAAAACCGAACCAATCTTTATGAAAGTTTGTACTAGTCAATATTTAGTCAAATAAAGCTCTCCTATAGAAAATTAACACTTTTGCCACACCCATTCTGGTACCTCACATACAAAAGTTGGGCGGATGACCGTTTGATCGACACGATAACTCTCGTAAACTACAACCGATCTTAATAAAATTCGGTACTAGGCAATATTTTGCTAAAAGCTACTGTGTAATTAATAACTGTCTATTGTGCCACGCCCACTTTCGTAACTCCCATACAAAAGATGGGCGTATTTCCGGTTTGCCGACTCGATATCTCCAATAAATCATAACCGATCATAATCAAATGACTGACAAACTTGCCATGCCCATTTTTGCACCTCGCATATAAATATTGGGAGGGAAGCAATTCCCCAAAACCACTTAGGATCGTAACTAATTTGGGTATTCAATAATATTTAGAGCAATATGAATATGGTCACTTTTGAGTCTGGACGTTTTTTAACACATCTCCCACGCAATGGATGACTTGGGGTGAGGGTATGATTAAGTCGGTGAACACGACAGATACTTATGTACTGGTTTTTTTTTTCAAAAAAAGTACAAGAAAATATGAGAATTTGGTAAAAATAGATTTTTTCAAAAATTTGACGTGATACAGACATTTCAGGGGTACCGATCAACTCAATAGGCTTGCCTCTAACCGATACAATTTACTTGAACGCTGATAAATTTTTCGACTACAACAGTGCAATTAGTACTATCGAACAGTGGCAAACTTAGCTGCCATATTAGAACCAACTAAATACTCTTTCTAACAAAGAGAGAGATCAAAATTTTTCGACTTTCAAAATTCAAAAATAGCGAATGTATGTAATGCGAAATAAATTTAAACATATGAACAATTATGTCAAAATATATAGGGCGGCTGATGAAAGTCGCTACCAAAAAAAAAATTTAATAACTTTTTTTCTATTTAATGATTTAACAAAAATGGATGACTGGGACACTGAAACAAGAATTTTGGATTGAATTTGGAGTATAGACGCACGTTTGGCGGTAATCCTCCGAGCAGATGGACCATAATGAGACTTGTTAACAATTTTGCCGAGCATGGGACAGTCAACAGAAGACCTTACCATCGAACCCCTTCAGTTCGGACGGAGGAAACAAGCGCTGCTGTGGCTGCTGCCATACAAATAATCCAAGAGTTTCGACAAGAAGGTTATCTGCTCAAATGGGTGGTATAAACAGACAATCATTGCAGTCAATTATGCACAAAGATTTGGACTTATTCCCATATAAAATTCAAATGGCCAACAAACTGAACGCAGCAGACTTCCTGATTCCCTTGCAATTTTACCAGAAGATTCTTCAAATGGTGGAAGAGGACGGAAACATGTTGAACTGTCTTTTCATGCCTGACGAGGCCCATTTCGATTTAAACGGCAACATAAACAAACAAAATTGTCGAATATGGAGTGCTTCCAACCCACAGATACTCCATGAGACGAAATTGCATCCACTTCGTGTCACAATGTTCGTGCTGCATTGTCTGGACCTACTTCTTCGAAGAAACCGGCCACACCCACCGAGTAATACTTTAAGAGTGTGCACTAGTTCGTTTTTGTACTAATGAGTTCCGTGGAATACTTGGGAAACATATGGAGTTTCACTTTTGTTTTGCGCTATGCTTCGCTTTTTTTGGAGATTGCTTTTCAGGATTTGTGTCGTGTTTCATTTACATCCGCCGAATAACCCTATTGCATCTAATTTGTTATTATATTTTTTGTTAATTTGATCACTTTCTACCACTTTTTTAATACAATATTACCCAAAACTACCCGAAATTAAGAACGCGCCGCGAACGAAAAAATCAAAACAAACGTGAAAACATTTTTGCTGAATTCCAGTCAGCTATCACCATCTCTTCTTTGAAAGCATATTCTCTATCTGTTCTCCAAGTACTAAATTGAACAGCTGGCTGACTCATCGGTACCCCATGGTCACACCGTTACGGTTACTGGAGACCGTTACTTGAGCATGTTGAGAGAGTTTTTCTATCCAGAATTACGCCGAATGAGAATTTCTTTCAACTCTGTGTGGTTTCAGCAAGATAGTGCAACTCCTCACATAGCCCGGCCTGTTATGACAGAATTTCGAAGAAAATTTCCCAATTAGCTGATATTCAGAAACTCCATATTCCATTGGCCCCCCAGGTTACCTGACCTTACTTCACCTGACTTTTTCTTGTGGGGTTATTGCAAACAGGAAGTCTACAAAGCAAAACCAACAAATTTGAATGAACCAGGGGAATTCTATGGCACAGCTGATCGAAAAGGTACTAGGCCGATGATGGAGAATGAGAGAGAAAAGAAGAGAGGAACTAATTTTAAATATTGTTTATTGATACTAATGACAGCTAAATTATGTTTTATGTTGTTTGCATTGAACGAAAATACGTATTCCCTTTGATTTCTGTCCGTTTCATGTCCAACGAAAGTGTAAAATTGGTAAAATACAGCAGCAAATAAAACTCTATGAAATGGCCTACTACCTACTAAGAGGCATCGAAGAAAGTAATGGAAACTCTTAAGTATTACTCTATGAATGAACTAAAGCAATCCATTCGAGAAACAATTGCGGCTATTCTTGTCTCAACTCTCCAAGCAGTAATGAACAACTTTTTGGTAGGATGCCACACATGCATCAACGAGCAGGGGGGCATTTAAATTCCATTATTTTTAAAACTAATTAAGCTATATTTAATAAAATTGGTCCACGGTTGTTATTGACTTGAATAAAAGAAAAATGAATTCCATACAATGGAAAAAAAGTTATTGGAGTTTCTTAATGTAGCTATATTCATCAGCCACCATGTATGTTAGAAAATATAGAAACAAAAAATCAAAATTTTTGTTTTCTTTGAAATCGAAAATATTAAAACGTAGTCAACTTTGGAAATTTTTCTGAAATATACCCCAGTGTATGATTATAAACATAATTCGAATATTTTTTTTTATAATTTTTGTAATAGATAGCATAGTATTGTAGTGCCATCCCTACAACACTGAATCATTATTACTAAGTATCCATCCTACTACTCTTTGTTACAACCCTAACTCTAAATGTCAACCCATATCCCTAAGGACTAAGATTAATAAAATCAGTAATAGTATAACAATGAAACCTGCAACATGTCTTTTCACTTACGGGAGAAGGCTTTTTTTCACTTTTGCGGCTATCTAAGGGCTACCTAAACGGTGTTAAGCATCATTCCTAGGAAATTCATATGTTCTAGAAAGTTGTTTATTGAGATCTTAGGATCGATCATTCTTGTAGTTGATTGTTTCCTTGAATTTTGAACGGTTTACTACCTATGGACCTGAACAGGGGAAAAAAGGTAAAAAAAATTAATTTTTTAAAGTTTTTGCAATTTTGACTTTGATGATGAAGTTTTTTTGATTTTATATGTTTACAATTTTTGTTCTTTATGACAAGAGCTACAACTTTGCCTCAGAAAATTCCGAACGGTTTGCAAGATATGAGCTTGAGAAAATGATCAATTTTTTGCAAAAATGACACCGAGGCCACACTTCTTTGGGGGCCCATAAAAAAAAACCTGGAGGACTTTGGGCAAAAATGGGAGACAGGGGTCTTTTTTTTTGGTCTTTTATCACGTAATGGTGTCCGTATATGGTTATTTTGCCATGACTTAAAAAATTACACACTGTGTTATCTATGTTTATATATTGCCATAATCCCTGACTCCTGGCATTCAATCGGTTTTTTACAGAACTTAAAAATGTTTACTATATCAAACGATATTGAATTTTGGCCGATGGAAAACGATTCTGAAGCACTGTGCAACGGTTTAAATCAACTTTTAATAAAAGCAGCCTAAAACTACAAATTTGACTTGATGATAGTATTCAAAAAATATTTACTTTTCAACACAACTTTAAAAAAATCCACGCATCCGTAACGCTGGAAATGCCATATTGATATTAAAAATAGTAGAATTTAAACATTTATCATGGGAAATATAATAAAAATGATTTGAATAATAATAAAGATTACAACTTACCTTTTCAGTTTGGTTGCTATCATATTTATCCCGATTATCGGATGCCCAATTGGCAATGCCTAGAAAGAATTTCATGATGTTTAAGTAACGCACAGCAATTCTTTGTTCTTAGTTTATTTTTAATTTTTTTTGTTTTTAAATTCACAGATTAAATCACAGACAACTATTTATTATACGTATGTAGGCTATGTAGATAGTATATATGTACTAGCTATATAGTTGTTACATATATGTAGGTGTAGGTAGGTAGATGGGTATGTATAGTAAAATGCTATTTTGTGCAAAACAAAAATATGTAATAAAATTTAAATTTAAATTGGCCACTAAGATTTTCGCACGTATTATTTAATTTTCTTTTTTGCACATATTTTATTTTATTTTTTAATGCAAGTAATGGGTTTTGGTTTTGATTTAAAAATAACTCAATTTGTTGAAGGAAAATAAAAAAAACCAACAACAACTATGAAATGTAAAGTTATTTGTAAACATTGAGGTGGTAGGTAGCTGGTACACGTATTAACACTTTCATGTGCGTCTTGAAATTTGGTGTTGTTTGTTAATCTTTCTTTGGTTTTAGTTGGTTTCCGTTCAGGAAATCGCAACAACACAGCTGTTGTTTTTATTGCATATTTTGCAAATATATTTTATTTGCAGTGAAACGAAAACAGATTTTTTAAATTCTTTGCAAAATTTACTCATATCGTTTGGGTTTTTTTCTTCTTTTTTTTTTTTTTGACTAGAACCGGTGGGGTCTCGTGGTCAGTTGTCTAAGTGGTTGGTTGATTGTTGTCGTTGTTGCAGTTTTCGAATTTAATTCAATTTTTAAAAATATATGTATGTTATTGTCTGCTGTGCCATATCAAAATAAGTAAGGCGGAAGAAGGCACACAAATTCAAATTCTCAGACAAAACAGCAATTTATAATGACACTGCAAAACGTTAAAACGTCACAGACTGCCAACATCTTCTCCGCTGGTGTTTCCAATATTTCATATCTCACAGATTGGACGGGTTTTTTCTCTTTTAATTTTTCGAAAAAGATTCATTTAGAATTTCAATAATATTTGTCCTCGTCATATGGAAAACGTGCATGAAATACATTTATTTATCACAAAAATACTTTTTTGTATTCTTTATCATTCAATTAATCTCCGGATTGAGCTATTTGATATTGTTATTATGAATTTTTTGTCGACGCGGATCATATTTTCTGACGCGGTATCGCCGCCGCATAGTATTTGCGTGTGATTTGCAACGTTAACACTAGTAAACTGATTGAGATATTCGAAAAACGAATTCAACAGAAACAAAATCATATTTTGACGTGTACAAGCGCTCGCTCGCACAGAAACTAGACAATAACAATGACGATAGAGACAGGGCCGCTACTACGGCAACACCATACGTACGTATAAACGTCGTGGTTGTCTTCCATCACACCCATACATACCCCTGTGTACAATACAGACGGACGTCCGTCCATCCGACCGTCGATCGCTAGCGTATAAACAAACCTAAATTTTCTCAGCGGTCGTTAGCCGTTGCATTGGTGATCGCCACCACAGCACAATTCACTTCATTCAACAGGCAAATTCAAACCAAAATAAATGCCAGCCGGACAGACCTGTTGTATCTTATTCTATATGAGCGCGTATTCTTCACACTTAAGATCCAACACCAAACATGTTGTATGTAGTATGTTGATGACAGTGAATGCAAAAATGCAAGAAAGAAAATGACCAATGATAACAAATACAAAATTAAGGCAAATTGAAAGATTATTAGTTGTTACATTTACCATAAGAATAGGTACAGTGCGTTTTAGAAAAGCGTTAAGCTCCGTATTCAGTTCTTGCGAAATTTTCGTAAGAAATTTTGTCATTTATCTCTAAACGGAAAATTTTTTACCGAGAGTTACCACATATCTGTGATTGAAAATATTTAATTAATAACACTGTGTGTAATTTTTTAAGTCATGGAAATATAACCATATAATATACTACGTTATAAAATACCAAAAAAAAGACCCGTGTCTCCCAGTTTTGCCCAAAGTCATCGACTTTTTTATGGGCCCCCACAGATTTGGGGCCTCGGTGTCATTCTTGGAAAAAAAAGTGATCATTTTGTCAAGCTCATATCTTGCAAATCGTTCAGGATTTTGATTTACTCTCTGAGGGAAAGTTGTAGGTCTTGTCATAAAGACATTCTTGTAGTTGATTGTTTCCTTGAATTTTGAACAGTTTGCTACCTATGGACCTGAACAGGGGAAAAAAGATTAAAAAATCGAATTTTTTAAAGTTTTTTGCGATTTTGACCTTGAAGATGAAGTTTTTTGATTTTATATGTTGACAATTTTTGTTCTTTTTGGTAGTTGTAGTGGTGTCCGTATATGGTTACATTTTTTCCTGTTGCACTGTATAATTCATCTTTGTACTTCATTTTATTTTTAACTCATAACTTTTGTTCAATAATAATCAAAATGTCAAAATTCCGGTCCCAAACAATTATGAAACATTTTTTTTTTGCACGAAATAAGTTTAGCGTAACAACCCTGTATTTGATTTTGAAAGTTAGCAAATGAAAAGTTAGCAAAATTTTCGATTCATGAAATTTCCGTTATTTTTTATACACGTATGTACTTCTTATGGCAAGGAAAATTTCATAAAAACAGAATACCGGGCTTTATAAGTGTAAATATAAAGGCTGTTTTTGTTACAGGTTCGCAACTTTGAGTTGGTAACACTGCTTTATTTGACAAACGATTTAACAGCTGATTGTTGCAGTTTATTTAGTTTGGTTTGCCATTCCATCATAGATAGACTTACACCAGAGCAACGCTTGCAAATTGTTGAGATTTTCTATCAAAATAATGGTTCTGTTCGTCAAACTTAGCGTGCACTCCGTCCATTTGATGATAGTCATAATCGTTCATCAGAGCGGCTAATTCGAATAACTATGGATCGTTTTCGCAACACGTTTACTCTTAATGATAATGTGCATCTTTAACCTGGCCATTTAATTATATTAATTTATCAATCCCGCATTATCACGTTTTTGTCTTTAGAAATAGTAAATATGTAGTAAAACCTAAAATTTTCAACAGTCACAAGCAGGATTTGAATTCAAATTTTCAGACGATCGCTTCGACGTTTGCACAGAGCAATAGAAAAGAGCTGCTATGCCTCTCTTCGTGTTCTCTTAATGACGACGAGCTCAATAGTAGGTCAATTTTATCGAGTTCGAGTTGCTTTGGTAATTTACTTTTTAGTTGGCATATTACGGACAGAAATAAAAGTGAATGCGTATTTTCGTTCGATGCAAACAGCATAAAACATAATTTAGCTATCATTAGTATCAATCAAACACTTTTAAACTTAGTTTGATACATGGTCTATAATCTGTATGTCTTCTTTGGTCTCTCATTCTACATCATTTCCCTAGTACCCTTTCGATCAGTTGTGCCATAGAAACTCCCTGACGTATGTGAACATAGTTGAACATATTCATAGTTGCAGGTTACTGTACATCCTTCCGTGTCACTAAGTGAACTAATTTTATAGTTTTTTTTTCGATTTTTCTTTATATTAAAATTGACGTAATCAGATGCTTGTTGTGGGTAAAATATTTAAACAGATCTCAAAACAAACTAATTTCGAATCACACTCCTCTCACCGACTTCAATTAAGAGGCAAACTGTTCTTATTGTTATTAATTAATTTTATAGTCGGGCTGTTTAAAAATATAAATTATAATATAAAAAAATACATTTTTATATACACATTTCAAATAAAGTTTAAGAAATCAAAAAAATATATATTTTATTTTTAAATCTATCTAAAACTCTTTTCAAATTTTATTTTATTTTTTATTTTTTTTTAATATTAACTCGTAGATTAATATTAATAAAAAATCCCGCCTTTTGTGTCAAACTCCCGCTTTTCGACTAAAAGCAGTTGGCCAGGTTATGCATCCCGTAAGACGCCAAACAGTGCACACCGAACCATCCTGCCATGTGTTCATTCACTTTATGGAAGATTTTATGAAAGAATTAAAGCCAAACAACCATCGTAGTCGCCGCCAATTCGTCCAATTGGCTGAAGTACAAATTGATATTAATTTTGATTTTTCTTACAAAATTTTGTTCAGCGATGAATCTCATTTTGGTTGAATCGGTACGTAAATAATAAAAACTCTCGCATTTGGAGTGAAGATAATCTTCAAGTTTTTGTCCAAACCTGGGGGTATCCATGACACAGCTGATCGACTATGTAATAGGAAATTGATAGAAAACAAAGTGGTTAAGCGAGAGAGCCATAAGCAACCAGAAGCAACCCATGCAGCAAACTAGGTTTAAGTAGTGTTTGATTCATTAGTATCAATCAAGCACTATTTAAACCTAAATTATGTTATATGTTGGTTGCATCGAACGAAGATACGCGCATTCCCTTTTATTTCTGTCCGTTTTATGTCCAACCAAAGAATAAAATTTAACCGCAACTCGAACTCGATGAAATGGCCTACTACCTCGTCGTCATCAAGAGAACGTAAAGAGAGGGAAAGAGACTCTTGTCTATTGTTCTATGTCCAAACAGCATTCATTACATCCACAGACAATTACTGTTTGGTGCAATTTATAGGCCGGCGGAGTCATTGGTTCATATGTATTCAAAAATGATGATGGACAGAATATTATTGTCAACGGTGAACGGTATAGAGAAATGATTACAAGATTTTTCGTACCTCAGTTAGCTGACATTAATCTTGCTGCCATGTGGTTCCAACAGGACGAACGATGCCACATGCCACACCGCACACGCTACATATAATTTACTCAAAGAAACTTTTGGTGAATTAGTAATTTTACGAAATGTCCTGTTAATTGACCACCAAGATAGTGTAATTTAACCCCATTGAATTATTTTCTTTGGGTTTACGTAAAGCCACTCGTATACGCCGATAAACCAGAGACAATCAAGGAGTATTCATGACACAGCTGATCGACTACTGACAGCTGATCGACTACGACTAATGACAGAAAACAAACAGAAGCAAACCATGTAGCAAACTAAGTTTAAATAGTGTTTGATTGATACTAATGACAGCTAAATTAAGTTTTATGTTGGTTGCATCGAACGAACATACGCATCCCTTTTATTTCTGTCTGTTTTATGTCCAACCAAAGAGTAAAATTCAACAGCAACTCGAACTCGATGAAATGGCCTACTTCCTCGTAAAGAGAGGGATATAAACTGTTGTATATTTTTCCATGAGACAATTTAACACCTGAAAATGTTGCGAGTGTGAAAATTGCCGTTAAGCATGTACGCGCCAGCCGTAGCGGCTACATGGCCCAAATCATATTTAAACATTAATGGCATAAAATTAGCTATCTAATAAAGCCCATTTAATTGATATTAAAAAATTTTCTAAAAAAAACACCAACATTTTTCTAAAATTCAACCCCTATCTGGCACTAGAACGAATTGCATTTCTGTTTTAAATCCAAATATACAGTCATAGGCTTAAATCTAGTTTAGGTCCAACTCTCGAATCTGCTCCAAATTACTAGAGCTTTTAGAGTTAACAATTTGTGTTTAGCGGCGGACCATGTTTGCCACTTTATGGCAAAGGTTGTGGAATTTATCCCAAAAGTTTAAAACTCCAACTCCGCAATCTTAAAACTCTGCACTCAGACTCCGACTCCAAATACACAAATAGACCAAACGTCTTTAAATATAAATATAAAAATTATTCGTTCTACTAAATTAGTAAACAAAATACATAAATCAATGCTTTAATTAGCTTCTAAGAAACATTAAATGAAAGCTCGTCTTTTTCCCACAAAAGAGAAAATCAATGGTTGGAACATTTTGACAATAGAACAAAACTAATGACTTAATTAAAATTAATTGTGCCGAACAGTGATGTCTAGAAAACTAAATTCAAAAACAAAAATCAACATAGAAAACCCGTTTCCAGTTGAAAGATCGGCATACCTGATTCATCGCTGGCATTGAGCGGAAATCGGAAGTGTTTTACGCGATTTATCGCATTGACAAGCCGGACGGACGACCACCCAGCAGTTGTATGAGAGGTACCAGAGTGGGCGTGACTACCTCGTCAATGGTGTCTAGTTTAGTAGATATTTACAGATTATTAAACAATGTCTTATTTTAAGCTAATCACACATAGAAAAAAAACAAGTTTTAGAAGAAACATGACTTTATACTAAATTTGTCGATATGTACGAAAGGTACCAGAAGGGGCGTGGTCAATACCAAACTACCATTTCGAGTCCTAATACGAATTTTGTTCAAAGTCGGATTAATTAATTGTAATTTAAAGGTAATTAGAGGTTAACTTTGCATTTTGTTTTTCAATAGGAAGTTAAAGTTTTGGGATAACTACCAAAACAACAAAGAGGAACAACCAAATGGAATTATGTAAAATAAGAAATAAATCAATAAAATCGAAATCATTTGAATAAAAATGTATGAATCCAGGCGGTAACAATTTAACGATCTATGCTCAAAGTATATGTACAAATACACAAAACAGAAACATGAATTTTATACATGAATTTTTTACATTTCTCATATTGACAATCATTAATGTGATTGTTAAAATCATATGGTTCTGACTACAAGTTCACCAATCAACATTGGGTGGTTCGATGTCTAACTACAATTTAACTAAGAAAGGAAGATCACCACTGATTGAAAACCCCAAAGAGGATGAATATAGGTAGAGAAGAAAAAAGTGTGCAAATGGGCAACCGTCGTAGAAGAGCATCAAAAAGTCTGCGCGATTCACTCAAACACATTTCTCTCTCGCGTCATAACTTCATAATTTCATACTTTTTACATACTTTATGCAATTTTATTTAAACATGGTTGGAATTTCTATAGTTAGATACTACAACATCATCAAAAAACGGCTCGTGTATTGAAATATTCAACGAAGAGAGTAAGAGAGAGAGAGAGAGAGCAGAGAAAAGAGGCGCTTCAATCGTTTTCTTTGTTGGCATTTCATCTAGTGAGTAAATTTTCTTCCCTACATTTCTTCATCCTCATTGAACACCCGGCACATAAGAATCTGATATGGCAACATCTATGCGTTTCATTTTCTATGGAGTTTATAGTTTTTTTTAAATATAAAATCCTATATTTCGGCAAATAGGCGAGTTATCGAAAAATTTCACTCAATTCTGTTTGTGCAAGTTTTGATTTTTCATAAGAAAAGAAATCAATAATTTTTAGATAAAATTAAAAAAGAATATATCAATATGTCTTTTTAAATATTCAAATTCAATTCATTCATCTCAAATTTAGAAAAATAATCGATATGTCTTTCAAAAATTCGATTTACGCGGTGACTGTAGCCGAATGAAATGTAAGGTGGTCAGAGTACGGATTGTACCCACGTTTTCATGTACAAGAGTAGCACACACTAACTATTGCACCATCGACGACTCTTAGTAATTTGTATTTCTGACTTTAACAACTGTCAAAAATTCTGTGCATTTCAATACGAGATGGCCAAGCTGGTTGATATTCAACTTATATGGGTGCCTGGGCACAGAGATATTCCAGTGAACGATATAGCGGATTATTTGTCAAGACTTGATACGTCCCAACCGGTTCCACTGGATCTGGAGCACGTTGATAAGCAACTTCATGCATACAAGCTTATTCTTAAACCCGAATCTGTCAGATAGCCGAATGACAGACTCTAGTGGGACAAAACGTAAGATCGATGAGTCACGTATGGCTAAGTTATAGCTTGAACGTCCCTTAAGCACACCAGATCACTTTATAGGTTTAAGGATGGCGATGGAATATGAAGTGCCTTTGTCGCATGACGATCTTCATTGGACAAAATGCATCTATTCTGTATAAACATTAACATCAGGCCCCTCTTCTACCCATTTTCTATTTCGTAAGCATTTTTCATTTCGATGAAAACTTTAAATTTCTTTCTAATTTTTAAACGAATGAATGAGGCGGCAAACAATTTTTTAAAATTTAATTTCACATCCATGTAAGGGTGTCTCAGTAAGAATGAACTTCTTCCTTTTAAAATAAAAACACGTAATATTTGAGGTAGTTGTAATTTTTTTATTGGACTGTAAAGAATTAATTATCCGATTAACTATGGAATGAACTATCTGACAAATGACCTCACCGACTCTGATGACAGGCCTTTACTCTTTTCATGAAATTGGATTGGATGGATCTGGGATTTGAGCTCAGGAATTGTTTATAGTTTATTCGCACAAACCCGAGATTTCACAAAACCCAAGGAAAGAAATCACACGCCGTTAAATCGCATGATCTTGGTGACCAGTTGACATCAGAATTTCTTGAGATCATTTCTTCTGGAAATCGTTGCTGCAATAACTCGATTGTTTCATACGCGGTGTGGCAGGCGGCAGGCAAATTCGACAATTTTGTGTATTCTCGAAGCCATCCACATGGAAATGCGCTTCATCGGAGAAGAAGATTTTTTTTTTGAAAAACTGCATTAACTTCACTTTGCTCCATCACCCATCGAACTAATTTTTGAAATAAGTATTCAGAATTATAACGCGCTGTTCTTTCGTAAAGCGCTTCATTTTTAATACTCGGAATAATCATACGTGACAGCTGCCATATTTGAGAGATGCCACTTGCACAAAACAAAAATTACACTAAATTTAAAAAGTGCAATCTTACTGAGACACGCTTTATTTCTGCTTAGTTGAAAAAAAGTGCACTGTGGGCATTTCTGTGTCCAAAAAGAAAAACGTCTTAATCGCTCTTACGAAAAGCCGTCAAATCCAGATTTTGTACAATTTGACCTATATATCAGGAAGTTATACTCAAGCTATTTTTTTGCTAATCTAAATAATTGACAGAACCTCACATGGAAAATGCCACCTAAAGAAGGTCAACTAACAAAATTGGAAATTCACATGTGAAGTCGTTTTTCCCTTTCGGCACAGATTTGGTGGAGCATTAACAGCGTTGCATAAAATAACTTCATAAAACTCATATTTTTTCTGTGTTTTCAATTCAATTTGCGTAGTTGCAAAAATAGTACTAAGAGCATTTCGTGGAGCATAGAATTAGACGACCAGAAGATGTGCGCAAGTTGGCAACCCAGGTAAAAGAGAACCAAAAAGTGCTAGGAGTTCACTCAGACGCATTTCTCTCTCCCCCCATATCTTGCTTATTTCATACTTTTTGCATAGTTTATGTAATTTTACTTCAACATGGTTGGAATTTATATAGTTATATACAATAACACTATCAAAAAGCTGCTCGTGTATTGAAATATTCAATGAAGAGAGTAAGAGAGAGAGTAGAGAAGTACTAGGGTTTCACTCGTTTTGTTTGTTGGCATTTGAGTGAAGAGAAATTTTGACTGTCTACTTGTACATCGTTTTTGTGGAGCATTAACAGCGTTGCACATAACAATTTCATAAAAATTTACTTCGTCACATCACAAACGGCCAAACAATCATGTATGATATGTTCTGTTGCAGGAACGACAAAATCGTCCGATGTACACAACTTCTCATTGCTGCAATGTAAACACACTAGAGCTGTAAACGAATCATTATTTTTTTAATTAATTCACGAATCATTCATGCACTGAATTTGCAAAATTATGAATTAATTCTTTTCACCAAAATGAAAAATGAAATTTTAATCAATTCATATGCATTTGGCTAAAATGAATTGCAATTCATTTCCAATTCAAATGAATTTGGCAAAATGAATTGCAATTCATATCCAATTCAAATAAATTTGCAAAATGAATTGCAATTAATTTCCAATTCTAATGAATTTGGCAAAATGAATTGCAATTAATTTCCAATTCATTAAAAAAATGAATTTCAAATTAATTTTAATTGAATTGATTTTGAAAAAAAGACTAGTGTAAGTAAATCTAGAGTAAGCATTACTCTCGTTTTCTTATCCAACTCATTTTTTATATCAAAGACTGCAAACACTTCTCTAGTTTTGCATATCACCTAGTTGAATGTATTAAAAATCAATTCAATTCAAATAATTTGGAATGAAATGAAAAGTATTAATTTAAAATTTAGCTAATTCGTAATGAATTGAAATCAAAAAAAGAAGATCTGAAACACATTTACGAACATATTCGTTTTTTTTTTTCAGTGTTTGAACTGCAATTGAGAAAATTCTAACTGCTATTGAGAAATGAACATTTTAACTGGGAGAGATATTTCGAAATAATTAATTTTCTAATCACCCAAAAGAAGTTCTATTGAGGCCAGCTATTATAAGCTATGACATGACTTCCAGTTCGAAAAGACGTGACTTATTTGCTGTTTATCTATAAATATTTTTTTATGGAATTATTTCTCAATATTTTAACTTTGACTACCCATGAAGTGAATACTTTATCTTTTTTTTTATCATTGACATGATAAGAATAGAAAATATTGAGTCGTATCAAATTATTGTTTGTGAATAAAATAAATAACTGTTGAGCTTACAAAACTTTAAAAACAATAATTAAATAAACGTAATCAGACAACTGATTTTAAATTGTAATTGTTTTATATTTAGTTAAAAATAGATGATTAATCACAAATTTCAATCCATGCATACATACATACACATGTATGTATATAAGCACCTACTTGTACCAACAATTTTGCTATCTATAATTATTTTTGTTCATGTTCTATTTTTTTTTTTAAATACATTATAGTATTCCACCATCAATATTGTATTGTAAACAAAATATGTATGTAATGAGTACATACAGTGCATTTAACAAGAACGGTCTTGGAGTTTATGTGCAACCTGTATTGCTAAAATATTGAAAAATTTAATTTCAAGTTTTGGTTGCTGATACGCTCCAATAAATGTGGTGTAAAAATAGAATAGAACATAAAATAATTATTAAAAACAGAAGTTCTCAAACGGCCCATAAGCAGCCTACATTATATTCATATTTGCTCTAGGACTATCGACTGGTATTTTCTAGGACCATGTTTACTTTCTTATTTATCGTGTCCATTCGGCCATCTATAAGCAGCCTACATTATATTCATATTTACTCTAGGACTATCGACTGGTATTTTCTAGGACCATGTTTTCTTTCTTATTTATCGTGTCCATTCGGCCATCTAAAATATTTTTGGCACCAATGCCGATAAAATGGTCAACTACGTCCCGAAATTCTACTCGCTGCGTTCTGTACTCGTACGTTCTGAAGGAGAATACATTCATTATTGTAATTATATTGTCGATCGAGCATTATTCCGCCGCCATTAATCTAATCTATTAGCAACAAAAGCCCAATAAAATCCAAGACTATAGCGCAAATACCATGGATCAAACAACTGAATAATCGCCACCAATGAATGGTCATTAACCATTATTTAAAACGTGTTGTATCGCGCTTGAATCGTGCAACATCATTCCTAGTTCCAGCAAATAAAAAACGGGGCCAATTCGTTACTGATTTGACCATTCAGTGAGTGACACCGCACATGGACTGACCGCATTGGTACGAGCAATGCAGAACCAAATTTCTCTCCGCACGATATTGAAGACACACTCACAGAACTAGTTGTGTGAATAGAGGTTTTAGCAATCGTAACTTCGGTTGTTGTCGCCGAATTGCGGCTACCACAACCGATTCGTCAATTATATTGGTTGTATCCACTAATTTTCTATAATACGCTAGCAACAATCAATAATTATTTCTGTTACATCAACCGAATTTGGTGCCGATTCGGTTGTGCCAACCTAATTTGGTGCCCATTCGGTTGAAACAACCGAAGTTGGCATCAATTTGGATGACAGAATCGAATTTGATATCAGTCCGGTCGCAGCAACCGAATTTGGTTTTTAATCAGTTTCAACACCCTAATTTGGCGTTAATTCGGTTGTGACAAACATGTTGATGAAAAATGAGGTCGTTGCACCTGAATTTCTGTTGGCACAACCATATTCTGTTGGCACAATCGAACTCATTTTGGAATTCGTTTATTACAACATAATTCAAATGTGTGATATTTTTGCTATTTGGTTTTTGAAAATTGAAGGAAATACAGAAAATTTGTACAATTGAATGAAATATTTAGGTGGATCGATACAATGTTGCCCACGGCTACGCTTCACGTTGTCCATTCTAAAAGTCAAATTTTGGCACACTTTTTCCGTCATTTCGAACGGTAACTCACCAATCCCTATGGACGTGAGGCTACACGTGCCCCAACAAAAAAACAGTCTAGTGAAGTCAAATCGCACGAACGAGGCGGCCAATTGACAACGCCACAACGTGAGACTAATTGCTCACCAAACTGATATCTCAATTAGGGCATGGTATCGCGTGCAGTGTGGCATGTGGCACCGTCCTGTTGAAACCACTTGTCAAGCAAGTCCAATTAGGTCAAGTCCAAAAAAACGGTCACCGTACTCTTTGAAGAAGATGCCCCAGGCCCAAAAACCGCACCAAACAGTGAATTTTCCAGGATGCATTAACAACTCGCGAATATCCTCTGCACGCTGAAAAATCTGTCGTTTTTTGTTGTTTGGATGCAAATATAACATGTGTTTGGAGCCTGTCGTAAATATAATATACTTGAGTCCAAAAACATTGTGTTTGCTATTCAATATTACATGTTTGAGACACAATGATTAATATGTTATAATATGTGTGTTTGCGACCCAAATATATATATGTTTGTGATACAAATACAGCTGTGTTTGTTGCACAGTTAATGCTCTCTCGAGAGCAAGAGAATAAAAGAGGGACAACGAGAGTGCCTATCTTGTATGTGTGGATCTGTATTTTTGCATTATTCTTTCAGTCAGTGATTCATAAATATTCTTGAAGTCAGTGATTCTTATTTTGGCTGATGTATTCCGATTTAATTTCATGTATTCAGTCGTCAATAGTTCATCGGTCAGAGGATATCGAAAGCGCTTGATCAGTGAAAAAAGAATAAAAAAACGCTCGGACGGTTAATTGGTTTGTGATGTTGCTTTCGTTTTTGTGTATGTGTTTCGTATATATTTATGTGTGCTACCAAAGTGAGAAACGATTTTGAGGAAAGAAACTGGAAAGTGCAACAACGTGAAGTCCTTTTTCAGTCCGAGCCTTTACTGGGAAAATCGGCGGACCATTTGTAAAATATAATAAAAACATAAAAGTAATTAATACGCTCTTATCTTGCATGAACTGGCCGTCGGTGGTGCAATGGTAGTGTGCACGGCTCTTGTGTATGAGGACGTGGGATCGATCCCTACTCAGACCACCTTAAATTTCTTTCGAAGGCGGTCAACACTATCGAGTATTAAGCCATGAAAAAGCTTCTCAAAATACCGTTCGGAACCGGTGTAAAACAGTAGGCCTATAACGCGCACAGCTCACCGGTTGTAAGAAGCTCTCCCCGATTCCTTAATGGGACGTAATAGGAAACCATTTATTTATTTATTTAAAGTCCAAAATACATTTAATATTCACAGTTTTTCATCAAAACGGCATTCAAAATATAAGTCAAAAATGTTTGTTATTCCACCCGGTGTAAGCCAATTTACGTCAAATGAATCTATCTGGACGACAAGTAGTTTCAGCAAGACGGCGCCACCTGCCACACCGCGCATGTAACAATCGATTTATTGCGGCAACAATTTCCAGAACAAATTATCTCAAGAAATTCTGATGTCAACTGGCCACCAAGATCATGCGATTTAACGCCGTGCGACTTCTTTTTTTTGGCGATTTGTGAAATCTCGGGTTTATGTGAATAAACCACAAGCAATTCCTGAGCTCAAATGCTAGATACAACGCGTCATTGGAGAGATACAACCACATCTCTGTGAAAAAGTCATGCAAAATTTCATGAAAAGTGTAACGGCCCGCCAACAGAGCTGTCATCACGGATTTTTTATTCCATACTTAATCGGAACATATCTTCTTTACAATCCAATAAATAATTGCAACTAGACGCTGAAAAATAACGGCCCCCGCAATTTATTCCAGGAGCCAGAGTAACAAACACGTTATATTTGTATTCAAACAATAAAAAAGATATATTTTGTATCGTGTATCTCAAAAAGTACGTGTTTTTATTTTAAAATGAAAAAGTGCATTCTTAATGAGACACCCTTTAAGTTAAACTTAATTATTTGAATAAAATAATTGAAAATTTCCTTGAGAAATAAAACCGAAATTACTTTCTTGCTAACCCAATATTTTCACCATATTCCCTTTTTCAATAGCGGGAGCCAGCGGGGGAAGTCGCAAGGCCTTCCACAAACAAGGCATGCGGAATGGTTCTTTGTAATGCCTTCCTAAAATAAGGCCTGCGGAATGCATGCATTTTTTCATCAGATATAACCAAGAAGAAGATTTTACAATTTTGAGAAATTTCTTTTCCGATTCTTTTAAATTTTAAAATTATATTTTTTATTTAATATTTTTCAGGGTATTTTTAAAATTTTCAATTTGAAGTTGGGCGTGGTACAACTTTCTAAGATAGATGCATACATACTTATAAATAAATATGTAGAAGTGGATAATGATTTTGTGATAAAATAAATTATTTTAATTTTATTTTTGTTTGACAAAAATAAATTACAGCATATCCCTCTAAGGCCTTCCGATTTGCATGACTTCTAAGGCCTTCTTTAGGCAATGAACAAGGAAGGCCTTGCTTCCCAATCTCACGCAATGTTAAAAAGAAAGGAGGAGATAATGTGTAGAGAAGGTCTTCCGTATTTTAAAGAAGGCCTGTTTGGTCATGATTTCTGGCCATCCAGGTCATGACTTCCGTCACTGTGGAGTTTGTTGCACAAAGTAGTACTAACGACTTACGAGCCGAATATTGTGTGCGGAAATAAACGTCTCGATTCACCTGAGATGCATTTTGGGAAGTGAGAAGAATTTTCTATATACACGTGTGTGCGTCTACGATGCCTGGTACAAACTGAAGTCAAAACAATGGTAGAAATGCGGCTATTTTATGGGACAAAAATCTCCCCCTGTGACTCGTTGAGAGGCCAAAAAAGTCAATATTTTTATACTTTTTGAGTGCAACATTCTTAGAATAGAACACAAAATCTTTACGAAGGAAGGCCTTTTTTACAACGACTTCTGTGTCTGTTTATGAAAAAAGTGACAAATCTTGTAGGACAAATGGTAAAAAAAATGTTTCTAACAAACAAAATCACCATAAGTTTTATGATTGTAATAAACCGGCAAACCTTATTGGTCCTTCCATGGCTATGCAATTAATTACCGTTTTATTTCGAGCAGAAATTTAATTTATTAATTTTATTACATTGAAATTAGTTATTAAACAAACCGATCCCAAAACAATTAAACAAAATAACAATGTTTAATGTTAGCAAACAATGAAATTATTTAGCGTATTTCTTCACACTTAAAGATTAATTGGTAAAACAGATAATTTCCAAATACACTATACAACAGAGGTATTTAAACGTAAGTGTGTTGCTACATTGTAATTGACGTTAAAAATCCATTATAGAAATAATAATTTACCTGAGAACGTGACTCGGGTGAATATGAATAATATTTGTGAAAATAGCAATAAACAATTTAACAATTTAAAAATGTGTGGGAAAATAAGGCGTGAAATCCATTAAATGCTAATTTTCAAATGGGAAACTTTCCATAATTTCCGGAATGGAAAACTTTATCTCACACATTTGATAAATCTGTGGATACGCACACATCTATAAACAGGCGCCCGCATACGTGAATATGAGAAAACCCCGGTGGGAAATATGTCCCTTGAAAACATAATAAACACTCAGACTGCCAGGTAGCAAAGTGAGAAACAAAAAAATTATATGGGCAAATGTGTCCTGTCGGCCAACCAGAATCAAACGACCTATAAGAATACGAAATATGTTAAGAAACATTTTCTGACCCAGCCAGCGTTTGAAAAGGTTATCCCAAACGCATAGAGAATCCGTCAAGGGCTCGTACGTTGAACAACAAACTCACTGCTCGCACTTTCATAAAACTCTTATACAGGGCGTATTTTATGTTCCAGGCCGATATTTTTTGACCTCCATCTCTATTTGGTTGACATTTATCAATTTGTATTTGATAGTTGTGCAGAGCAGTCGATACCAATTTATTATGGAGCATCTAACGCACCAAGAACCACCAAGAATTTTGAAACTTTGTATAGACTGAGAGATAACGTGAAGTCTGGCCGCAGTCGTAACGTAGGTACGGCACAAAATATTGCTCCAGTGCGAGACAATGTTGATGAAAGCCCAGATGTTAGGGATGTGCGATTAATTAATTCGACAAACTTATTAATCGAATAATTTATATTAACGACTATATAGTATATATATATTTATATTTACGATTAATCTGCTATTGATTAATCAATATTCATGATCAATTGATTAATCTAAAAATGCATTAATGAAAAATTTAAATAATTGAGAAATTCATGTTTTAAGGTTTTTAAAATTTGAATTTTTTTATATTTTTATATTATTCAAAATTTCCAATTGTTTCCATTTGTTTGTATAATACGAGGTTGAATTTTATGTTTAGGGATTTGGCAACCCTAGGGTTGCAATCTGGCAACTGACAGCTCTATCGTAAAGTTGGACATTTTTGAGGTTATGCGTACTCAGAACGTTTTGACATACGAGCGCTATTTGTGTTGTTTACAGTAACTTAAAAGATTCATCTCGGCCCAAAAATGGAGTTAAATCGTGAACATTTTCGTGCGATTATTTTTTACAACTTTCGACGTGGATTAACTCAGCAACAGTGCATGGATGAACTTAATTCAAATTTTTGGCGATGAAGCTCTATCAAGGACCAGTATTTATCGATGGTATGGTGAATTCAATCGTGGTCGTAGTTCACTCCAGGACGAATTTCGTGAAGGTCATCAAAAATCAGCTGTTGTTCCGAACACCATTGATGCTGTGCGCGAACTGATTTTGCAAGATCGTCATGTGACCTATCGTGAGATTGAGACAACCTTAGGCATTAGTGGGACCAGCATACATTCAATATTGCATGAACATTTGCCTGGCAAAAAAATTTGTTAGCGTTGGATCCCACACAATTTGTCAATCGCTCAAAAAAATGCTCCAAAAATACGATCGCGGTGCTTCGAAACACGTCTATGACATCGTGACAGGTGATGAATCCTGGATTTACGCGTATGAGCCCGAAAGTAAACAGCAGTCAACTGTATGGGTGTTTCACGATGAGCCAAATCCAACAAAGGTTGTTGGCGCCCGAAGCACTCCCAAGCAAATGGTCGCCTGCTTTTTTGGAAAAACCGGACATCTTGCACATGTTGAACAACGCAGAACAGTGAATTCTGAGTGGTACACAACCTTTGTTTGCCAGTTGTCTTCCAAGAAATCAGTAAAACCAACCGCCGAAGACGGATCACTCTTCACCACGACAATGCGAGCTCTCACACACCGGCTGAGACAACTGCATTTTTGAGCACCCAAAACATCGATTTGATGGGTCATCCGCCGTATAGTCCCGTCTTGGCACCGAATGACTTCTTTTTATTCCCGTACGTAAAATACAAACTGAGAGGTCAACGGTTTTCGACACCTAAAGAAGCGATTGCTGCATTCAGAATGAATGTTTTGGGGATACCTCAATCAGAGTGGCAAAAGTGTTTCGACAATTGGTTCAAACGCATGCAAAAGTGTATAAATCTTCATGGGGAATATTTTGAAAAACAATAAAGTGATTTTCGATGATTAATATTTGTTTGTGTTCTCTAATCCCGAAACATAAAATTCAGCCGTATGAATTTATATGTATTCCGAAAATTATGCGAATGATGAATAAAATAATCAATATTCAAATTAATTGATTAATCATAGTTGTGATTACTCAGAATTTCTGATTATTCGATTACCTGATTAATCATAATATCGATTTACCAACAATTTAATTAATCGATTATTCGCACATCCCTAACATAAATTACTTAAAATGTAACACATTTAATAAAGTGCACCCAAAAGTATACAGAATTTACTAAAAAGTAGGTACATAAAGTGTACGAATAATACCCATAAAGTGTACCATAAAGTAAATTTTTTTGTACACTTTTGTATGTGTTGATAAACTTTATATACTTTTTCATAACACTTTTTGGTACCAAAAGGTATTTTCTTTGGTACACTTTATGTACTTTTTATATACAGGGTGTTTTTTATGTTCCAGGCCGATATTTATTGACCGACATTTCTGTATGGTTGACATTTGTCAGTTTGTATTTGCCAGTTGTGCAGAGCAATCGATAACAAAATAATCGTTCAATTGTAAAAACGCGAATTTTTCGGGATTTTTTTGCTTTAAGTACCGAGCAAATCAACCATTCAGCGTATTGTAAAGAATTTTGAAACTTTGTATAAATTAACAAGATTAAAGTTTATTCCTGTATTGCGCTGCTTAGAGGAGCGACTTCTTTATTTAATGATTCAAAATGAACTGACTTAAATTAATTACAAAATTCTTAATGATAACTACCTTACCAACTAATGATGACGTCGCAAAATGTGCACCGTCGCGTTGACTGCTGGCATAACGTAAATTACCTCTGGGGTCGTTGTTCTAATTGTGGCACGCTTAACAGCGTCAGCATTGTTTGATATTACTTATGGCACAACGTCTGCGATCGTTGCTCCAATTGTGGCACGCTTAACAGCGTCAGCATTATTGGTTATTGACCCACCAAACATTTTTGGTGTTAACACCTCCCCTTTTAATTATGAGCGTCCTCGATCGTGACATTTTAGAAATATGGTATTTGGGACAATCTTGGGGTCTGTTGCGATTCCATACAATTTGTGGTGGCAACTTCAGGGAGTGAGAGGTGTACTGCTGGTATAGTGGTTACAATTTCTTTGCTTGTTTGATTTCTTCCTCTCACAAGCATCACTACGAATAGTATGATTATGGTGGATAATCCAAAATTAATTCCTGAAGTCCATCTGTTCTTGACATCTAGGAGACCGATTTCTTCGGTATTCTTGAGGTGAAGTTCTTTTACTGATTGTAAGGTAAGCGTTTTCTCAATCGTTGATCCAGGTAATCTAGGCTGTAAAATAGGTGGTAAAGGTTGAACATCCATCATTTGGAAATAGTTATATGTTTTGTCTTTGACACCTATTGATGCATTATGGTACTGCAGAATGTAGGTTCCGGTCAGATCCCGTGGTTCTTCGTTAATATGAATAGTTTCGTTGATTTGATTTAGTAGGAGTATTCCAGGAACAATTTCTTCAACAGTGGGTATGTCGGCATTGTCTATTAATGTGCAATTTGAAGTGTGACTTCTCAGTAAATTTGTTAGGCAGGTATCATTATTTATATTTTCAACATTAATACTATTACAGATGGTTAATTTATTGTATGATTTACAGGGGTACTTTATGCCAAAAGTTGAGTTGTTACATAACAATACTTCGTTATACAGAATCTTATTAACGTATTTTCCAAATTTAGTAGGTTTAACTATTAATTTATTACATGAATTTACATCGGTAGTTGGTATGGTAACAATATAAATAAGATGACTATTGCTGGAGGCTATTTTAACTTCAGAGAACTCGAATGCTTCTTCTAAATTAATATAAGGGATGGCTTCCTTTTCAAAAATTTGTTTAACAATATTTATTTCGTTGTTTGTGAGAATGAATGAGTTTACTATTCCAGCTTTTGCCCAGTGGATGGCATATTGAATACTTAAAAGTTCTTCTTTTAATAATTTTATTTTGTATTTAAGAGTTGATACTTGTGATTCATTGACTATTTCATGAGAATTGAAATACTTTACAATTTGATTAGTTGTTTGAGCTAGAGCATTCATATTATCTATAGATAGTTTATTTACAATTACTTGTCTATCATTATTTCGCAAAACATTATTCATTTTTTGTTTAATTCTATTGAGATGGGCTTGGAGTTGATTGGTTTCATGGGATAGGAAGGGGTACAGAGGATGGGATGTGCTCACGTTGTGGTGTAGGGTCAGTTGTATTTTGTCTATTAGATTCTGTGATGAGCTCTCATCACTATGTTGCGTTGCTGTCATGGAGTTAATATGTGTTACCTCCTGTGGAATTCTTGACAGTGCGTCTGCAACAACATTAGTGTTTCCAGGTTTGTACATTAATTCATATTTGTAATCTTCCAAAAAGGCCTTCCACCTTTTCAGTTTGTAATTCGAGTTTTTATTATTTAACGCATACGTTAAAGGTAAATGGTCCGTGAAGATTTTCATCTTGGCTGCGCCATAAAGATAATTTCTAAGAGACTTGAGAGCCCATACTATTGCGAGCATCTCCTTTTCGTTCGTCGCATAGTGCTCTTCGGGCTTATGGAGAGTTCTTGATAGAAAAATTATTGGTCTATTATCCTGGGATAATACAGCGCCGAGGGCAAAGTTAGAGGCATCCGTAGTCAATTGGAATTCTTTTTCGAAGTCCGGGTAAGCTAATAAGACATCTTCGGATATCAGTGTATTCTTTAATTTCTTGAAGGCATTTAAAGCCTCTTCGTCAAGATCTACTTTTATTTTACTCGAAACATGTTTGGACATGCGTCCATTTTCCCCCCTTAAAAGTATTGTCAGGGGTTTTGCTATTTTAGCATAGTCCCTGATAAAACGTCTATAAAAGTTCGCAAGTCCGAGGAAGGATCTGAGATCTTTAAGTGTGTTGGGAATCGGAAAATTTTGAATCGCTTTTACTCTTTCCGGATTTGTCTTAATTCCCGAATCTGATATGATAAACCCTAAGAATTCTACTTCTTTTTTTAGGAACTCACATTTGTCCAACTGGACCTTCATATTTGCTCCTTGTAGGGTCTCAAAGACTATTTGCAGGTTTTTCAGATGTGTCTCTTCATCCTCTGCGAAAATGATGATATCGTCAATGTAGACGAAACAAATTTTCCCTATATGCTCACGTAAGATATCATCGAGAGCTCTTTGGAAGATTGAAGGGGCATTTTTCAGCCCGAAGGGAAGTCTTGTGAACTCATATTTTCCATTGTTCACAGAGAATGCAGTTTTTTTCATATCACTTTCCTTTAGCGGTATTTGGTGAAAACCACTCTTCAAGTCGATTACAGAAAACCATTTACTTTTGGATAGTTGTGGCAAGATATCATTTATATTCGGGATTGGGTACTTGTCAGGTATAGTAACATCGTTTAGTTTTCTGTAATCGATAACTAAACGATATTTCTTTTTCCCTGAGGCGTCAGCCTTTTTCGGTACGATCCATATCGGCGAGTTATATGGTGACCGAGATGGTCGTATTATATTGTTATCCAATAATTCTTTAATCTGACTTTCGACTTCATCTTTTAGGTGCAGTGGATATGGGTAATACCGTGAGTATACCGAATTTTCGTCCTTGGTTTGTATTTCACCCATGACCGACGTGGTGACAGTTAATTTCTCATTCGGGTCACTAAATAATTTTTCATACCTCTTCACAATTAAATCTAGGTTGACTTTTTGTTTTTGAGTCATATGGTTGTTCCTGATGTTTATCGTATTTACGGATTGGGAGTATTGTTGCTTTATTAGCACCTTTGTTCTATTATCTATTAACATATAATTTTCGGAAGTAAAGATAACCGCATTCAATTCCTTTAAGCTATCGTTTCCCAGGATAGCGTTAAAAGATTTCAACGTTGGTAACAGAAAAAATTTAGTGCCATTAGAATTTGTATGGAAAAGATCTATAAACGTATGGTGTGTAATTTTGGTTTTACCACCAACAGAATTCGCGTAAAACGTTTCATTATTTGGAATTGGGTTTTTGATAAGTTCGGGTTGGACATAATTTTTATTTGATCCCGTGTCAATTAAAAATTTTAGTGTTTGACCTGAGCTCGTCCTACACTCGATATATGGTAGGGACGAGCTTGTTAGCCTAAAAAATGAATATCAATGAATTCCTGTGTTTCATTCTGTTCATCCTCTTAATCTCAGGGTCGTGGGTTCGTGCCCCACGTTGGGCGCCAATTAACAAGATTAAAGTTTATTCCTGTATTGCGCTGCTTAGAGGAGCGACTTCTTTATTTAATGATTCAAAATGAACTGACTTAAATTAATTACAAAATTCTTAATGATAACTACCTTACCAACTAATGATGACGTCGCAAAATGTGCACCGTCGCGTTGACTGCTGGCATAACGTAAATTACCTCTGGGGTCGTTGTTCTAATTGTGGCACGCTTAACAGCGTCAGCATTGTTTGATATTACTTATGGCACAACGTCTGCGATCGTTGCTCCAATTGTGGCACGCTTAACAGCGTCAGCATTATTGGTTATTGACCCACCAAACATTTTTGGTGTTAACATATACACTGGGAAATAAAGTGATGTCTGGCCGAATTCGTAGCGTACGTATGGCACAAAATGCTAAAGAACTACATTATTGAAGAAATTAGAGCCATAACACCCGTAATGTGCCAAAATCTTATACAAAATATCGTTAAAAGAGCACACATTTGCGAAGCGGCCAGAGACGGCTATTTAGCCGATATTATATTTCATATATAATTGTTATAAACCGAACTTTCATGCAATAAAATATTATTAAAAATTAT
The DNA here is from genome assembly GCA_963931995.1 of Phaonia tiefii. Classification (NCBI taxonomy): domain Eukaryota; kingdom Metazoa; phylum Arthropoda; class Insecta; order Diptera; family Muscidae; genus Phaonia; species Phaonia tiefii. Next base: position 148,560,198 of record OZ008367.1, on the reverse strand, counting down.
TGTACCGTTTAAGATTCATTAAAAAAAAACCTCGGCCTGGAACATAAAAAACACCTTTTACCTTTTTGGTAGACTTTGTGTAATTTTTTGATACAAATTATGTATAATTTGGAATCTCTATGTACTTTTTAGGAACTTTTATGTAGTTTTTTGTACTTATTAACTAATTTTTTTTATAGTGCACTCGATTTTTTTGAAACCCCATTATAATCTGTTGGTATATTTTACCCTTGGTACTATCTGGTACAGTTTATGTACTTTATTTTTTTTTTTTTTTGATTTTATCACATTGATCAATTCACATTTTATGTGATTTGTGATTTTATGTACTTTTAGGTACAATTATGGTAAATAAATGTTTTATGTAGTTTCTGGTACATTTATGAACTGTGGAATAAATTGTATGTACTTTTTGTACAAATTATGGTGAGTAAATGGGAACACGTATCCACATTCGTTACTTGGAACCAAGGTTCCAAAGAATACATTAACCCACGGTACGTAAGTGTTCTGTACGGGACTTACGTACGTACGCAAACACATTCCTTACAAGAAATACCAAAGACACGTTCTCTCTTTATAGGGTAGATATATGTATGTATGTGCAAGACAAAAATGTACATAAAGTGTGCGAAAATGTATATAGAATGTACAAACGGGTAATTAAGAAAAAGCTTCTGAAAACGGTTTAGAACATCTACCTTTAAATTTAGGGTAATATTCTAAAAGTCCCGAAAGTGAACGTAAACGCAAAAGCTAACGCGAACGCCAAAGTCAACAAATGGTAGTTTATATATCACTTCGCGCTTGCGTTTGTTTACGAATGCTGTCACTGACATATGCGGTGTATAGAGTTGCCAAACTAAAATAAACAATTATAGATCAGAAAAAGTTATCTTGAGTGAAATGCTCAGAATGAAAAAGATCGACAAATTTAGCTCTGTTTCAGATGATCAACAGATTTTAAGATTGCTATTAAATATAATACTGCAAATACCAACAATATGTAAAAAAACCTATGCTATTTCGGGGTTCAATGTCCAATAAATTTCCCCATCTATATTAAATTAGTTGTCTTTTCGAAAACACGTGCCATTTGGCGGTATGTATTGACTGTAACGTATTGGTAGTTTTGTTTATTATTGTCAACATCAACTAATGTCTATAATTTTTAAATTTAATTATAATAGTTTTGCAACGCATTATTTATTTGTAAATAAGAATTTCAGTGCGTAAAGAGTATAATTTTGAATTATTTAAAAAAAAAGTTTGAGCTCTATCCGTCGAATGCATTTCAGCAAAAATTGGCAACTACTTATAAGCAACGAAATGCAAAATATGTACTTCCATCTGCCTATCCTCGTTCGACATTTGCCTTTAAATTTGTAATTTCTTCATCTAACGCGAGGAACTGTGGCGTGTTCAATTTGACAGCTGAAGTGATCAAAAACGTTACAGTTCGTTTTATAAACTATCCATTAAATAACGTAACTCAACGCAGGTAGTCACCGAACAGCTGTACCGTTATATAAACTAACAAAACGACAAAAGTAACGCGAAGTGACTGATTCACGACTTATAGAATACCACCCTTAAATTGGCCACATAATGTGGTTATTTTATTAAATTAGAAATGTATTTCACATGAAGGAGGAAAGGAAAATGCATAAATAAGTTATAGTTCATTATTCCCCTTTGTATTAAAATTTATGTTTATCTGAGTATGTGTAAGCCTCCATATCATAGAGTAAATCTTTGACGAAAAGTGACATAGACCAGATGGAATTACTATAACTTCCGACTTTAATTTTTTATGTCGTTTTGGTGAAAAACTGTGAAATTTAAATGCGTTTTACACCTTTTGTTATTATTGTTAGCATACATTTGTGCTGTATTTAACACAATAATTTTAACACACAAGAAGAAAACCCGTTGTTGTTATTTTGTTGGTTGTTTTGAACAATTGCCTCTATCTGGTATTATTGAAGTAATTATTGTCAACATCCAACGTTCATATCACACCAGGCCAAATGTTATAAATTTGTTGAGAGAACTGTTAAGTCCAGGGACGTAACAGTTATCTATAAGAGAAATGACGAAAAGGTCTTAGATAACCATTAATATTGACGAATTCAAATAATGATTATAATAAACCATTATCGTAAGATATATTTATTTTTGGTTATCGTAACCAATATAAGTGAGAAATATTTTATTTTGGTTATGAATAACCATTGTATCAACCAAAAATATTTTTTTGGTTACAATAACCATTATCGTAACTAATTATTCTTTTTGGTTATCGCTACCCAGATATATCGTATTTTTCATGTACTAGACGCATTTCTAAGGGGCGTTCAGGTAATGCAAGTATTTTAAAAATATTTGGCAAAACAAAACAATAAAAATATTTGGCAAAATAAAACAAGTCCGAAAAAAAAATAATAATAATTATTTTCTGTCCCTGGTTAAGTCTACTATAAGAATTAGTCTATGCTCCATATAAGCAATTAGTTGTGTAGGTCACGAACGAACTACGAGTCTTTCAATTGAACGATTCACTCTCGTGAACTACGTAAACTAGTTCACACTGTTCAGCTCTTTTGTTTCAGTAGTTCACTAGCTTCCACAGTGTGTGCAGCAGTGTTGCCAGAGGCCGACCAAAAAATTATGCCAAAATTCTGCCGTTTGCAAAATCATTATGCTAAAATTGACTTTTTAGCCTTTTTTGTAATTCTGAGTCTAAAACAGTTACAGACCCTCCAAGAAATGGGTGCAGCTGTTATACGTTAACCATTCAGCTTAAAAATAAGTATAATAAAACACCATCATATCCCATAAATGCCTATAAATTTAGAATACGCGTTTTTAGCAGGATCTGTCTTGGACACACCATCTTCTCTCATGAACACATCTTTAAAAGATTCGGACCCACAATGTGCTCTAAGTGTGGAAACAGTCGTACACTTAAACGCATTCTTGAAGATTGCCCACATATCAACAGCCTAAGAAGAGCCACTTTTGGAAATAAATCAATATACGACATACTTAGAGACCCATCTTTAGAAAATATTAATAACATCTTTACATTCATTACATCACTGAAACTTAGAATATAAACAACATATATTGTACACATTGTATATACAAACGAGAGCCGATAGCCTCAGCTGCTAGTGCTCTATAATAATTTTAATCTTAGAAATAGTTTTCGCAAGATTAAAACAAATAAATAAATAAATAATAAGTTGTTATTGAATGTATCCTAATGTCATAAAAAAAAACATCTTATAATATTGTAACAACTTCTACAACATCAACGAAGGGTGATTTTCAGCTCCAATAATTATAAAAAATTTTTAAATAAAACTTCAAAAAAAATTAATTTATATATTTGTTTGAGGTCAATTGTTGTTAACAATTTAGAATAGAATTTCCCAAATTTTGGATAATTTCTTTTGGAATCAGTTTCACTTATCCTAGAGAAGGGTGATCAAATCGTCTCTACTTCGAAATTTTCTCTGTCTGATATTATACTCAATGAACCCGGAGATTTTCTCTGGAGTTTATATCTTTCAGTCACGTACCAAAAGTCACGTATTGATATATATTGAATGCACTGTACGGTCCAAAACGTTTAATTTGAAGTTTTTTAATAATCGTCCATATTTTTACTCTAGGTACAAAAAGTAAGTTTTACATCGGTTTTTTACTCGTTTTCAGGAAAGCATTTTTTCATCCATAATAATAATTTTATAAAAAATTTTGTCATTTATCTCTTAACGGACATTTTTGTAATGGTCAACCTATTTCTGATATTTAATGAATTTAATTTGTTTTCTTTTACGCTTGTGGAGTTTCTGTACCAATAATGTACCAAATAATTGTTTTCGTACGAAATTACTTTGGCATAACAACCCTGTAATTGATTTTGTTCACGAAATTTTCGCAAAGAGGTTAGTGAGCACATAGTTAAATAAAAACCATTGATTATTCATTTGCTTAATCACAATTTTCACCAGATGACAAAGACGGTTTCCGTGCGACCATTTTTCACTCGGATGCGATGAAAAAGCACTCAAAAATCATTTTTATGTTGATTCTGTTGTTTAAATTTGAAAATAGAATATAAATAATAGAAAAGCATATCGCTTTAGATATTTGTTGACAATACAAAACCCAAAAAAGCATTGTTATATGGGCTTTTCAATAGCTTTGTTTCCAGGGAAATTTGCCCATATCCGGCGCCATCTAGAAAATTGCCCTTTACTTTCAAATCCACCACTCATCTTTCACCATCTATGGTTTTTTATTTATCTATGGTGAGTACCAGGCAAAGATACCGATAAATATGCTGTAAAAATAGATTTTTCAGATAAGTTAAAAGGAGAGACTTTCAATACGAAAAATTGTACCGTTTGCAAAAATATTGTGCTAAAAACCTGCACTAAAATTAAAAAGATTGGAAAATTCTTGGGAAAATTGTGCTAAACGGCATTTGGTATAATTTTCAAAAAAAAAAACAAGTGCCAAAACCAAAAAAATTGTGCCAAAACCGCATAACTAATACCAACATGGTAACACTGGTGTGCAGTTGCCTCTGTCATTTTCTAGATCATGCTCTCTTTGCCTAACTGCTTAATGTTCTCGTATTTATGGAATGGATCTGTAACCGGCCTCTACACATTAACTACAGTGCAGACGTCCACTTTTGTTTCAAAATACAAAATCATTACAGAAACTCAACAATTTCGGAAGCGGAACAGCCCGATCGCTAAATCGATCTTAATTTTTACCTCCGCGTAAGCGTATATCAAGTAGAAAGTCACAATCTATTTTCAAAACACATATTAGAATCTGCCAAAAGGAGACCTCTTTGCGAATATTCGCTCCGATTGAACTAAATCTGAACTGAAAGAAGATCTTTAGCTCACAGCTCATATGAACTGCAATGATAGATACAATGAACTAAATTAATGAACTAGTTCAATCTGTTTAGCTGAACTAAAACGACCGCTCATTTAAATGAACTAAAATTCCCAACCCTAATTATAACTGTAAAGTGTTCCGTGCTCCTTAGCAAGTGCTCCATGCAAATAAACTAACTTCGACAAAGTAAAACTGACCTCTTGCATAGTGGACAAACTGTACATTTTATAGTAAAATTAAAATAATCGATATTAAAATAATCGATATGAATAGTTTTTATACTACTTTGTGCAAACATGATTAGATATTGTGTGAATTTATAACAGCTGTTTACAGTACTATCACATTAAAATTTAAGCAGATAAATAATGAGACATTTCAATCATTTGCAACTAATACTCGTCATGATAACGACTGTTTATGAAAAAATCACCAACACCTGTTGATGTTAACAGCAACGCGATAAAAAGAAGGCTTTAGTTATTATGACTCATTCCGTATGCAGAGGAGTGTTTTACATTAAAGTTTTGGAGGCAAATAATGGAATAAAAAATATTTACGTTCTTGGCGTTAACAACAATTTTAGAACGTGTTAATGACTAGTGCGATGATTTTGGTCAACAGTCATTAAATAATTATAAACGTTTATTAGACAAGTTATGGCAATTATTCACGCAAAACAATACATTAAAATACAGATATAAAAATTGATAAAAAAAATATAAGATAAAAAGCACCACGATAAAAATCCCCAATAAATAAATCAAATAGATTAAATACTGAATTATATATTTATGTTGGAATACACGTGATTAAGTTATGAAGAATACTACATATTTCATGTTAAAAAAACTGCTACACTGAAGGGAAAAGTTTCGCCACACTTCCACAGAATGTCCTTCTGCAGAGGCACCCATATAAGGTGAATATAGTATAGCTGAGCTATTCTGCTAAGAGATATGTGGCATTACTGCACGCAAAAAAAACTCATTCCTCCCAAACGAAATCACGGATAACTGTAGTTCGTTTGGGAACTGTAGTTAGGAGAAACGAACTTCTGTTAAGCCATACATGTCATTTCGTTTGGGAAAACCGAAAAATGTTTGCAGCAAACGAGTTATGAAAAACATAAGCTGACAAAAACGTTTGCCAGAAACGACAAACGGTTCCGCCAACTGTTCCCTCGGTTACAGCAACCGAGTTGTAGTTGATTCTAACTAAAAAAACGTTTGCGAGAACTGAAAAACGTTTGCAGTAAACGAGTTATGGAATATTAAAGCTGCAAAAACGTCTGTGAGAAACGAAAAACGGTTCCACCAACTGTTCTTTCGGTTACAGCAACCGAGTTGTAATTAAAACTTTTATTTATGGCTTCCATAAACTTTTTTTGTTTAAATTTCCAACTTTTATGATTTTAGTCTTACATATAGTTTGTTTTAAAACAAAGTTGGAATTGTTGTCTATTTTTGCACTGCCTACACGTCTGTCTCGCCTTGCATTCAAATAACAACTAAAAGCGCAGCAAACTACAACGCGTCAATTGTCCATCCAAGATATATCGACAAGGTAGAAGCCATGGTACAATAATATCTACATGGTAATAGCAGCGAGCGTTGTTGTTGTTGTAGGCAGCAACAACAGGGATTTTGTTTTTGTTCTATTCGCTTCAGTTGTCAAACTTTACACGAAGTCATACCAACAACACAGAGTACAAAACAAAGCGAAGAACCTCATGAAAAAAATTAAAACAGCTGTTCTTACGACTTTACCATGAACGTAGTATTGTACTATGGTAGAAGCATTAGAGTGTGTGATCACTTTTATGTGTATGTGTGAGTGTGCATGCCAAACTAGTGGATAAGACTGTGTATACAGTCGACAGAATGAGAGAAATTTACGTTCTTCGTAATCTGTGCTCTCATTAGAGAAATGGCTAATTTCAGTTATCGCAAACGGTTTTTAACTTGCGGCAATTGTAATTTTGTACGCGTTTAATGCAAACGAGAATTCGTTTGCAACAACATGAAACGCATTTGCGATATATGAGTTTATTTGGGAGAACTACGTGAACGGTTGCGATTAATAAATTAATGTAAATCAATCAAAGTATTTTTGTGGCAACCGAGTACTAAACGTTTTTTTTCTTTGCGTGTGGCAAATTTTGAGATCTGATACCAGGGAATTTATAACCGCCTGACTGACTGAGAAGACTCTGCCTAACAACAATGCTGGCTATTATCGCTCAGGTCACTCCCTAATCGCCAGGTTGTTTATGTGGAAGAGACAACTCTAGTTCCGTACTAGAGATCCCATACCCTACCTAATCATTCAGTTTCGCACCAGACGTGTTTAAATTCATATATCCCTCTACTCCAGGAACTTCTGTATTCTAGAATTCCCTTTCCGCTATGAGAGTGTAGTATTGCCGACTAAAAATTGGTTCCACTTTCGCGTAGGAATGTACGGAACACATCTCAACACTGTTTCATTACCGACTCCAATCATGCCCAATTGTGGCAGTTGCCTTAGTCTGATGACAGACGTAGAAACAATCTGTTCAATCTGTGCATTACCTACGGAGGACTTATATCTTCGTATAAAAAGGACCAGCTTGGTCTTGGCCGGATTTGAATCCAGACCATTTTGGCTCACCCATCTGCCCAAACCCTGTAGGTCCCCTGGATACATATCTCAGGGTACTTGGAAACTTGAGATCATTTCAGCTATTGCCACGTTGTCCGCTTAGGCAACAATTTACCACGAGCAGTTTCAAGGCAGACCATTCAGGGCAAGCTTCCATTAGACTCAAGAGAAAGCCGCTACTTGAGGTGCACCTTTGTTGACAGGCCTGGTAGATGGCTAGGTGCCCAGTTAGGCCGAGACAATTCTCCTTGTAAGCATTTCGTATACCAGCCTCATAAGATGCACGTTTACCTTAAGGGCCGATAGCGCCACTTCCATCGCACTAGGCGTGATATTGTTGAACGCACTCTCAATGTCAAGAATGGCTACCAACGTATACTCCCGGTAGTTCATGCCGTTCTATCCCTGTAGATCTGCCCTCGAAGAACGGACGTTGCGCACCAGATAACAATTGTACATCAATACTTGCCCAGAAGTGTCAATCTACCACTATAGGCCTAATGTTGTTAGGAGCTGTGTGAGAGGCCTTTCCCGATTTGGGAATAAACACCACTCTTATATTCTTCCACCCTTTAGATGTTTATCTGAAATGTATACAATCTTTATCAGCCAGGGGCCAATAGATCGGCCATAGCTTAAAGTTCCGCTGCTGTAAACATGTCGGGCTAGGTGATTTAAATGGTTTGAAGCTGTCGATGGCCCAATCAATCCTCGTCTGAGTAATAGCTTCCCTAGAAACTGATAATCTATGACAAGTATGGTCACTTCCAGCTGTATCTTCGCTCAGTGAGTTGCCAGCGAATCTCCATTGCAGGTAGTCTAGTGTCCAGAAGAGTCCATCAGGTACTGCTCGTCGTTTTCAATGACACCAGTATTTTCCTTAGCTTGAGGCCTCAGATGTATTTTCTATTTATTGACAGAAAAGCACGCCCATCTAAGCGAATTCTATACCAACTAAGCCTCGCTTTGTACCTATCTCAACTGAGTCTCAGCTAAAAATATCGGGCTTTACGAGTATATACTACATACATATTTTGTTAGGATAATACAATGTACAGAAATTCCATGCTGGTACAAAATTGAATAAATATAAATGATCTGAAGTTGAATATGCACGAAGGTGGTCCAACATTTAAGTCGGTTACACCGAATCTTTTTGTACACTATATGTAAGAACTTGTTCACGAAGACCAGAAGAGAAAATTAATAAATACTATCCCATTACATCCCATGAAGGGGCAGGTGAAAGCTACTTACAATCAGTGAGTTGTGCGCTTTACAGTTGTATACACACTGATGGAGACCTACAGTTTTAAACCGGTTCCGAATGGTTTCTTAAGAAGCTTTTGCATGGCTAATTCCTCAATAGTATCGCCGTCAGTAAACGAGGTGACAGAATGCGAAAGAAATTTGAGGAAGTCAGAGAGCAGGGATCGGAATCCACGTTCTCATGTAGAACAGTCACACACAATATCAATTTCCCCACCGACGGTCAAGTACATACAGTATCTTGAAGAAAAGGTTTGGTTATCGGTAATAACGAAAGGAGCATGGTTCTCCAAGAAAGGGTTAGTCTCATAATCAGTGACATTGAAATTATGTTCTTTGAATTTTGTATTTAAAATTTGTTCAAACGAAAAATTTGAAAGTTTTCTCACACCCGAAATTGTCGGACTAAACTCAAACAGATTGATCGAAAGGTTGTTAAGTAAATCTTATCTACAATCCTGCAGTTAATTTTATTCTATAATAAACATTTCGAAATGTACATTATTTTAAAAAAATATATGTATATATATTACATTTTGTTAAATAACAAAATAGGGAATTCGACGTATACAAAGTATGCATGCAAATTACAGTAAATATACAAGATACTGAATAGCTAAAATGAAAATATATGCTATGAGAATAACTTAAATCAATAATGTGCGTCATAGCGTGTGGCGTAATAATTTACATAAAATTGCTTTAGAGTGGATTACAACAACAATAAAAAAGATAAAAGACGACGCCAATTCGCAACCACATCAGTGACGCTGAGTTTACGAGGAATTAATTCTAAATAGGAAATACAATTCCATGTAAATTAATTTGAACCTCTCCAAATTTGTTAAAAAAATTTTGACCGTCATTTTAAATTGTGAGAAGTTTAAATTAATATCTTATGTCAACAGTCGTTCTAATAGTTTTGTCATGTTAGAGTAATGTAATGTTTATAAACGATAATTAGAACTAATACTTTTGCATACTTTTTGGCTGAAACAAATATAATAAGGTTATTCACGAAGGGCTGATTAATAGGATATTTGATGAAAAGATTAAAAATAATCTCTGTGCTGCGTGAACACCCTTATATGTTATTTAGTCGCATATTTGATTACTTTTTTCTATCAGCTGTTTTCAATCAGCTTTTCGACAAATTAAATTTTTGGTTACAATTGAAATTATTTTATAATGCCTAAGCAAAGCATAAAAGACGAAATAATCGACTTCAGAGTCCATTTGAGTATTTTGGAAATTGAATCAATTGATATTTATTTTGATTTTATGTTGATATTTATTTTTTCGCACAAAAAAAGCAACATAAACAACAATGCTACCAATATTTAAATATCAAATTTGAGATGCCAGATGCTAAAAATTCCCGTTTTTAGTGTTGTCAGTTGTGGTATTTTCCAACACTACAAACAATAATATACTCTATTAATCACTTCCCAAAGGCAAGGGTTGCTCGAAGTTGATGAAAATATTTCCATATATTTTGTTGTTGGTGAGTTAATCATTTACGCGGTTACACTGTTAATCAGCCCTTCGTGAATAACCTAAATGAGAATTCACCACGGAAAAGGAACTATCGAAAGAAAACTTTTTTAATTTTAACATGAATAATTGGAGATAGTTGAGGAGGAAGCTAGATGGCGTTATGACTTTCTCTATAAGAAGATTGATGAATTCACTAATTATTGAAAATTCTGGAAAATACTAGAAGAGAGAAAAATATGACTGCTGGAGAGTTGAAATTGCCAGAAATAGACGAGCATGGTCACACTTCAAATCTGTTTTATAAGCACGAAAGTAGGCATCGACGAGTAATTGTAAAAGTATTGAATATCGTGTAATTAAGTTTTAAGACGTACAAATAGAGTAATATTGTTACTGTCGTAGATTATATAGAAATGAGTGCTCGCCAGACACGTTTCTTTAAGTGGTGACTTTTGAATGTTGTGCTATTTTTCAACCTAAATTTCAATTTCAAAGTTTCAAATTGAACTTTCCTAATTATATTCCATTATAATTAAACTTAAAAATAAATATATAAGTAGACATCAGTTAATGTGAAGGCATTATTAAACAAAAGAACCAATTCATTTTAAATAGCCCAAATGTCACGTCCCAATGTGCCATATGAATCTGTTACGAATTCGAGACGGATCCGTTTCTGCGGACATTTTGTCCGAAATGGACATCCGTTACGGACTCATAACGAATTCATTTTTTGTACTTTTCGGATCCGTCTCGAAATCGTAACGAACTTCATATTCGAATCCGTTTCGGATAAAATGAATTCAAGACGTATCCGCCGAAACACAATTTCACCAATTCGCTTATTTATGTTTTTACGAACTTGTAACGGGTTCGAGACGGATCCGCAAAAACGCAATTTCACCAATTCGGTTTTTTATGTTTTTACGGACTCGTAACGGGTTCGAAACGAATTCGAGAACTCACATTTCTCCTTTTTATGATTTTACGGACTCGTAACGAGTTCGATACGCACCCGCATCCGCTTTTGTGCACATTGGGGTGTTTCTTGCAACTACAACTAATATAATATAGATTGGAAAATTTATTCGACATTGTAATCCAAAATAACCTAGGGCTTTTACACATTATATGGGGTTTTCCTTAAATATTGTTGGTATTTCAAGTATTATGAACAATAGCATCAGCCTTTCTCAATCTTTTTTATTGTATGCAGTTCACTCAAGATAACATTTCCTAATCTATAATTTTTCATTTTAGTTGGGCAACTCTATAAAGCAAAAATGTCGGTGACTGCTTTCATAAGCGAACGCAAGCGCGAAGTAATGTATAAACTACTAGTTTTTGACTTTGGCGTTCGCGTTGGCTTTTGTGTTTGCGTTCACTTTCGGCAGTTTTAGAATACTACCCTAAGTCTCACGGCGTTGACTTTTAAAACGATCTCAACTTATATACTTTATTGTCTTTATGAAAACATAATTCGCATGGAATCCTGTCTAAATGATGCCGACAGAAATATATTCGGAGTTCGTACCCTCAGGGTAATGGGGAAAATAATGGGTAGCTACCTATTCTTCCATACGAATTGGACCAGTTTATTTTTTCGATTGGACACTCCGTTTCCGAGATATAGAAATTTTTTCTAATTTTTTCATATTTTCGATCCAAAATGGGGATGGGTTACCCTGGTTAACCCATTACCCATCGCCGTGGGTAACTGCACATTATTTTCCCCATTGCGCTGTGGATAATGCGTAATCGTGATGGGCAATACCCTGAGGGTAATGGGTAATCGTGATGGATAATTCCCCATTGTCGTGTGTAGCTATCTATTATTTTTCCCCATACCCTGTGGGTAATGGGTAAACGATCGTTATTCATTCCCCGCGGCAATGATAATGGGTTATCGTGGGTTACAAACGAAATACCGACCCTGGTTATATTATTATACTGTGTTTTGCGTAGTAGAGTCCCTTCGTTTAGCCAGCTATTGTTTTTCGTCTTCGTCACGATACGTGGTCGGCATAGACTCTTTAATAAAAAAAATAAATACATAAAAAGGTTCCGATTGCACCTCATGTTGGGATCGGGGAGAGTTTCTCTCAATCAATGTGCTGTGCGGTTTCTAGTTTTATTGATTGGTGCCTACAGGCTAGAGTTGGGTAGTTCATGAACTACCTAGTCCAATGTGCTGTGCGGTTTCTAGTTTTATTGATTGGTGCCTACAGGCTAGAGTTGGGTAGTTCATGAACTACCTAGTTCATTTAGGGTGACCAGACATCACCCTCATGAATATAATGCACATGTTCGATACGGCGAGTATGTTCGTTATTGTTACGACCGGGCACCTTAAATCAACGAGTTCGAGGACTAGTGAACGAGTTCGACACAAGTCGACTACAGGTTTATACCGATTTCGAACGGTATTTTTAAAACCCTTTTCGTGGCTAAGTACTCGATGGTGTCGCCGTCACTAAGCGAGGTAACCGTCGTCAAAAGAAATGTAATATGGTCAGAGAAGAAATCGAACCCACGTTCTCATGTACAAGAGCTCCACAGACTAATCATTGCAACACCGACGATCTTTAAAATCGTTAATTCTTTAAACGCTGATAAAAAAAAACTACAATGGATCTCAAACAAAATATATATCTAAATTTTTTGAATCATGAAGTTGCTTGTGAGGTCGATTCATTGACAGATTTGATATAGATTAACAGCAATTCGGACGAGTTTTTAAATGGCAGATGAATTTACCCAAAGGCAAACGAATACTCGAGACGGTGGCGGCCTGTAAGATCGAGGTGTGTTTGTTTACGAGAACAAAATGAGATTAACCAAACCAAAATGTCAATATCTGAATATTGTTACCATAAAAGTACTTTACATTTTTGGCTAAAATAAAGTTTCATATACAGAATGTCGAAATAACATTAGAATGGCAACAGACGGTTTGTGATGTATATTGCAGCTTCATTGTCTGCTAATGTTAATTACGCCTAACAATATGCCGTCGTTACCACTTACCAATTCAACACGAATGTCTATTGATGCTGCGAGATCTCACCATAAACCAATCATAAAGTAGACAGTCAAAATTTCTCTCCACTGGACTGTCATTGAATATTGCAATGCACGGGCAGTTTTTTGATAATGTTATCGTATATAACTACACAAATTCAAACCACGTCTAATTAAAATTAAATAAAGTATGTACAAAGTATGAAATAATCAAGATATAATGCGAGAGAGAAATGCGTTTAAGTGAATTGTGTCGATTTTTTGTTTCTCCTTTACGAGGGTTGCCAAATTGCACACTACTTCTGGTCGTCTATTTGTTGATCGTCTTTGATCTCACTACTAACCATGGTAGAATTATCTACCAGGTAGCCGCATTAGAAATTCCGAACTTAAGGTGTGAAAATTTGCTGATTTAATTAAAGTGGCTGCGAAAGTTCGCACAAGACTGAGCAGGGCGAAAAACGTACGAAGCCGAACACAGGAAAAGCTGGATATTGACAAGCTACAAATACCGAAGGCATCAATGTCCTATCGACAAAAGCTCTCTCTTCTGCTAGAGCAGAATACCCCCTCCCGAAGACCCAGATGCGCAGTGGAAGCACATCTCCCATTCTCTGGAAACCGCTGCAAGGACTGAACTTGGCTATAAAAAACCGCAGAATGATAAGCCATGGTAAGACGAAGAATGTCGCATTGCAACTGATGAAAAAGACGCTGCACGTATGGCAACTAAACAGTCAGTTACAACGCGTGCTGCGAGTGAGCTGTACAAGAGGCAAAGAAGGGAGGAAAACCACTATTTAGGCGGAATAAATGGCAGTGGGAGCAGAGAGAGAGTGAAAAAACCGAAATGTGCAGGATGAATGGTGAATCCCGAAAGTTTTTCCAGAGGGTAAGAAAATCGAATAACGGGGCTAATAATGGGCTGCCCTCCAGCAAGGACGAGAATGGGAATCTGGTGACTGATAAGCAGTGTGTGCTCAAACTGTGGAGAGACCACTTTTCAGCACTACTCCACTCAGATTCTTCCACTGAAGATCAGGAGGTAATGATAGTGGAAGATAGTGTAGATTGATCTTGGGATTCCGGCAAAACTGATCCGCCTCTGTAGAATGACGCTGACCAACACCAAATCAGCAGTGATAGTGGGGAAAGACCTCACTGAACCATTATGTACCAAGCGAGACCTGAGACAAGGCGGCACACTTTCGTGCAATCTCTTCAACATCTTAATGTAGATTATAATGAGAAAAGCTGCAGTAAATACGAACAAGACCATTAACACGAAAAGCCATATGTTGCTGGCGTATGCTGACGACATAGACATCATTGGGCGAAATTTGCGAGAGATTACTGGAGTATTTTCAAGAATCGAAAAGGAATCAGCGAAGGTGGGTCTTGCTGTTAATGAGGGCAGCAGAAATTTGAGGGTGTCAACGACTAAAGAAACCTCTCGACTTGGTCCGCACTTGAACGTTGACAACCGATTTAATTTTGAAGTGGTAGATGAATTTGTCTACCTGGAGATAGTGCTTGAAAATAGATGCTATTTTAGACTCAGCAAGCAGTTTAGGAACAAAGCCCTCTCTCGACGGACAAAAGTCCAGCTATATCAGACTTTCATTTTACCTGTCTTGGCATATGACTCCGAAACTTGGGTCATATCGCAAGCGGATGAAAACCACCTGGGATTATACGAGAGAAAATTTCTCCGTAAAATATATGGTCCTGTTAGGGAAAACGGCGAGTACCGACGTCGCTGGAATCCAGAGCTATATAATCTATATTCTGACGTGGACATAGCTAGGCGGATCAAATTAGGCCAATTGCGTTGGCTAGCCATGTTATCAGAATGGAAGAAGATGAGCCAGTGCGAAAGGTTTTCGATAACGTACCCGATGGAAGCAGGAAAAGAGGACGACCAAGACTCCGCTAGAAAGACCAAGCAGAAGAAACCAAGCAAGAAAAGGCGAAAGATAGAGCCAGTTCGAAAAATATGTTGAAATTTGTTTAATTAATATGTGTAAGGCTTCTGACCTCATGAGGTTGTAAAATAGTCAATAAAGGTAAGTAAGATGTGCACAAAATGTGAAACATTTAATCAGCTGGTCGTACTTAATACAACGTCTACGCTTTAAACTGAATCTTATTTTGCCAACAAACCAAAGGAAAGAATCTCACATTAACCACGGAAAAGAAGAAAAAACATCTGGGCTGACGTGTTTATCTGGTAGATAATTCTATCATACTACTAACGATTAAATCGGTGCAGAAATTTTGGTTGCAATTGAGAACAGATGGAGTTACTACGAGATGGTTGTGGAAACGGTTGAATTGATATAAGTGACCGATTTGGATCGAATCTTACTTAGTCTGGTTTCAAATGCCTAAAAGTATACTTCGTCGAGTAATATTTAGTGTTATTTAGTAAACACTTATTGTAAAGTGTAAAGTTTGTACAGTACAAGTCAAATAAAGAGAACTGTTGTACTTATTGTATTTTAAAAGAATCTTGTTTTAACGGGTTTTTCAATAAGAGCGCTACAAGAGTTTTTTTAAATAAAACAAAACCGGTTTTAGATTCCAATGAAATTCTTTATTCCTGTGAAAGTACGTTCGATGCCATTATGTATGGAACTTGATTTCTTTTGCATGGCCACCACGGGCACGCTTGCAGAAGTCCAGACGCTGAACCCAATTTTCGACGGGTTTCAAGCATAGATCGGCCGATACTGCTGCAATTTCACGTTCGATATTCGTACGAAGTTCATCAATCGTCGCTGCCTTGTTGGCATAGACTTGACGTAGCCCCACAGGAAATAATCTAACGACGTCAAATCGCACGACCGAGGCGGCCAATCGACTGGGCCACTTCGTGAGATAACACGTTCACCAAACTTGGTTTCCAATAAATTGATTGTGGCATTCGCTGTGTGGCTTGTGGCGCCGTTCTGTTGGAACCACATGTCCTCCAAGTCCATATTATCCAATTGGGGCCAAAAATATTCGGTTATCATTGAACGGTAGCGATTCGCATTCTCAGTAATGTGCCGGTCTTGATCATCACGGAAGAAGTACGGCAAAATGACGCCGCCGGCCCATTAACCGCACCAAACCGTAATTTTTTCGGGATGCAATGATGACTCATGGATTACGTGTGGATTGCTGTCTGACCAATAACGCATATTTTGCTTATTGACGAAGCCATTCAGCCAGAAATGAGCCTCATCGCTGAAGATGATTTTCCGATGAAAATCCGAATCATTTTCAAGTTGGTGCTCAGTCCAATTCACGATCATACGACGCTTATGGTGGTCAAGCGGCTTTTGTTCTTGCGTCAATTTGATCTTGTAAGGCCAAGATCTTTTCGCAAAATTCGCCACAACGACGTCACAGAGATGCTCAACGCTTAAGAACGACGTGTGAGAGACACATTTGGGCTTTCTTGAACTGAAGCCTCAGCGGCAGCAATATTCTCGACACTACGGGCACTTCTTTGTCTCACTGGCACGGGAACATTTTGTACTGTGCCTGTGGATTCAAATTTTTCCACTAGACGCTCAGTTGTTGATCTGGTAGGACGATTATAAAATAAATAAATGGTTTCCCATTACATCCCATGAAGGGACCGGGGAGAACTTTTCACAATCACTGAGCTGTGCGCTTTCCAGTTTTCACTCACTGATTGGGACCTACAGTTTTACACCGATTCCGAACGGTATTTTGAGAAGCTTTTTCATGGCTATATACTCGATAGTGTCGCCGTCACTATGCGAGGTGACCGCCGCCGAAAGAAGTTTGAAGGTGGTCAGAGCAGGGTTCGAACCCAGGATCTCATGTACAAGAGCCGCGCACATTAACCATTGCACCACCGACGGCCACAACCATTATGATGACCATAAATTGGACGTAGTGCTCTTAAAGTTGAGGCCACTGATCCAAATTTCCAGTAGTAAATTTTAATAATTTCGACTCGTGGTTGGCTCGTATATCTTTTTCCATGATGAAATGGCAAACCTTACTGAAGAGAAATGTCAAAAAAGCGGGAAAAAATATGGCGTCGTTTGCTGTCCCTATCGATGTACTTTTGTAGCGTCTCTGTTGAAAAACCCTTTATTACCGGTAAATAACATAGCACTTAAAATGATAATTAGAAAATACGTAATAATATGGAGAATATCAAAACATTCACAACATTTTATATTTTTTTTCTGTGCATTTTCTTATTGTCTTAATCATTTAAAAAATAAATTTAAAAAATTATAATATACTATATTTAATATCCCGAATTTGATCTAAATTTATACAGTTTGATATGCAGTTGCATATGCATTTTCATGATTCTAATTTGAAATTGCGCATTTTTGTATTTTGGTTTTGGTTTTGTTTGAATACAAAATAGGTGCGAACATTCATTACACATTAGGTCGTGAAAGTTTAAGGGGTATAACGTACTAATAGTATTCACCACTATTGTATTGGGCACAAAGTTGTCTTGATCTATTGGTTGTGTGTGTCCACTTGAATTTTTTTTTTACTATCACATGAAAACAATACAAAATTCATTTATTTCATAGTAAGTGCTTGAGAAGTGTAATTTTTTACGACTGTGAATACAATTAATATTAAAAA
This sequence comes from Phaonia tiefii, assembly GCA_963931995.1. Classification (NCBI taxonomy): domain Eukaryota; kingdom Metazoa; phylum Arthropoda; class Insecta; order Diptera; family Muscidae; genus Phaonia; species Phaonia tiefii. Next base: position 148,542,207 of record OZ008367.1, on the reverse strand, counting down.
GACATATACAATTTTATATAATTTTCAATTTATCACCTGGAGAAGATGGACCCGGACTGTAGCTTAAACTATCAGTTGATGACAATTTGGGCAAGTGGCCTTTTAAAGATGTACGTCGCATGAATTTGAATTCAAAGGCTAAATTAATTAATAAATTCTTTATTTACTTAATTGGGATTTAGCATAAAGTCTGAAGAATTTTTTTCTAAACTAAATTAACAACGGACATACACAATGAATACAAAAAATAAATGATTCAAAAAAATAGGCAATAACGAGCAACATAAGAAAAAATTGTATTTAAAAAATTATTAAAGTGATAAATAATTGTTAATACTGTGTTTAAAACCACTGCTTCCGGATAAGATTTTGTGGCAATTCTGTGTGTCAATTAACATTTGCAATTCTGCCCGTCAATTAACATTTATTTTGTCAAATTCTTAACATAGCGAATATTTTTATGCAACATAAACACAAAAACCCAGTATAATTTTAATCCGCAAACTTGAGAATTAAATTGTACCTATTTATTAGCCAGTTACGTGAACGATTAAATACAATTTTAAATTATAATCAATATTAATATCATCAGTTTGTCTAATTAATACTCAAAGGTTTCGAAAGTAGCTTTAACTCCTTTAACATAACGAAAATCGATAAATCATAAAATCCCTTAAAGATACTTTGTTAATATTGATGAGGTTTTCTCACAATCGTTGAGGTAGAGCTGGCAAATACCAAAACACATTACGATTTTGTGTTTCAGTTAAGTAAGAAGAAAAGAAAAACGATTGCTCTGCATTAAAAAAAGTAAATGTACATTACATTGTAATTTGTTAATCCCCGAAACTCAGATATACCACTCTCATTATAGAAGACAAAGAAAATTGAATCATTGTTATTCAATTATTAGCAATTCCTAATGAAGAGCTTGAATACAACCAATCGGCGTTTAAATGAATAATAAAAAAAGGCGCAACGAGAAGGCAAAGGAGAAAAAGGATATAATTTCTACCCGGGAACAGAAATGTGTATGCTGTTCTTCCTTAGTTATCCCCTTGTTCGCGGGAAATATTTCATTGTGACCGGGAAAAATTTCATTGTGATCGGCATAGATTTACGGCAGTTACCGTGCTGATCAGCCAGACAAACAGACGAACATGGCTCAAAAGTCTTAAAACGTCCCAAAACGAATTTGGTCCAAAGATTACGCGTTTCACTTCTTTCCCTATCAAATGCTATATGTATTCTAGGGTGTACTGAAAACATTTTGTTGGAGCAGGGTCTCAATAGATGAGTATTGAAGAGATGATTGCTGGAACGTTAAAAATTGTTTATACGAGGGTACTTATAGTCCCCTTCCGGCCTTTGATGTTTGGATTCATAGTGTATATTCTGAAAGCTTGCTGGGAAACGTGGGTCTGAAATTGTTAAACGAGACACCAATACCTATCACTTGATACTTGACCCATTGACGCAATCTTCCCCGTTTGGCCACCATGGACGCACTTAGTTCATCCTCCATATGAAAAAGTTATATTAGTTATATTCGAATTCTGAACGTTTTTTGGGAAATTTGAGTCTGAATTTCATAAACTAGACACGAATATCTATCATTTGATACAAGTCCTATTGACTCAACCTCCCCCGTTTGGCCACCATAGACGCACTTTATATATTCGTCGAAGAATATGATATTCTGAAAGTTTTTTTTGGGAAATGTGGGTCTGACATTTTTAAACTAGACAACAATGCCTATTATTTGATACTAGTCCTATTGGCGCAACCTCCCCCGTTTGGCCACCATAGACGCACTTAGTCCGTCCTACATATTAAAGAGTCATATTCGTCGAAGAATATGATATTCTGAAATTTTTTTGCGAAATGTAAGTCTGCAATTATTAAACTAGACACCAATACCTATTTTTTGGTACTAGTCCCATTGACACAACCTTCCCCTTTTGGCCACCACTGACGCACTTAGTCCATTCTCCATATGAAAAGGTTATATTCGTCGAAGAATATGATATTCTAAAAATTATTTGAGGAAACTGGGTTCTAAATTGTTAAACAAGACAACACTACCTAGTATTCGATACTAGTCCCATTGACGCAGCCTTCGCCGTTGGGCCACCATGGACGCACTTAATCCGTTATCCATATGAAAAATTATATTCGTCGAAGATTATGTTATTCTTAAAGTTTTTTGGGAAATATGTGTCTGAAATTATTAAACTAGACACCAATACCTATTATTTGATACTAGACCCACTGGCGCAACCTGCTCCAGATCCTGAATCCTTTAATTAAAACATATTGTTACGAATTTCCTTATTCGTCCTTTTTGCGTTGTTTTATTCCCAATAATAAAACAAGGTTCGTTTTTAATTACGATAATTACAACGGTATCACTTCCTTTTATTTATTTATACAGTACAACAGTTTACTTTATTTATAACACGTTAACAAGTCTTGTATTTTACTATCAATTCGCGTTGCTTACTTTACGGGGTTTAATCACAAACTGAACTCTCCATTCCAAAGACCTCCGCTATTTATACCAACTCACCATACACAAATGAAGGTACAAATATCTAGCGAATTCAAGAACCTTCTAGAAAATAGATGTTGTTGTTGTTGTTTATCTTTGTAGAACATTCTCCTACACAGGAGAATTATCTTTACTGAGGTGAATTCATGCTACTGGTTTAGCGAGCTGGTACGTTGTTACAATGCATACTTTCAGGCGCAGCACTAACCGCCTGTTGTTTACATACTGTTAGTAGAGTCATTAACAGTAAGCAAAAGCTTTTACTTATTCGTAACACTGCCCCCCACTTAAGCCTGTTCGTCCCGAGCAGGCTCAACCCTCCGTTTTCCATACAGAGCTAGTCTTTCCAAATGCACGACTTTCATTTTAGCTCTTGGACTTTGGCTTTTCTGGATTCGATAAACCACGTCATTTATTCGTTTGACAACCTTGTAAGGGCCTTCCCAGTGAGTCTGAAGTTTTGGAGATAAACCCTTCTTGCGCTGTGGGTTGAACAGTAAAACTAGCTGGCCTTCTTGAAATCCTTCTGAATTTGCCGCTCGGTCGTATCTGGCTTTCATTTTGTTACTGACCATTTTTAATTTGTTGCGCACAAATTCATGGAGATCATTAAGATCCCCGTATCATGGTAATTGACATCACTGTTCGCAGGGTCAGACGCTGGTATGGTACCGAACTCCAAATCTCCAGGCAGCTTCAGCTCATTTCCGAAAATTACTTTAGCGGGTGTTCGCGAAGTGGAGTCATGGGTGGCCGTCCTATATGCCAAAAGGAACTTCGGTATGTGTTCATCCCAATCTCTTTGATCCGCGCTGACTACTTTTCTTAGGTATTCTTCAAGAGTTCGGTTGAATCTTTCAACCATTCCGTCAGACTGAGGATGCAATGGTGTTGTTCTTGTTTTCCGAATACCGTATGACTCACACATTTCTTTGAAGATGGTCGATTCAAAATTCCTACCCTGGTCCGAATGGAGCTCCGAGGGGACACCAAAACGGCATATCCAGTTATCCACAAACACTTTAATTATAGTCTTCGCTTCCTGATTTGGAACAGGGTATACTTCGGGCCATTTACTGAAGTAATCCATAACCACTAAGACGTACTGGTTTCCAGAGCTACTGACGGGAAATGGACCAGCCACATCCATAGCTATACGCTCAAAGGGTGCACCTGAGTTGTATTGCTGCATGTGGCCATGACTTCTTCGCGTTGGTCCCTTAGCTGTCATGCATTGGGTGCAATTTGCTATCCAATCGGCTACCGCTTGTTGACAGCCAATCCAGTAGAACCGTTGCTTTAGCTTTTCAATGGTCTTGGTTATTCCTAGATGTCCTCCGCTCGGGCCATTATGGAATTCTGTCATTATCTCTTTTTCCTTGGAGGAAGGTACCACTATTAACTTTTTGACTATTTTAGCATCCTCACTTTCCCATAACCGGTATAGGCAACCATTCAATAACTTTAGGCTGTTCCACTGGGCCCAGTATGCTTTCATCAGGGGGCTCTCTGAGGCGATGTCATTGCGTGTTGGTCTTTCACCATTTTCTTTTGCAGAAATGATTTTTGCCAGTATAGGGTCGCTTCTTTGTGCTGTTGACCAGTCTTCGTTGGATTCTAGTCGAAGCAGACGTACGTCAATGATGTTTTCTTTCACCTCTGCTTTTGAGCAGTGTTTGCATTCCAGCTTGCATGGACGACGTGACAGGGCATCAGCATTACCGTGTTTTCCTCCTTTTCTATGCTCAATGCTGAAGTCATAGCTCTGGAGTCTTTCAATCCAACGAGCAAGTTGGCCTTCGGGGTTCTTAAATTGCAGTAGCCACCTTAGCGCCGCATGATCGGTTCTTAACTGGAAAGGCTGGCCGTACAGATACTTGTGGTAGTGTTTGACACACTCTATGACGGCCAGTAGCTCTCGTCTCGTAACACAGTAATTTTTCTCTGGCTTTGAGAGTATTCTGCTGTAGTACCCAATAACTTTTTCTTGGCCATTGATTTTCTGCGAGAGCACGCCACCTATTCCGTAACCACTCGCGTCAGTATCCAACACGAATTTCTCTCCAGCAACAGGATATGCAAGCAAAGGAGCCGTGCATAAATATTGCTTCAGTTGGTGGAATGACTCTTCTTGTTTTTCGCTCCAACAGTACGGCCGACTTTTCATTGTCAGCTCGTGAAGACTTGCAGCCACTGTGGCGAAACCCGGCACAAACCGTCTGTAGTACGTACATAGTCCTAGGAAACTGCGTAATTCATGGAGATTCTGCGGTCGTGGCCAATCCTTCACTGTCAGGATTTTGTCTTCATCGGTGGAAATGCCATCTGCTGTCACTCGATGTCCCAAGTATTTTACTTCTTTCTGGAACAGAGAACACTTCTTCGGACTGAGTTTCAACCCAGCCGCGGTTATACGTTGAAGGACTTCTTTAAGATTCTTCAGGTGTTCATCGAATGTTTTCCCCATGACAATGATGTCGTCTAGGTACACCAAGCATGTTCGCCAATGAAGTCCTTTCAACACGCACTCCATTAATCGCTCGAAGGTGGCTGGAGCGTTACATAGTCCAAATGGCATTACTTTAAACTGCCAAAGACCATCCCCTACGCTGAATGCAGTTTTCTCCTTATCTTTCTCGCTGATTTCTACTTGCCAATAACCACTTTGCAAGTCCAGCGTGGAGAACCATTTTGTTCCTGACAACGTATCCAATGTGTCATCAATTCTTGGTAGTGGATAACTGTCCTTTTTGGTGACGTCGTTGAGCTTTCTATAATCCACACAAAATCGGGTACTTCCATCTTTCTTCTTAACTAGTACCACCGGCGAGCTCCATGGACTTGAAGAAGGTTCGATTACACCATCCTTCTGCATTTCAGCTACCAGTTTCTTTACCTCATCTCTTTTTGCAAGTGGAAGGCTTCTGGGCGCCTGTTTTATTGGTCTCGCTTCCCCTGTATTGATGTCATGCTTTACCATTGATGTTCTACCTTGGCATTCTTTTTTCAGGGCGAAGGCAGACGCATGCTTCCACAGTATTTGCTTTGCTTTGTTCCTATCAGAAGGCTTTAGTTCTCGCACCCACTCACTGAGATGCGACTCCAGCACTTTCTGCTCCTTTTCTGATAGTTTGCTGCAGTCAGAATTAACTTCACAGTTGATGACCGCCTCGACTGGTGTACATTCTGCAATTTCTGTGCGGTCGCCGATCACCTCCTCGTTGTTGGACAAATTTAGAACTCGTACAGGCAAGTATCCTTCATTATTAGTTCTTACTAGAGCTTTGGCAGTGATGATGTTATAGTTGTTTATACTTGCCGGTTCAACTACCCACAAACCGCCGATCTCACAATCTCCCTCCATTCGGGCCCATACTATGGTTTCTGAGTTTGGTGGCAATTTTACATCTTTGTAAGCGATCAGCCTTTTAATCTGTGTTGTATTGTCGTATCCCACATTGAGAGGAATTTCCACATTAGCCCACGTCAAAATTTGCTGCCCCATATCTAACTTGAGGCCTTGGGCAATCATAAAATCTGCGCCAATTATCACTTCATCTACAATGTCGGCGACAATAAACACGTGTTCGATGCTCATGTTGGCAATGGCTAACTTCAATTTAACTTTACCATGTACAGTTGCTGGTTCACCCGTTGCTGTGCGGAGTCTTACACCATGTAACGATTCTATTGGTCCATTTATCAAATCAGATCTGATGATAGATTGTGACGCGCCTGTGTCCATAGTCAATATGCGCTTCCGACCACCGATAGCTCCGTAGACAGTGAGGTTGTTGTTTTTCTGTTGTATTATTGAGATGGAGATCGTGGAGCCCTCGGTTGTGGGAGCTAGTCCATGCCCCTCTGGGCTAGCTCGTTTTAGTTTAACGGAGATTCATTTTGTGTAGTAAAATTTACCCGTTTATTGCCACGTTGGGGTGAGCTCGATCTTGATCGTTTTCGTGGCTCTCTGCAGTTTCGTGAAATATGACCAGGTTTGTCGCAATTGTAGCACTTTGGTCTGGACTTACTTCCGCCTGGTAACGCCTTGCTGAGGGTTTGGGTGATTTCTTTAAGATCGTTTATGGCACCCTTCAAATCTCCTGCCTCCGACTCCATTTCAATTTTTCTAACTCTTTGTATTTGAGGCTTGGACACAAATTTTGCTGTTTCCTGTGCCAATGCGAACGAAACAGTTTCGGCGAATGTAGCTTTTTGTGTGGCACAAGTCACGTATTTTATGTCAGGATCACGGATGCCGTTGACGAATGCTTCAATCTTAAATTGATCCAAGAATGGGTGGGACTCACCAGGATAAGTCATCAACACCAAACGTTCCACCTCGGTTGCGAAGTCCTGAAGCGTTTCATTATGCTTTTGCACTCGGCCTCTCAATTCCATGCGATATAAATCCTTCTTGTGATCGCCACCATACTTGCGTTGTAACGCAGCCAGTATATCCTCGTAGTTGTTTCTGGCACTGACGGGAATGCTCTGAAGGACTTCTGCTGCGTTGCCTTTCAGTGCTAAAATTAGCTCAACGGCTTTGTCGTTGCTGTTCCACAAGTTCTTAATTGCGACCATTTCGAATTGGAATTTAAAAACATCGAAAGGTGTAGAGCCATCGAAACTGGGAGCTTTCAATCTACTAGAGCCTTCAGAAATTACTCGCACTGGCCCTTCTTGCAACTGGATTTCATTCATCTTTCTTTCCAGTTCGGCGAATCTTTCCTCCACATCCTGTTCGACCTGTTCGATCTTCTGCTGAAATTCCTCGAATTTCTGTTCGACCTTTCCGAATTGATCATTAACCTGTATCTCCATGTTATTCATAGCTTCTGAAATTTCATGTAGCTTGTCATTTGTGGCGTTTGATGTTTCCTGCATAATTCTAGAATTCTCGCCAAATTTCTCGTTCATAATTCTAGAATTTTCACCAAATTTCTCGTTCATAATTCTAGAATTCTCGCCAAGTTGCGTGTTAATTATTCGAGAGTTTTCGTCTAATTTTGAAAACTTTTCCATCATGGCTGCAAACATCGTAGAAATATCCATATTACCAGTTGCTTCCTTCGCAGATACCTCCATTTCTTCTTTACACTCAAACTGGTATGTATCAATGTCAATGTTTCGGCGCTTGAATTCTTCTATTAATCGCCTCTGCAGCTCTACCTTATTACCAGCTGTCGGTTGATCCAATTTACTCAACTCCTTTTTCAGTTGTTCAACTTTGAGTTCTTCAAACTTCATCGTTGTCCTTAATTCGTAATTTCACTTCTGACACCAATGTTACGAATTTCCTTATTCGTCCTTTTTGCGTTGTTTTATTCCCAATAATAAAACAAGGTTCGTTTTTAATTACGATAATTACAACGGTATCACTTCCTTTTATTTATTTATACAGTACAACAGTTTACTTTATTTATAACACGTTAACAAGTCTTGTATTTTACTATCAATTCGCGTTGCTTACTTTACGGGGTTTAATCACAAACTGAACTCTCCATTCCAAAGACCTCCGCTATTTATACCAACTCACCATACACAAATGAAGGTACAAATATCTAGCGAATTCAAGAACCTTCTAGAAAATAGATGTTGTTGTTGTTGTTTATCTTTGTAGAACATTCTCCTACACAGGAGAATTATCTTTACTGAGGTGAATTCATGCTACTGGTTTAGCGAGCTGGTACGTTGTTACAATGCATACTTTCAGGCGCAGCACTAACCGCCTGTTGTTTACATACTGTTAGTAGAGTCATTAACAGTAAGCAAAAGCTTTTACTTATTCGTAACAATATATTTGCCTATATTGTGAAATAGTATATAAGTATATTGCAGTCTTACAGCTTGCATAAAACTTCTGGCATAAGAAGTTTATTGTGTTTTCTACCTAATTTAATAATATAACTTTAAAATCCCTTTTAGATTTGTAAAAATAATGATTTTGTATATAATCCATATATAGTTGCTGTTTAACATAGGTCTGTTAGTCTGTTAACTAGTTAACAGATCGCTGTCAATTGCCAAATAACTCTGAAAGTTATATTCGAATTTATCTTCACATACATTGTCAGTACTTTACATTGTATAAAAAAATTACAGCAGACAGTTGTCCGAGGCCTTCGGCCACGGACTGTCCCTGCGGGCTGTGTCAGAGACACGGCCATTAAGTTTAACGTAGAATACGCCATCCGTTAAGACAGAAAACATATGTATATAACAATAAATTCATTTGCTTATATTATTTATCATTAAAAAAGCTTTATTACGTTAGCTTACTGTTTGTTTCACTTTTTACTAGATACATGTTGCCAAGCAACATTAGCTTGCTGTTCGTTTCACTTTTTACTAGATACATGTTCCTAAGCAATGTTGAGCAACCAAAAACACTCAACCAAACACCACACATATGTTTGAGTGTATGTGTTTAAACAATTTTCATTTGAGAAATTAAAATACTAGAAATATATCAACCAATATGAAATGTATATCAAACGAAAGATAACATCTTCAGTTACCTACAAACAAAATTTTAAAAAAATTCATCTAGCCGTTTCCTCAAATTCAATGAAATAAAGATTACAACAATAAAAACCTGACATGACTCCTCATACCGTAAGGTAAGACGTATTCTACGTCAAAATTTAAGTTCCTGTAATCGGTCTTCAATACACAACTTATGAAATTCCACCCTGATGTATCTCCCATCCCTAAGGTTGAGGATATAAATAACAATTAGTAAATTTGTAATAATATTTTATGACTGTGTTAATTTTAGTATTTAATTATTTTTTGTTTTATTTTAATTAAAACTCTACTATAATAAAAAATATGGATTACAAAATTAATTTCGTGTTAAATAAAATCTTTTATATCAGTTGCTGTACTAGCTATTTAGCTAGCCTAATAAAGAACCAACGAAGTAGAGTTCCAATTCAAGCCACTGTAATGACTGTACTACGATTATACTGACGAGGGTGATTATAGGCCCTTCCAATGCTATCCCCATGTTAAATTTGCCAATCAAACGCATTGGTAGGAGATTGACGAGTAAGTAGTTCTGGTTCTTCTCGGCTAACGAAATAAGTATTTCGGCACTACTTACCCGAACAGGCGGGTAGTAAATGGAAGTATCATTCAAATCACATAAAGAACGAATGAGAGAGTTTAATAGGCATTATGCAGTTATGCGATTACATCATTCATTCTTCAAATCAAATTGGAGCGAACAAAATGAAAGAGTGGGGAAGAGAGAGAGAGAGAGAAATTGATGGTAGGGAGGAGGGAAATTATAAGTACACCAACCAATCGCACAAACACACGCACTCGCAGCTTCTCAGTGTTTCTTCAACGACCCCGAGAAAACAATAAAAAAAAAAACAAAGGGTTCATTGTATGTGTGTGTGCGTTTGTGTGAGTACTAAGTGCCTCCAACGAAATGAGAAAAAGTGGTAATAGCAGCATACAAAAAAATCACTACATGAAATTATACAAAAACAAATAAGAAAATAGCACGTTTGTTCTCCATGGCGAGTGTACCCAATATTCACCCCAACTTCTGACTCACGAACTTCTCCTTCACCTAAACCTGCTAAAGTTGGTCGAAAGTGCGAATGTTAGTTCTGTTGGCTGTTCTACTGATGGCCAAAAGCATTTTTTTTTTGCCAGTTAACATGTAAATTGCAACAGCAAATTTAATAAATGATGATGGATGGGGGAATAACAGACATAAGGGATAAGAGAACCAAGCCGTGCGAAATATTTCGGCGGCATTAAAAAGTGTGCAAAAGGTACAATATCAAGGTAAAACTCTTCCATAAGAACCACTCTAAAGTTTAATGCAGCCTTTCGAACGCACAAATTTTGTGAAAATTTTAAACAGATAAAGTTTTCTATAATCTCTTTTGATTAAAATCAAATTATAAAACAATTTCAGAGCATAAACTTTGTAAACTCTTCCCCCAGAGGCACTTTACTATAAAATGCTTTACATGATGCGTTTAACTAACATTTATACTAAAATAACTGAGAATGCGAACGACAAGTTTGTGGTGGATTTTGCAGCTTGATTGTCTAATGTTAATTACGCCTAAAAGTATGCCCTCGTTGTAAATTGAAAAGCTACCTCATACCAACTCCCCACCAATGTTTTGATAATACCATAAGAACAATCTGAAACAATCGATAACAAATGTCGTCTCACCAGTTATCATTCATTAACTCGATATCGAACTTTCGAGAACGGGCAGAGTTATTAGGAAATGGTTCTGGAAACGTCTGAAGCCGATTTGAAGCGAAACTAAACCCAGTATTATTTCAAACGCCAACATTTTTATTGTGTAAAGCCTCATCGTAAAGTGTCAAGTTTGTACTGTATAAGCAAAATAAAGAAAAATGTTGTTATCGTAATTTAAAAAGAACCTTGTTTTATTAACAGAAAATAAAACAGCGCTGTAAAGGACAATTGGAAAATTCGTAACAATATGAAGGGTGGCCGTCGTATGCGCGGTTCTTATACATGAGAACGATCGCTCCTCGGACCACCTCACATTTCTTTCTACGACGGTCGCCTCGCTTACAATACCGAGTAATTTGCCATGAAAGAGCTTCTCAAAAACCGTTCGAAATCGTTGTAAAACTGTTGTTCCCAATCAGACAATTGTGAGAATTTCCCCCACAATCCCTTCATGGGATGTAATGGGGGAATGTTCATCATTTTTGATGAAGGTTTTTACAGACGTCAAATTCTATTCCAACAATACCTTTAATTCCAGTTTACCCAATTGCACAGGAAAACAGATTACAAAGCCACTATTACACAGCAACTTTTATAAAAGTTCAGTTCCGACGTTACTGCGTAACGCCGCTAATTTCAATTTAGTCGACTTTAAACTCAGCTGTCAAAATAAAAACATAACTACTACTACGGCACAACTACTAAGAGCACCCATATTATACGATTGAATAGTGAATAGACAGTCATAGCATATTTGACTGACTGCCTGTCAGATAAGGTTAAGCAGAGATTTATAGCGTCTGAAGTGAAATGTTTTCTCCATGATGCAGATAAACACTAACAGCAAACACCCTGACTGACACCCTCCCATCATTCGAATCATCACCATCATCGCGCCACTTTTGCAATTCGAATTTAGAACATAAAATGACATTTGCATTGAAATGAAAATGGAAATGGAAAATGCATGAGTAAAACTGAGGGATGAGAAATACTGGCAGCAAAAAGCTATGGGCTGTTAAATATTCATTGATTTTTAATTAAATTTTATAGTTCAGTTCCTTTTTTCTCTGTCTTCGTAGCGATTTTCAATTTAAGTGAGTATGTGAGTAATATAAATGAAATTGGTTTAGTAAGCATGCAGCGACTTTTGTAGGACCTATTTAATACGATTTATTGGCAAAGATTAGTTTTATTACTTGATAGTTTTTAGAATACATATTCAAACAGAAATAAATTTCATTTCAAATACACATCAAGCCAAGGTTACACTATCAGATAAAATGGAACGATTTGGGGAGAAAAAAATTTAATGGAAATCTCTTTAACTTGAAAGAAACCGTATCCCTATTTTGTATTAGAGCTGCACAATCGGTTTTAGAGAATGCAAAAAAAACTGCTTTACATATCGTCTAAATTAGTCGGGAATAATTCTAACGATTCCATACAGTGCTTCAAGCTGAAGTCACAATTTTCGGAACGTAGGTCGTCTTTCAAAATTATTGCACCGGATGATCTATTTGTCAAACTGGTGGATTCGGAATTTTGGCCTCACAGAACATTCGTAAGGGAATTTGAGTATCGGGATAATGGTAGGCGTGATAATTTTGCTAGATTACCGTCTGGAGATAAGCCAGCTCCAAAAAACTAATTGGGAGTTTGAATTTGGCGTATCAGAATGTTCGCGGTTTGAATACTAAATTGTCCAGATTATTTGTTGATAGCTTTGGTTTTGAGTTTGATGTCATTGCATTTTCTGAGACATGGCTTAAACCTAATGTTTTTAATTCTGAGTTGTTCTGCGATAAGTACGTAGTTTATAGAAAAGATCGTGTTGGTAAAATTGGTGGTGGTGTTTTAATCTCAATTGAGAATTCTTTATCTTCTGAGTTGGTTACAGTTGATGACATTGGCGATCTTGAGTTTCTTGTGGTGTCCATTAATTTAGGCGATTTGAAATTGTTTGTCACGTGTTCCTATATTCCGCCATCTTCATGCTTTGAGGTATATCAAGTGCATATTGACGCTATTGCAAAAGTTATTGCGTTAGCCAGTAGAAAGGACCGTATTTTAGTATTGGGTGACTTTAACTTGCCGTCTGTGACATGGGTGTCTTTACCCGATACTAATTCTCTGACTCCATTGACACCATATGATTGGTCATCTGATTTTGTTACGCATATTTCCGAACTTGGGTTGATTCAATTGAACGACATTCCCAATTCTATGAATCGAGTCCTTGATCTAGTTTTAGTGGATGATTCTAACAACTTTGATATTTCTCGAATTGATCCGTTAATTTCTCCTGAGGATAGTTACCATCCAACGCTGGGAATTAATTATACATATGATACCATGCAGGTTGGTTGCAATTGCTCTGTGTCCTATGTTGGCCTATGCTTTTCGCGTGCGAACTTTATACTTTTGAATAATCTTATCTTTGATACCGACTGGCATAGTATATGTCAGTGTGATAATTCTTTTGAATTTGAAATCGCCCTGGATGATTTCTATAATATTATTAATGGCTATATTTCTAAGTCTGTACCCAAGAGGCCAATAAGGGGTAATACTGGTCCCCCATGGTCCTCAAGGGCTCTAAATAGTCTCAAGAATGTAAGGAATAGATGTTCGAACAAGTATAAAAAATCTGGACTGCTAGCAGACTATGCTAGGTATATTGTTGCTAGGAGTAGATACAACTCTAAATCTCGTGAGAGTTACAGATTATATTTGGATAGGTTGAAGGCTAATTTTAAACGGAACCCCAAATCATTCTTTAGATTTGTTAACTTGAAGCGTAATTCGTCTTCCACACCTTGTAGGATCAAAATGAACGGTATTGAATATTCAGATGAAGAGTCTATTGCTAATTGTTTCGCCGATTTTTTCGCATCTATTTATTCCACCCGAGCCTATGATGTTTCCAAATCATACCCGTACACTGTCCGCTCTACCATTCCGTTTGATGCACCTGTCGTAAATTCTTCGTGGTTGCTAGATAACTTAATCAGCTTGAAAGCCTCGAATAAAGCTGGTCCTGATGGTATCCCGGACTCAATGTTGAAATACTGCTCGAATTCTCTCAGCTTACCGTTGACTCTCTTATTTAACGCTTCGTTGAAGTTCGGCCATTTTCCTGCAAAGTGGAAGAGCTCTTATATAATCCCTCTCCACAAATCTGGTAGTTTAGTAAATGTTGCAAATTATAGGGGAATTGCAAAATTGAGTGCCATTCCTAAACTTTTTGAGAAGTTAGTCACAGAGGTAATTTCTCATCAGGTTTCCTCTACTTTAGATCCATGTCAACATGGCTTTCGGAAGGGTCGTTCCACCGTGACTAATTTGCTTCAGTTTTCCTCTTCTATTATTGACGGCTTTATTAATGGAGATCAAACTGATGTGATTTTTACCGATTTTAGTAAGGCTTTTGATAAAGTTAACCACAATTTGTTATTATATAAATTAGGGGCAATGGGTTTTAATTGTAACATGCTGAATTGGATTAGTTCTTATTTAATGAACAGAGAACAGATGGTATCATTTGGTCGATCATTCTCAAGATCTATTTTTGTGTCATCTGGGGTGCCTCAGGGCAGTCATCTTGGGCCGGTTCTATTTTTGTTATTCATTAACGACTTACCCGCCTCCATAATGCACTCTAAATTGTTAATGTACGCTGATGACGTGAAGATCTATTTTTCTTACAAGGATCCTTGTCAATATACTTTACTTCAGAGGGATTTGTCTACTTTCCAGACGTGGTGCGAGACCAATTTGATGGAGCTTAATTTTACGAAATGTAAGCATATGCTGTTCTCTAGGTCATCATTATTTTCGGCAAAATACATTTTAGGTGGCAATGTTCTTGAATCGGTGGATTCATTTGTTGATCTTGGTGTTCTCTTGGACAGAAAATTGAATTTCAACTCCCACATAATTACGATGGTGAACAAGGCTTATGGCGTTCTGAACTTTATTAAACGTTGGGCAAAGGAATTTTCAGATCCCTACGTTACGAAAAATCTTTTTACTTCACTAGTCCGCCCTATTCTCGAATATGGACAAGTTGTTTGGGACCCCCAGTACAATTTGTATGTTAATATGATTGAATCGGTCCAGAAACAGTTTCTCATTTTTTGTCTGAGAAATCTTCAATGGAACCCGAACCATAATCTTCCTTCGTATAGCAGTAGACTAGCATTGATCAGATTGCCGACTCTTAGTAGTAGACGTACCATGATAAACTCTATTACAGTTTTGAAGATAATTGATGGATGTATATGTTCTGAATTTCTGTTATCTAAGATTTTCATAAATGTCCCATTGAGACCCACGAGGTACTATAAACTCGTAAACATCGAGTTTCAGCGTTCGAATTATGCGTCCTTTGATCCAGTTAGGAGAATGTGTCGTGACTTTAATGAGCTATATCAGTTTATTGATTTCACAGGTAGTTGGGAAACGACAAAGTCAAGCATAATTTGTCATTTGAACCGATTGCATTAGTGCTGTATATTCGTTGACGTACATATGTAAATTTAATTTACTTTATCCTTACTATCTGGTCTGATTTATGATTTGGTTTTCGTTTTGCTCGTAATTATTATATATTGAAGTATCTTATGTTAATATCTCGTGATGTGCTTTTATACTTATTTATGTTAGTGTAATACCAACTGGTGAAGAATTTCTGTAGTTGGTTGTAACGTGTGAACTTATAATCCTTGCTCTCCCGTTATAGACCGGTCTATAATGTGTACGCTGTCCTCACGTTATGGGGACGTGGCCCTCTCGGTCGGTAGGGGCGGGTAAGAGTGGCGGCGATAGGTTCGCCCGATTTAAAAAAAAAAAAAAAAAAAAAAAAAAAAAAAAAAGTAACTTACAACACACAACTGTTAAAAAATCAAAATCAGTCTGTTCTGATATCACGACGACTTTAAACCACGAACGATTTTAAGATCACGCCGGTGATTTGTAGGTGTTCTGAAAATCACGTGATTTTATATTTTTCGGCGTTATTTTATGTTTTTGAAATCACCCAGCGAACAGCTGATTTTGTTGTGTGCTTTGCTTTCTTTCTTATTCCCTTTGCTTCCCACCACATGTTTGTGGTCATATTTAATAAAAATTGGTGAATTTGTGAAAGATATTGGAAAAGAACGAAAGATAACAAAAACCAAAGCTGCCACGTCGAAATTAGTCATATAATGCAAACAGAAGTTAGTCATTTAATTATGCTACTCCAACATTTTGTGGCTCTGGCAACTATATTTTCATTATCGAAAAGTAAATCATGGGACTGGCAAAGAAGACCAAATTCACGAAAAGCAGAAGAGTAATGATGAACAACTGTGAACCAAAATAAACATCATTTTTAGAAATTGTGAAATTTATGTGTTTTTCTATTAAAATAAGTTATTTTAATACTAAAAAAGAAAAATAACATTTCAAATTATGTTTTCTAATAATTTATTAAAACATTTACAATAAATTTTTTGCATAAAACAAGCAAGTGATCTGTGTTCACCCTCATTTTCCTGAGCGATTTTATATCACGTGATTTGCAAAATCGATTCTTGCACAACACCATTCCGGTGATTTAAAATCATGTCGACGTGAAGTGATATCAGAACAGACCTGAATATAAGGTAAAATAGCCAGGAAATAATAGTGTTTATTCCCATTGTCTTTGATTTTATTTGTCTCATTCCAAATGCATCCCGGATCGAACCATATTTTCAGGAAATTCAATAAATGAAAGAAAATTTAAAATTTAAATTTGTTTCCAAATAGTTCTCCTGTTTACAATATTACATTCGCTGGCCGCAAATGCAAATTTTGACATATCAAACGATTTATCTAATGTGTAACAAGAGCTTTAAGTGTACCAGAAGAACTGTAGTTAAAAACAGGTACCAGTAAACACCAATTCAGTCCGGTCATTTGACATATACATACATACCCTAACCCCAAGTCATCCTTTACGTCGTTATTCACATCGATTAAAACTACGATATCACTGGCGAATATTATTCACAGCTGTTGAACAAATTCGACATTGATTTGAAGCAAAAACGACCCCATTTGGCGAAGAAAAATATGTTCTTCCACCTTGACAATAATCCAGCACAAAGGTGTGTAGTCGGCATTTAAAAATCGATAAAGTGGACGACGAATTGCAACGTTGTTCACCATATTCTCCAACTTTAAGCCGCAGTGAATACTGTCTATTTCCAAACTTGAAGAAATGTCTTGGCAGTAAGAGATTTCAGTCGAACAAACACGTCATCACTGAAACAAACACCCATTTTGAAGACCTTGAGAAAAGCTATTATTTGGAAGTAATACAAAAATTGGAAAAACGCTGGACTAAATCTATCAAGCTAAAAGGAGGCTATGTGGAGAAATAAAACTTTTTTTTTGCCGACAAATATCTTTTATTCAAAAAGTTCCGAAGTTCTCAAAATGCCCTCATAGGTCCTCAAATTCCAAATTGAATTTGGATCTATTGCATTTTTTGGAATGTATTATGTCTACCAGCAAGTTTTTAATTACAAAGTATTATTTGACAGAACATTGCCCCCATTACCAAATACAGCATCGATCAACCGGCGGCCGCCCAAGATTTGTATGGGTAGTGGCGAAAATACCCATTTACCTTAGCAGACTGGTATTTGACGAAATATTACATAATTCCAAATTTCAGAAGGATACAAGACAGATTGGTTGCAGTTATAGTGTCGACCAACCAGCCGGCCTTTGAATTGTGATTTAATTTAATGACCAATTTTGTTAGTATTAGTTTATGTATGAGATATTCATACTACAAGCTTACAAGGTCAGGTTGGTGTTTGTTGGAATAATAGACAATTCAGTTAAGCACACTCACTGACATGACTAGTTTCGAACTCCGTGACAAGTTCATCAGATGCCTTACTACTGTGCCTGAATTGATACCATCGGCTGATCATCAATCGTATATATACAAACTGAGTTATGCTATTTACATATGCGAATTAGTATCGATCGAAGATCCCCAAGTATCAACACACACTGAAAGGCTCATAATTCCAACACAAGAACAGACGACGTTTTTCCCCACCATGATCTTCTTTTCTCATATCACATTCTTGGCAGTGCTTTGAGGTGACTTTTTATTAAGTATACATATAACAGAGTTGAATTTATCTGTGGTATAGATTTTTTGATGACCAAGCTAGTGTCAGTTATGTTTTTGAATTTGAATTCTCACAACTTTTGAATGGAAGGTATCAAAATTGGTCAGTCAAAATCACCCTTGTTATAGTGGGAGACTGGTGTCTTCCGAAATATAGCTTAATACCGAATTTTTTCAACTCCGGAGTTATAGTGTCGGTGGTCGTCGGCGGAGTATCTCTTGTACATAAGAACATTTCTTCATCGGCGGTCGCCTCATTATGTCATGAGAAAGCTTCTCAAAGAACCGTTCGGAACCGGTTTAAACTGTAAGACACAGTCAGAAAGTGTAAAAACTTGCAAGCGCACATCTCACTGATTTCCATAAGTTCTCCACTATCCCTTCATGGGAGGTAATGGGAAAACATACATATTTATTTATCTATAGTATCGACACGCTTGGCGTCCACCCAGCATTTGATTCGCCAATATTTTCCAATTAATTAAACATTTTCAGAAAGTTAACCAAAACCTGAGTTGAAGCTAATCAGATACAAAACAAAAATTAAGGAAGATGTGTGGGTTTAAATGGAAGGTACCCATTTTCAACCCAAAATTTTGTTTGGATAAATAATAATCACTGGGAAAATTGCATTGTGGTCGATAAAGATTTACGGCAGTTATCGTTTTGATCAGCGATCCAGACAAACTCAATCGTTTTAAGAAGTCCTAAAACGAATTTGGTCCAAAGACACCTAGGATATAATATGACTCCTATGCGTTACATCTTTCCCTGTATCAAATTATATATACCCCTATCCGTATGGGTGAGGGTATTAAAAAACTGGTATCCCATTACATGCCATGAAGGGATTGGGGAGAGCTTCTCACAACCAGTGAGCTGTGCGCTTTCTAGTTTTACACTCAGTGAGTGGGACCTACGGTTTTACACCGGTTTCGAACGGTATTTTGAATAGCTTTTTCAAGGCTAAGTACTCGATAGTGTCGCCTTCACTAAGCGAGCTGACCGTCGTCGAAAGAAATGTAAGGTGGTCAGAGCAGGGTTGCACTTTTGTGTACACTTGTACTTTTGTGTAAACATTTTCAAAAATTGTTTAGTAAACAAATTTAATTATTGAGCAATTCATGTTTCAACATTTTCACAGGTTGAATTTTTCTTTACTCAGAATTTTTCCATGTTTCCTATTGTTTGTATCATAGAGTAATTCATATATCTAGAGCTAACATTTCTCTCAGCATGTTTATGGCATTTGGCTTGGTGTGATATGAACGTTGTATGTTGAAAATAATTCATTTAATAATACCAGATAGAGGCAATGGTTCAAAACAATCGACCAGAAAACAAAAACGGTATTTCGGTTTGGGTGTTAAAATTATTGTGTTAAATTCAACACAAATGTATACTAACAATAAAATATAACAAAAAAGTCAAAAATACGTTTAAATTTCACAATATGCAACCAAAACGACATGAAAAATTTAAGACAACTGTTCTTGTAACTCCACCTGGTGTAAGCCAAACAGCTCTCTATCACTACATCGACCTCACCACGAAGAGTGTGAAAGAAAACTACATATGAGACCACTTTTCTCTCATGAGCGTTTAAAAAAATTTGTGTTTTGATGAATGCATGTGTCGGTAGATGTCTCTAAAAGCGGTAAAAAAATTTCTTATTTTGACGATTGGAAGCTCCGCATCTGAGTTATGCGCTTATTTATATTTTATGTTTTCTTCAAGAAAAAAATTACACAATATTTGAGATATCACTTTCTTCAAACCAAATTCAAATTTTCCTTTTTTAATTTTGTTCATATGCGACAATTTCCAAAAATCTGTACACAGGTAAAAACGCCAGAATAAAAATAAGAATTATTAATTTGGTCTAATTTTAACATCTTTGCTTTTAGTTTGCAGTGACTTAGATCCGCTCCCGATACAAAAACTGACTCGCAAGCCAGAAGACAAAGTTGAATGTACCTTTATCTAGAGTTATTGAGCACAACTGCTTCCGAGGCAAAATATAAGGTTGAATCTGCTCTCTGCTCACGAGCCGGCTTCCAATACTTTGGCTCCCGAGCAAGCCAATACCAACCCTTGACTTTCTCACATTATACATATCCAGTGGAGTAAGTAAGGTCGTTCCTAATCTCACCAGCCCCATGGTTCCCTAGAATATTCCTGTGTCTCGGCACCTATATTTGGTGGATATCAAACTGCTTGGCCATCTCATTTAGAGATGTTCGACAATTGTCTGGTAGACTTTGACCAAGGTCTAGACTTATATCTTTCGAAAAGATTACGAATTGTACCTTGTCATCTAGTTTGGAAGTATCAGTGTAGAAGCCTAAATAATGTATATTACCTGTTGTGCTTCCCTGCCAGTCCTGTCTGTCTGGCAAAGAAGAGAGATTATCTCAAAGGTAGACTTTAGTACCATGTAACCTACTTCTAATGTGGATTGCCGCAGATCCCTTAATATCGTCCTGCGACCATAAGGGCTGATGAACTATTGCGAAGAATGCCGTAGGCAGTTTGCAGATATTGCAATGAATTGCCTGTCCAGCAAACCTCATGGTAACAGGTGAAGGATAGCCTCCCAAACCATAGGAAGGTTTTGTGGGAAGGGCAATCGTGATACACACAATTGCCATTCTCTGGACCTTTGGTCACAGACCTAGGTAAGTGGATGTTTCCAGCGCCGGCCACAAAATGGCAATGGCGGACAGAAAACGAATGTATATATTCAGTAAACTATTTTCGAGGTTAGGCCCCATTGTCCTACGATGGCCTTTTTAAAGGAATATAGGGCCACTGTGGCTTTACTGATCCTATCTGTGTATAGTGTTGTGGCCTTCGGTGGTGCAATGGTAGTGTGCGCGGTTCGATCCCTACTCTGGCCACCTTAAATTTCTTTCGACGGCGGTCACCACGCTTAGTGACGGCGACACTATCGAGTATTTAGCCATGAATAAGCTTCTCAACATACCTTTCGGAACCGGAGTAAAACTGTAGGTCCCAATCCGTGAGTGTAAAACTAGAACGCGCACAGCTCACTGGTTGTAGGAAGCTCTCACTAATCCCCTCGTGGGATGTAATGGGAAACCATTTTTTTTTTTATCTGTGTATAGTGTAAGGCTTGGAGAAGATTTTTCTGTCGAGAATTACACATAAATATTTTGCATTATCCTTTAGGACAATTTCTATACAACCTAGAGACAATGGCTTCTGGTTTCTGGATAAGATTACAAGATAGGATTTCTTCGAATTTACCTCCAACGTATTTTTCGTGATCTTTTTCTCTTGATAAAGACTTGGTGCACATCTCTGCATGTGGAAGGATAGTTTCACTCTTCTGAAATTGCCTGGGCGTCAGCATATACCACGACTTGGAACCTGATACCAACTGTTACATCAAAATACTCTAAATAAAGTAAATGGTTTCCCATTACATCCCATTAATGAATTGGGGAGAGCTTCTCTAGTTTTATACTCACTGATTGGGACCTACAGCTTTTACACCGAATCCGAACAGTATTTTGAGAAGGTTTTTCATGGCTAAATACTCGATAGTGTCGCCGCCACTATGCGAGGTGACCGCCGCCGAAAAAAATTTAAGGTAGTCATAGCAGGGAACGAACCCAGGATCTTATGTACAAGAGACGCGCACACTAACCATTGCACCACCGACGGCCACACACAAAATACTATCTAGTGCTAAATTTCAAAAAAGTGTAGATGAGACTGCCCCTTTGGGGGTTCCTCTATTCATATTTCTAGTTAGGTGTTGAGGCCCAAGGACTAAGTAATGCGCCAACGCAAATTAAGGATCCCCTGGTCAGCAGATAGTGTCGATAGAACAGATTTTATAGAATAAAACAACCTCCTATATGGAGAAAATCAACAAGAGTGAACTACCTCAGATATATATGGATTTATCTATGAAGTTCACAAAAGGATGTAGTGCGGTTTCCGTAGATTTTCCCTTGTTGTATTACGAGAAATCACTTTTAGGGATCAAGAAGAAATCAGCGAAACTACCAGAGATTCAACTCTACTGGAAGATAATGTCAATGGATAAGAGCATCCATCTGGAATGAAAATGAAGTATTGTATTCTCAAATAGATATTAGATCGAGGGTTCCAATCATTTTGAGAGATACACCTATCTCTCAAGCAACACAAATCCAACTGTATCAGAATTTTATTTCGCCTGTTTTGGTAATGGCGCAGAAAACTGCAAATAATATGACGTTTTTGGATTCATGTCATCAATAGATTTGGGGATAAAATCGCATGTGTAATAGTCGCGCTAAGTAAGCACCACCGCTGGTCATGTCCTCATTGCAACATTCTCCAATTTCAGGCTCGTCATCGCATTTAAATTTTTTAAATGTTTATGCTTCCAGGTCTATAAGTAGTAGAAACTCAGTTCTAAGTTGATACATTTACCAAATTATGTTAACCAATTGAAGCGGTTATCTCTTTAAAGGCAAGGTATTTATTATATTAAAAATAAATTCAATTGGTCAGAAATGTTTCCAAATTTACTTCAACACACTTTCATTGTATCCAACAAATTCTGGATTTTAAAAATCATCTCTTTGCTTGTTAAAATTTTTTTGAAAAATTCAAAATTTACCCCATAATTGGATTTATAGAAAATTGGCGAAGTTACACGGAAAAGTTACAAGTACGCATAAGGCAGCTAGCAGTATGATTTGAATACAGATTGACTGCCTGATGTCTATATAATAAATATTATTCCTCTTCCCATATCCATGTTAATAATAAAGGAATGTAATGAAGTAAACATAAATCAACTTAATCCAAGCGTATTAATCCTCCAGCGATCTTTCAAACACCACAATCAAGTCACAATGAACTCATAAGACCATAAGCTCCGTGTAGCGTAATAAAATTATCAAGCTTTGCAGCAACAACTAACTGTTTAATCAAATGTTCACGAGCATTCGAAAACATTTTGCTTTTATCATTAAATATTGGGTAAATAAACCTATAAACCAACACAGCAACAAAAATAAATATATAAAAATTATATATAAGGGTGTCCTTGTTTTATGACTGCAAGTATTGAACATTTTTATTCAGTTCATAAAGTTCTGCGACATTTCATTTCACAATACTAACGAGAATATTTGTAAAGATCAGCTACCTAAGGTCACATGTTGCTGGCCATTGAAATTATAAATGTTTTTTCACTTTTAGTACTTAGCTTATTTGTCAAAGTTATAAACAATATTGTGAGCTACAACTTTGCCGAAGGCGATAGTTGTGGTTTTTCCAACATGTGGCTTATATAGGCTAAAACCCGGGAAATATTTTTATGTTTAATAAATTAAATGCCACTTGTGGTACGAAGTATATTTTACAAAATTGTCAACGCCATCATGGGCAACAAATTTGCCTAAGACGATGATTGTGGTTTAGCCACATAGTGTACAACCCGGGAAATATTTTTTGTTTAATAAATTAAATGTCACTATTGGTACTAACACTACTTTACAAAATTGTCGATGCCATTGTGGGCAACAATTTTGCAGAAGACGGTGATTACTGCTTTTCATGCATGTTACCTTTATAGACTAAAAACGACAACTCCAAATGTAGTTTTTTTTTAGCGATTGTCCCAACTCTGGTGTATTTTTTGAATTTATTTTTTTGAGTGAGTTGTCAGACATTATAAGAGCTATAATATTGCTTAAGACTGTATTGTAAAATATCTAGCAGTTTAGGAGATATGGACTTGAAATTAAAACCGGTAACTCATATTCAGGGGTACGATGTATTTGGGTTTTATTTTATTTTTGGTGTCATTGTTTTCTGGACATCGTCTAGAAACTGAATTCACATAAAATTTGAAGTAACGCGAACATTTTTCAAATTCGCCTCAGCCACACCGATTCGCATCCGTTATAATAATGTTTAGAAAGGAACTCAAGTCATTGTTAAGCTAATTTTTAGCGAAGACTTTTGTGATGCACTGCTGGGTGGCCTTTCCTGCAACTCTTGAAAATTGCTCGCTTCTATTGACAGTTATTTGTTGTGCGCTCAAATTTTTTGTTCTTAGATCAGCGCAATACACTGAGCAATGGAAAGTTTTTAGCCCTACTAAACACCTGAAATAGCACCAGCGGAGTTACAAAGTGGACTACACATTTTGCGTCCCTGGCTCCTGAACCTTATGGGATAACTTAATTCCTTTATTACCGATAGATGGACAGAATCCAAGGCGGTATTCCTTCCGAAAGCGTTGAAATCATCAAATATGAGTCTAAAAGACCAAACAGTCTCTCATCTCTCCTTCTGAAAGAATTGGAAAGGATGATTCACTCATATCTGCGAACGATCAAATGTACTTCTCAGTTGTCCACATGCCAGCACGCTTACAAAAAGGGCAAATCTACGGAAACAGCCATGCTCGCTCTAGTGAGCTTCTTAGAGAAACCTATTTACCCAAAGAATTACACACTTGTCGCAGTTGTCGATGTAGAGGGTGCGTTTAAGGTCTTACTGGGACAGCCGTAGAAAGGAAAATACCCCTCCACATGCATAGCTGTGTTCCAGAACTTAATCAGGAAACTCTTCAAGTGGGCCAGTGAGAATAGGTTGTAAGTCCGGAGAAACCCGACCTTATATTCTCCACCAGAAACCAGAAAGTTCCGTGTGTTAAGCCATTGCCACTAATGGCCATTTTTCAAGTGGGTGGTTAACTATGGGATTACTTAATCGTAATTGAAAGTTAATTAGAGGTTAACTTTACATTTAGTTTATCAGTGGCGAGATATTCTAATCCGTCATGTTGTTACAGATTATGGCAACCCTTTCATTCTTCTTGGAAAAAACTTATATTTTGGGCCAAATACCAAAACAGCAAAGAGGACCAACCAAATGGAATTATGTAAAATATAAAATATATGCATAAAATCAAAGTCATTTGAACACAACTTTATAAACAAAACTATGTAGACGCATCACTTTAAATATCTAGACTCAAAGAATGCGTCCAAATAATCAAAACATAAACATGTATTTTATACATTCTAAAACATCTCATTTTGATTACCAGTAATGTGATTATCAAATCATATGGTTCTGGCCAGAAGTTAACCAACCAATAATGGGTGGTTAAATCATTGTTAACCAATGAATCAAAAACACAATTTAATTGACAAACAAAGATGACCACAGACTGAAAAACTAGACATAAGTGGTAGAAAAAATTGTCTTAAGTGTCATCCTCAACAGAAAGTTTCAAGCCAAACACTATGGATAGGATCAGTAGAGGGCAAGTGGCCTTATCCTCAAAAATAGTTTACTGGATATATACAGCTGTTATGCGCCCAAAAGTGCTCTACGACGTTGACGCCGCCGGTACTGGAAAAACCCACTTATCTAAGTCTGTTAACAAACGTCCAGAGAATGGCAATAGTGTACATCACGGGATTCCTTCGCACAACCCCTATTGAGGTTTTGGGGATTATATTTCACCAGTAACCATTAAATTTGCTCGGAAGGGAAATGGCTTCATTGTCGGCAAACCGCCTCAAACATTCCTCGCGATGAATCGCCAGCCCATATGGTGATGAAACAATGTTAAGAGATCTGGATTACATGACACCCACTTCTACATTTGAGAGCAACTTCTCCCTTCATATCCCGGACGGACAGAACTGGAACGGACGCATACAAGGTTATATAAGGTATATAGGCTTCAACACTACAACTAGTTGGTAGTAGGTTTGGATTCTATTCTAAAGAGGCGAGACCTTGACCTTACACAAAGACTACCAGACCCTTGTTGTATGTTTAAGCCAGAAGTCATGGCTAGCAAAGAAGTTGCACTCTGCCTGGGTATCAACATCTCATCTGACAGTCTGGCTACTATAGAATCTCTGCAGTTTGTACGGTCTGACTTCAAGAACTACCCACAGCCGCAGCTCATATCTAAATGACATGTCCAAGCAGTTCAATATCAACCTTATTTGAATGCTGTGTACAGGAAAGTTCGCGGGAACTATACAGCAGAGAACTGGAGAGATTGGGGACTAGCTTACCCATTCCACTGGATATAGATCATGTGAGTATGGCCCTTTCTATATGCAAGCCGTGCTTAAACACGAAGCTCTCAGACATGTGAATGTTATATGGTGTGGAGGCACAAACTGTGGGATCACCCTGAGAAGTATGGGCAAGTTAAGACCTAAATCGTGAGATAAACTTAATATATATATCTACGCCAGTAGCTGTGATCAGTGGGCACTGTTTAAAAGGCAGACACGCGTCTAGACTTGGAATCTCAACTCATGAGTACTTCAGAAGTTGTGGGAATGAATAGGAGGTCAAGAACAGCGACTACTTCTTATGATACTGCCCGGCATATTGTGTGAGTAGGAGACCATATCTAAGATCTTACATCATGTTGGATTAAACAGACATCCAGAGAGTTTAGCAGAATTATCTTAGGACATTTCTGCAGATTACTGATTGGCTAACCAGGTATAAATGTGCATCTCTTCATTAGCCATATCCTGAAATATACACGGTATACACAAATCTGTCGTTTTTTGGATGCAAATATAACGTTTGTTTGGTGCTTTTCGCAAATATAATATACTTGTGCCCAAACACATTGTGTTTGCTATTCAATATTACATGTTTGAGGCTCAATGATTAATATTTTATAATATATGTGTTTGCGACCCAAATATATCAGTGTTTGTGATACAAACACAGCTGTGTTTTTTGCACTGTTTATGCTCTCTCGAGAGCAAGAGAATAAAAAAGGAAGAGTCTATCTTATAAGTGTGTGTCTGTATTTTTGCATTATTCTTTTAGTCAGTGATTCATAAATATTCCTGAATGTACGTGTAAATTGCCGATTAAGTCAGTGTTTCTTATTTTGGCTGATGTATTGCGTTTCAGTTTCAAGAATTCAGTCGTCAATGGGTCGTCGGATAGAGGATATCAAAAGCGCTTGACCAGTGAAAAAATAATAAACAAAGGCTCGGACGGTTAAATGGTTTGTGATGTTGCTTTGTTTTTTGTGTATGTGCTTCGTATATATGTGTTCCACCAAAGTGAGAAACGATTTTGGGGAGAGAAATTGGAAATGGCAACAACGTGAATCCCTTTTTCTTACCCAGCCTTTACTGAGAATATGGATGTTTTGGATAAAGAATGGCCATGTGTCCACATAATAGCATACATGTTTGCCAGTAAACATGCTTCTGTTTGGATTTAAATACAAGTGAGTTTGGAACTTGCAAACATATGAGTGTTTGAAGTGTGGTTCCTGCAGAATATGTTACAGAGGCCGTTTTTTTCAGCGTGTAGGGATTAGGTATTATATGGTTTGAACGCCCATTAACTAAAAAATGGTTTCCCATTACATCCCATGAAGGGATTAGGCAGAGTTTACCACATCTATTGAGCTTTGCGCATTCTAGTTTTACATTCACTGATGGGGCCCTACAGTATTAAACCGATTCCGAATAGTATTTTGAGCAACTTTTTCGTAGCTAAGTATTCGATAATGTCGCCATCACAAAGCGAGGTGACCATCATGGAAAGAAAAATAAGTAATGTGCAAATGTAACCCTTGCGCCACCGAGGGCCCTTTAGTATACCAGACCAATTTATATCAATGTATAGCAACAGTCCTTCATTGTACTTAGTGGGTTAATACTTTAGTGACAGTCGCTTCTACCTAACCTAACTACAATTTCCTCCAGTACTCAACGCTATTTCTGTACAGTGATCTTGGACGACCCAATCTTTGGCTGCATTCGGTGGAATGTATTTTTTAGTACTGTTCTATAACGTATTGAACAGTAGTCGACTTTGCAATTTCATATCCCTGTTATAAACTATTTCTCGAATATCGGAAGGGAATTTCTCCCCCTGTTAAATGTTTTTAAAAAAAAACTTTTATTTTACATTTTTTAACGAATTCTTCTGGGGGCTAATTATGTAAGAAACGATATCGAATTCATTATCGTTTTGTCGGTAGTGAAGTTTTATGAACGCATCCATTTTAAATGGTAGACGAACTGTCAATATCGACATATCAGTATCGTTCGGACGATTATCGTCATACACAACTAGGCCCCTGAATTGTTCAAAAATTAACTTACAACTTTGATAAATTATGAGCACGAAACATCAATTCTTGAATTGTTCTCCATTTTGCTCCAAAAAGTTAATGATCGCATGTCCTTGATTTTTGGCCGCCTTCGCAAAAATATTCCTCCCAGAGCTTGCAGCAAAATGTGACATATTTGTAATTCCCGGTAGCTTACGCAAAAATTATGCTTCAATGTGAAATTAAGCAGAAATACATTTGGGGTTCATAGGAATTTTGAAATCATCCAAATAATGGGCACCCTACTTATATCATATACATATATATGTGTGTGTAATATATTTGTTAACGTCATTTGGAATACATACAACATAATGTTGAGTCACACACAAATACACACAGTCAAACATTAGTACGAGCATGAGTCACGCAATTGCGTGAAAATTTATGTGTGTGTTTGTATGCATAGGTATTATGCTCTTTATATCCTTGGTAGTGTAACACGTGGGGGTCCCTGTTTAGGGACATATAAGTGGAGTGGCAGCTAAAAAGGCTCATATTAAATTTAATGGGAATGTCACACGTTTTTTTCTCTCTTCCATTCGAAGGCTTTAATTAATTGTCATCACTTTATAAGTGTAAACAGAATTATTGTGTCCTTTAGGAAATGAAAAATATCAAAAACAAAACTTATAGCTGTTTATGAGAAGATGACGCTAATAAGTAATAACGTTGTTGTTGACGATGATGATGGCGATAAGCGTTTTTTATTCATGAAATCCACTTAAGAGAAATATTTTCATAAAGAAGAAATTGATGACACAAATTTTGTGTTGCCGCCGACATTGATGGGTCTTGTTGATTGTGGCGCGATGCGGTGCGGTGCGGTGAAGTTGATCGCATTGCATGTTTTATGTCATATTTTGTTTGAGATAAACTGTGGCATGCGGCATAACATAACAACCTCGTATGGAATGTTTTGTTATGCCGGAAAAGAAACTATATTAAAAACGGTTTCAATAAGCTGAAGATACAGTACAGTTTTATTGAGCAATATAAAATGTTTTCAGATACTAAAACTTAATTCCCATTCAACGTCGTATACTTTTTGTTACCCAAAATATCCTTGAAAATTATCAATGGAGTTGATCGAAATATTGGAATCTACAGAAATTGTGATAAAAGGAAAATTATAAAACTTCGTTTTCTTTTCTCATTCATATGACCTCAAGCCGATGCAAAAATTGAAAATCATAATTCACAGTTTTCAGAATAGTTCAGAAGCTATGTCCGAATAGAATAGGATAGCACAGCTTACAAAATGACTATTTCAAAACTGTATTACTAATATAGACACTAGGCCGGGCCGAAAACTTTGAACCTACTGGTTTTGGTTTGCAAAAAAATCCAGTAGAATACACACAAAAAATTTCAGAAAAAAACAATTAACCCC
Source organism: Phaonia tiefii (assembly GCA_963931995.1). Classification (NCBI taxonomy): domain Eukaryota; kingdom Metazoa; phylum Arthropoda; class Insecta; order Diptera; family Muscidae; genus Phaonia; species Phaonia tiefii. Next base: position 148,512,682 of record OZ008367.1, on the reverse strand, counting down.
TTCACGTCCCGCAATGCACTTGAAGCAAAAACGAGATGCAATTTCAAACTATGGAAAATTTTTCTATAATTTGGTTAAAATTTCAAAAAAGTACATGTTCCTCCCAAACGAAATGTCAGATAACTGAAGTTCGTTTGGGAACTGTAGTTGGGAGAAACGAACTTCTGTTAATCCATACATGTCATTTCGTTTGGGAGAAAAGAAAAACGGTTCCGCCAACTGTTGTTTCGGTTCCAGCAACCGAGATCTAGTTACTCCAAAATAAAAAAACGTTTGCGAGAACTGAAAAATGTTTGCAGTAAACGAGTTATGAAAAATTAGTGCTACAAAACGTTTGCGAGAAACGAAAAACGGTTCCATCAACTGTTCTTTCGGTTACAGCAACCTAGTTTTAATTAAAACTTTTATTTATGGCTTCCACAAGCTCTTTTTTGTTTAAAATTCCCAACTTTTATGATTTTGGTTTTACCCATAAAGTTTGTTTTAAAAAAAATTGGCGTTTTTGTTTATTTTTTCATTGTTTACTTACACGCCTGTCTCGCCTTGCATTCAAATAACAACTAAAAGCGCACCAAACTATCTACTACGTGTCAATTGTCCATCCAAGATATATTGACAAGGTAGAAGCATTAGAGTGTGTGATCAGTGTATGCCAAACGAGTGGATAGAATGAAAGAAATTTACGTTCTTCGTAATCTTCAGAATGAAAGAAATTTACGTTCTTCGTAATCTGTGCTCTCATTAGAAAAATGGTGATTTCAGTTATCACAAACGTTTTTTAAATTTGCGGCAAATGTAATTTTTTACAGGATTGATGCAAACGAGAACTCGTGTCCCAATAAAAGTGAAATTTTGTTGATGAGTTAACATCTAAAGGCACGTGTAGGGCAATCTATCAAAGTGGACACATGGAAACAATATACAGCATTATCATCACATATGTAGTTGTTGTACAAAAAATAGTCTCTGCCTTAAAATAAGTATGATTGTATTGATGTAGCGGCAGCGAACAAACAAGCAGGTCGTCGTCGCCAAACGAGTATTGAATAGTATAGAGAACTCATGGAACGAATTGTATGACTCAAAAGCACTGGCGACATCTGGCGAATGATTCAAAATGTATTACTCTCTTTTTGTCAGAACTTTGATGTTAAGTTCTCTATACTATTCAATAATTTTTGTCGTCGCTCTGTTTAAATAAAAACAATTATTTCAGTGAGCTAAATACTGATTTTTATTCAGTTGTATGCCAGCATTCAAACAAGCAGGTCGTCGTCGCTCTGTTTATGACAGAACAAAAATAGTCATTTCAGTGAGCTAAATATTGCGTTATTTATTTTAACAATAGTATCTCTAATGTCAAAGCAGATGTAGGAAAAAAAGTGCAATAACAAAAGAGGCCTCAGCATAAAAACTATTCTCTTTTTTATTTTCCAATGTACCATTTACTAATGTGTTCATAGAAATCGTACAGGTACCGCGTAACAAAAAGGTGTTCACACATCGCCCGTGAGTTCGACCACTCATTGATTTTTTTCTTACGCATGTGGCAGCTCTGAAATTTGGTAGTTGTCGTCAACGATTGTTCCGATTATTAAAAATGGAGCGCTACGAAAAGGAAGAACGTGCTATCATTGAGAAGGAGCTAGGTCAATTATGGGAAATGAGTCTTCTGTTCGTCGACGTGCCGGCTGGTCTCTCGAAAACATTCATACTGTAAATGAGAGTGTCGCCAAAGACCCACGAACAGCAATTCGGCATCGTTCACACTTAAGGCGTGGCCGTCGGTGGTGCAATGGTTAGTGTGCGCGCCTCTTGTACATGAGATCCTAGGTTCGATCCCTGCTCTGACCATCTTAAATTTCTTTCGGCGGCGGTCACCTCGCATAGGGAACGTTCGGAACCGGTGTAAAACTGTAGGTCCCAATCAGTGAGTATAAAACTAGAAAGCGTACAGCTCACTGGTTGTGAGAAGCTCTCCCCAATTGCTTCATGGGATGTAATGGAAAAACCATTTTTTTTACTAAAGCTTCTCACAGAAAAAGACTCGTGAGAATATTTATTTTCACCTAAGTGCCTAAGTTTTTACTAAAAGTTTGAGTTTGATTTCGGATTTTAAGGACCAAGGGGCAAGCTCCGTTTTATTAACATTGTGGCCCAAGTTGGGTGGGAAAACGAATTTAGTTTTTGGGGTTTTGGTTCGCTCAAGGTCGTAAAATTGAGCCCACATATTAGTTATGCAACCTTGTAATTCAAATATTTATTTTGCAGATAATGATAACTTTCCTTTATCTATGATCTTAGAAGTACGAATAATAGAATAATAAATACAAATTTAAGAATTTTGTATTTATGAATTTCAGTGTACATTTGTTAATTTTATAAACGTAAAGAAAAATCTTTAAAACAGAAAAATGTTGTATTTATACGTTTTTACTCAAAATTTACGAGACGAAACAAAATCATTTGGGATAACCCGGTTTAAAACATTGCTCGATTGTAGTAACCAAGAAAGGGGCTTGTCTGACAACAGAATCATAAACAATTGGTTTCATTTCGATTTTTGATTTGGTTGAAGCTAACAAATTTACGGTTGTTTCAACCGATTCCTGTTATTTCATTTGTCGGTTACGACCTATTCGGTTGTCTCAACCGAATTTTTCTGTAAGTGTAGTTGCCACGATCTCATCATATCCATTCGCCATTAAAAATGTATTTCTAATTTTAATAATAAAAACTTGTCTACAACTTCAAAAGACCGTAATGCATTACAAATATAATATGAATCGGTGTACAATTTTTACCTCGCCAAATACCTCTAGTACTCGTATACATTTCAGTTTATCAGTCATATTAATTATAACCAATAAAACTCTCCATTTATTTGCTTGTTCGTGTCATTAAAACTGATGACTGTTTCGCTATTGTATTATTTAAAATAACTTCTGATATCGTTGCAAAAGTCTCTCTACCAGATTTTCGTGCTGTATTAATGAAATTATTTCAGCAACCAGTCGAACAACTTTCAAACACGTTTTTCAATATAAAACAATGAAATGGCACCGTAATGGCGACATGCAAACCCCATTTGCGTGAAAATTACATTTCACACACAGAAAAGCTATGAAATGCTTCCTAACAAAGTTATTTCGCCAACTTGTTGGGAAACTTTAGACTTGTTTACTTTGGGATATACAATATCGGCAAAATTCAAAATTTTTTAAATTTAGAAAGTTTTTTTTTGACAATTTCTTCAAAACGTTAACACAAATTTCTACAATGATTAAGACAAATTTGAGTATATATTTTCTTTTAAAACATCTCCCAGATTGAGGTTTTGTGTGTGAACTTTGTGTTGAAAACCTTGCATAGGGTATTGGGTAAAAAAAATTGTTCGTGTTTTCTTAAAGGATGCACAAGTTCACACAATTAGGAAAATATACATATTGTTACGTTGTTACGAATTCCCCGTAGTTTTATTTGTCATTAATTAAACGAGGTTCTTTCTAATTCCGATAATGACTATATTTTACACAGAACTTATACAGTACACAACCTAACACTTCCCAATTATTCGATATTCAACACGTTTACTATTACTCTACGATGTATACTTTTGCGACTTTCAAATTAGACTAACTCGAAATGGGTCACAACTCGCCATCTTGCACAACCTTCTCATAGTTTCAAGTGAGTGTAAAGCGCCAACTATTTCTAAGTTCTTCACAAGTGTTCTTTATGTTCTGTCGATGGTGTCTTAGCATATTCATCAACCGTTCGTGGTGAGATTGCAAAACTCCCCACAGTTGTTCATTTACATTGGAGAGTTGGTTTAACGTACCTCAGATGTCCCTAGCCTTTCAAATGTTAGTTCAGCCAAAAATATATAACATTTTTCATAATGATATGTGGCGGTTTAAAACATCTGAGTTTTTCAACTTCTCTCGCTAACTCTGTTTCTGTCCATCTGTTTACTAGACTATTATAAAATCGTAAGCAAGTCATTTAGAATTTTCACGAAAATGGAAAAACCGAATTTCATGTGCCCATCAAGCATTAGTTTTTGCGTAAAACCCCCATCAACGAGACCAAGGAAAGGCTTGATAAATACTATGGGAACTCTGCACCATCAACGTGTTTTATTGAAATTTTTCAGGTCGCCCAAAAGAGTTGATCGCGCCAGAAATCGTTCATAAAATCCATGGAATGCTATTGGAGGATCGGAAAATGAAAAGGCAGGCAGGTGGCAGAGGGGTGTAACAGATTTTACATGTATATTTGGACATGAAAGAGCTAACCGCGCGATGGTTGCCGCGTCAATACTTCAAACCGCAATTTGAAGGAGTTTTTGTGCCGTTTCGTAACCGTGGATCAAACATGGATTCACCGCAACATACCACAGTCCACGGAACCGTCCAAACAGTAGACTTCTCCGGGAACTACAGAAGTCCAAGGTGGGTCTGTCAGCCAACAAAGTAATTACGACAGTTTTTTTGAAAATGGCAAAACGATCAGAATGTTATATACAGATTCAACCCTGATTTGAAGCAAAACCGGCAGCATTTGGCGAAAAAAAGTGATCTTACACAATGACAACGCACCGGCGCACAGGTGTGTAATCGCCATGGCAAAACTTCATAAATTAAGATAGGAATTTCTATTCTCTGAATTTAGACCCCAGTGACCACTTTTTTTTCCAAACCTGAACAAATAATTCGGCAACAAGAGGTTTGGGTCGAATGAAGAGGTCATTACCGAAACAAATGCCTATTTTTAGAAACTTGAGAAACCCTATTGTTTGGCAGGAATAAACATATTGGAAAAGCGATGAACTAAATGTGGACTATAATGAGAAAAAAAATCTATTGAAACATCTATTCAAAAAGCCACGTAGTTGTCAAACTGCCCCCGTAAGGCCGGTGCATACTAACTCGATATCCGGTGCACATCGACTATTTATTCAACTTGTAGTCAGCGATATCAACAGATTCCCGAACATGCTCGTGGTGACTTCTATCTTCTAGACGTTTCCTGAAGCTTTCTGATTGGTGGTGAGATCAACTATTCGTTGTGAGTAGCTTATCGTCTTGTAACAATGGCATACTTTTAGTCGTAACTAACATTATCAAGATAATCAAGTTGCAACATGAACCATCCTGATGTTTAACATTCCAAATTTCTCGAACCTGCTCTTGGTGACTTCTATCTTCTAGACGTTTCCTGAAGCTTTCTGGTTGGCGGTTAGATCAACTATTTGTTGTGAGTAGCTTATTGTCTTGTAACAATGGCATACTTTTAGGCGTAACTAACATTATCAAGATAATCAAGTTGCTACATCCCAGCGGACCAAAACTTCGTATACGATATCGCATACGAGAGTTACGCGAAACTTTTGCGGGTAAAACTCTCGAAAACAGATCCGAAAACGATCGGAAAATGAATCATCAGTCGCTCAGTTTGTGGCAGTAAAAGTTTCGTTTACGATGTCTTGCAAGAGATTCGTTTGCGAGACTTTTGCAATATCTTTTGCGAGAACAACACGAAAAATAAAACAAAATGCAATAGCCAAAACTTTGTTATTGTGTCGTGCGCCTGCACGTGTGTGCCTCTGTTTGGCGCTCGACACAACGACAACAATGTTTCTCTCTTTTCGTCCGTTTAGCACCCGTTTCTGAACCAGTTTGAGAATATTGGGGCGAGTTTAATTTCTCCCCCGGTTTTGGTCCGGTAAATACTCGCTTCTGAGCCCGTTTGCGAGCATTTAGCGTAACACTCGCTATGGCTCGGTTTTTTGCCCGCTGGGATGAACCATCCAGATGTTTAACATTCCAAATTTATTCTGCGAATAATGTTCGTTAAGCCAAACAGCCAAAGCATTTATCATAATATTTTTACCGTTTCTAAGCAGCCCTTTAGATGACGTCTGCCGACATGTGTGGATATAGAAGTGTTGCGATCTCCGCGTAGCATGACTTATAACGCAATTGTGTATGGACTTATATACAGGATCGAGCTTGGGTGTCACAACAGTACATCCAAGCACTTGTGCATTAAAAAATGCAAAACCAAAATATGTAAATATAAAAATTACTTGAGGTGTCAGAGGACACCCGGTAGGAACGAAGTTCCTTTCGCTATATATTATGTACTAGTTAGTTACAACACGCCTAAGGCGCCTGTTACTGTAATTTAAATGGATCTTTAAGAAAAGATACTTTTTGTAAAATGATAAAACTTTTGTTAAGAAATTTTTTATTTATTGAATGTTTTTTTTTTTTAAAGTATATTTTAAGGTCCATTTTGTAAGAATATGTATTATATTTTCCCGTAAAGAACCTTCTTCTATTACTTCTTGGTACTTCTTTTATTAAAAGAAAAAAAATAAATAAATGGTTCCCGTTACATCCCGTGAAAGGATTAGGGAGAGCTTCTCACAAACCAGTGAACTGTGCGCGTTCTAGTTTTACACTCACTGATTGGGTCCTACAGTTTTACACCGGTTCCGAACGGTATTTTGAGAAGCTTTTTCATGGCTGAATACAAGATAGTGTCGCCGTCACTAAGCGGGGTGACCGCCGTCGAAAGAAATTTAAGGTGCTCAGAGCAGGGATTGAACCCACCTTCTCAGGCACAAGAGCCGCGAACACTACCATTGCACCACCGACGGCCGACTTTTATTAAAAGCTAATGTTTTTATGTAAGAAAAAGCCTAAGAGTATGAATTTTTTTTACAAATAAATACTTTTTTAAGAACAGGTACTTTTTAAAGAAGTGGTAGTCTTTTTAGGAAAAGGTTATTTTTTTAAGGAAATTTAATTATTTTCAGGAAGACTACTTATCTCAAGAAAAGAATTTTATTTTATAAGAAAAGGTACTCTTAAGAAAAGGCATTTTTGTAAGAAAGGGTATTTTTTGTAAGAGAAGGTATTTTTTTTGAAGAAAATCTTTTTTTTACGAAAGAACAGCTACAATTTTAAGAGTAGGTACTTATCACAAGAAAAGTTATTTTGTTTTACAAAAAAGGTACTCTTTAAAGAAAATGTAGTTTATTAAGAAAAGGCAATTTGTTGAAAGACAATGTACTTTTTTAAGAAAAGGTACTTCTTTAAAAGAATTATTCTTTTTAAGAAAAGGTACTTTTTGTAAGAAAATTTACTTTTTTAAGCAAAGGTACATCTTTAAGAAAAGGTATTTTGTTAAGTAAAGGTACTCTGTTTAAGAATATAAATAGGAAATTTTTTCATTTAGCCCCCATCCCGCAACGTGCGATAAGGAACTTCGTTCCAAAATATATTTATTATACAGATTATAAAACTGAGTAAATTATGTGTCATTTTTATACCGTCTATAACTTTCTATTGATTAGAGAAATGGAAATTGAATACAAACTGGATTTTTCTCCCAAGTCTAGATAGTTTCCCCCATTAATTGTAATCCAAAATTCGGGCATCGTGTACGAATATTAAATGAAGCCTCCTAAAATCCTTTCTATCCAAACAATAAACGACTATAACTTTCAAAAATAAGGACTTTAGGACTTAAATTTTGACTAGATCACAGTTATTTTACAGCCAACCGGTACCTATTGAATTAGCTTATTACTTTAAAAAATTTTGATTTATGTCGATATACTACTTTGTATACATAAAATCACACACATTTTCTTATGGTTTGAGTTCTATTTATTATGGCAATGGCTGAGATTTTCCCGTAATAGAAAGGTTTTCATCTTTTGTTTTTTTTTTTGTTGCCAAAACGAAAGATTGTGACCTGTTTGGGTCGTTGTGACGCCTACTCATTTCATCCCCGAAAGATGAACGATTTTCGAAGTTAAAGAGTCGCGTAGCATCGCATGAAATACCAAAAATTTGTAAAATGATTGACGACGGGTAATAAATTCTACCTACTACCATGGAGATACTTGGAAAAAATGCGTATATAATATCAATACATATCAATCCCACGAAAGTCCTTTACAATGAACAGAAGAAAATTAAAGAAGAAATTTCAACAAAGGTTATAAAACCTTTTTGATTCAATGAAAACAAAGCAGAAAGATATACGCTCAAAAATTATAATTAAATTATTTTAAATTATTTTTGACATTTTTATTATTTAAAAGCTTTAATAACAATACATTATATGTTTTACATCGGTAGAATCCAAAATGGTAGGTACGGTTGTATGACGGTTTCTTCATAAAGGGGGCATATTGTATTGTCATTTAAGAATGACAAACCTGTGTTATATGACAGTCAATTTGCCCGGTCTATAACACAGCTTTTTAGCAGGCATTGCAAATGCATAAAAGAAAACAAAAACCCGAAAGCGTCCCCGAGCAAACTCCGTGCGCGTGCATTCCCTCAATCCTCAAACGAATAAAACGAGCAGCTCGCGTACCCCAGGAGAGACGTAAAACAGTATTTTGTAGAGAGGTACGCGAAAATGGTTCCAAATAATCAATATGGATCGGAGTTTCCATTAATTCACCATTATTTGTACAAAAAAAAGATAAAATTTACCGCATAGAGCCTGTGCCAATCGGTATCAAAGCACTACGGTGAAAAAATATTTGTTATGGTGAGATAAATTTCCATTTCAGCTGTGCTAACCGATATATTTTTTGACAATAGTAAATTTTGACAGCTTCATCATAAGAAGAATATAATTTTGCGCAATGAAAATTTTTAGATAATATTTGACATTGCTTTTACCAATTATTTTGCGGATACGATCTTTACAATCCATGAATATTTTCATTCTGCAAAATATCTTCCAAATTGCTAGAAAATTTTACCCAAATTGCTACCAAATTTCTTCGTCTTTCTTTGATTTGTTTATAAATATATGATGAACAGAGCTACAAGTTGACATAAAAACTTGGCGGCGGTGCCGGACAAAAATTTCCAACGGCGTTGGATCAAGCCGATGATTAAAAACAATTTTGAACCCAAAATTATGTTATTACAAAATATAAATATGCATGTTTATGCAAAAAAAAAACTGACAAATAAATATATGCATTAAAATTGATTGAATCATAATCCATATTAGTAAATAAAAAACTTCGGCCGCGACTCACCGCAATAAAAATATTGGCAGCGGCGGCAGTTCGGTTTCGCTTTACACAACTTATTTGTCAGCTGTTGTGTTTATGTTAAAGGTCAAAAATTTTCATCCACTCATCAAAAATGTACCTAGTCCCATGGGCTAGTGAAATTTTATTCACCACGAAAATGTCATATTTTGACTAACCTCTGCACTTTGATACCGATTGGCACAGGCTAACACTATAAAATGTATCAGAATATATATAAAACATTTATTTACCGTTATATGTGCCGTCGGTTGTTGCAATGGTAGTGTGCGCGATTCTTGTACATGAGAACGTGGGTCGATTGCTGTTTGAAGGCCTTACATTTCTTTCGACGACGGTCAACTCGCTTAGTGATGGTTCTTTGTTCATTATATGTACTTTTTACTTCACTTTTGGTATACGTTATGAATTTTTCTTAGATATTATGTACTTTTTGTTATTCGTTATGTACACAGTATGTGCCTTCTGCTACACTTCATGTAAATTGTGGTATACTTTATATAAATTTTTTTTGTCCACATTATACAATATTTGGTACACATTACGCTTACGTTTAAAATTTACATTTTGAAATTACTTCCGAGCGTATTACTCCCTATTACGAGCCGCATTTTGCGTCCGCAAATATACGACGCAAATTTCGCGAGATGTATTTTCTCTCTGTAAGCTCGCTTGCGTTTGCGATGCTAGCGTTTTAGCGATTACCAGAATTCTCAATATTCTTTGTTGCACATTTGCTATAATAGTACACTCACACAACTAATTGTTTGAAAAGAGAGTGTTGCCACTAAATAGCAGTTGACACAACCAAATTGAGATTGTCACGACTGAATTTAGTTTCCCACAACTGAAATTCAGTTGAAGAAAACTCTAATAGGTTGTGACAACCTCTAATGCGGTTGTGACTAACTAAAGTTCCGATTCGATGACCTGATTCGAAAAAATGCTGACTGATCAAAAAGACAAATATTGTAATATGGAACTACATTTTATCTTTGTCTGAGCCACCATAATATCGAGATTTAACTATAAAAACTAAAGCTTCTAGGTTGGTTCTAATTGAAGAGATATCTCAGTAAAACTTTCCGGGAATGTTGTTCATTTGTTGAAAAGTACAAGCATCGAAAGATGCCACTTGTGTTAGATTCGTCTTAAACGAGAGCGAATCAACAATCACTTACTTATCTGTTGTCGAACAACCCCTACGAGTCAGGGACCTTACAAAACGAAGATAACATATTTCGCCAATCAGTTCTATCTTTTGCCTTATCTCTCCAGTTGGCAATACCAAGTGTACGCAGGGATTCGTCAACCTGGTCCCTCCAGCGGAGTCTTGGCCTTCCTATTTTTCGTCTTCCTTCGAGTTCGGTTTAGAAAATCCTTCGACTTCGACTAGCCAGCGCAATCGCGTTATTTTGATGCGCTTAACTATGTCAATGTCGGGATATAGCCCATACTGCTCATGATTCATGCGTCGCCGATACTCGCCGTTGTGCACTATAGGGCCATCAATTTTTCGGAGTATTTTTCTCTCGAAGACTCCTACAGATGTTTCGTCTGCTTGCGATAAGACCCAGGATTCTGCGCCATAAAGCAAGATAGGTTGTATGAGAGTTGGACTTTCGTTACTCGAGAGAGGGCTTTATTTTAATCACCAATAGGTTTTGGTTAATCTACAATAAATCCCCAAAATGAAATTTCTCGACGGCAATAGAACAAATCTATAGCTATAGAAAAAAGCACGAAACTACTATCAGCGTTTCAATCACACTTGGGACATATTAATTATATGGCAATTATAATTTGTAGTTTAATTTGAATTACCTCAACAAATGCAAATTCAAAAAAATGTTTATACTATTGGCAATTGTACTTATTTTCAAAGCATTTCATTCATAACTGCCAATTTTGATTTTCAAATATTTAATACAGTTCATGTTTATGAAATTGAAAGTATTGCGAGGCAACACCAAAAGAAGCGCCAAACCACTACTATAAAATACTTTAAAAACATAATTGCCAGCAGTCTAACAAATTCAAAATAATTAAAAGCATTCCTATATTTCGTTACAATTGGCATACCACTCCACAACCTACATTCGCAATGTCTGAGCCATTGGAAATTCAAAATTGTTTAATTGTCATTGTGAACAATGGTATTTTTTTTGCATTTGCATTAGATAACGCAATGCAAATTAAAATCCACTGCAAATTATCAAATCAAATGCTATCAATGCTTCAATGAAACTTTCAGTGATTGCTTTCTCAAGAACTATGCACGATTAAACGAAACTAGAAATGCACGTACATTATTATGCGGATTTGTTTGTAAAATACACTAACCAACAGAAATGTCATTTAGAGTCTTAAAAAGTAACAACTTTTATACAAAATACTTTTCCACCTTGGTTAGTTCTTAGCTAGGAACCGTTCATCACCAACTATACGGCTTTCTAAAATTTGTACCCGAATTTTTAAAACAGATTTTCAATAATACAATTTAGAAATAGTTTTTCGAATTTATTTATTTTTTCAAATTTTAAATTTCTATATTTTATTATTTATTTAAATCCAAAATAGTTGGTTCTACCCCATATCAATCTCAAAAACTAAGTTAGAGAGATAGATAAACGTTTTGTGAATTTCAGTATTGAAAATCGATGGCCTCATAAAGCACGACGATAATCGTCCAACGATATCGTAAAACTGTTCGAAGCTGGCTCATAGAATCATTTAAAATACTTATAATTTACATGAGAACATAAATCTCCACTATGGACAAAACGATAATGAATTTGATATAGTTTTTTCATTATTAGCCCCAGATCTAAAATACTGGTTAAAAATAGTATTAGACTGTGTAATTGTTACTTTGACAAAAAAAATCCAAGCTAAGAAATTTCCAAGGAAGAAAATTATATTCTATAATAGTTCAATATTTTTGAGGGTCCAAAGTTTGTCGCCTACAAATCCTTCAAAAGACCCTTGCTCCAACATTGAGGGTTTGGAAAACTACCTTAGATTAGGATATGCAATTAAATGATTAGTCGAATAACACTGTGTGTAATTTTTTAAGTCATGGAAATATAACCATATACGGACACCACTACGTGATAAAAGACCACAAAAAAAGACCCGTGTCTCCCAGTTTCGCACAAAGTCATGCACTTTTTTTATGGGCCCCAAAGGTATCATTTTTGCAAAAAAAGTGATCATTTTGTCAGACTCATATCTTGCAAACCGTTCGGAATTTTGATTTACTCTCTGAGGGAAAGTTGTAGCTCTTATCATAAAGATCAAAAATTGTGAACTTACAAAATCTTCATCTTCAAGTCAAAATTGAAAAAACTTTAGAAAATTCGATTTTTTTACAGGTCCATAGGCAGCAAAAAATAAAAAAAATGGTTTCCCATTACATCGCTGTGCGCTTTCTAGTCTCTATACTCACTGATGGGGACCTACAGTTTTACACCGGTTCCTAACGGTATTTTGAGAAACTTTTTTTAGGGTTAAAACACGATAGTGTCGCAGTCACTAAGCGAGGTGACCGCCGTCGAAAAAATTTAAGGTGGTCAGAGCAGGGATCGAACACACGTTCTCACGTAAAAGAGCCGCGCAGACTACCGTTGCATCAGGGACGGTCATCGCTTAGATACTCTACCTTAAATATTTCAAATTTAGTTTGACTTTTATCTTTTGATCGGATACTGATGTGTTTTTTAAAAAATTTTATTCGAAAACTTTGTGAATTAAGAAATAAATCCAGAATATTGTTAAAGGTTTTATCTGCATATAATTTATTGAATAAAAATGGAAAAGTAAGAGCTGAAACAAGTGGAGTTTTGTTTAATCACGTACATGTATTTTCATAATTTGTTGGTTTCATTGGGGCCCAAAACTAAAACGCTATTATTGTTGCATATTGCTAACAGAGTTTTGGGAATATTATTCTTGAAGTAGAGTCTTTATAGTCATCGTGGAATCCATGAATTGTATAAATTATATTCCCTCATTTACGCGATTTAGTAAATTTTTTAAAAATCATCGAAATCTATTCAATAACAAGATTGGTCCGGCACAGTTGGATCTAATAGAAATTACCAAAAAAGAAAAAGAATTCAATACCTGAATATAAAATCATTCTGTTATTGACTCAGCATTATCCATCCATAAAAACTTTTTATTGCATTACTTTTCCATAGATTATATTACAAAACTTTATGGAAAGAATCCAAATACAAACAAAAAAAATATAAAAAAAAAGTTTCACGAAAGGACCATATGGATAAAAGGATACGAATAAAAGTTACGTTTTGCATTATTTATTTACATTTGCATACCCCTTTTCATTTTTACATGGTCACAGGTTTCGAACAACTTGAAGGGCTTATTTGTACAGCTCCAGGTAGGCATAACAAGATCTTTTTTTTTTGTATTTTCATAAAAAAGTAGAGTAGCTAAGTTTCAGAAACACAATATCCTATAATGAATAACTCATATTGTATGTTAACATAGCTGACATAAATTTAATATATGATATTCAAGCAACAAAATTGAATGTGGGATTAAAAAGGAACAAACTAACTTAACATTGATAATAAAATATTCAACTCTTTAGAAATATATATTTAACTCTATGAAAACTGATTAGATTTAATTTAAATGGGGATACACATAATATGGAGGTTTCAATGCTATAAATATAATCTCTACATATATAAAAATTACGTGTATGTTCGTGATCGCTAAACTCAAAAACTACTGGACCGATTTTGACCAAATTTTATATGCATGCTCTATGGGCCGTGAGTAGTGTTTCTGTGTAGTTTGACAGATGGCGCAATATTTTGTTTTTTTTTGTGTTTTTGCACCGTAACTCAAGAACTCGCTGTTATAAATACTTTTGAAGGCAGGACGAAGTCTGCCGGGTCAGCTAGTTTATTATAAATGGCAAAAAGTTGTGCGATAGGTTTCAAATTCAACTTAAAAAGTAAAGTTTCCACGCACCGTAGTACAAGGGGGATTTCTTGAAAAAAAGGAAATAATTCAGATCATTACAAATTAATGTATTTCACAGAATTCAGCTTTGTTTGATTGTGTTGTTAAGCTATAATTTTTTTCAAAAATTCATATTGTACATCTCTTAGCACTGCTATGGTCACACAATTTCTAGTCCAAATATCTGGAGAAATATGTCTTCTATAACCTAGATATGTAATTATATTTTTTTTGTAGATTTCCCCCAGCAGATTAAAAACATTAACAAATTATTCCACTCAAAACAAAATGCGAATATTGACAAGGATTTATATTTTTCTGTGTATCACGGAGGTGATCAACTTTGGACACCACTTGTGCAGCTTCACCTGAGGGTCTACCCTGTCCAAGGACGGATCATAAGCTCTACTACACATTACCAATGACCATGTGAAATTTCATCTGATTCGCAATAAATAATTGGCCGAATAATACCTATTTTTTCTTGGTTTCACGGAACCCCCACTATACATCGTCGCACTTCATTATTGCCAATTGAAATTTAAAAAATATTAACATAATTTTGGAAAGTATTAATTGAAATTTGAAAAATATATTTGAAAAATAAACTGCATTAATTGAAATTTACTAAACGTCAATTGAAATTCAAAAGATATCAATTGATATTTAAAAAATAAAAAATTGATACTTAAAAGACATTAATTCCATTTTAAAACCTATCAATTGAAATTTAAAACTTATCAATTGAAATATAAAATAAAGGAATTGACATTTAAAACACATTAATTGAAATATAAAAAACATCAATTGAAATTAAAAATCCTTCAGTTGAAATTCAAAAACTTTAGAATTTTTTTTTTTTTTTAGAATTTAAATTTTTATTGTCCATATTCTCGTTTTACAATTTTTTTTTCATGTATTATTCTAGAATTTTATCTTCTCCCCCAACGTCTTATGACTATACTGGGAATATATGTCTTATATATAATTTAAATGCCTGTAAGACCAGCCCACTTACACTCTTGCGTTAATATATTACTCTTCTTCAGTTTAGTTTTCGTGGGAAAAGGACCATAAAACCCGGATGAAATTCAAAAACCAATCACCGATTTTATATAAATATTTCTATTTTAAATTTCAATTGGTTATTTTTTTTACATTTCAATTAATGTAATTTATGATTTAAATTTCAATTGATGTTTTTTTAGTTTTAACTGATGTGTTTAAATTTTAATTGTTCTGTTTGGAACATCGTCAAAATGTGAGAATGTGAGAGCTCTTTGTCGTTGATCTATCGATATTTTGAAGGGAAGTGGCCTCTGAGGTTCATAACCGTCTACCGGATGTTAGAGTATTTAACCGTATGACAAGGCTGTCGAGGGATTCGCATCTAGGCCAATAGATCGAACTTCGCACTACAGAGAGAATTCGTTTTTCAGCAGAACAGTCCGTATGTGAAATAAACTTCCAGCAAGTGTACCCCAATAACGTATGATGTCAACAAGTTTAAGTCAAACATCACCAACACTATTCCCTCTTTCCTTCTACTCCTATCCCTACCACCTAAGTCGAATATAATACACAGCATTTATAGGTGTCAATTAGAGTGTCCAAAAAACCGGAATTTTTCAGAAACCGATTTTCGGTTTGTTCGAAAAATCAGTTTTTCAAGAAACCGGTTTTCGGTTTTAAATTTTGGCAAAAACAGGTGGAACCGGTTTTTTGTTGTTAATTCGTATAGCTACCATTTCATATACTTATTCATGATTATACCCCAAAATTGTACAACTCTATTTAAATTTGACAATCTCGTTTTAATTTTAAATTAAAATTTAAATCATATTCCTATTTTGAATGCGTGTTTCACATAAAATTTAAAAATTTTATTCAAATTCATATAACACTGATTTAAATTCCAAATTCGAAATTTGAAACAGATTTTCATGTATGAAAGTCTTATTAAGTTCAAAACATCTTTATATACATATATAATTCTACTGCACGTGTGTTTGTGACTGAACTACTCCTAAACTTCTGGACCGATTTGAATAAATTTTTTTGTATGCGTTCGGGTGGCGCCCTGGGTGGTTTAGATTTACTATTCGGTCCAATTGGACAAAGGGGCGTGGTACCTCCCATACAAGCCACAAATTAAAAATCCATTATTTCTGCTCCTGCTAACGGTATTTGAACAAAATTTACAGGACAACGTCTGCCGAGTCAGCTAGTTTATTATAAAGTAATTTACATAATGAAATTTGAAAAAAAAAGTTTTATATTCTTATTCAAATCATAGAATCATTTTGAAATTTGAAAAAAAAAATTGTTTGGAAATATCATTTGGAAATTATTGAAGCATAAAATCATATTTGAAAATACAAATCATGTTTCTTAATCCAAAATTTCAGTAAAATTCGAAAATGATATAATTTATTAAGGGTGTTAACTCAAATTGAGTTAATACCGGTAAAACGACGTCAAAGAAATTCGAAAATTACGCTTTTAATGCCGGGTTAATAGCATAAAAAAACCGGTTAACCGGTTTCAAAGGGTTTTCGGCTTCGGTTTTGGACACTCTTGTCTCAATCCCTGAGTGTTGGACACAATAGTATAAAAAAATCAAAATTTCAATTAATGTCTTTTGAATTTCAAAGTGTAATAAATCAATTTCAATTGATTTTTTTAAATTTCAAATTAAATTTTTAAATTTCAATTTGAGTCGGGTGCACACAACTCCCTTTTAAAATAGTTGGCCTACATTTTAGGAAAATTTAGAAGATTCAAGTTTTTAAGTTTGAGTAAAATTGTCCTTAATTCATAACCGTCGCAAATCTATACTAATATTACAAAGAGGAAGTGTTTGTGGGTTGGTTAGGTTGTGTCTTCTAAAATACTCATCCGATTTTAAAAATGCTTTCACTTGTAGAATTCTACGTTATCACTGAGTGCTATAGGCTATATTGCGCCTTCTAAAATTCAGCACGAAGTCTGCCGGGTTCGCTAGTAGTTCATATATTTGTAGCTAGGTTGTCAATTTCCTTAACAGAAAATAATATTCAAATCAAGTTATAAATTCCTAGAATTTAGTTCATTATTTCTGACACGCGAAGAAAGAAAATAGAAGAAGGAATTTTGTGTGTAAAAAACTGAACTTAAGAAATTGTAAATAAACAATTTTACGTTTTTTAAATTTAAAACTTTCCCAAAATGTTGTTAATTTCCTTCTGTAAGTGTAGACTGTGAATAAATGTTATTTAAACAAACGCAGGTATCACAGATAACATTGAAATAGTTCAGAATTCCTGACAAATTTTCCACGTACAGTTGACACATCTGTTCCTATTCATATCAAACCGACTGTTCATCAACATATTCATATCTCGGATGTCCTTTAGAACACGTTCACGCATTCATTATTAAAATATTATGACGTTGAATGGCAAAAAGTTAACACGGAAATTCAAGCATCAATAAAAACTATAAGATACCACATATATAACGAATGTTACTACAATATGTACCTACGCGTATCATCATGATATGATTGTGTATTGAAAGTGGTGGTGAATCCTTTAGTGTTGAATGAGGGTGTGAACACACCCACACATCTATATGAAACCACTACTTAAATGAATGCCCAGGTAAATTGTAAATAGGTAGGCGTTTCCGTGTACACTAGTGAATACATTGC
Source organism: Phaonia tiefii (assembly GCA_963931995.1). Classification (NCBI taxonomy): domain Eukaryota; kingdom Metazoa; phylum Arthropoda; class Insecta; order Diptera; family Muscidae; genus Phaonia; species Phaonia tiefii. The sequence continues at coordinate 148,494,896 of OZ008367.1, read as the reverse complement.
ACGCTCATAACTGCGTGTTGTTATTTAGGGAGGCGGTCTATAAGTAAGTAATATCTTATGTGGCCGCACATTCATTGTATAGTACGAGGGGCGGCATGGGAAATGTAATAATTCGGTATTAAATTTCATGCAATTAAATATTATGCTGGTTGGAATTTTGCCCAATTTGTATTGGAAGATAACGACAAACGGAGACTGCTGGAAACCCTAGAATTGGAAACCCATTACAACAAAAAGAGAAAGTCAACTAACAAATATTTGCAACGTTCCGTAGTTCATCACAAATTCGGATATACATCGAGGCTTGAAGATATCCAACGTTAAAGTCTCAACTAATGAAGCATGAAATTCAACCCTATTCAATACATCAGGTTTGGCGAGAAGGTTAAATAGTTTACAAACACATGAATTAATCAGTCGCTATAATACAGATTAAGTTCATTAACGAAACTGAAAATTTCGGTAAGATATATAACCTAAAGAGTGTCCCTTAATTTACGCAGGATTTGAATTTCGCGTCAGGTGTGCGGTAAAGTGTTGTTGTTGAAGAAACAAAAGCAGCATGACAGCTGACAGTTAATGTGTATTAAACATGGAGCTCTAAATTCAAGAACAGCGAGTTTTCATTGTTGTGAAATACTAAAGATAATGGAGGATTACACTGTGCGTAATTTTTTAAGTCACGGAAATATAACCATATGCGGACACCACTACGTGATAAAAGACCAAAAAAAAAGCACCGTGTCTCCCAGTTTTGCCCAAAGTCATACACTTTTTGAGGGGCCCCCAAAGATTTGGGGCCTCGGTGTCATTTTTGCAAAAAGGTGATCATTTTATCAGACTTATATCTTGCAAACCATTCGGAATCTTGATTTACTTTCTGAGGGAATGTTGTAGATCTTGTCATAAAGAACAAAAATTGTGAACATATAAAATCATTTTATTGATGCATTGTTTTTCATTCCTTTTTTGATTTCTTTTCTAATTCATTTCAGGTATGTTGGTGGAGTCCCAAGATCACCCTGTATGATGTTAATGAAGTATTTGAAGAAGAAACAGCTGATGATGGAGCGCAGTCTGGAAGCAACGTGCCTGTGGACACCATAAGTTCTGGATCAGAGTCAGATTCGGACGATTCGGACGACGATTTGGATCCACAACTTAAGAGAGTGCGATTTGCAAGTCCAGGGCCATCAACATTATAAACATAATACGAATATTTTTTTTATTTTTGTAATAGATAGCATAGTATCCTCAATGTTGAAGTAAAGAAAAAACAAACAAACCTAAACGGTGTTAAGAATCAGTCGTAGGAAGTTCATATGTTCTAGAATGTTGTTTATTGAGGTACATTTTTGTATTTGGTTGTTTCCTTGAATTTTGAACGCTTTGCTACCTATGGACCTAAACAGAGAAAAATCAAATTTTTTAAAGATTTTGACCTTGAATATGAAGTTTTTTAGAGTTTATATGTTCACAATTTTTGTTCTTTCTGAGAAGAGCTACAACTTTCCCCCAGAGAGTAAATCAAAATTCCGAACGGTTTACAAGATATGAGCCTGAAAATTTATCACTTTTTTGAAAAATGACACCGAGGCCCCAAATCTTTGGGTATTTTATCACGTTCATCACGTAGTGGTGTCCGTATATGGTTATATTTTTTCGTGTTGAACTGTTATCGAACAAAATCATCCCTAGCGGTAAAGCTCATTTTCATCTTGACGTCATCGTTAATCGACAAAATCTTTGCATTTGGGGTTAAACTAGTTTGTCTGATTAGACAATTCGTAGTGTAAGAATAACCTGTACACAATTGATAACGAGATAGCAAGAAACGCTATGAAGCTGCGGCTGAGACTGGATACTGACCATGCTAATAAACATATTTGTTTTTGAAGACTGACACTAACATTTCAAAGTCCATAAAGTGTCAGTGAACATGTCGTATGTCATGCTCGGATTCCTACTAATATGCCAACCTATCATACGATCCCTTCAAAATCTCAATGACGAACATAATGAAAAAAGCTGCTGTAAACAAAGAAATAAAGATCCTAATTATTATTTTATTATTCTGTAATCATCATTCTCACACTTTTTAGATTGGTCGCTATCGCGAGGTTATTCAGGCTAAATGATCGTTAATAGGCTAAATTCATTATATTTGAATGTCAATTTGCTTCGAGCCTAACTCTGTCACAATGAAACTGTACTTGGTTATGGATGAATACCCTAAGAGGAACGGTTTGGAGAACCCTGAACTCAGCACATATCGTACCCTGACTTCAAAAGAGTCATAACTCAATATTTCAGTAGAGGCAAAAAACTGGTTTTGCTAAGCTGAAATATGTAAAAAAAAATTCAATAATAGACGTATTAATACGGGATTTCTTGACGAAAGGGACGACAAAAATGAATACAGTGTATAGATATGATCTTCGACTCTTGGTTTTAAGCAAAAACTTAAAATCTAAAAATGACGCTTTTGAAGTCAGTGTACGATATGTCGTATAGAATAGTTGAAGTTTGTCAAGGGAACACAAAGAGCGCACTACACGCCTGAAAAAATTCTCCTGAACACATTTTTCCCGTAACTATTGTGAAATCCTTTTCTGCCAAAGAAATATTAATTTAATTTCTATTCCATGAAATATTTTCATAGATTATATTAAAATAAATTTAAGAACATTGTTCGTAACTCATACGAAACAAATAGCACCCAAAAAAAAGTGTATACGTATGTATACGGAAAAAATGTTCTTCGTAAATATTATGAAGTCCTTCAAAGATTCTATGGATTTCTTCATTAATATCGTACAATTTCATAAATCTATAAAACATTTGAACAAAAATACATCGGTGTAATTTGGTAATAGCATCTATAAAACATTTGCATGGATTCTATGCAAAACAATTGGTTCATAACATCTATGAAACATGGAAACCTCTCATAGAATTATAATATATCTTTATAAACCTCGGCAAGTCGTAGAGCTATTCCAGATGTATCAACAGATTCTCATCTGGAATTGGTCTGAATGATGATATTAAAAAATAACATCTTTAAATGCAATAAGAATTATTTACAACACAATTTCTCGCCAAATAATGCCATACCCAAGACACCGAAAATTTAAATTTGCCATTCAATTAATAATGAATATTTTATGAAACTGTTTTATAAATACGTTTCGTAACTTTTGATGAAAGTTTTAAAAAAAAATGCTATAACATTTTTGTTGATTTTTTAATAATGAGTGTTTTATAAATATTACGATGTATATTTTTTCAGTGTATTCCCAGAAACGACTCCCGAATCGAAGCACTAATACTTTGAATACTCTTTCTCATAGGCTTCTCTACAGCTCTTATAATTTTATCGAACCTTTTATCGAAAGTAAATATAAACAAAACTCAACTAATTCAGAATTATTTCAAACACAACAATAATACATCGAAACGAAATTACCCAAATAAAGGGTGTCTCGGTAAGATTGCACTTTTTCAATTTAGTGTAATTTTTGTTTGTGCAAGTGGCAACTGTGAAATTTGGCAGCGGCAACATATGCTAATGGGCAATTTTTCAAAAAAAAGTCATACTCTCCGATGAATCGCTTTTCCGTCGGAATGGCTTCGTGAATGCACAAAATTGTCGAATTTGGGGCTGAGAAAATCCTCATGCGATCCATGATGGTTTCAGAAAGACGGCCCCACCTGCCACAGCGCGCATGAAACAATCGATTTATTGCAGCAACGATTTTCAGAACAAATTATCTGAAGAAATCCTGATTTAACGCCGTGCGGTTTCTTTCTTTGGGGTTTTGTGATATCTCGGGTTTATTTGCTTTAACCAGAAACAATTCCTGAGCTCAAATCCGAGATCCAACGCGTCATCGGTGAGATACAGCCACATCACTGTGAAAAAGTCATGGAAAATTTCATGAAAAGAGTAATGGCCTGCCATCAGAGCCGTGGGGGCGATTTGACGGATATTTTATTCCATACTTAATCGGAACATGTCTTCTTTCCAATCCAATATAAAAATCACAACTGTCTCAAAAAAATGCGTGTTTTTATTTTAAAACGAAATACATAGTGCATTCTTACTGAGACACCCTTTATAAATAAGTTAATTTATCTTGAATGTAGGTTAAAATTGAACTAAATTTTAGGAATTATTTTTACTTGTGTCTACGATTTTTGATAATTTTTTAATTGAAATTTCCTACACAGCTTTTTTCATACTAAATTTGAAATTTACGAAACCCAATTCCATGTTCATATATATGAACAGTTTGAGGTGGCAGCGAATTGAGAAAAATTTACTCAAAAATTTAGTTAAAGGAAAATTTTACTACAATTAAGTAAAAATGTTGCACTAAACAGAAGTCGGGATTTTAGTATACTATGACAGCCTAGAGTAACTGGGCTTTACGAAAGTCAACCATAGAGTAATGTCATATAGATCTGTCATTCTTCTCATCTGACATTTCCCTTCACACTATTCATGGTGCGGTCGATGCGATAGAGAGTTATTTGACTTAAATTGACTTATACCAAGTGGAATTATAAAATTTGTGGACTAAAGTTTTCATGTCGTTTTGTTGAAGAACTGTGAAAGTTAAACGTATGTTTGGCTTTTTTTGTTATATTTTACTGTTAGTATATATTTGTGATGTATTTACACAAAACTGTTAACGCACAAAGCGAAATGCCGTTGCTGTTTTCTTGTTGGTTGGTTTGAGCCATTGCCTCTCTCTGGTATTACTAAATCAATACTTTCTAACAGTCCCAAACTCACTTATAGTTAGATGCAAACATTCGCATTTTTACTTGCAAACATTCGCATGTACAGTTGCAAACATTAATGCTTTTACGTGGAACCATATGCGTGTTTCAGAACAAAAATCTATATATTTACGGGAATATTAATCAATGTGTCTCCTACATGTAATATTGAACAGCAATAGAACAGTGTGTAGGATCCATTAGTGAATATGTCACTAATACGATTTTTGCGCAGAACTTAATTTAAAATCTCGAAGAATCGAAGACGGTTATTGACCTATCCTGGTGCAAACAAATCACTTAGACCATCTATGTAGAAAGAAATTTCAAGCAAAAATCTATGCCGAAACCCGGAACACAGTACTGTACCAACCCCAGAGGATAAAATGCCAAGCAAACCTCTTTTTTATACAAAAACCCTAAGGTGGATCAGCTAAGCTGGTTAAAAACATACCCCAGACCAGAAAATTATAACCAAGGAAGCACTCAGAAAGCATTAAAAAAATTGATTCCCATTACATCCCATGAAGGGATTGGGGAGAGCTTCTCACAACCAGTGAGCTGTGCGAGTGTATTTTGAGAAGCTTTGTCATGGCTAAATACTCTATAGTGTCGCCGTCACTAAGCGAAGGGACCGCCGCCGTAAGAAATATACGGCGGTCTGAGCAGGGATAAAACCCACAGTCTCGTGTACAACAGTCGCGTACACTATCATAGTCCCACATACGGCCCCAGCATAAAGCATATTAAGCAACAAACCAAGGCGGTGTTGGGCCAATCCTAGAATATAAACCTCTAATTCCACCATAAACCACAATAACAATTAAAATTGAATAATTGCAAAACTACGAAATCCAAAAATAAAAAAAGAATTCAAAAGAATACATTTTGTATCTTCTGGGGATTTATCTATAATATATCTACCTTGCCGGAGATAAACATTTGCTCCCGAAAAGAATATCTTGCACAATACGAACATGATTATTGCTGAATAGAATTGCTTTGTTTGCTGGCTAAGGACAAATTTTTCTGAGTGTAGAATAACATATTTACAATCTTACTTCTTTTTGGGATTTAAACTGAATGATCTTACAATCTTTTTGAGGTACTCAAATAAGACCGTCAGCGACTAACATATTTATATATTACAGCTTCATCTTGGAACACCGGGGTAAGGTGTTATGTGGATTGAATTACCATTAACCACGCCAGATCAATTCGCAGGTTCAACGATGGAGGCAGAACATAGGGACCCGAGGCATCACAACAATATTCATGGTACTAAATATGTCAATAGTGATAGCCACTCGTACCTGTCCCGTGGTATCTCGAAATCTACGGCCATCTTAAAAAAAATTCCCAAATTGTATGTCAACATAACATAATTATTTGACACCCGGCCAAAAATTATTGCAATGTGCAGTTTATTTTTGAAAATAAAGTGACTGTGAAAACTGTTTTTGCCTGAGAACCTTAAAGACAAACTTTCAAAATAAATGACAATTCTATATTACACAAGTTCTGACCTCGTATGGAAATTAAATGAATCTACGTGTAACGTATAGAAAAGGGAAATATTACATGAGTATTTAAATATATTAGTACCAGAATTTCTAAACTTGCATTGCTAACCATCATTTGTTCTGTGAGCTGTGTTGGTCTTCTTTATATCCCTAAAATATGGCGTTTAAATGTAAAACCATTGTTGAATTGTAACAACTGAATACAATATGAAATACAATAGAATATAAAGGTTGAAGAATACACCAACCCATTTCATAAATGTAAAATTGTTTTGAGCTTAAATAACCAATTGTAATGGCTAATGGTGGTGACAGTTTAAAAAACTGACAACGGCATATTAACGGTAACATGCAATAGCTACATAAGAACTTCCGGTGAATAGTTTTGAGCCGATATAATTGTGGTAAAAGGAAACGCAGGTTGTCCTTACAAGCCTCTTTTGCTAATTACTTGTTTTAAATGGGTTTGGAAACTGGCTATTTATGAGAATGCCAAAACCTTCATTTGAATTTCGCAGTAATTTGAGTATTCTAAAGTGAACCCATAGGAAAAACAATTAATACTTAATAACAGTAAGGGAAGACGTACAATGTAGCCAAAATATCGGTAGTCAAGGGCATCTAAGGATTACTTTCGATTCTGTTTCAACTCCGTGCCGAGATCAAATTATCGAAGACGGCCGAACAACAGAAAAATTAATTTCGAGATTCTTCGTTTTGCCAGTTTTGTACAAATTTGGGATGGTTTTGAAACAAGTGAACCTTTAAATTGGATAAAATGGTCATAACTTTGGAACGGTAAGACCTCCGGGCTTCGTTTAGGTCATTTTGGAAAGGTAAGAGGTATGGCTATCTTTCAAAACATAAGTTACCTGCCATCTGGCTGAGAAAATTGGGTTATGTGAATTTTTTTTTTTCATTTTTTTCCCGAAAGCTCTGTGGCGATTTGACTTTTTTCTATTTTTTTTATTGATTCTGAAAGGCCAAGCCCAAAAACAAAAAAATCCGACCACTGGCTCAGAAGTTAGCAAGTTTACCCTAATACACTCCGACCGCCAATCCGAAAATTTTGAACCCGCTGCCATTTCGCACCCTTGCATTTTCAGACATGGTCCTAGTGGACTTTTCTTCATGAAATGAGCCAAGTAATACGCTGGAGAAATTTGTCCGGAACTTCCTGAATCACCCTGTATAACTATACAAATTCCAACCATATTGAAGTAAAATTACATAAACTATGCCAAAGGTATGAAATAGTCAAGATATGACGCGTTTGAGTGAATAGTGACCACTTTTTGGTTCTCTTTTACGAGTGTTGCCAAATTGTTCTTTGATCGTCTTTGGCTAATTAACAGAGTTGCATCAAATTGTACACCAATTTAAAATGAGGTAAACATTAAACTTCAGTTTTTACAGATTAAAACTGTATGAGTAACAAAGAGTAGGAATTTTAAATAGAGAAGAAAATTTACTCATGGAGTGGAATGCCAATAAAAAAACGAATGAAGCTCCTCATTTCTCTGCTCTCTTTCTCTTACTCTCTTCGTTGAATATTTCAATACATCAGCATTTTTTTGATGATGTTATACAAGGTGGCGCAAAAGTAATCCTCCTATCAGAAAATGCTATAAATTTTGCGATTGGCCCCTAATGTCAGTTCTGTTTTGACATTTGTGTAGTAAACACATGCGAAATACACGTTAATAAACAAATGACCAATAATCGGTCGGTGACTTTGGCACAACGTGAATTTCGTCGCAGATTTCCTGGCCGTCCAACGCCTACTGGTGAAACACCGCGACGTTTAGCCGCTCGCTTCGAAGAGACTGGCACAACACGAGATGCTGCCAGGCGTGGCAGACCCCGGAGTAGCCGTTCTGCAGAGAATATTGCTGCTGTAGCCGAGGATGTCATGGATGCGCCGTCGACATCGACCAGACGACCTGCCACGCAAATGGGTATCAGTCGACGGTCTTTACAGCGAATTTTGGTACAAGATTTGAAGATGTTTCCGTACAAAGTCCAGACGGTGCATCAGCTGTTAGCTGCTGACCGCCAATCGCGTCTAACATACGCTCAAGCCATCCTTAATCACCACCAAGAGGAAGATGATTTTTCATCAAAAATAATCATGAGTGATAAGGCCCATTTCCATCTTAGCGGGTACGTAAATAAGCAAAATTTACGCTTCTGGGGCACTGAAAATCCGCGTGTAACCCACGAAGAGCCATAACACCCGCTCAAAGTCACTGTATGGTGTGCTGTTTTCGCTGGAGGAGTCATCGGACCTTTTTTCTTCGAAGACGTCGCGGGCCAAACGGTTACTGTGAATGATGAGGGCTACAGAGCAATGATCAACGAGTTCTTTTTGCCGCAACTTGATGAATTGGGATTTAAAAACATGTGGCTCCAACAGGACGGTGCAACGGCACACACTGCACGTGCCACAACCGATATGCTGAAGGATGCATTTCCCGGGCGCCTAATCTCCCGTTTTGGCGATTTGCACTGGCCAGCAAGATCGCCTGATTTGACCGCTCCAGACTTCTTTTTGTGGGGCTTTTTGAAGTCACGGGTTTATGTCAACAAGCCTCAGACTCTTGCAGCTCTTAAAGACAATATCCGTCAAGAATGTGAGGATGTATCGCCGGAAGTTTTGGCCAAAGTGATGGAAAATGCCATAAAAAGGGCTCAAAGGACAATTAACTGTGGCGGCGGCCATTTACATGACATCATATTCTCGACTTGATGTAAAAAAAATTAAAAGACCAAATAAAAATAATCCACAAGAAGAATCAAAGTTATTAATTTTTTTTTTAAATTACAGCCAAAAAACATCGGAAGTTTACTTTTGCGCCACCTTGTAGTATCTAACTATAGAAATTTCAACCATGTCTAAATAAAATTACATAAGAAAAAATAAATGGTTTCCCGTTACATCCCATGAAGGGATTAGGGAGAGCTTCTCACAAACCAGTGAGTTGTGCGCGTTCTAGTTTTACACTCACTGATTGGGTCCTACAATTTTACACCCGTTCCGAACGGCGTTTTGAGAAGTCTTTTCATGGCTAAGTACTCGATAGTGTCGCCGTCACTAAGCGAGGTGACCGCCGTCGAAAGAAATTTAAGGTAGTCAGAGCAGGGATCGAACCCATGTTCTCATGCACAAGAGCCGCGCACACTACCATTGCACCACCGACGGCCACAATAAAATTACATAAAGTATGTAAAAGCTATGAAATAATCAAGTTATTAGACGAGAGAGAAATGCATGTGAGTGAATCGCGTCGTTTTTTTGGTTCTCTTCTACGAGGGTTGCCAAATTGCGCAATTTTTTCTTCTCTATGAATAATCTTCTGGGTTAGCGTGGGTTAACGGCGTTAACCTTCGAAATGCGAAAAAGAAGAGACGAGAAGAGTGCATAGATGAACTTAAATCTTTATATGCCGATGATGGACCATCCTGCAGTAATGTAAAAACATTGGTTTAATGGGACATCCACCCTACAGTGGAAGTGGCACCTAACGATTTCTTTGTATTCCCGCTAATGGCCGTCGGTGGTGTAATGATAGTGTGCGCGGCTGTTGTGCATGACAACGTGGATTCGATTCCTGCTCTGAACACCTTAAATTTCCTTCCACGGCGCACTGTGGCTGAGATTTTGATTTCATTGGCCAAAAGTCTAATTTTTTTTGTCACCGATTTTTAAAATTTTTACGCCTTTTTGTAGCTACTATATCCAGATTAAGGTAGCCAAAAAATTAGGGTAAACTATTGCTAATTATGGGCGTGGCATGCTGTCAAACTCAACTGTTTTTTTAATTTCAGAAAAAGGTGTCTTTTTTTGTTTTTTATCAAAAATATATGGTTACTACTCGCAAGCTATCATCGATAATGGCCTGCGGTCTTTTTTAATAATGTTGGTAGGATTATAGTCTTTAGTTGTTGTAAGTGGTCACAGCTCTAGAGTTTAATATTAGGGGCGTTATGAATTTAAACTTTAGTGGAATAGAACTTCTAGGGAACAAAAGGGAACAAGAAACGTATACCACCCGGAGAAAGGTGAAAGTGTCCTCTTTAAACCTATATATACTTTTGCACCCGCCACGACCCGCCGGTAGAACACTTTTTTCATTTTAATGAAATTACTCTAAAAAATTCAAATTACGATAATTTAAACAGCCCTATAAGTACTCGTATAAAATGGTGTATTAAATTTGTGCTTTAGGTATTTTATAGCTTATAATAGTCATTATTTGTTCTATTACCAGAAATATATTTGTAAGTAAGAATGTCAATACACAGAGGATGTAATTAATTTTTATTTTACCTAACAATGCACTAATGCCATTTTCTTATCTTTTTATTTTACCTAGAAATATAGTTTGATGGCTTATGAGAAGGCTTTTAAGAAAGCGACATATGAATACAAACTCAATTGCTCTAATATATTTCAGCAATAACAGACGCAAATAAAAATATTCAGAAAAATATGGAAAGCTTCAGTTATAAAGAACTGGCCGAAGAGTATTTTAGAAACAAAAACCAGGAAGATGTTCTTAGTTACGTTAAAATAAAATTAAACTTAAATTCGTGTAGCACCGAAATACAAGAACAATCAAAGCACTAATAAAACGTAAACAAAAGTTTTATATAAAAAGTGCAAACTGGGTAGAAGGCCAACTTACTGTCGCTGCAGAAACAGCAAAGCAAGGCTGGAAGACCACGCAAATCATTGGACAACTGCAGCGATAGATCTAAGAGGCGGAAACTTAAAGATGTTAACGATGAAATTGGTTGTACAAATATAAAAGAATCTTTCCTACATCAATTACGATCACAGAACCAATTAACAAAAGTGGATATCATTGAAAAAGTTCTTAAAGCTAGTCCAGTGAGAACAAAACGGAATCTTAAAAGTATACCAACTCCGAGCGATGCAAAACAGTTCACAAATGAGGAGGCATTAGCATTATTTCTGGATTTGAAATTAACAAAACAGCAATATATTCAGCTCAGATTCCGTGCGATTGAAAAAGGCTCAAATATGTATCCAGCATATCATCACATAACCATTGCTAAAATGGACTGTTTGCCATCAAAGGACACTATTACAATCACACCAATTTCGGCAGAGGTACAACTACTATCTCTACTTGATCACACAGCCGAACGCTTGCTACAATCAATAACAGGAAATGAGTTAAAGAAATATGGAAACACAAAGTTAATTCTTTTTTGTAAATGGGGATGTGATGGTTCTTCGGGACAAAAACCATACAAACAAGTTTTATGTGAAAATATTTCGGACTCAGATATGTTCATGGTATCATTTGTACCATTGCGATTGAAAAAGATTTTGGAAGATTCAGAGCCTTCGACTAGTACAACGCAAACAATGGATATTTGGAAAAATGAGACACCATCTTCCACGAAATACTGCAGGCCAATCAAATTTGAATTCAAAAAACAAACTCATGATGCCATTAACAAAGAAGTTAGTGATATCAAGGCCCAAATTGCAACACTACAGCCATTACAATTACAGTTAGATGGGCAGCAAATTGAAGTAAGCTACCAATTAGTGCTGACAATGATAGATGGAAAAGTAGGTCAGGCTTTGACTAACACGAAGGCTGCATCCAGCTGCATTATATGCCAAGCAACATCAACCCAATTAAACCAAGTCCCGACAAAATCATTAGATAATACCGATGCGTATGAATTTGGATTATCACCACTACATGCAAGAATACGACTTATGGAACACATACTAAAAATCAGTTATAATTTGGATTTCGGGTCTTCAGGATCAATAAGAAACAACGAAACCAACAAAGAGTTCAGAAGTTCAAAAAAGAAACATGTTCAAGATGAATATCACAAATTTGGATTGATTATAGATCAGCCAAAACAAGGGTCAGGCAATACAAATGATGGCAATACCGCAAGAAGATTCTTTTCAGATCCAGAAACAGCATCTGAAATAACAGGAGTGGATTTAAACCTTATTTACAGATTTAAAATAATCCTAGAAGTACTTGCGTGCAATGAAGAAATTGACTCTAGAAAATTTGGAGATTATGCTAAAGAAACTGCAAAAATATATACAACTGCAGAAATATGTCTGCAACAGTTCACAAAATCCTTTATCATGGAGAAGATGTCATTAAATATCATTTGGTGCCACTTGGAGATCTATCAGAGGAGGATCAGGAAAAACGGAACAAGGATTACAGATTTTATAGAGAGCACAATACTAGAAAAATTTCACGAAATTCCATTTAATATATTATTGGCAACGTCAGATCCGTTCATCTCCAGTATTCTAAATCAATGGAAAGTGGAACATCGGGATTTAGATGAAGAAGCCAAAAAACTACTAAAGAACAGAAATAGCACAGAACAAAATATGGAATATTTTCAATCAATATTTGAGTAAAATGAATAATAATTATAGTATTAGTATTAGTAAAAAATAATAATATACAGAACCTACCATTGTTACAAATGCTATTAAAATCTATTGCAGTTTTTATTTTTAAAATTTTTTTAAAATTATCAAATTTGACAGCCAAAAATAATACATTTTTCTGTAGTAATAGCAAGATTTTTAGATAATATTATTAACGTTTTTTTTTTTAAGTGTAAATATTCTTTGAGTGTAAACAAATTTGCAAATTTGACAGCAAAAAATTTTTAATTTTTCTGTAATAATAGCAAAATCTCCAGTTGATTTTACTATTTTTTTTTGAGTGTAAAAATTTTTTTGAGTGTAACATTAAAAAAATTCCATTATTACAAAAAATATTTATAATTATTATTAAAATCCAAATATAAAATTTTTTAATAAATAAAAAAATAATAAACCCATATTTCACTCTAAAGCCGGAATCACAATGCAAGCAACATTTTCAAAAGGCGTTCACAATGCAAGCAACAGTTTACTTCGAATCGAGATGTTTGTTCTAACAGGTGATACCAGTATTACGGCCAATATCTCAAGGCAACAATACAATATATTTTGTTTTCATGTCAAAGTTAACACAAATGTTTGTCAAGAATAAAAGTAAGCCAGAAATTATAAAACCAAATACATTTGAATTTGATTCTTCATATAATGAACAGAAGGAAAATCAAATCATTTAAGTTGTTCTTATAACACAACCTCTATTAGTTGCATCATGATTCAAATGTCACAAATGTCACATTCAGGGTTGTATTTCGAATATTAAAAAATGTTAATGTATTTAAACATATTTGGTAGTAAAAGATTCTACCGATAAAATAATGTTTTATAATGCGTCTTTTAACACAAATGGATTAAATTTTCATTGATGTTTTTAAGTTTGAAAATGAAAGTCGAAGTACAGCGCCATCTAGCGCTTAATAGTACATTATTTATTCGAACAAATATGTTGCTGGAGTAGGAATAGATCAACTTCAGCGACAAATTGGAGTTACATTTTTGTAAAAAAAAAACGAAATGCCATTATGTGAAATTCTGTGTGTGAGAACGAGATAGCATGAAAAACGAAATTGTCGCTTGCATTGTGAATGCGGCTTAAAAGTTAAAAAAAATCAAAAGTTCAACTTTGACCTAGAATTCCTTAAAAAGTCCTCAATCAATTTTAATGTAATTAAAACTGAGTCAAGCTGAACTAAATATCTATCCATTAAAAAAAATATTACTTAAATATTTTGATCGGTTCAAAAGTTACAGAATTTTGGCCAATGAAAAACGATTTTCAGTCACTGTGCGGCGGTCATTTCGCTTAGTGACGGCGACACTAAACGAGAATTTAGCCATGAAAAAGATTCTCAAAATACCGTTCGGAACCGGTGTAAAACCGTAGGTCACAATCAGTGAGTGTAAAACAGTAGACTTGCTACTAACCGATACAATTTACTTGAACGTTGATACATTTTTCGACTACAACAGTATAATCATCGTTTACATACATAAATTTATTAATAAATATAATTTATCGTATTAACAATAAACTGGTATTTTGCATATTCACTTCATTTACAAATTGAAAGTTCAATACAATTAAACATTGAAATTTATGTTTCGAACTTGAGTAATAAAATTTTTTAAAAAAATTAAAGATTAGCAATAAATGTAAATAAGTAAATATTCGACAAACATGGCAAAACTTTGTTATTTATTTTGAAAGTGTAAAACACTTTTCCTTTATACTTTTTATTTGTCTAGAATTGTCAGTTTGCGAGAGAAACGGTTTTTTGACTCTACCATTTGTGATGTGTAATTTTTACTGAATGAATACCAATGAATATGCAAACTGCTTCCAGTAAAAACTATTGTTCTGATTTTCTTAAGGATTATGAAGTAGTTGTTAGAATTAGAGATGGGCGCATGCAACCAAATTCGAGTGAATCACGTGTGTCACGAGTGAATCAGGCATGAGTGTGAGTGCAATATCATTACAAAATTATTTTAGCATTATCTTCCTTCAAGAGATATGGGAGAGCTTCTCACAACCAGTAAGCTGTGTGCTTTCAATTTTTATACTCACTGATTCGGATCGAAAATTGTGCACCAATTCCAACCGGTTTTTGAGAATCATTTTCATGTTTAATTACTTGGTAATGTCGCTGCCACTAAGCACGGTGATCGTCTGCGAAAGCAATTAAAGGCAGTCGGAGCGGGAATTGACCAATGCATACCGGCGCACCACCGGTGGTCAGAAATATACTTTACTTACGTTAATATGACATGACCGGGAGTTAAAAAGAAATTTGGTACGTATCGTATATGTATATGTTATCGTATTTTTAATGAAAATTATCTTGTATTTTTTTCAAATGTAGTTTTAAGTATTAATGTCAGTTTCAATTGAGTTTAATTATGTATATATGTATATATAATCGCTTGTTTTGTATGAAGCACTTAGCGAAGACTTAGCGAGAACTTAGCGACGAGAATCATTTTCGATGAATTTAAATAAATTTTTTTTTGCATCTTTTACCGTTTTCTACCCTTTTTCATATTTTTGAATAAAATTACTTATCGCAAAATATCCGTTTTCTTTGCAACTTAGCAAGCGATCATCGCTTGCTTTTAACCAAAACACGACTAATATTTCCAGAAATAAAAAAGAAGAACAAAGAACAAGATCGGCTATATGAAAAATGCTTCAAATGCAAAATACCCAAAAAAAATCTCATACAAATTTGGGTATATTTTCATTACGAAAAATACCACAAAAAAGTTGGTGATTTTTTCATAATTTGCATCCTTATTATAATAAGTCCTTTCTATTTCATTTATTAAAAACTTTTCTGTTTCCATATATTTACATTAATTACATATTAATGGATAAAAAATTGTTGATGTCACACGAATTTGTTTCGAGAATATATAAATAATAATATATTTCAAATGGAACCTTCGAGCATCATGACAGATTTTGAATATGATCTGCAGTTCGACGTAAAATTACGTCAAAGTTCCGTAATTTAGGAGCATATATTCGTTCTTCTGAACAAGAGAAATATTCATATTATAAACTACTTTGTTTATACTTGCAGGCTGCTAAAGAAATCAAATTAGCATTTTTGTTCAATGGTAGTGTGTCTTGTACATGAGAATGTGGATTCCATCCCTGCTCTGACCACTTTACATTTCTTTCGATTATTGAGTATTCAGCCATGAAAAAACTTCGCCAAATACCGTTCGGAACCGGTGTAAAATTGTAGGTCCCAATCAGTGAGTCTAAAACTATAAAGCGCACAGCTCACTGGTTGTGGGAGGCTCTCTTCAATCCTTTCAAGGGGTGGAATGGGAAACCATTTTTTTATTATGGTTGCATTCTTTTGGTACTTAACAGTGTTGCAACAAATTGTACACCATTTTAAATTCACTCTTTCCTATGTGCTAGAAAATGTTTAGTGTTCATTTAAACCCTATCTCTGTCTTAGAATTAATTGGGTTCTTTAAACAAACTTTATACATATACAGATTTTTATTTTAGCCGAAGTCTTTATTTTAGCAATTTTTAAAGAAAAAAAATTAAAAATAAACATGGAACAGTCAAACATCAGCTTTTTTGGTTGCCCTGTCGGTTTGATTTCGTGCTGTTGTGTTTCACAGCAAAGCGACAATAAAGCAAACACAAGAATGTTTTCAGAAAAATAAAAGCTTTCGCAGCACAGCGACGCGTACATTTTAGTGCTGTCGCTGTTATGCCGGCAGCTTTTTAAGCACTGGTTAAAATAACAATACTAGAACAGGAAATATATCAAATATGCGTTATAAGATCTTCTATTTAAATTGGAAGACAACCTCAACCTTTCAAGAGTATTAAGGTTTGTCCTACATTGCTTTCTATCAAAACAACTACATACATATATAATCACTAATAAACTCATAACTGTTCTATGAAGACTTTGAGAAATCTTGTACTAAAGGATATAGAAATAAAAATCACAACATTTTCAAACATTTGATTCAGATTTGATTTTCACGCATTGATATACGATTTTAAATGGTTTTTGGTGGAGGATTTGGATTGTATGGTCCTGTACTGCTTGGGGGTCTTCCACGATTATCCCGTCCAAAACTGGCCGCTACATTTCCCGTTCCGAAAAGTAAAATAATAGCCAGCAAACTGGTGACAATTTTAAAATGCATCTTTTTCACTTTATAATAATTTACAACGAACACTGATACTTGATATTGCATTTCTCACAGAATTTATACAAAATTCTCGAGTCCGAGAAATGGTACTTGATTTTGATTGTGTGATTTTATTTTGATTTAGTTTCCGTCAGACGTATACATATGTACATGATCCTTATCTCTTGGTTAGGGGAACCACAATCAAAGCCAAGAAAAATATGTGAATAAGAAAAAAACAATTAAATATAAAATTTACATATATATAGAATATTGTGCACATAGTGTACGTATGTATATACACATGTAATATATTTTCCTTAAACAGAGTATTATTGATGGAATGGCAATATTTTTCTGGACGTGTATATATCATCGGCTTCTACTTAATAAGGTTGTATAGGTACTAATCACCAGCATTTTAAACAGAACCACTCAGTAAGAGGTAGTACACATTTGGTTGCTATACAATCGCTGTTTACATTGTGTTGGCATTAGAGTATGCATCAGGGGAATTCCCACCCGGGGTTTCCCGGGAATTTTGTTCATTATCAATTCTCGCTTTCCCGGGAATATTATCCGGGAATCCCAGGAAATTTCCAAACGAATACAATGGAATATTTTGATCAAAAAGCGTAATCTAGCAAGCTCTTCTTGCACTTGAGTATTCTATGTTTTAAATTTTTGTGTTTTCGTAAAATGCTACACCATTTTCAATTGAAATTTGAAAAAAATTAATTGATATTTAAAAATTCTATTCGAAATTTGAAATACATCAATTGGAATTTGAAAATTCTATTTGAAATTTGAAATACATCAATTGAAATTTGAAAAACATCAAATGAAATTTAAAATACATAAATTGAAATTTGAAACACACTAATTGGAATTTAAGACATCAATTGAAGTTTAAAACACATTAATTGAAATTTGGAATACAACAATTGAAATTTGAAACACACTAATTGGAATTTGAAAGACATCAATTGAAATTTGAAAGACATCAATTGCAATTTAAAACACATCAATTGAAATTTAAAATACACCAATTGAAATTTAAACATCTAGTACATAAAATCGATTAATAATTTTTAAATTTCAATTGACGAATTTTAAATTCCAATTGATGTCTTTCAAATTTCAATTGATGTCTTTCAAATCTCAATTGATGTGTTTCAAATTTTAATTGATGTGGTTTTAACTTGAATTGACGTGTTTTAAATTTCAATTGATGTGTTTTAAATTTCAATTGATGTCTTTCAAATTTCAATTGATGTCTTTCAAATTCCAATTAGTGTGTTTCAAATTGCAATTTATGTATTTTAAATTTCAATTGATGTTTTTCAAATTTCATCAATTGATGTATTTCAAATTTCAAATAGAACGGTAATGCTCCAATTTGGATAATTTTAAATGGAATATGTGCAACGTTTAACCACAAAAATTAACACGATGGTAGCATACACAGGCACTCACATAAAACCAGTCTTAAGTACACTAATACACTCCAACACAGTAACTGCCTACACACACATCCGCAATCACTCACTGTACAAGACAAACGGCAACGATTTCATTGTGATATCAACGGAGCAATATTCACACTGATCGAACTAAAAAGCAAAATGCGACAATAATCTCAACTACTGGCATGAAGTTTTCCTTCTTGACAATAAAATAAACAGAGTTTTGTGCATGTTAAAGACGACCCACCACGACAAGAACGTTTGAGCCTTTTTAAAGGCGGTTAAATGAATTTAACCCGGGTTCTGCAAATACTGCGGGATATTATTAACATCCATATGTATGTATGCATGTGTCGAGATGGTATTGGGGAATAACCATGTCGTAGGTCACAAACTGCTCCTAACTGAAAAAAAGAGATAAATCTGTAATTCCGATTATGCTAACAGATCAGTGTTTATTTTTTTGTTTCATCAAAGACAATGAAATTGAGATAAATTTTTATTTTTAAAAAAATTGCTAAATGTTGAGCTGGTGTCAAAATATCGTATGCCTCGATGACATTGGACCAGGAGGGTATGTTGCTATAGACTCCCGTGTTATGTTGCTATAGGAAGCTCATTATACTGCTTTTCCTGTAAATCATCAATAATAATGTGCTATTTCGATAGGGAAACGTTCGAAAATATAACTGCATGGAATATTTAAAATAATATTTTCTAATGACTATATTTGAACACCAATCGAACCACCCTCGTAGTTTCTTTTTTGAATGGCTTTGACCATGACCTACACGATGTTGGCCATACTCAATATTTATATGTATAAGTAGCTTATTCAGTTTATTTGGCGGTTGGTAACTCAGTTGAGTTAACGGTTGAATGATTTACAACATGTTGTAGTATTATGCAACTATATAATACTGCATTTATACATACACAGCCATATGTACTGACAACTGACATTGACATACGTACATATACAATTTCATATTCTGCTTTTTGCAAACGGTTATGTTTGCATTATGTTAATTAGCCCGAGAATATTGCCACTCTCGATGGGAAATTGCAATTGAAAGTGCAAGTATTGTTTTCTATAATTTCCTTTTGAACGATAATATTTTATATTAATATAAACTAACACCTGCACAACAAAGCAAATCTTTGTTCAGCGAATATTCTAACTAGATATGGGCGCGTGAGTGAATTTTCACCTACACCCGCTCAAGTAACTAATACATTCATTTAATCTCGATTAACTTACGTACTATTTTCTTAACTGACACTCACGTCATATTCACGTAAATAAAGAAAAATCACTTACAGTTAGGTCACAAATAAATTGTTCACCTAAAATGTTCATTGAGTTAAAACTTGATTTAGAATGGGGCTATATTCACCTTCTCACTGCGTATGTATCCGTGAGTTGTATGTAAAGGGTGTAAGAATGCACTTTTTTATTTTAAAATAAAAACAAGCATTTTCTGACATAGTTGAAATTATTTTTTGAATTGTAAAGAAGTCAAGTTCCGATTATTTATGGAATAAAATATCCGTCAAATTGTCCCCATGGCTCTAATGGCAGGCCATTACTCCTTTCATGCAATTTTCCACGACTTTTTCACAGAGATGTGGCTGTATCTCACCGATGTCGCGTTGGATCTAGCATTTGAGCTCAGGAATTGTTTCTGGTTTACTCGAATAAACTCGAGATTTAACAAAACCCCAAATAAATAAATCGCACGGCGTTAAATTACATGATCTTGGTGGCCAGTTGACATCAGATAATTTGTTCTGGAAATCGTTGCTGCAATAAATCGATTGTTTCAAGCGCGGTGCGGCAGGTGGCGCCGTCTTGATCCAACCACATCTCATACAGATCTCCGTTATCATGTTCCTGTAACGAATGCCGTTCACAGTTACATCAATTTCGGCCTCATCTTCAGAAAAGTAAGGCCCAATCACGCCGCCTAACCAAAAGCGCTTCATCGGAGAAGATGACTTTTTTCAAAAATTGGCATTGACTTCACTTTGCTCCATTACCCATTCAACGAATTGCCGGCGCTTTCAATGGTCTGGTGGTTTGAGCTCCTGAGTAATCTGTATTTTGTACGCATGAAGGTGGAGGTCTTTTGTCAAAATTCGGTGCGTAGCGAATTGTTGAGATCGAAGCCGAATTGATGTTTTCGGGATTTCGGCGACACTCTCGTTTACAGCAGCAATATTTTCCAGAGACCGATCTGTACGTTGAGTCTTACTGTCCATAGCAGACCCAGTTATTCTTTCGTAAAGCGCTCCATTTTTAATAATCGGAATAAACATGTGTGACAGCTGCCAAATTTCAGAGTTACCACTTGCACAAAAAACAAAATTACACTAAATTTAAAAAGTGCAAACTTTCTCGATACACCCTTTATAATGTGAAATTAGGTAGAAGTGACTGTCACTATTGACACACTCAGTATAATGAGAACCATTGTGATACCAAGGGACGTAATATTCTGTCCCCATCATTGAACATGTAAATTGACCTGCTATGGTTATTGGGCGTTCAAGCCATATGATATCTCATCCCGCTATTGCAGGATAAGGATAAAGACGAGACATACATTAGTCCATGGCGAACCAATTAGTACTCTGCATAAAGGTCCTAAAATTATTCATCCTAACTTCCTGAAAGTTTGTTACAACCAACATGAAGTAAGATCCTAGACATTTTTTTCTTCACATACAAAAGTTCGAACAGTAGCATATGAGATGATCGATGCTTTCTAACCTCCTCTTCCTCCCCACAGGTACTGCAGTCATAATGACCTTAAATTCCAAATCTAGACGCGTGTCTGCCTATTAAATAGTGTCCGCTGGTCACAGCTACTAGCATAGAGATATCTTGTCTAGGAATGGATGTCAAGTTTAGCGTACGATTCAGGTTATAACCTGGTGATCATGGATTTTTGTGCCACCACCACTAGACAGAAGCATATCCACATGCTCCCTATTCACTGGAACAGGTAATGTAGTCCCTAATCTCGTCAGCTCAACTTCTCTATGGTACCCCTGAATTTTACTGTGCCCCGGCACCCACATAAGGTGAATATCGAACTATTGGCCATCTCATTCGCAGATGAGCTGGGTTGGGTGGGTGTTATGCAGTCGACTTTTATTGTCGATAGTCGCAGATCCATCAAAATTGGCCCATGACCAAATGGGTAGCAATTGGGAGGAATGTCCTAAGCTGATTGCCGACGTTGCAAATATTTATCTTCCCCGCAAATCTAGTGGTCACAGGTGGAGGATAGCCCCCAAACTCTCGGTAGGAGTTGCGCGAATGGCACTCGTGATTCACGCCACTGACATTCCCTGGACTTTTGTCAGCAGACTTAGGTAAGTTGATTTTTCCAGTACCGGCAGCCAAACAACAATGCCGTACATCAATATTGGCCGACAACTGCTGTATATATCTAGTAAACTATTTCGTCCTCCATAGGCCATTTTACACGAATACGGGGCCACTGTGGTTCCGCTGATTCTACACATAGTATTTCACTTGAAAGTAAGCTTTCTGTCGAGAATCATACCTATATATATTGCACTATCTTTTAGGCAAATTTCTAAACCACATAGATACAAGGGACGAATATACGGAACCTTCTGTTCCCTGGTAAAGGAATTATATCCAGTCCATTCTTCGTGGCCTATTTAGAGATTAAGTTCTGGAGCACATCTCTGTATGTGGAAGGACATTTTCCCTGCACTGTCATTGGCAGGTCGTCATCATTAGAAACAACTGTGCAACCTGATCCCTCCAGATTTACCAAAACACTATCCAGTGCTAAATTCCAGTGAAGTGGAGATAAGACTCGACCTTGGGGTGGTGCTCAATTCACATTTCGGGTTAAGGTCGTGTGTCTCATGGACGACGATATGCGCCCTCTACTCTGCTAAGTAATTTATAGATCAAATTAATAATCCCCTGGTCAACACAAAGTGGCGATAGAGCCGTGTTCATCGATCCTGGCAAGGCGTTGTCGACCTCTATATCGACAAATCCGTCAAGAGTGTATTCCTTTATGTACATAGATTTCTGTATGATGTTCATCAGACTGAGGCGAGCGGTTCCCGTAGGTGACTTCAGAAGGAATCCTTTGAACTAATTTGCGACGATTGCTCCGCTTTCGGAATGAATGCTACCTTGGATTCTCTCCATTTAACGGGAATAAAGGACAGCTTGATGCAGCTCATATAAACCCTGATTTGTCCAGGGTTCTTGGACAAAGACGATATCGGGTCCATATCGTTGTATATGGAGCAGGAGAGCTGCAGAAAGATATTATCATTCCATCAATAATCTACCGAGATAATAATCTAGAAATATATTACATGTATATATACGTACATACACACATATAAAGTACACTAACCGCCTTATTCATAAAAAGTTGTGAGAGATTTGAGAGACGTTTCTGGTATGATAAATGGTCTCTCAAACCTCTCGTAACTTTTTATGAATAAGGCCGTATGTGTACAATATTCTCTATGTATGTATATTTTATATTTAATTGCTATTGTCTTATTTTTATTTTTTTTTTCTTGTCTTTGATTGTGCTTCCCCTAACCAAGAGATAAGGAACATCCAGATGTATGTATAGGTCTCTCGGAATCTAAATCAAAATAAAATCACACAAAGCATCAGAATCAAGTATCATTTCTCTTACTCGAGAATTTTGTATAAATACTGAGTGAAATGCAATACCAACTATCAGTGTTCGATTTAAATTATCATAAAGTGAAAAAGATGAATTTTAAAATCGTCACCAGTTTGTTGGCTATTATTTTACTTTTCGGAACGGGAAATGTAGCGGCCAGTTTTGGACGGGATAATCGTGGAAGACCCCCAAGCAGTACAGGACCATACAATCCAAATCCTCCACCAAAACATTTTTAAAATCGTATATCAATGCTTGAAAATAAAGTCTGAAACAAATATTTGAAAATGTTTTTAATTATAATATAATATACAGGGCGGTTCAGTCACGACTGGACAAATTTCACCAGCGTATTCCTTGGCTCATTTCATGAGAATATGTCCATCTACGACCCGAAAATGCAAGGGGCGAAATGGCAGCGGTTTGAAAATTTTCGGATTGGTGTTCGGAGGGTAGCAGGGTAAAATTGCTAACTTCTGAACCAGTGGTCAGATTTTTTGGAAAGGTATTTGGGAGACCTTTCAGAATCATTAAAAAAAATTAAAAAAGTGAAAGCGCCGAGATACAGAGGTTTAAAAAAATGTCAAAAACGACATAAGAATGTGCACATAACCTCAATTTGCTCAGCCAGATGGCAGGTAGCTAATGTTTTTTTTTCTCTTAAAAGATAGCCCTACCGTTAACCTTTCCAAAATGCCCTAAACGAAGCCGAGGTCTTACTGTTTTTTTTGAAATCTCCGTATCTCGACGATTTCACTTTAATTTCACTTTTTTTAATGATTCTAAAAGGTCTCTTAAAGGCCGTTCCAACAAGCCCTAAATCAAAAAAAATCCGACCACTGGTTCAGAACTTAGCAATTTTACCCTAGTACCCGGGGATGGTCGTAATCGTCGTAATCAAAACGGAAACCGGTTAACCAAATTCCGGCCGGGTAACCGTATGTCGGTTTTCTAAAAATTGATATTTTCGACGAACCGGTTTCACCGATTATTTCAAGTCGATTAACCGGGTTTTTTCGGTTTTTACACAACTGATATAACAACGCAGAATTACATATTTTACTATGGTTACTATTGGCCGTCGTTGGGGCAAGGGTTAGTGTGCGCGGCTCTTGTACATGCGAACGTGAGTTCAATCCCTGCCCTGACCACCTTAAAATTTCTTTCGACGACGGAAACAGATGACCAATTTGACATCTAAGAAGTGACAGATTGCCAGTTAAAGGCTAGATATTTACAAAACGGGTAGCTTTACGCACGAAAAAAAATTGGGAAATATTAAAAACTTTTTTCCAATGTTCTGAGTCTTCAACTCAATCTGTTAGAAATCTATAGAAATAGAAATAGCGTGACATCAACGCAGTACGTCGATTAATTTGTGAAGGGAATTCGTCAATCCATATCCTTAGTGGACAAAATAACTCGTGTCCGGTGCGGTCATTGGAAATTATTGCCGCTGTAGCTGAAAGTTTACTCGAACAGCCCTCTGGGAAAATCCGAATAGCCGATGCATCCACAACGAATGACTGTTGGGTGCGGTTTTTGACATGGCGTTATCATATTATAACGTTGCAATCGATATTTTGTGTTCGAAAACCACATAATCAGCAGAAACTCGGAAGTCCATTCACCGCCTTGTAGCTACAATTTGATCCCGTTAAACTATTATCTCTGAAGCATCGTGAAATATAAGTCTTACGCAAACAATTCCGAGTCCATTGAGGATTTAAAACACGAAGTAGAGACCCAAACAATCGAAAATGTATTGAAGAATGGAGTATATAGAATGAGATACTGTATAGCAAGTCATGGAAGCCATTTGAACGATGTCGTGTTCATTCATAATTTTGTTTAAAGTTTGTTTATTGTTTTTTTTTGAAGCGAAATTCAATTCCAAATTTTGCATGGCTCAGCCTTTAGCCTCCCATTACACCCCATGAAGCCATAGGCTTATACACTCCAAGTGGGACCTGCAGTTTTACACCGGTTCCGAACGGTATTTTAACAAGCACTTTCATGGCTATGTACTTGATACCCGATCTCAAAATTCAAAGAAACGAATTTATAAAACGCATAGTTTGCCATTTTGTCATAAAAACCGAAACCGGTTATTAACCGGATTCTACAGCTCGGTTTAACCGAAACCCGGTTTTGCCAAAATCGGAATATTCGAAGAAACCGAAAATCAAAATTTTTTAAAAACCGGTTTTTTGAATACACTAGCAGTATTATATTCCACCAGTGATCAAAACCAATTTGCACCGTTCACACTAAACGAAAAATCATTTCAGAGCAACTAATTTGTGTTCGTTTTATTATTATTACCAAAAAGCATTAGGAAGATTTAAATGGTCCACCCTGTATAATGCACTATTCGCTCTGGCGGCGATGTATTAGCATATGTGGCCGTCGGTGGTGCAATGGGTAGTGTGCGCGCCTCTTGTACTTGAGATCCTGGGTTCGATCCCTGCTCTGACCACCTTAACATTTCTTTCGACGGCGGTCACCTCGCATAGTGACGGCGACACTATCGAGTATTTAGCAACCGGTGTAAAACTGTAGGTCCCAATCACTGAGTATAACACTAGAAAGCGCACAGCTCACTGGTTGTGAGAAGCTCTTCCTAATCCCTTCATGGAATGTAATGAGAAACCATTTTTTTTAACTTTTAAAACGCCGATACACGTATATTTTTGTTTACCCCCTCTCCCAGAATCCGTAATCAGAACCTTGATATTTTCGAAAAACTTTCATTTTGTTCCACAGTGTAATTAATGTAGTCTGTAATTGTTCATATCAAATTTTAAAGTGAAGTAAATTTTTGGGGC
The DNA here is from genome assembly GCA_963931995.1 of Phaonia tiefii. Taxonomy (NCBI): domain Eukaryota; kingdom Metazoa; phylum Arthropoda; class Insecta; order Diptera; family Muscidae; genus Phaonia; species Phaonia tiefii. The sequence goes on along the minus strand of OZ008367.1, from coordinate 148,468,946 downwards.
GTCGTATCAAAAAATCAATTTTTTTTTTAATTTTAAAAATTCTTCCCTAGTGACAACATTAAAATAATTGGGCATTTTTCCTTTCCTTTTCACTATTTTCAAACAAGGGAAAACAGAACTTTCCCATATTGGATAACAAACCACAATGATGATGACAACGATGACGTCTATGTGTAGATGACAGCCTGACATTTTCAACTGAATATGAGTTTGATAAATTAGCACGAAACAAGAAATGAACTAAGTATTACCAAATGTTAAACAAACAAAGCGCCAACATTGAAATGGAAAAGCAAACACAACTACCATATTGTTTTATGTGTTTGTAGGGAGGTATACCTGCTATTCATCAAAAAATAGAGCAAATAAATGGCATATACTCGTATTACTCAGAGCTTTAGAGCTAAGTGACTCAACAACAGACAGGAAGGATGTCGCCAACCAGCTGTAAACGTTGAATATCATAAACCCAACCCAACACAAGAAAAAAAATGAGTTCCCTTCTTGTTTCCTTGTGTCATTTTAACTGCACAACCATTAAATGGATGTGTCACTTGCCAAAACGATTAACTCCCTCAAACAAAATCTGTAGAAAAACGTTAAAGAAGTTTCCTAATACAAATTAATAGTCTATATTATTTTACTACAGATGTATTCTATTATATAGCGAAATGCATTATGTACTGCATGCAACAATATAGCAGTAAACGTTGTGAATAATAAATTTTTTACATAATAATGGGAGATAGTCGTTTTGGCAACTATGTTTATACCCAATAGTTGAAGTTAATCGATTGGGAAACTGAAAAACAATGAAAACATTGAGTGCCGACAAAGTTTTGTTAGAAAAATAATATTTTTAAAGAGAATAACTTTACGTATTTTTATCATATTTTCTCTCAAGTAAAATAAAATTTAAATTCCGATTGTTGTATTAATTTGTTAGATACTATTATTAATATGGAGTTATTCAGATTGACTTCTGAAAGAAAATATTTTTAATTCATTAGCAAAAAACAAAATTTGTCACTTCTCTTATCCATGTTGTTGGATTTTTTCAGCCATTATTAAAAGTTTTGACATCTAAATTCAAATTTTTAAAAATGCGACGTTAATCCGGTTGGCTTATGGGCGCAACATTAAATTAAATAAACATTGGCTGGGCTGGGATCTCATTCTTATCCACATCTACAAACAGTTATACATATACAGTACATACATATATAGTCTTCAAACGTTTAAGATGTAGTTTATACATGTCCGAGTGTATGGGTGGACGCTGCAACTAATTTAATTAATTACGATTAATTTACTTTAACTATTAACTCAAAAAGTTATTAATTTATGACAGAAAACCATACATGTAAAATTATAATCCATACCATAGAGTAATGACGTATAGAGTAGCGATTTGTCTCAGTATACATATTTACAAAGTGTAGTGTGATTGCATGTTGGAAAGTATTGCTTTAATAATACCAGATAGAGGCAATGGCTCAAACCAACCAACAAGAAAACAGCAACGGCATTTCGTTTTTGGCATAAAATTGTTTGTGTAAATACACGACAAAAAATGTCCAAAATACATTTAAAATTCAGTTTTATTCAAAACGACATGAAAAAATTAAGTCAACAAGCCAACAATTTTTGTAATTCCACCTGGTGTAAGTCAATTTACGTCAAATACTTTTCTATCACACCGACCGCACCATGAATATGTATGACATTACCCTATGATCCATAGATTTTAATGAATCTTTTGAATAATTCTGTGTTGATTAGAGTATCCAAAACCGAAACCGAAAGACTAGTGAAACCGATTTTGTTGGGAATAACCTTGTGCGGGGTTTTAAAAATTGAATTTTGAGGCAAACCGAAAACCAGAAACTTGACGTCGCTTAACCAGTTTTTATCCACTCTGTGTTAATTGTACTTAAAAACACAAAAATGGTTTCCCATTACATCTCATGAAGAAATTGGGGAGAGCTTCTCACAACCAGTGAGCTGTGCGCTTTCTAGTTTTATACTCACTGATTGGGACCTACAGTTTTACACCGGTTCCGAACGGTATTTTGAGAAGCTTTTTTTCATAGCCAAATACTCGATAATGTCGCCGTCACTATACGAGGTGACCGCCGCCGAAAGAAATTTTAGCTGGTCAGAGCAGGGATCGAACCCAGGGTCTCAAGCACAAGAGCCGCGCACACTAGCCATTGCACCACCGACGGCGAAATATACTTACAAAGTTTAAAAATTAGATAAAAAAATAGGATTGTAAAATTTTAATGAAATTTCCGAATTAAGTATTATTGAAATTGTAAGTATTATTTTCTGTGGCCGTCGGTGGTGCAATGGAGGTGTGCGCGGCTCTTGCGGATGAGAACGTGGGTTCGATTCCTGCATCTCTTTTAGTGACGGCGACACTATCGAGTTCTTAGCCATGAAAATACTTTCTTTCGTACCTTTCGTAACCTGTGTAAAACTGTAGGTCCCAATCAGTGAGTGTAAAACCAGAACACGCTCCACAGCTAATCGGTTGTGAGAAGCTCTCCCTAATTCCTTCACAGGATGTAACAGGAAACCGTTTTTTTTTTTTTTGTTTTAAGTATTATTTTCTAGATTCGACACGTTCCCGGCAGAATGTATTAAGCGACATATTTGGCGACAATGACTTTTTTCCATATTCTCAAAATGTATACCAAGCTCCACATTTCGTTATACAGAGAATGTCCCTTGCATAACCACGTCATGAGTTATTAAGCAAATGAAATGGTAATAACCGAAAAAATAATACAAATCAGCTACTTGACAGAAAGTTTGTTTCGTTTCCTAAACAATTTCCATTTTGTCGCTTAATACATTCTGCAGGGAACGTGTCGACATTAAAAAAAATTTGTAAATAATTTCATCACATTGCTTAGTTTCATAGTGAATGCATTCCGTTTTTCTATTTAATCGGTTATTGATTTTTGAGTATAAACTGATTTCGGTCGAGATTTCCAAAATGTTAGTTTGTATGAGCAGCCTCATGGATTTCCATTTGATTTCTTTCCAAATCTCCAAATACTAGGTTTTCTGTTCTGCCCGAATACGGTATAAGAAATAAATATAATTTTCAAGCTACTTTTTTCTCAAATTTGAAACTTTAAATTAGATACAAAACCATTTTTTAAACTTAATACGATATTGATACTTGAAAAAGTTTAAGATGAATTTGAAAAAAAATTTAATAAATTTTATATTAAACGAGCTTTCCAAACCGGAATATGGTTAAAAAATTAAATCAAATTTAAACGAGATTGTGAAATTGAAATACAGTTGAGAAAACTCAGGCATTAGACACTGATAAGAATATAAAACGGTCGCTAAACAAATTTGTTGGAAGTGTAACATTTGTAATTTAATTTAAAAAAAATAATAATAATAAAAGGTTGCACCGTTTTAGCTAAATTAAAAAACAAAACCGGGTTTCTTGTATAATTCATATTTCGAATAAACCGAAAACCGGTTTTTAAACAATTACGGTTTCTTGGACTCTCTTAGTGTTGATGCAGAAACACATGTACACCACCACAAACGCCGCACAGTGAAATGGTGATCAAAAAAAATAAATTCTAAAACTGAAAATTTTAAATTATTAGACTATTTCAGAGACGACCGAGGAGAGGTAGTCTTAAAATGTATTCTTCACTTGTTCTCTAAGATAAAAAGGGCAATTGCGAGAGTAGTCATCTGGAAAGTTGTGATGATGAAGGAAATAGTAAATATGGATTAAAAAAAAGGTATAAAATGTAAAACATTTTAAAAGTAAGAAAAATCCTTTGTTGACCATCGTAATGTGGTTCAAAATCAATTTTCGTCGGCCAAAAGTCTATAGCTTTGGAGCTAGTAAACATTTTGGGTTCTGTAAAAAATCGAATTTCTTTCATAATGGGCGCAAAAACATTTTCGGCTGACAAATATTACATAGACTTTATTGATCTGTATCTCAAACAGTTTTAGAGCTATTGGTCTTAATTCATTAGTAAGTGTGGTTTATTGTCTTCAATGTGGCGTCAAAATTTAATTTCTCCAAAACATACTTTAGTTTGAAGCACATGACTTTGGACCATATAACTTTTGTGTGTAAGAAACAGTCAATGAAGTTGATACATAATTAGAAAGGCGTGTATTTACCATTTTCTGAGGGCAGTTTATGTCCGCCAGAAGTTGTATCTTCACAAGATAGTGTCAGTTTAGTGATAAATGTTTAATTTTAAAACGAGAGTAACTATTGTTTTTTTCTCCACAACTATAAAAAAAAGTAGGTACGGAGTTTAATAGGCGAGGAAATTCTCTTTCTCCTGATGATATAGTTTATACCAAGAGGAGGTCATTTGCCGGTGTTATTCCTAAAAATCCCTCATAACACACCATTTCGTAGATACACCTTATTACTACGTGTGAATTGCATACAGGTGGTACTGAAATTCATCAAAGAGCAAACATTGACAACATGGCGATTATTACGGTTGTCGTCGTCGAAGTGGTTGTCTTTTTTATGTCAACATCTACTTTGGTATTCTGTAACTGTCTTGAGACGATGTCGACTGTTTATCGATAACTTATTAAAAACATAAACAAAGTTGTCAATCGTAGGGAATGAAAGCAGGAAGAAGAACATTTTACATTTGTACTTCCATAATATTATTTAATTTGATAAAAGTTATTCAAGCTCCTAAAAAGTGTTTAATTCTCATAACCATATGGACTCTGATTTGGAAGTTATTGGATGTAGACGCCATATATCACCAGGTTAGGCGAATGGAAGCGAATGAAAAAAAAAAAATTGAGACGAGCTGTCCATGTAGGCACATGCAGTATTTACTGGTCCCTGAGCTGCGAGTATTAGAGAAAAGGAGGAAATGGAGAGCAAGAACTGATCTCATCAAATTCACCATAGACCGATCATTCGGATTTCTTCGTTCATTGCAACTGGTTTGCAAAATTTCAAACTAAAATGAAAATACGTCAATTGTACGACTGAAAGCGCGCAGAGCAGGCGTTTGTGTCACAATATGGAAACCTCCACTACCAAGGCAATGCATCTACTAGTGGACACTCACTGAAGGAACTCAATTCCAACAGCTAAATTTGATTCAAGGCAGTAGCCGTGTTAACAGCTCAGAAAATAATTACAACAATAGGGACGAAGCGAGGTCAATTACTCCGATTTTTCCAAAAGATTTGTCTCGCATTTTAAATTGTTTCTTTCCCCCATTTTTTACGCCTTTTCTTTCTATACACTATTTTTAACAACCTTTCCAACTATTCCAAACTATAACACTTTGAAGTTTTACCCGTTTCGCTCTTGTACATGAGATCCTGAGTTCGATCCCTGCTCTGACCATCTTAAATTTCTTCGGCGTCACTATCGAGTATTTAGCCATGAAAAAGCTTCTCAAAATACCGTTCGGAACCGGTGTAAAACTGTAGGCCCCAATCAGTGAGTATAAAACTAGAAAGCGCACAGCTCACTGGTTGTGAGAAACACTCCCCAATTCCATCATGGGATGTAATGGGAAACCATTTATTTTTTATTTTTTCAAAGATTTCGTTACTTATATATATCAATGATGAATTCAGAATAATCGCTGTTGAGGATCTGTGGATAGATCTGAAATAGCTACATATATGGTTTACTAGGGTTCGTAAAGATGCATTCTAATTCTATGACAGATTTCATAAAATCTATGAAAATGTGCCATAGATATTGTGCACAAATTTCATAAATTTCGTTTCACACAATCTATGACAATGTTTAATATATCACATGAAATACACTCCGGTTCACTTATTTAAAGGCCCTAATATTCAGCAGCCTGTATCTTTTGCAATTTGTAACCGATTGCAGAATTTTAAAATGGAAATGGAAGCTAGACATCTTAAGATAAAAAAAATCTTGACAATAGTGGTTTCTTAACCAAAGAACTTTTTTTGTGCAATTTATAAAAAAAGTCCAAAAATGTGCTATTTTTTTGGTTTACTTGAATAAAGGCACTTTATTATATTTTTATTATTTTTAAAGTAAGCGATGATTTGTTGTAGGGAGCGTTTATACAGGCTGCTGAATATGGAATTTTTAGTGCCTTTAAATACGTGAACCGGAGTGTATTTCTTTGACTGAAAATTAATGCAGAAATTAATAGAATCCATGAAGGATTTCATAACATTTACACACATTTACATCATGTGCATACACATCATCTTTTTAAATTTGAAATTTTAGCTATCATAAATTTCGGTTATTAGTCTAAAAGATACGACAACGCTGCTAATTGAAGTTTTTTGACTTGAATAAATAAGTCCGGTTTTATGATTTCAGAAAGAGTGCGGTTTCCATGACGGATTCCCAAATATGTTTTTCGAAATCACCCCAATAAACTGGAAACAACCCAAGTTCAAGAAAATTTAATTCCGAATACAATCAGCATATGTCTAGATCTATACCTCCCAACTTCACTGAAGATACCGCTAAACTTAACAATTGAACCACTGTACTGCTCACCATTTTTACAACCTATGACAATATGTTAACATATGGACGAAGCTCAATAGAATGGTGGTGTCCTCAATGGTTATTGGTTCTAACAACAGACGACGCCTGCATGGATTGTAAGTAATTATATACATGCTATCGTAAACGCGTATCGTACTACGCAAGGTCCGTTATAATTACATGTTTATTTATTGACATCATTAACTAACTATAATGATTTAATTAAAATGCTTTAGAGATTAATTACAAAATTAAAGATGCATTCAAGTATACATATACATACTTATATACATATGTATATAAGTATGTACATATATCATTTTTATTATATTTGTTAGATGAAGATAGGATGTGAACGCTTAACTATTACTTGGCTGTAAAATAAAAAGTTGATTCATTGTTTGTATTAAAATGAAGGAAGCCATCAACATATTTGGTGGATAGATATCAAATGAGGCCTTTACAGAAAAAACTTGGTTTCTATACACTGACATTTAGGCCGCATTAGTATCAATAAAGATTACAAAAACAGGGATATTCATCTAAGCCGACTACAGTGTAACGTCACCCCTACTTTGTCATTGCCCAACTACAGGCATGTCAACATGTTGGATATAAAACTGTGAATGTGTTGTAATAAATCGATCCAATTATATATATTTATGTTATATTTGCCTAATTATAAGGATTGTTCCCGCACTTTTTTAATAGTAGAACTAATAAAAGAGAGCTTAGACAAAAACAATGAAAAATTCTCTCTGACAGACCAAGTTTTAAACAAGTACGAGAACGAAAAAATGCTATGTAAATGCACTAAAACTTATGTCAAAAATGTGTCTACAACATAGTCCTCATTCGAAACGTGCAACAGGAAATCCTCGGCAGTGCTAGAATTGACCAAAGCGATATTATGTTATTTAATTTACGACCAAGACTCCGCTGGAAAGACCACGTAGAAGAATCCCTCCGTATTCTTCTGGCGAGAAGAGGTGAAGGGTAAAACCAGTTGGAAGAATATGTTGAAATTTGTTTAATTTGTTTGTTTAATTGATATATGGAAGACATTTGACCTCATGAGTTTGTAAAATAGTCAATAAAAGTAAAGTAAATTTAGATTTTGTTTGCAATAAATCAATTTATTGCCAATATTAAATTATTTTTCCAATTTTTTATTTGACTATTTACCACAGCTGTAAACGAATCATTCATTTTTGACTTCAATTCATTATGAATTAGCAAAATTTTGAATAATTTTCTTTTCTCCAAAAAAAAAAAATTGAATGGAATTTGAATCAATTCAAATGAATTAGGCAAGAATGAATTGGAATTCAATTCCAATTCAAATGAATTTGCAAAATGAATTGCAATTCATTTCCAATTCAAATTTGAATTGGCAAAATGAATTGCAATTCGTTTCCAATTCATTTGAACTGAATTGATTTTGAATTAATTCAAATGAATTAGAAAAATGAATTGCAATTCATTTTGCAAATTCATTTGAATTGAATTGATTTTGAATTAATTCAAATGAATTAGAAAAATTAATTGCAATTCATATAAATGAAATCAAAAATGATTTGCAATCAATCAAAGTAAACATGGTGTTTGGAGTTTCGTTCTACAAGTATTAGTTATTTTGGTTTCGACATACGCTGAACGACAAAACACATTCAATATTCAAGAAGCGATTAATAATTTATGAAACACACTCAACGAAAAACACTTAGTAATATTTATTTTACAGCATAGAATTGTCTTTCAGAACTAAAGAAGAAATTAGGAAAATCAACTAATATTGGTATTATTTTAGTTATAAAACCAATGCTAAGTAGATTACATTAGAATGCATCGTTCACTTTCAACAATAATAACTTTTCAAAGTTATCATCTGATAGAGATCCACGTTTTGGTATTTTAAATGCTTTTCTTTACGTATAATACTTTCGCAGTAATTGAATTTCTTATTGCAACATTAATGATTTTTTTGCAAAAATGTACCGAAATAATTCAATTCACTTTTCTAATTTATTTGAATTAATTCACAATCAATTCAATTCAAATGAATTGGAAATGAATTGCAATTCATTTTTCTAATTCATTTGAATTAATTCAAAATCAATTCAAATGAATTGGCAATGAATTGCAATTCATTTTGCCAATTCAAATTTGAATTCTTGCCTAATTCATTTGAATTGATTCAAATTCCATTCAATTCATTTTTTTTGGTGAAAAGAATTAATTAAAAATTTTGCTATGTAATTCAGTGCATAAATGATTCGCGAATTAATTCAAAAATTAATGATTCGATTACAGCTCTGCTATTTACTACTTTTACTGGGTAAAATTCTTCGATTAAAAACAAGTAAAAAGTTGTAAAAGGGAACTCCATATTTTTCGGTTCTCTCTTAAATTTCCTTACTCCTTTTACTATTTTCTTGAGTACGGGTATGCTTTTTCGAGTAAAAGTCGTAGCTAATTTCACGAGATTGTGTCAAATGTTATACAAGTCAAGAAGAGCAGAGCAGAAATAAGGAAAGGAAAATATGTGCATTATTAAAACTTAAAAAAAAAAAACAAAATCAAAATGTTTAAAAATCAGGTTTAAATCAAAAGAAATCTTTAATTAGTTTATCAACAAAGAGCATGACAAAACTGAAAACACAAGGTCCTTCGTTGCTTGTTAAAAATCTTGAGACAATAATTGAAACCTTTTTTCTGTACAGAATATACAAATCATGGCCCGACGTTTAAATAGTGGCCAGAGGCAGGCAGAGTACACTCAAAAAAGAGAACTAATTCTCAATCCAAATGGACATAAACTAAGGAATATTTAACTTCGTATGGACCCAAAGATTTTTAAACACAAATTAATAACCTTTTTTCCTTATATTTAGGAAACCTTAAGCCTTAAATTGAGGAAATATTTCATAAAATAAAGTTAAAATGTTCTTAAATTCAGTGCACCTGTTCCCTCTAATATGTACGGGTGGCTGATGAAAGCCGCTACTAAAAAAAAATTTAATAACTTTTTTTCTTAATTTTTTTTTTTTATTTTGCAGATTGATTTTTAGATTTTACAAAAATTGTTAACTGGGACACTGAAACAAGAATTTGGATTGTCCGCCGCTATCACGCACTGGAGTCCGTAGTTTCGGTCCAAAGAGAGTATAGGAGCACGTTTGGCCGCAATCCTCCGAGCAGATGGACCATAATGAGACTTGTTAACAATTTTGCCGAGCATAGACCTTACCACCGAAACCCTTCAGTTCGGACCGAAGACACAATCGCTACTGTAGCTGCTGTCATTCAAAACAATCCAAGAGTTTCGACAAAAAGTTTATCTGCTCAAATGGGTATAAGCAGACAGTCATTGTAGTCAATTATGCACAAAGATTTGAACTTATTCCCATATAAAATTGAAATGGCCAACAAACTGAACGCGGTAGACTTCCCGATTCGCTTGGAATTTTGACAGAAGATGCTTCAAATGGTGGAAGAGGACGGAAATATGTTGAGCTGTCTTTTCATGTCTTACGAGGCTAGATAAACAAAAAAATTTTCGAATATGGATACTCCATGAGACGGAATTGCAACCACTTCGTATCACAGTGTGGTGTGCAGTTTCATCACGCTGCATTGTCGGGCCATACTTCTTCGAATAAAACGGTCACACCGTTACGGTTAATGGAGACCGTTACTTGAGCATGTTGAGAGAGTTTTTCTACCCAGAATTAAGCCGAATGAGAATTTCTTTCAACTCTGTGTGGTTTCAGCACAATGGTGCAACTCCTCGCATACACAGAAAAAAATATTGGCCTGTAAATTTCAATTAAAATATAATTGATTTTTTTTAATCAATTAAATTTTGAATCATATTTACAATTTATTTTTTGAGTTTACAACAGAACTTGGAGCTAAAGTCAAGAAGAGCTTGGCGCTAAAAATGTTTAATTTTTGAGTGCATTATAGAATTTTTGCCGTGAATCTTTCTAAATTAATATAAATATGGATGATATGTTCTTAACTAAACTTAATACAAAAATTGTTTACAAAAATTGTAGTGATAAAGTATTTTAACGAAAGTTGAATTTTACAGCGCCGTTGGGAGGCAATATGTGTGACGGCTGAGTCACCAGCCGTCGTCGTCATTTTTCGTACGGCTCTAGTCTTTGATATGCAACACTGTTGTTATTTGTAATTCGTTTATTGTAGATTGAAAGATTTTATTTTATGAACTTAAAGAATAATAGTGTTAAATTGTCTTGTTTCGTGATTGAAACTTCGTTTTTTGTAATTGTGTTTAATTGGCAAGGGTTTTTGAATAAATTTTATTGGAAATGAGTGCTTGCGTTGAGTGTTTTGTTTGCAATGAAAAATGTGGCTGTCCACAAACGTTTTTTATGCACTAGAATAGACACAATTTTCCGCCTTATGCCACATACAATTGTTTACACGAAAATTGTTTTCAAAAATTTCACGTAAAAAGAAACTTAAGACTCACCTTCTTAGACATTTTGAGCGTGTAAAACAGGAGTGCCCTAAATTGGATAAAACCAATACATTTCTCCAACAAAACTGTGAATATGCAGAAGAGATGGAATGACTGTTGCTGCGGAAGGAGCAGATAAATTGAATGTTTCTCCCGATTCACCAGATGTACCAATTTTTTTTTTGTATTTAATACAAATCGTTACAAATCGCTTTTTGTATGACAAACTACCTCTCAAACCCCCATAACTTTTTATGAATAAGACCGTAAATTTTTCATATATAATAATAGTTTAAAAATAGATATAACTACAATGTGCATCTGCGAAATCTTGAATAAAATCGCTTTCGAAATAGAACATTTTAGTTTTTTTAGCGTCGTCGCAGGGGGTGGGGGTTTCATGCCTAAAAAAGCAATAACGATTTTAATTGATTCAATTCAAAATTTAATCAAAAATCGCGGAAAAAAATCAATAGTTTTTTAATTAACTTGATTACATATTTAATCAATATTTTTGAAAAAAAATCAATAAATGTTTTATGAAGAAGTTATTGCAAACAGGAAGTCTACAAACCAAAACCAACAAATTTGAATGAACTAAAGCAATCCATTCGAGAAACAATTGCGGCTATTCCTGTCTCAACTCTCCAAGCAGTAATGAACCCCTTTTTGGTAAGATGCCGCACATGCATCAACGATTATTAAATTCCATTATTTTTAAAACTAATTAAGCTATATTCTATAAAATTTAATGAGCTTTAACATGAATAAAAGAAAAATGAATTCCATACACTGGAAAAAAAGTTATTTGAGTTTCTTAATGTAGCAATATTCATCATGAAGAACTGTGTCTTTACATTTTTGATATTGCAAAAAACCTTCCGCAGAAAATGCAATTACTTTTACTTAAACCAGATATTTTCAGTTTTATTTTTTTGGTTTTAAGCCACAAATTAAATAAAAATACATGTATTTAGTTAAAATAAGACTCAATATGTAAAATTAAACCTTTATTTTGCATACAATCATTTTGTTACTGTTTTAGATTCAAGTCACGATAACTCCGCTAAAATAGGAACGATTGGTCACATTAGGCATAGTACACTTGATTTGGGAAAGTAATGGACTCATTTAAAACCATATTACTATTTTTGAAACCAAAAGGTCCTGCTTTTAAGACTAAATGTAAAAAATTTAAGTAAATTTGTACCGTAACTAAAAAAATATTTATTTGCTTTAAGTACCTATGTTTTCATAAATCTAAGGAGTTCAACATTTTTCGGATTCATACTTACGAAGCACAATTTCCCTCAGTTTTAGTCCATTTCTTTTTTGTTAGTATACATGCTGAAAAATGGTCCCTGTAACATTATCCTGGAACCATGTGTATGTTTGGAACATACATATATTTCCATGCAAGCATTGTTTTCACGAATAGAAGATCTGCTGCAATTTTGTTTCTTTGTTGTCTGTCACGTTTTTGTTTTCAGCAGTTTTCAACAAACAAAGTCATATTTGGGTTACAAAAGTATACTACGATAAGCTACAAACACGTTATAAAGGGTTATCCATTTCGTGGTTTCAAAAGTATAGGGCTGGAATTCGACATCTGTCAAACTAAGTTGTTAAACCAATTTTTTTTCTTTTCAGTTGGAAGTCTGACATTGGCGGAAATGGATCGCTTAACTATCACACAACGTATAAAAATTATTAAAACCTACTACAAAAATGGTGATTCTGGCACAGCCACATATCGTGCTTTAAGAGGAGATTATGGTTTACATAATCGTCCAACTACGCAAGCAATTGGCAAAATTGTGAAGAAATTTGAAGAGACTGGAGCGGTTACAGATATTGTAAGGCCTGTGCATCATGGTTTCGCTCGTTCCACTGAAAATATTGCTGCTGTAAGTGAAAGTGTTGCCGAAGACCCGAATGTGTCGATTCCTCGTCGTTCTCAGGAATTAGGACTGTCTTACGGCACATTATGGCGTATTTTTCATTTGAATCTACACCTACATCCATATAAAGTCCAGCTCACACAACAACTGAAGCCAGCTGACCATTCACAACGCCGTAGATACGTGGAATGGGTGCGTGAACAACAGGCGGTGAACGGCGATTTTTCGAACAAAATTTTCTTCAGCCATGAAGCACATTTCTCACTCGGTGTGTATGTTAATAAACAAAATTGTCGTATTTGTGGTTCTGAGAATCCTCAAGTAATTGAAGAGAGGCCATTACATCCAGAAAAAGTCAGTATTTGGTGCGCTCTTTGGCCCGAAGGTGTGATTGGACCTTACTTCGTCGAAAACGACGATGGAACGACTGTCACCGTCAATTCGGAGCGTTATGGTCGTATGATAACCGACTTTTTCTGCCTGCTATTGAAGAATACGACTTGGAGAATATGTGGTTTCAACAAGACGGTGCCACATGCCACACAACTCGAACGAATATGGCTTTATTGCAAGAGACATTTCCTGGCCGCGTAATTTCTCGTCGTGGCGATATCAACTGCCATTAGACTTTTTTTGTGGGGCTACGCGAAAGACCGTGTTTATGCAGATAAACCTTTAACTCTTGAGCACTTAAGAATCAACATTCGTCAAGTTATGGCTGAGATGCCGCCCAATATGTGTTAAAAAGTGGTCGAAAATTACCTCAAAAGAATCAATGCTTGCAACACTTAGCGTGGTGGTCATTTAAATGATGTAGTGTTTCACACATAATAATAAAAAAGAAATATCATGAAAAAAAATATTTTATGTCTTTTATTTACGTTTACTTTTGAAACCGCAAAATGGATAACCCTTTATTTGAATCCAAACAGCAAAAAAAGAGAAACTTTTCAGCGTGTACCAATATAATCCAGGGTTCAAAAATGCCAATTGCAAGGAGAAATCCGACGAATTGGTGAAGAGGTGAATTGAATTACCATGTACTGTGACTATGGAAGCTCATGTAACGATTCAGTATTCCAAACGGTATGTGGACTATATAATAAGAAGAACATCTGAGGCTGTTTGGAAAAATACTAATTCGTTCATAGGTCCTTTGATACCAGAAACAAATGTAGACTTCTAGTGAAGTTGCTGATTGAGCAAAAACTAGAGGCTATTCAGAAATAGGTATCTTCAGAGCAAGTTATCAGGAAGATTAGAATTTCCTTGATCTAGTAGAAATTTGTGGAGTTGGAATTCTAAAGCTGTTAATATTTTCTATGCACGTGTGAAGCGTTGTGCGTAAAAAAACGTCGTGGCTATCGTTTTCCATCTGGATTAAAGGTCATTTGCACTCATCGGTATCAAACCTTAAGAGCTCTTGAATCCTGAATCAAAACGATTCCGTAATGGAATAAAAATACGATTCAAACATGAGACTTGCTTCAAAGATGTAAAGCTTATTTGTATTCAGGAGTCCAAATTTTTTTTGCAATTTCTATGATTTAACAACCCACAAGAGCAAGTCAACTCTAAATTAATTCTCAATGTAATTTCTTATTTTTACTTAAATCTTATAATTATTTTTCTCACTTTCCATACATACGTTGAAAATACCATCCTTGATTACTGTCAACCTTTTGCGTTTTCATTTGTATTGAGTCTATTGAAATTTTATTAGTTTCACTTGAAATTTTTACTCTAGCACATTATATTTGAAATACACCGTTTATATTTTAAGCATAAATACTAATGACTAAATACTTTTAGAAAACTTGAAGTTTGTACAACTTGTTTATGACGAATGTTTACCCACAAGTATATTCTATTTTTATTTGTATAAAAGCTTCTCAAAACGGGGAATTGCACATAGTGGCACTGTGCTATTTTACACAGCTATAATCTGGTTGTTATTGTCTGAAGTCAGCTTAAGATTAAGAAATTGCCCTAATTTATAGAAAGCTCATAAAACTTGAAGGAATTGCTCGAATCCAACATATGCCTTTGTTTCATTTAAATATTCAGTTGTATTAAAATTTCCAACTTTTTTGATTACAATATGTAGTAGATAAAGTAGGTAGGTAGCCAAATCTTAATCATTTATATGAGAATAAAAAGTGTTATTTATTTTCGCCTCTTTTGTATTTGAAGAATCCGTCTAATGAGAGAGTTAGCCATTTTAAGCCACATCTGTGCGAATATAAGTCCAATTTGTGACGTAAAAATTCTAAACAGGAAGAATGTTTTTATTCGCAATTATATTGCTGTTTTCAAAACAAAGTCGAAATTTGAAAAATATTTCTTCTTATTAATGAAACCTGTTTTTTTAATCAATTCTTTACTAAACTGGAAGATACGTAAGAGAGTGTTTTTGATGTATTTAAATTAAATTTTTGTTTCCGATATTTTATTAATGCGATCTATTTAAATTTATGTATATATTAACCATTAAGCAGGAGCTAAACCATAGCGGTTGTCATGCGAATTTCATGACGCACCAAAATCGCATTGTATTTTGTTGCTGTTACAATAGCAAATTATATTATGATTCTGGTGCGACGCGATTCCTGCTCAACAGCCGCATTGGTTTGCAACGTGGCTTACGATATTTACAGTTGCGTATTTATCTTAAGTTAATGTGAATGATCCAGTGATCACTTTATACCACATATTTTACCATCTAAAGGGTAGACCATTTAAAACTTTGAATTTAATTTAATTTTGCTTTAAAAAAAACACCAATAGACATTTTTTCGAAATTAAGGGCGGATCAATAGGTTCGTGACTTTTTGAATGAAACAGTTTTTTTTGCAAAAAAATATTATTTTTCAACATAATCTCCTTTTAGCTCAAAACACTTAGTCCAACGTTTCTCCAATTTTTGTTTTCCTTCCACAAAATAGGATTTTTCGAGGTCCATAAAATAGGCAATTGTTTGATCAATAATTTCATCGTTGGAGCTAAATCTCTTTCCACCGAGCCATTTCTTTAGGTTTGGAAATAGGAAATAGTCACTGGGGGTTAAATCCGGAGAATATGGCGGATTCGTAACCCAATTAAACAACTCTAAGCAATGCTTTGAAGTTATCACACGATTACGTTTATGGTCAATTGAGAGCAAACGCGGCACCCATCTTGCAGATAGCTTTCTTAAACCCAACTGATCATTTAAAATCGAAATCACACTGCCATATGAAATGCTTATGGCATCAAGAATCTCACGCACTTTTACTCTTCGATTGGCCAACACCATATCGTGGATTTTTTCGACATTTGCAGGTGTATTGACCTCAAACCACTTTTTTACCATTGAAGTCGATGGTGCAGAGTCCCATAGTATTTATCAAGCTTTTCCTTGGTTTGATTGATGTTTTTTTCGCAAAAAATAATGTTTAATGAGCACTCGAAATTCACTTTTATCCATTTTTAAAGAAATTCACGAGGTTGTATTTTTTGAACAGCTGTTAAACGCAAAGTATATGACGGAACTTGCTCAAAATTTGACAGTAGTCTATTAACAGATGGTACTTGATGGGAGCAGTGTTGCATTTGATATAACAACAAGGGAAGTTCGAAAAGTCAAGGACTTATTGATCCGCCCTCGTATGATTTTGTTGATAAGGCCCATCATTCAAATTTGAATCACCAAATTCGAAAAGTGCTCATGTCGGTATTTTCTAATTTTTCAGGAGACTCAAAAAACGAAATTTCTCTCAGCCTGTATGGAATTTGAGAGCGCAAATATTTTTGAAAGAGCTAACCATTGAACTGCTTCATAAAATACTGAAATGTTTTTTTAATATATGAGTGCTGAAAAAGCAGCAGTTACAGTCCGAGATGAGACCTTTTCGAAAAAATAGGCATGAGCCTTTTTTGATTTGGGTGATTCATTTATTAATGAAACACAACATCGTTCAAATGGCTCCCACGACTTGCTTTACTGTAATTCTCATTCAATCTACATAATTTGTCAGTACATTTTGGATTGTGAACGACAGCGTCGATTTCGCGACAAACTACGACAATTTGCATGTTAACGTAGCCCCAGAGCTGAAAATGAGCTTCATCTGAAAATATAATTTGTACGTAAAAATGCTCATCTTTGGAACTAAGAACTTTAGAAGAAAGTTTTTAATATTTCCCAATTTTCCTCAAGCGTAAAGCGACCCATTTCGTAAAATTCTAACCTTTAACTAATAATCTGTTAAGGTTTCGATTTGGTTTTTGCAGGCTTTATTCCTATGCGTAATTCGCATATTCAATGATAACTTACCCGGACAAAAGATCAAATGGGGCTCTTCTTCGAAGTCTATAAAATGATTCTAAGTTCGAAATGAAAACTTTGGATGTGATTCCAAACGGCAGTTTTGTTTTTTGTAGTTCCTCTTTCATATTAGTCAAAATATTAACATCTCTGTGTATTTGAGAATGTCTGGCAACCCAAGGAGGATTCGTGATACTTCTTCCAGGGTTTTCGATTGGAATCGTTGCAAAATTTCTGAAGTTATTATATTGCATTTGGTGGTATTGCCCATATCTGAATATGATGTAACTACTCATATTGGTGGATACATTTATAAATCAGAAGCGTTTTATTCAGAGATTAATACTCGTAAGTAACTTCTATTTCGCTAGTTGTATATCCAATGCCAAGGCCAAGGAGGGAGAAGAAGCCCCTCTGGTGGAATGGAGAACTTGCGGATATAAGGAAGTCATGCCGACGACTGTTTCACAAAGCCAACTCTTCGAGAGACAAGGACAACTGGGGTAATTACAAAGTTGAGTTAAAGCGATATTAGAATACGCTCACAGGCCAAGAGAAACTCATGGATGCTCTTCTGATGCTAAGTAAAATTCTGGCTTCAGGAAATACGACGATATTTTACCTGAATGTATCCTCTAGGCTGTGGACAACCTACAGTGGTGATTCACTCAATCTCATTATGGACACACATTTCACTGGCAACTTTCTGAACGAGGAGACCGCTGCAAGCGAATATACTCCTCAAAGATCAGAAGTTGCTGTTGAAATTGTTACTAAATGCGCTACCGGCAGGTTCAAAGCCTTTAAGTTTGCCGTGCCCGACATGGTATCATCAACGGAACTTCAGGCTGTGGTCGATATATTGTTCCCATGGGTGTTAAAGTTATACATCGCGTGTATAAACTTCAGATACAAGGATAGGGATACAAGATTGGTGTTTATTCCCAAGCCGGAAATGGTCTCTCACACTGCTTCTAAAGACCTATATGCATTTCTCCAGGGTAGCTTGCGGAATTATTTTCTCCAAGAGGTCCATAGGTTGTAAATGGTGACTTCCTTCGAGGATTACCCTCTGAAAATACACAGTGGTGGTGAGACCGATAGTGTCCCATGGGGTTATCTTCAGAACCCTACGTATTGTGCACTACAGACAAAGGTTCAGAGAATGGCGACAATGTGCATCACGTGGTCCCTGCCACCTGATGATGCTGGTGGAAATTATAGGTAAAGCTTCCACGTCTGCCATCCGGTTAACACTGTAATTCTGGAAGGTTCTCCCAATATTCGTCGAATACTCGAAACCGGAACCATCATTCGATCATTCACCATTCTAGTCCGTGGAATCAGTATTCGTGAACATAACATCTGCCCAGGAGTGCCGCAGATCTCTTAACGAGATGGACCGGCTGCACGATATTCACCTCATGTGAGTGCCAGGCCACAGGACATACCGGGGAACTGCAGAGCGGCTAATCTGCCAAGACTAGGGACTACTTAATGGGCTGCACAGAAATTGGAACGTGTTGGCATCAGTGATGATATTTGATCATTTTCGAGGGGACCTTTTGTATTCCTCCGAAAGCACTTTTTTCAAAGTAAGAGTACTTTTTGTAAAATCAGTTAACTTCAGATCAAGGATAACACCGAGATACTTGTTCTCAAATGATAATGATAGCACTACACTGTCTAACTTAGACATCCTAAACTCCCCTGTCTTCCAACTACGAGTGAACAGGACCAGTTCAGTCTTCATGGGGTTTCTCCCAAACCACAGCTTCTACCCCAAGTCGACAGTTTTTTCAAAGCGCTTGCATCAGGTCACTGATAGTAGACAGAGATTTCCCCGTAACCAGAATGCCAACACAACAATACGACACAACAGTTCAAAGGATTTAAGCATGCTGTCAACAAAACTGCAAATACCCAAAACAGAGGGGAGAGACAATTACTTTCATTTACCGGTATCAGGCGAATGGAGAACCGATACCATTCCAGAGAAAATTATAACGGAAAACTGTTACACAACTACCCGTGAGTTATGCCGTAGTAGATATCGAGAGAGGATCCGCTGATATACTGACGGATCTACTACGGAAGTGTAAGTGGAGATGAACAACTTCTCCATCACTGGCAAACTGGGGATTGTATGAACTCCATGGCACTACAGTGTAGTATCTTGACAAAGAAAAAGGCAAGGCGATACTCGCCGTTGTGCACTATAGGGCCATACATTTTTCGGAGTATTTTTCTCTCGAAGACTCCTACAGATGTTTCGTCTGCTTGCGATAGGACCCAGGATTCTGCGCCATAAAGCAAGACAGGTTGAATGAGAGTCTGGTACAGCTGGACTTTTGTTACTCGAGAGAGGGCTTTATCTCTAAAGTGCTTGCTTAGCCCAAAATAACATCTATTCGCAAGCACAATTTTCCGCTTGATTTCAAGGCTGACGTTGTTGTTTTTGTTCACGGCAGATCCGAGGTATATAAGTTCGTCCACTACCTCGAAGTTATAACGGTTATCAACGTTCACGCTTTGGTCTAATCGCGTGGAGGCCCTGTTCGTTGAAACCATTAATTTTTCCTTGTCCTCATTCACCGTCAGACCCACTTTTGCTGACTCCTTCTCAATTCTCGAAAAAACCGCAGTAACTTCTCTAATTGTGCGCCCAATGATATCTATATCATCAGAATTCGCAAGCAGCATGTGACTTTTGCTGCTGATGGTTTTATTCATGTTGACTGCAGCTTTTCTCATAATGATCTCCATTAAGATGTTAAAAGAGATCGCACGATAGGGTGTCGCCTTGCCTGAGGCCTCGCTTAGTTTCGAAAGGTTCGGTAAGATCCTGCAAGGGCGTATGAGTTTTGCAGGAATACCAAGCTCAGACATTGCTTCATAGAGTTTCTCCCGTATCGGACTATCGAATGCCGCTCTGAAGAAACAACTGCATAAAATTAAACGAGTCAACACAAATGAATGCAGGGCTCGTGCACTGAAAGAAAAACGCTTCTTCGCATAGATGAATAATTTTCGTTAATGTTTTTACGTTGCAGCACTGAAAAGTGGCGTATATTCGACAATTTGTTTGTCGCTGCATCGAAAAATAGCATACATGATTTTTCATTTCGTTGCTGCAACAACTGGTATTTCGTTCCTGCAACAATTTTATTTAATTAGAATTTTGTACAAAAAAAGGTTCAAAATTAAAAAAAAGTAATTGCATGAGATTTAAACCATTGATATTTGGTTTATCTCTTACTTTTTATAGTTTATTATACCCGCACCCATAGGGATGGGGGTATATATCATTTAATACTTAGTATCATTGTGCGAAATTCGTTTTAGGACTTTTTAAGACGATTGAGTGATGTCCGTCTGTATGTCTGTCTGTTTGGCTGGCTGGGCAACACGAAAGCTGCCGAAAATCTTTACCGATCACAATGAAATTATGTCAGTGACTTTTATTTATCCAAACTTAGTTTGGGATTGAAAATGAAATTTCTCCTAAATCTTTTTTCTGATAGATGTGATTAGCTTCCACTCACACATTGACTAATAATCTCTAACAGGCCTATTCTGGCAGGGTTACAAAAGTCACCACGGTTACTATTTGACAGCTAAGTGACAATTGTCACAAATCGGTATTCTGACACATTTTTTTGGTGACAAAACTAACAAAAACTGTTACCTGCCAAAGAGGAGGTAACAGCGCGTAACAGCTGTTTTATTTGCCGGAAAGTTGATACAAAACATTTTATAAATTCTGAAAGAAAAAAATAAAACTGTATACGTGAAAAATTAATAATATATTTTGTACCAAAACGACAAGGGGGCATAATTAAATGGAGGAAGGACTTTTGTTACTTTGTGCTATGGCAATGCAGCAGAAAGAAGAAAGAATTTGCTTTTGTGGTACAAAGATTGAAAAAGCGTGAAATGTATTACAAAATTTTAACGTAAATATCTCCGGTCTTTGAAGGGATATTGGTGAGTAATATATGTATGTACCTTTAAAAGAGCCTAAGGTCTTGTCTTTTATCGGACCTGCCAAAAAATAAGTATAATGGGTAATTTTGTTGAAAAAAATAATAATTTTTAGCAGAAAAGTGAGGTTAAAAACTTTTTTTAATTAGCTCCCCAATGGGTTAATAAAAATAAATATGTTTATGCACTGATTTATAGAGCTTAGAAAGACCTTTGTAATGATTTCCATTTCAACCAGATCGGATTATAAATACCGGAGATACGAACGATTACATACTCAAGCTTTAAAGACCTATATCTCAAGAAGTTGGACCGACCCCGGGGGGAAAACCAACTTTTTGAACTCAGTGCAGAAGCTTTCGTCGGTGGTGAAATTTTGATGTAGAATCAGAGAGTTGACGCTAAAGTAAATTTCTTCTTCTATTTGGCGCGGATGCGCAGATGCATTCTTTCCGCTTAGCATCTCTGGATGTTCCTTGAGGAAGGCAATATAGCATTCCAGCTGTGACTTTGCGGTGCGCTCAAATTCCCCTAATAATAATGTATTAACTTTAATTCAATAAATCGTAAATACATTAAATACTTAATTTTCCTTTTTTTACCGCGTTCATTTTGTGCAGAAAACCATATGTTGTTGTTTTGTTGTCTCTGAGATGAATTATTTGTTACGAGGTGAATTTTTCGTTGTCACCGTGTTGCCAGAATACCAGATACAAATAATGGTGACAGCTTTGTAACAATTTTGTGGTTACAATTTGATTGTTACCACATACACAGAATAGGGGAGTAAATGTCTACTTTACTGGAGAAACTGGACGCCCATTCTGGTACCTCCCACACAAAAGTTGTTTGGCCGTCTGGTTGTTCGGCACGACAAGTCCCGCAAAACTGAACCAATCTTTAAGAAATTTTATACTAGACAATATTTCGTCAAATGCCGCTATCCTAAGGAAAACGAGCTGCTTCGCCACACCCATTCGGGTACCTCCCATACAAAAGTTGGCAGATGACCAGTTGATCGACATAATAACTCTCGCAAACCACAAACGATCTTAATGAAATTCGGTACTAGTCAATATTTTGTTAAAAGCTACTGAGTAATTATTTATTGACTATTGTGCCACGCCCAGTTTCGTACCTCCCATACAAAACTTGGGCGTATTTCCGGTTGGCCAACTCGATATCTCCAGTAAACCATAACCGATCTTAATAAAATTTGGTACTGATCAATATTTTCGCAACAGCTACTTTGTAATATACAATTAACGACTTCGCCATGCCCATTTTTGTACCTCCCATATAAATATTGGGCTGGCAATAGGTTGGTAGTTACAAAAATTCCCCAAAACCATTGTAGGATCCTAGCTAAGTTGAGTATTAAACAATATTAAGCCCTATGTTAATCTGCTTGTGTATTTTTTGTATTATTTGCCACTCCCTTTCGTTCAACGTAAGTGTGTATATAGGCGTTTTTTAACAGAACTCGGACGCAATGGGTGACTTAGGGTGAGACTATTTTTAAGTCGGTTCACCCAACTGAAATTTATGTACTGGTTTTTATTATATATTTATTTTGGAGGTATGCTAACATTTATAATTGAAGAAACAATTTCGTTACTGTAATGAATCAGTTGGTAATGCAGAGAAACTAATTTTTATGAAGATGAAGCAATCGAAAAATGACCGAGTGTAAAAGACAGGCCAACAAAAGAAAATGGTGAGCCTGAGTGGTGGCTCACGTGCACATCTTAAATCAGTCCCTTTGCAACGACCGAAACTCCAATGAAAGCATTTCATTACAGCATTGAAACAAGTTCCTTATAGCAACAAAACACCATCTCAAAGGAGTGAATTGATCTTCACTGAAGAAAATTGTACGATGCTCAAACTACCTAGAGAAATCGTTGGGTTCGGAGAGCGCACAGCAGAATTCAAATACATCCATAAAAATCATTTAGAGACGTTGTCGCGCGATACAACTTACAGCTCCGTTATGCCAGTTCACAGGTCCGTTTCTGGGGATAATCTTCCCAACAAACTTTGCCCTCAATGTAGGAATGGTTTCCTATTAAAAACAGAGCAATTACATACATCATTACTCTCCGTATGGACGTAATACTTCGACCTGGTAAGTTTTCGAATAATTACAGCCTAAAAATGTTGCTTGTTGATAAAGCCACAGGGACAAAATTTAGCTTCTTGTCGCTAAACATACATATGTACATATGTTTTCTTATGTAAATCAATATATCAAATGGTTAAGCACCCATTCATTAAACAATTGAATTAAATTAATTCTTTAAATATTAGTTTGCATTTTGTATTTCTATTTTCTATTTTTCTACCCGCTAAAGTTAATTTCAGCTTAATTTGTACGGATCACCGGAGCAATATTAAGCGTCATTTCAATTACCCACTTAATTTCCGACTTGAGCAATGACAATGTTGCCACAAGTTCAATTTCAAGAAATGGCAACAAAAAGTTGTCTTAGATAAATTTTGATGTCATTTCTTGTGAATGAAAATTTTATCAAGGGGAGACTCAAAAACAGAAATTTGCGTTCATTCGTTCGTTCATTCAAATTATGTTGTTTAATGGAAGACTACGTATATTTTCAGATCTCTAAATTTGAAGGATACATTTTTCTTTCCGATTCAAAACAAATTTGGAATTAAATTGTTCACACCACGCACGGTAAATGTCACACATATTGATCATGGCAGAATTATCTGTCAGGCAATGTCACAGGTCATTACATTTTTCCATATAATTTTTCGTTTCACTTGTCAAAATCATAGGTATTTTGTTTTTATACTTTTTTTGTATTCTTGTATTGGTGGTATATATTCGTGTAGTTTGGCAACTGAATCGAATAAACAAAAATGAAATGTTTGCTGTTGCTGCCTACAACTACAACAACATCTGCTGTTACCATGTATTTGTTGGCACTGGCTACAAACGTGTTGCCGTATCGCATTTTTTTTTACCCATTTCAGCAAATGTTGCCACATTTCGTGGTATTAAGAGTGGAGTCATTAATGGAATAAAAAAACAGCCCTAATATATTTTTATATTCAATTATGTAGCGTAAAAAAAGTAATATTTAGTATATTCTAATGGAATTATTACACCGGAAACGAAAATTCAGAGTAAGTAGTATTAGAAAATAGTCAAAGTAGAAGGAAAACAAGAACAACTATAATAACAGCGTAAGCAACGCGCATAATTGTAAAAAAAATGAGATGGAACGAAACAGCAACGACATGAAAAAGCAATAATATTAGCAAAATAACAAAACTATAAAAATAGTGTAAAACATCTAAATATATTCTCTCTATAAAAGCCAAAGAAGACCATCGACCACCTCGAAACAGACACATACACACGTTCAACGCTCGCAAATAAAATGAATGAAACAGTTGAAACCGAAAGAAGAAAATGGGAAAACAAATTGAAAAAACATGTAAAAACAAACTTATGCACATAAACAAATAAGAAAAGCAAGTTAATCAATGCACTATCACATTCGGAATGGACCGAATCATATTCACCCTTCACCAGGAACAACTCAAGAGAGACCTTTAGTGGTGTAGAGGCAGGTGTCACATCGCTTAAAAACTATGTTAGATTATTAGAGAAATCATTTGATATATCAACATTTTCATTTTCGGAGAGCGACTGGAATAGTGTAAACTTAGGGAGGAGGATATGTAGAAAAACTGTTGACAGATCTGTTAGTTTCTCTAATTTTTGAATTTTCCTTAAAAAATTATCTGATCACGGTTGCATTTAGAACCATATAAACAAAAATAAAGAAAGGAGAATTATCCTCCGATTTCTTTCAATTGAAATCGAATTTCTTTCCCCACGAATCGATCATTTACACAGATAGTCTAACATGATATTTAGTAATGGTGAACCTAATCGACTAATTAGACAAGAACATTTTTTTGGAGTCGGTTAAAATTTTAAATCCCACCAGTTGAGGTAGAAATAGAATATACACAGTTCAGTTATTATGAGTAGTTGTACCTAATCCCTTGATGAAATGTAATGGAAAACTATACAATTTTTTAATATTATTTATACCATTTATTATTTTTATTTAATCATTTATTCATTCTTATATTCATTGCCTAATTCATTTATACATAACTAAATAAATAATTTCCCATTACATCCCATGAAGGGATTAGGGAGAGCTTCTCACCAACAAGTCAGCTGTGCGCGTTCTAGTTTCACACTCACTGATTTGGACCCACATTTTTTACACCGGTTCCATTGCACCACATTCATTCATTTATGCATTTAATAATTTATTAAATTATTAATTATTTAATATATTAATTTATGAATTTATCAATTTATTATTTTTTTTAATTTATTAATTTATTAAATTATAAGTTTATCAATTTAATAATTTATGAATTTATCAATTTATTAATATATTAATTTAAGTATTTATGAATTTATTAATTTGTCAGTTTATTAATTCATTAATTTATTGATTTATAATTTTTTTCATAATTTAATAATTTAATAATGTATTAATTGATGAATTTATTAATTTTTTTAATTTATGCAGTTTTTAATTTATTCATTTATCAATTTTTTAATTAACTAGTTTATTAATTTATTCATTTATTAATATATGAATTTATCACTTATTAATTTGTTAATTTATTCATTCGTTTTATTTATTTCATTATTCATGTATTCATTCATTCATTCACTTAATCAGTTATTCATGTGTCCATTTATTCATTTATTTATTTATTCATTTACTCATTCATTCATTTACTCACTTATCCACACATTCATTACTTAAAAATTTATTTATTAATTTATTAGTTTAATCATTGAATTTAATTTATTCATTCAACACCCAGGCAGTAGTGTCATTTATGGTTAAATGTGCTACAATAATTGAGCTACTACTTAATAAAGTATTTCTAACAATAACAACAATTTGGAATTTATTTTTTCTTATATATAGTATATGCAATAATTAATTAGGAAAGTAAATGAAAAACTCTCATTTGTGTACTACTCCAAAGTTATGCTAAAACGAAGCACCTTAATTTGACGTTAATTTACAAATTATTTAATCAGTAAATAGAAAAATAATATACAGATTTCAATTATATAATTATTATGTGAACAATTTTATTTTTATTCGTTAAATTCGTTAAATTATGCTAATTGATATTTCTTCCTTTATTCATTTATTATGTAATCAATTTTTCAATTATTTATTTATTTATGAATTCATTTATTTATTTATTCATATATTCAGTTATTAATTTATTAATATATTCATTTATTCATCTATTCATTTATTGATCTATTCATTTATTCATCTTTCCGTTTATTAATTTATTCATTTAGTCATTTATTCATTCATTTACACATTCATTCATTTGATCATTTATTGTTTTATTGATTTAGTAATTTAGTTTTTAATTTTTTTACTTATTAATTTAGTTATTCATTTATCCATTTATTCATTTATCCGTTTATTCATTTATCCATTTATTCATTTATCCATTTATTCATTTATCCATTTATTCATTTGTTTATTTATTCTCTTGTTCATTCCCCCATTAATCCTTTTTTTTAGTGCAAAAAATCGCGAGAATCAATTTACTGAGTTGCTCTAAAACTGTCTTAAATACTTTTTTCAGTTTTCCATATGATATTAAAAGATCTATTTTTGATAACTGTTTCTAGATAACTCGGATGTAAGTATTCCTGAAATGGCTAATACATTTGTTTACATTTCCAGAAAAGTGTTTTGACTTAAAAGCACTGACATTTTTTTAAGGGTGGTATTCTATAAGTCGTGAATCAGTCACTTCGCGTTACTTTTGTCCTTTTTGGTAGTTTATAAAACGTTACAGCTGTTCGGTGACTACCTGTGTTGAGTTACGTTATTTAATGGGTAGTTTATAAAAAGCAGCGCAACGTTTTTGAAATTACAATTTTAAAGAAAAATGTCGATCGAGGATAGGCAGATGGAAGTATTTTGCATTTCATTGCTTATAAGTAGTTGCCAATTTTGGCTGAAATGCATTCGACGGATAGAGCTCAAACTTTTTTTTTAAATAATTCAAAATTATACTGTTTACGCACTGAAATTCTTATTTACAATAATACAATTAGAAATGGAACGTTCAAATAAATAATGCGTTGCAAAACTATTATAAAATTATAGACATCAGTTGATGTTGACAATAATAAACAAAAGAACCAATACATTACAATCAATACATACCGCCAAATGGCACGTTTTTTTGAAAAGACAACTAATGTAATATACATAGATGGGAAATTTTATTCGGCATTGCAACCCAAATTAACATAGGTTTTTTACACATTTTATGTGAATATTGTTGGTATTTGCAGTATTATAAATAATAGAAAGCTTAAAATCTGTTGATCTATTGAAATTGAGCTACATTTTTTAATCTGGTTCATTCTGCGCATTTCACACAAGATAATTTTTTCTAGTCTATAATTGTTTATTTCAGTTGGGTAACTCTATAAACCACAAATGTCAGTGACAGCTTTCGTAAGCGAACGCAAGCGTGAAGTGATGTGTAAACTACCATTTTTTGACTTTGGCGTTCGCGTTCGATTTTGCGTTTACGTTCACTTTCGGGACTTTTAGAATACTACCCTAATAAGTAATCTGCGGTTCTAAAGCTACAAACTTCGACATCGAAATGTTGTTCGTAGGTTCCAAGTAACCTCCTTATGGAATCAAAGTTATTATTATGTTATTACTAACCATCAACCATCATTTATATATTTCATTATTTGCAATGTTTTGACATCTGCGGACAAACGGACTGTTATTTCAGAAACTGGTTATGACGAGGTGACACAAACCCAATATTGTTATTTAACTCGATGGTGAAGGGTGCTAACAAAAAAACCAGTATAATAATACAGGCACTCTCATACAATACAGAACATTGATGGATCTACAATTACATACTTCCAAACACACATAGACACTTACCACCCGATTGACGTAAACCAGCGCTATTCGGTGGCGTAACACTAGAGCTCAGGGCAATTGTTGATGATTGAGTTTGTTGTTGCTGCTGCTGCTGCTGTTGTTGTTGTTGTTGTTGTTGTTGTTGTTGATTTGTGGATGGTCCCATATTCAAAGATGCCGAACTTTGACCTAAATGTTGCCCAACAGAAGCTGGAACACTACTTGACTGTTGTTGTTGCTGTTGAAAATTTTGTTGCGATTGTTGATGTATCATGCCCGCCGTCGAGGGGGTGGGAGAATCATTACCACTCGTTGATGATACATGACCATGATAACTGCCAATACGTATGGGTGTACTACTGCCACTTGCCATCAGATTACTGTGTGAACCCGTCTTATTAGCAGAGCTCTGAGCCATTTGGAATGAAGAAATTGAAAATACGTAGAACTTTATTTAATACAGCGAAAGGACACAAGTGTTGAACTGGATAATCTCGTAAATAAATAATCCGAATTTTGTGTGTATATAGAAGGGATATTCACTTTTCACCCGACGAATCCAAGATGTTTCTTATCGATTTTATTTTCGCGTTTTTGATTTATTCGTATTTTTTGGGTGCTTATAATTAAAGCAATGACTTTTCCGTCTTGTTAGCAATCAAATCTTTTGCTAATTTGCAATGTACGAAAATGTTATTTTGGTTATTTCTTTTTCGATGAATAGCTAAAATATGTATTTTCTTTTGATTAGAATTGTAATTTGTTCTAATTAAAATTCACAATTGAGTAAAAAATCATCATCATCCACAAAGAACACAGAACACGAACACATAGACCAATTTATATGAACGGGCACACGCGTGTTTTGTGTAATGGAGAAAAGCTTCCGGAGAGTGCAAGCGACTGGTGGAGTGGTGTATTTTAAGACTTCGTCATCAAAATACTGTGTGTGTTGATTTGTTTTACAACCACCACCACTATAAATACATGTTTTTTGCTGGTTCTCCAAAACAAAACAAAATCCAATTCAGTGAGAAGACACAGCTAACGTTACACGTATCCAACGAACGACTGAAGTACAACAATTCGGATATTTCTTTCCTCACTGAATAAAATCAGCACACAGAACTTGCTCCAAACTTGTTTTGGTGGCATTCGTAAGTTCAGTCACTTGCGTGCGCATGGAGAAATAGCGTAACATAGAAAATAAAACAAGTTCATCTGACGCTGAGATTCTGGCATGTATTTGTTTGCTATGAGCTCATCGTGGTACTTGGTCGGTAGCCTCCGGCGTGTCACTCTTTCACTCTTCACAATGAAAATTCCATAAAGAAAAACCAGAAGCAAATTTTTGCAAAACTCAAAACATTTAATACAACAACCGGCATTTATGATGGTCTCTACTCAACTGTGAGTTCCATGGAAATCTTTCTTATTTGACAGCGAGAACAAGTTATATTCACTTGATTCACTTTGTGATTTGTGCACCTATCGCTCTCTTTGCTTGGTTACCCTGATACGGCTTCTTTGATTAAAACCCGTCTTTGCAACCCGTATATTTTATAGCGCTCATGTTTTGTTTTGATTCCTATTTCTCTTTCTTGATACGGTGGGTGGGAGTGGGAGATAAAACATCTGTTTGTTCTGACGTGTTAAAAATGTAATAATGGAGGAATTTACGATAGAGTAAAGAATTCTCTCAATATATTTAATGCAATAGGTATCCAGGGGGTTTCTATGGCACAGCTGATCGAAAGGTACTAGGGAAAGTATGTACAATAGTGGTCCTCATGCAAACTCGAAAGAGACTCGTACACGCGTAAACCTCGCAAACTTATGCGGCAAACGTCAAAACAAAGAAATGTCCCATACAAAGCGCCTTGCACAAAAGTGGAAAGTCTTCAAGTCAGATTTGCTGCGCAAACGTGGGATGGAGAAACGTGTAAACTTTTGACATTTCGTTGTCATCTGACTAGGATGGATAAATAAGGTGATAGCACTAGAACAGTAGAAAAAGTACACATACATAATACATGCAATTGCTACTGCTACCACCTTTGCATGAATGCCGCTAATGAGAGACGATAGAAGACAGGAACTAAGTTTAATAACAGCCTGTTTCTTAATCTCGAACGAAAGCTTTCGTCCGTGTTCTAGACGACAGAAAGTTGATTTGGTTTTCACATTCTTGTAGTTTCAAGTCGAGTGAACATTAAATTTTTCAGTACAAACTTAGGTTTCTCTATTTCGAATCTGCTGTCACTTACCTGGCGTTTACACGGGACAGTTTTGCTCCGACAGTAGCAATACATTCACACTATTTTACTACCACACCTACACTTCTGCCACTTGCCTCGCTACTGTCTCTGATTTTTCGACGACAGTAACTTCGGCAAGTGATTTGACGTATTTGGTCAGATCGGTAACATTTCGTGGTAATTTGTGAAAAACAAGGCAAAACATATCATACATGCATATAAACATGTATACATTTGAAATTTTCAGAGTACATCAGCTTCATTGTAATCTGGAGAAATAGGGCAAAACACATAGCAAACGATCGTAGAAATTGGGAAAATTTAGTTTTATTTGGTAATTTGGAGTTTTATTGAAATATTATTTGGCAACACATACTAGATATAAACATATATAAATAATATATGTATGTATCAGCCTTCTTTCAGTAAATTAAGATTTCAAGCAAATGTGAAGAAGAGCAAATCAAAATCAGAGCACGAAATTTACAAGAAACGACACTATCGACGGTTGCTTAAAACAGTCCTGTCTTTATAACTGGCTGGACACATACGTCACACAACAAATTTTTCTCTTTTTGACAACTAATACATATTATCAACTGTCCGGTCTTGAATTGTCCCGTGTAAACGCACCGTTACACAGAAAAAATAACCATCAGTAATATTGCCCAGTTTGGGTTTGGTGATTTTTTTTGGATGAAGACAAGAAAAGGTGGCATGATTGCCTAAATCAGAGTGCAATATCAACAATAATGCTGAATTTGCATATGAATCATGGTACAAAGAAATTGTAGAAGCACTAGCCCAGCTGATTTGAACTTTTTTCTGGACTGAGTTTGAGTTTCTCAAAGTTTGTTTATATTTGTTTAGCTGCAACCTCCGTTCGCCCGCATCTGCTGTTTTTATATTCTCCAATTTCATTAATTATTCTGTATTTTATCACTTCACTTTTGTTTTGCAAATGGCGTCAGTTTAAATAAATGTATGAATACCGGTTATTTTTCGTAACATTTGCCACTCTTGCTACATGGTAGTAAGATTATTTGACAAAGCAAAGCAAAAATTAGATAATTGTACGAATAAAGAACAAATACATAGTTCATAAAAACAGAGTTAAGAAATATAATGAATAATAAACGAAATATAAGGATGCATCCCATAAAATCCAATAATAAAAATTACATAATAAGTCATTATAAAAAGTCTCAAAAATATACATACAGCTATTTTCAACTAATTAGAAACGCATTGTAATAATAATTGCGATTTATTTTATAGTTTTTGCCACATTTCACTATATTTCTTTAGAATATTTTGTAATGGTAACAAATAAGTCCCCTTTTCCACGTGCAAACTTTTGTTTGCAAACTCTTGAGTTTGTAGGCGAAGGGGTGAGAGGAAGAGAAACAAAAAAGTTTCGGTACGTGTTTGCCGTTCACGCAAACTCTGCTTTGCTCTCTTCGTTGAAACAAATGTTTTTGACATTTCGTTGTTAACGCATTCGTTGTTTATGTCGAGTTTTCTGACAACTAATTTGATTTGTGATTTGTTTTAATAAAGTAAAGTATTTGATTAATTAAAAATGGCTTGGTACAATCTTGTCCATTTTTACACCGCTTTTATTAAATTATTTTCACACTGTTTACATAGACTTTGAAATGTAAACAATTTTTTTGACGTTTCTTTCTTTATTTCGCAAGAGTTTGCAAACAAAAGTTTGCGTGTGGAAAAGAGATCGCAAACTCCAAAAGAAAAAACAAAAAAGTTTAGGATTAAATAAAAAATAATATTCATTATTAACATTATCTTAAAAATTAATAGAAAGATTTCAAATTTGATTGCGGCACCTAACTAGAAACGATAACACATTATATGTAATAATGTTTGATGTTCGTAATTAGTTCAATATTTTGTTGCAAACTCCTTTAGCTTCAATACAGCTTCACACCAGTTTCGCATTGATGATATGTCGCTTCAACACCGCTCTACAGGTATTCACACCCATACCACCTTTGCTTTCACAAAAATAGCTTCCATATGGGTAATATTTTTAGACTGACGGCTCTTTTTACGTCCCACCATAGGTGTTCGATTGGTTTTAAGTCGGGACTGGGTGAAATTCCAAAACATTTATAGAATTGTCATAAAAAAATTTTGTGGGCTTCGCCATGTGCTTCGGATTCTTATCTTGTTGAAATTTCTATATAACGGGCAAATTCTCCTCAGTCCATGGCAACATACAATTTTTTAATATTTCTATGTAATTTTCTTTATTTAAAATTCCATAAATTTTATGGATTGGGCAAACATCATTCCAGGAAAAGCATGCCCATACCATTATTGATCCCCCACCATGTTTTACAACTCAGGAAACATAGTGAGGATTAAATTCCTGAGTAATGGGCCGCCTGTGGTGCAATGGTTAGGGTTCGCGGCTCTTGTACATGAGATCCTGGGTTCGAACACGGCTCTGACCACCTTCAAATTTTCTTTCGGCGGCGGTCACCTCGCATAGTGACGGCGACACTATCGAGTATCTAGCCATGAAAAAGCTTCTCAAATTACCGTTCGGAATCGGTGTAAAACTGTAGGTCCCAATCAGTGAGTGAAAACTGGAAAGCGCACAGCTCAGAGATTGTGAGAAGTTCTCCCCAGTCCCTTCATGGGATGTAATGGGAAACCATTTATTTTTTTTATAATGGGCCGCCTTAGATATATCCCACCATCAGGACCAATACGATTGATTTTCGTTTCGTCTCTCCAAAGCACGTATTTCCACTGATTAGCTGTCCAATTCCAATGAGACTTTGCAAAGTAAAGACGACGTTTTCTTTGAATTTTTCTCAATAGTGTCTTCTTGCGTGCTGTAATCCAGCTTCTACCAAACGGTTTGCAGTGGTTCGCTTTTATATTGTCACGTTAATTTCACGCTGAATGCCAGTGGATGCGTCTTTTGGGTCGGTTTTGAAGATCCGCTTTATCATTCGGTCGGTTTGCACTTATGTTATTCTCGGTCTCTTAGTACGCGGAACGTTAGACACAGTATAATAGTTGTGAACATGCTGTAAAGCATTAAACCCCATTTTTTGGAACACTTCAGCTGCTCCGCAATCTGTCTATAAGATCTCCCCGCTGCACGAATCTCAACAATGGAGCTTCGCTGCTCAGGAGTACAGCTTTTGTTTTTTCCCATTGGAAATCTTAACAACAAAGTCTATAACACATTAGAATAAAAAATATTTACCTAAAACCAAATCAATTTTGTACTTTAGTGGGAATATTTTAATCACAAACTGCACATTTCTCACTTCTACTAAATTAACCAAAGTAAGAAGTAAATAAGTTTCAAACAAAATAGCGGAGTTTGAAAATTAGAATTGTTTGAGTTTGAAAAGTAAATATTTGCATACATATAAAGCTATTTTAAATTTAACTTCATTTTTATTCACAGCTACTTCTCACATTTTGTTCCCAAAATCAATCGAAAAACCAATGAATTCTGTGATGCAAATACGTTGCTTGCATGCGAAGGATAGAATTGAAAATCGTTACAAATCTAAAAATCCTATTACTTTTTAACTAATTTTGTGTTTCAATAATGTCTGTTTTTCCAATTATTAAAAAACTGTTACACAAATTCATTACAATTAAAAAAATTTATTTTTCGACGATTACTCTGTAAGTAAAATTTTAAGTTTTGAAATGACACACAAAAACACCGAGACACCCCAACTAATTTTTGGGTCATAGAATCCACTGGTATACTCCGTTTTAAAAAGTTAGCTCAAAATAACGAGATATTTCGATTTTAAATTCGTAGTATATTTAAGGTGATTTTTGATTTTATTTGAGGGAAAAACCTGCAAAAGCTCTTGTTAAATCAATAATATACATCTATTTGGAAGCAGAATTAGTTTACCTCTTACAATTTGGGGCCATAATAATTTTCGGATTCGGGATTTTTCGATTCTTGATGTTGGGATTGGCATCACTATCACAAACAGATGCTACCACAGACTAATACATCCATAGATACATTCATTCGCTCAATAAATTAAACGTAATAGGTACGGTGGAAAGTAAACATTGGATGGTGGAAAACATGGGTTCAATAATACCAGGTAGAGGCAATAGTAAACAACGTTCAACAAAGGAACAACAACCGAATTTCGTGTTTTTGTGGCAAACTAGTAGTGTTGAATACAATACAAATGTATACCAACGATAAAAGTCAACAAAAAAGTGCAAACTACATTTAAATTTTTCAGTTCTACACCAAAACGATATGAAAAAGTTAAGTGAACATATTTTGTAACTCCACCTGGAGTAAGTTAATTTCTCATTTCCACAAACCTACGACGAAGAGTGTGAAATGAAACGTCAGATGAGAGAATAAAAGTATCTATGTATGTATTAGTCTATGGATGTTACAACATATCATAGATAAAGGAAATAACTAGATATCGCACACTCCTTGGGAAATTTCTTGTTCAATGGGGTATTTTCTAGATGGAGTTGAAAGCAATAATTATAACCTTTGATCACAAACAAACATACCTTGCGGGATGCATTTAGAACAGGTGATAGCAGTAGGTGTTGTAGGCAACATAAAGAGGAATTTGTTTTTGTTTGGTGGGTCGATGCTGTAAAAGTCAACACAAACCAATACCAACAATAGTAGTAGACTAAAAAAGCTATTTTCCTTTATCTATGCATCATATATATGAAAGCATAGATAAAGGAAATAAGTAGATATCGCACAGACGTTGTCAAGTACTGTCACTAGGTGTTGTCGTTTTGTAACTTTCATTGACGTTTCTCATAACATTCACTGACGTTTATTCAACAGTGTAGGTCATTTTTTCAATACAAAAATAGATTCATTTTCCAGGTTGTGCTATTCAAACACCTAATTTAGTTTTTGTCATGTCGTTGTGTTCCCCACTTTCTAATTCAAATTCATTTTGGTTATGAGCTTTTTTGGTGTACTGTTATTGTTGGTATTCGTTTGTGTTGACTTGTACAGAATCGGCCCACTAACCCGGGAGTTACACTTTCAACTAGTTGCTTTCAACTCAGCATTTTTCACTAATCCACTCACACATTTTAAAGTTGAAAGGCTGTTGCTTGCTATTTTCTCTTTCAACCAGCGTTTCAACCAGTTGTTCAACTAAACAGCTGATTTGTAAAATCTGTCTCAAATTCGTTTGCTTTGTTTGGTGGAAAAGTAAATAAAGCGTGTGTGTTTTTTAAAACAAAAATTAAAGTGATTTTTTAACTAAAATATTTGTATATATGTATATATAAATAAAGTTGATCAACCTGTTGCGTGCAGCCTACGTCACAGCTGCCAGTTTTTACGAATTCAGACAAGCAGTGTGTTTAAAAGCCTTTCAACCAAAAGTTGAAAGTGTAACCCCGGTGTAAACAAAACAAAATGCATGTTGATGTTGCCTACAACACCTACTGCTATCATCTGTTCTAAATACATCTCGCAAGGTATATTTTATTTGGGATCAAAAGTTGTAATTATTGCATTCAGCTCCATCTAGAAAATATCCCAATGAACAAGAAATTAATTCATAATTAATTAATTAGTTAATTCCTTTATAAATAAATAAATGGTTTCCCATTACATCCCATGAAGGGACTGGGGAGAACTTCTCACAATCACTGAGCTGTGCGCTTTCCAGTTTTCACTCACTGATTGGGACCTACAGTTTTACACCGATTCCGAACGGTATTTTGAGAAGCTTTTTCATGGCTAGATACTCGATAGTGTCGCCGTCACTATGCGAGGTGACCGCCGCCGAAAGAAAATTTGAAGGTGGTCAGAGCCGGGTTCGAACCCAGGATCTCATGTACAAGAGCCGCGCACACTAACCATTGCACCACCGACGGCCACAATATATATGTATCAAAGTGTTTACCAAAGTTTTTCACGGAAGCTGCTTTAGAAGAACTTGATAGCTTATACGGAAATATTGAGAGAAGCGAAATTATAAAAAATAATAAAGCGTTTATAAGCAAAGGATATCTTCCGATGACGCTACAATATCGGACGGAAATATGTTTATGGCATCTGTTGTTCCTTTGCGGCTAAAATCTGATGTTTCCCTACACTGGAAAAATCCACGTCCGTCATCAGTGCATTATTGCCGACCAATAATGTTTCAGTTTGCAAGGGAATCGGCAGAACTCATAAGGAACACGGTGAAGGACATTGAAGAACAAATAAGCAAGATTAAGCCTACAAAGCTGCAAATTGGAGAAGGAAAATATATTGAATGCAATTACGAGTTCCACCTGACCATGGTTGACGGAAAAGTCGTAAACGAACTGACATGAACAACCTCAACATTGTCATGCCCGATTTGCAAAAAGAATCAGAAGAACTTTGGTAATTTAAACGATTCTACAAACGAGGAGAATTACGAATATGGAATGTCACCATTGCACGCAAGGATAAGGTGTATGGAGTTCTTGCTAAAACTGGAGTATACCCTACCACAAGAGGGGGAAAACTTCGATGAAAATACATCAATAAAGGATAAGGAAAAGATCAGAAAGAAGCAAATACAGGATGCTTTTTTTAAAGAAGTTGGACTAAAAGTAGACTGTCCCAAGCATGGATACGGTAACTCAAACGATGGAAACACTTCTAGGAGATTTTTTGAAAATGATGAGGCAGTAACTACAATCACTGGAATTGACAATGAAATTGTGAAAAGATTGGGAACGATCTTGAATGTTTTAAACTGCAAAGAAAACGTCAATTCTACAAAATATGGAGAATATGCATCGAAAACTGCATCTCTTTTAGCAGAAATGTATCCACAGAAGAAGTTGACCCCGACCGTCCATAAAATATTGGCGCATGGCAAAGACATAATTGAGTACCAGTGTTTGCCAATTGGAGAGCTTTCTGAAGAAGCACAGGAGTCTCTTAACAAATTTTATAAAAAATATAGATTGCAGAACACATTCAAAGCATCAAGGGTAAGGCAAAATGAGGACCTCTTCAACATGTTGGCAGCATCTTCCGATCCACTTATTTCTTCCCTGCGGCATGTGAAGTCACGAATAGAGTTAGAAAATAATTATAGTTTAGAAATGATTAGTCTTTTAGATATACCTTCTCCTACGAATTGTGATGAATATTTTACAGAAAATTAAAAAATAAATTTAAAAAAGAAGTAATTTTTTTTAATTTGTTGGGTAATAATTTAAAACATAAAACCCTAAAGAAAAAAAATAAAAACAATCTAAAAATGTAAAAATAATTTTTTTTAGTTACCATAAAATTGATTTTTCTACAAATTTTAACTTTGATAACCCATAAGTAGGCCCCTACAAAGCGTAGCACCCTTTCCAAACGCTCATAGGCTGAACAGTTATCTATCATATGCTGTTTAAACTGTTCAATTATCTTATTCGGTTCAAAAGATATGATTTTTGCAACGAAAAAACTCAAATGGCGCCACTGTGCGACGGCAGTAAATATGTTAGAGGGCACAAAACAGTTTTTGACGGACTTAAGAAAGGGGGTTTATCTTCAGGGGTTTATCTTTCAAGCTAAAGAAATAGCTTTAAAATTAGATGTTTCACCAAATTTCCCTGATGCTCCAAGACGCCCTAGTCGAAAACCTCAACTTTTTTCGTACGAAGGTAGAGACGAAATCATATCAAATCCTGAACAAAAGTTTAAAGTTGAATTTTATTTTCAAATCCTTGATCAGGCAATTCAATCTGTTAGCGAAAGATTTGACCAAATTTCGGAACACAATTATATTTTAAAATTTTTGCATAATATTTCTGTGGTTTCATTAAATGCTTCTGATCTTTTAAATAATTGTCTTTCCCTTGAAAAGCATTTAACTTTCAATTCAAATTCTGATATAGTAGGATTAGATTTATTGGATGAAATTAAAATATTCCAAAGTATAATTTCAGGAACTTTAAGCCCTATAGAATCATTAAATTTTATATTTGAAAAGTAATTAGACCCTATATTACCAAATCTAGTTGTAGCTATTATAATGTTATTGACAATACCAGTAACAGTAGCTTCCGGGGAACGTAGCTTTTCGAAATTAAAAATTATTAAGAATTATTCACGTAGTACAATAGGACAAGAAAGACTAGTAGATTTAGCTAGAATATCTAGAGAAAGTGAATTTCTGAGCAACTTGGATTATAGTGACTTGATAGACGACTTTGCTAAAATCAAAGCTCGGAAAATTAAATTTAATTAATTATTTAATATATTTTTAAAAATTTTAAATTGCACGCTTGAATTTTAGTGCTTTTTATCTATTCAAATATTTTATTAATTTTTTGTTATTGAAATTCGTACGCTGGATTAGTACGATAGCAATATTTATTTATTTTTTATATTTTTGGGGACTATACCTACGTGGGATACCTCGTTAAAAAAATGCATTGCATATCCTACCTCTTGGGTGATGTGGAAACGGATTATTTACGGCAAATTAATGTTTTTTTTTCAGGGCTGCATTTTTGAAAACTGCACCAGGTGCAAAAAACGGTAGCGCCGGCGCTGCATAAATGAATCTATGGAGTTCTGGAATCGAGTTATTGTCACAGACGAAAGCAAATATAATATATGTATGTATATGGTCACGGTGGACGATTAAAAATATGGCGAAAGGTGAACGAGGAATTCAGACAAAAATCTGTGCCCAACCTTTAAACATCCCGGAAAATCAATGCTTGTATGGGGTTGTATGAGCGCAGGTGGTACCGGATCTTTGCAAATAATTGATGGCATAATGGACCACAAGAAATATATAGATATTTTAAAAACTCATCTCCAACCTAGTGTCCAAAAAATGGGCTTACCATCAACTTATATATTTACCCAAGATAATGATCCAAAGCACACTGCCTGCAACACAAAGATATGGCTACTATATAATACTCCCAAATGGATAGACACTTCCTCAATCGTCAGACATAAGCCCCATTGAAAATTTATGGGATCACCTCGAGAGAAAGATCAGAGAAAGAGACATTAGGACCAGACACAATTTAGTCAGCGCTCTTGGAGAAGAGTGGGGACGAATTCCGACTGAGGTGACCAAAAATCTTGTTAATTGTTGTAAATAATCGAATAACCTATTCATACAAGTAATCATTTATCTATATCACTAGTCAAATGTAATGAAACATAAGAAAATTAAATAAAGTGTTAGTTCTTTACTAATTACAAAACCAACAGGTTATGGGCCGCATGACGCGCAAAAATAAAAAGTGTAATAAAAGAACTAAATCGGAATTTTTTTAAAGCGCAAGTTAATTCGTTTGCTCGTGTGTTTTCCATAAATTTGCCGCGAATTAAATTTTAAAGTAATGGCTGCAAATAATATGTTCCCGTTTGAAAGATTGCGTGGGCGAGAGAACTACGACGTATGGAGGCGCCATGCCAAATCTTACTTAGTGTTAAAAGATCATTGGCGTATAGTGGACAAAGGCCTCAGCGAAAATCCTTCTGTGAAGGATGTCGGAGCAGACGAACGCGCGCTTGCTGAAATTACTTTGATGGTGGAGCCGGCTAATTTTGCCTACATAGCGGCAGCAGAAACTGCAAAAGCAGCGTGGGACGGACTGGCAAAAGCGTTTGCGGACACAGGTCTTACGAGAAAGGTCGAGCTTCTCAAGGAGTTGACCCATCTAAAGTTGTCTGACTTCGCCAGCGCTCAAGAGTACGTGAGTCAGATGGTGACGTTGTCGTTGAAAGTGCAGCAGATGGGATTAAAACTCGATGATGAGTTGGTTGCATCGCTTATGCTGGGCGGATTGCCAGATGAATTTTCTCCACTGGTAATGGCGGTGGAAAAAATTGTCTGTAGACATGGTGAAGAATTTGCTCCTACAAGATGCTAAATTTGATGGCCCGAAGACCGAAGAAAAAGCACTGGTGTCCAGTAGAAAAAAAAAACAACAACCCACGTAGGCCAAAATGTTATGCGTGCAAAAGAGAAGGGCATATAGCAAAAAATTGCCCCCAAAAATCAAAACTAGCGAAAAAAATAACATGCCAGCAGAAAAAACTTCTTTTGCAGCATCTTTATTTTCAACGTCTTCTTCTTTTTTGGCAAGCAACAACAACAACATTCATGAGTGGTTCACTGACTCTGGGGCTACTTCGCATATGACGGGCACGAAAGGCATTTTGCGAAAATGCCGATTGAAGGTGCTGGAGATGTAAATGTCGTGTTAGGCACAGGCGAAAAAGAGACAGAGGCATTTTTTAAAGATGTCGAATATGTACCTGAAATGTCGGTCAACTTGCTGTCTGTCCGCCAAATGACATTGAAAGGCAACAAGGTGTTATTCGAACATGATCAATGTCAGATTTTAAACAAAAATGGCGATCTGCTTGCGACGGCAAAAGCTTTTGATAACCTGTACAAGTTGCACTGCAATGTCAAGGTAAACAAAAGCGAAAGTGCATTGATTGCATCTAATGGTTTTGAATTGTGGCATAGAAGACTCGCACATATCTGCGATAGCAATTTGAACAAGGTGATGGGTGCGGCTGATGGCATACGTTATGGCGGTGGTGGCAGCCTGAATACGAAATGTGTCATTTGCATTAAAGGCAAGCAAACACGAGCATCGTTTAAGGAGCCTGGTCAACGAGCAAAAGGTTTGCTAGAAATTGTACATTCCGACTTGATGGGTCCCTTTAGATCAAAATCATTTTCGGGAAATCGTTTCATTTTGACGTTCGTCGACGACTACTCACGCAAAGTTTTTGTGGTGCCTATAAAAAGAAAATCAGACGTGTTCGAAGAGTTTAAGCGATTCAAAATTTTTGCCGAGAATCAGTATGACGCAAAAATCAAAATCCTGCGTACCGACAATGGCCTTGAATATGTTGCAAAGCGTTTTGAACAGTTCTTAGCTGGTTATGGCGTACATCATCAAAAATCAGCGCCGTATACGCCGCAGCAGAATGGCGTGGCAGAACGCATCAACCGAACCATAATAGAGCGGGTAAGATGTATGTTGTTGGACGCCGGTCTAGCTGATGTATATTGGGCAGAAGCAGCCAAAACTTCAGCGTATTTAATCAATCTTGTACCATGCCGAGGTAACGAAATCAGTCCGGAGGAAATGTGGTCGGGTAAAAAACCCAGCTTGAAACATCTTCGAGTCTTCGGAAGCAGAGCATTCGTGCACATACCAAAGCAGAAGCGTCATAAGCTGAATGCGAAGTCAACAGAGTGCATTCTAGTGGGGTATGACAGCGACAGTAAGGCGTACAGGCTTCAAGATCCGAGCACCCGCAACATTATTGTCAGTCGTGACGTAACCTTCATCGGAGATATTGACAAAGTACGTGTCACCAAAGATGTCTCTACTAATCGTTTTTTTCCTTTAGTTGACATTGAAGTAGTTGAAGAAGTTGCCAATTCAGGGGAAGAAACCTGCCTGGAATTAACAACTGATGAACAAGAAGACTTTTCTGGGTTCAACACAGGCCCGGAATTGTCAATTGATCAACAAGAAGACTTTATTGGGTTCGACACAGACCCGGAGTTGTCAACTGACTTCGAGAGCGAAGAAATTGGTGGCAGCAGATACAGCAGCAGTGGCAGCGGCAGAAGAGATGGCGACAGAGAACACAGCAGCAGCGATAACGGTGTTCGTGACGCTGCCAGATACAATTTGTGCGTTGCAAAGCCAGTATGTGACGGCAAAGTGGGCGTTCCTGAATCTTTTGAAGAAGCCGTTTTGTCAGCAGACTCAAATATATGGAAGGCAGCGATGATTTCCGAAATAGAATCGTTAGCAGCAAACAATACTTGGTGCCTAGAAGAGTTGCCGAAAGGAAAGAAGGCCATAAAGTGTAAGTGGGTCTACAAGACGAAGGTAAATGCAAATGGCGATGAAGTTTGCAACAAAGCCAGGTTGGTGGTAAAAGGCTGCAGTCAACGGAAAGGCATCGACTACGAAGAGACCTTCGCGCCGGTAGTACGCTACACATCTTTGCGTTTCCTTTTTGCACTGGCAGCAAAGCATAAGCTGATAATACATCAAATGGATGCAGTAACAGCATTCCTTAACGGCGACTTGGAA
The DNA here is from genome assembly GCA_963931995.1 of Phaonia tiefii. Classification (NCBI taxonomy): domain Eukaryota; kingdom Metazoa; phylum Arthropoda; class Insecta; order Diptera; family Muscidae; genus Phaonia; species Phaonia tiefii. Next base: position 148,426,358 of record OZ008367.1, on the reverse strand, counting down.
GAGGAGATTTTTATGGAGCAACCGGAAGGTTTCGACGACGACAGCGGTCGAGTTTGTGCGTTAAAAAAATCCCTCTATGGCTTAAAGCAATCCAGCCGTGTTTGGAACAAAACGCTAAATAATGTTCTATTGAAATTTGGCTTACAACGCAGCGAAGTCGATCAATGCGTCTACTATTACCTTAATGGTGAAAATATGCTATATGTAGCCATTTACGTAGACGCCGTTTTGATATTCGGCAACAACATGAATGTCATAAATAACTTGAAGCTAGATCTGGCCACAAATTTCAAGATGAAAGATTTGGGTGAAGCGTTTTCTGTACTGGGTGTGAGAATCACACGTGACGACAAAAATGGCTCAATCAGAATTGATCAAACAAAATACATCAAAGACATATTGGATCGCTTTTCTATGAGTGATTGATTGTAAGCCGGCATCAACACCTATGGAGATTGGGCAGAAGTTATCATCACAGATGTGTCCTAATAACGATTGCGAACGGCAAGAGATGTCAAATGTACCCTACATGCAAGCTGTGGGATGTCTTCTGTTTGCAGCACAGATCACACGACCTGACATAAGTTATGCAGTGAATTTGCTCAGCCGATTTAGTACCAATCCGGGTAAATCACATTGGTCCGCGGTGAAAAGAGTGATGAGATATCTCAAAGGCACTATGGATAAGGGACTGGTGTATAGACGCGAACCGAGCAGCCTGGCTGGTTTCTGCGATGCAGATTGGGCAGGCAATGTAGACGACAGGCGGTCAACATCTGGCTACCTCTTTACAATGCAATGCGGCGCAATTTCATGGAGCACAAAGCGGCAACGAACTGTTGCACTCTCTTCAACCGAGGCGGAGTACATGGCTATGGTATCAGCAATGCAGGAGTGCTTATGGTTACAACGCCTAGAACAGGAGCTTGTTAAAGGTGAACGAGAACCGATGGTATTATATTGCGACAATAAAAGCGCGATCCTTATAGCGCAAAACAATTCATTTTCAAACAGAACTAAACATGTTGATCTCAAAGTTAAATTTGTAAAAGAAAAATTAGAAAACAAGGAAGTTAATTTGAAATATCTAGATACTAAAAATATGATAGCAGACTTTCTTACTAAAACTATTAGTGCTGAAAAACTTAATAAGTTCAATGAGAAATCAGGCCTAAATTGAAATTTGCATAATATATTGTATAAATAATTTATTCAGGGAAAGTGTTGTAAATAATCGAATAACCTATTCATACAAGTAATCATTTATCTATATCACTAGTCAAATGTAATGAAACATAAGAAAATGAAATAAAGTGTTAGTTCTTTACTAATTACAAAACCAACATTAATTCTATTCGTAGAAGATTAGAGGCAATACTTAAGAATAAGGGATCACAAACCAAACATTAATTTTTCCAGTTGTAAGTGGTTTCTGCAGAGAAATCGTACATGAGCACTTACTTTTTGGAGCTTAAAATAAGAAATCTTATTGTTTTTGTTGTTATTATATTAATTTTAAATTCAATGTACATATATTTTATTTTTCTAGAAAATCACAGTACACATTGTGATGAATATTAGTTGAAATGTTTAATGGGAAAGTGAGCACTCATTTATTGGAGTGACTGTAACTAAAAGTGTGTGACTGCAATATATTTTATATCAACTTTTTTAACAGGTGTGGTTAACGGTCCAGATATACGGAAACTTTTAAGGGATACAAGTTTTTCTGAAATGTTACATGAAACTGAACTAAACGAGTTGGAGCTTTGAAAACTAAAATTTTTTGAGTTTTATTTTGTATATTAGTTTATATTTATGTGATCTTTAAAATTATAAGAAAACATATTTTTTAATTTCTTTTTTAGAAAAAAAAGTGTTTGATATATTCTTCATAGAAAATATTTATATATGGAAAAATTAAACTTAAATTTAATTCTTATTCTTATCCAATTAAAATACATATGTAATTAATATGATATTGAAGTTTGTGGTCCCTTATTCTTAATTATTGCCCTTGTGTATAAGAACTTCTTGTAGCCTGCGTGGCATAGAACTCACTAAGTTGCTTAAAGTGGGCATGCCAATATTGCTAGTTTTAGGTATTTAAGCGTCGTATACTGCTTCGACTTTGAAAACACCTTGGCGGAAAATATCTCCCAGAGGTCTTCAATTATGGCCGGCCACTCCAGTAATTGAATATTTCGGGCATTAAAAAAATCCCTTGTGTGCCGGGCAATGTGGATCGGGACGTTGTCTTGTTGAAAAGTCCAGTTATCTCCAAATAATTCGCCAGCAAAGTCAATTAAATTGCTGTCCAACAGATCAACGTATGCTTCCGCATTTATTTTAGTTGGGACTAAGCATATTTCTAACTTCCCTCGTGCTCCAAATGCAGCCCATAACATAAGAGATCCACCACCGTGGTTTCGCTTATAGCACGTTTGCCGAGGATGTCGTAAATCTCTCCAATATTTATGGTGACCATCAGGTCCGTCCAAATTAAACTTTTTCTCATCACTAAATATAACGGTTTCAAATTCGTCCTCCCAAAACTTGTACTTTTCTGCAAAAGCAATACGCGCATTTTTATGGCGCTCGGTTAAGCGTGGTTTGGCCATTTTGCTTTGGTACCGAAGACCTATATCGTCCTTTAGCAGTTGCTGGACACGCTGTCTCGTTACATTTCGACCCAATTCCACCTTTATTTCCCTACAACTCATATTCTCATTAGCTGCTAAATGCCGATTAGTCCTCTGGTCTACAGTGGGGATGCGTTCACTGCGCTTAATACAACCATAGTTTACGGGGTCTTTGAGGAAATTCGAAACTGTATTGCGATGCCGATTTGCCGCAGCTGCAATCTCGCCAATTCCTTTACCTGCAAGTCTCATTCCAACAATTTTTCCGCGCTCCTCATCCGTAAGTTCACTTCCACGTGCCATGTTCAACTCGAAACAAAAATGTGAACAAAACGTTTCTTAGAATATATTAATAATGATCAATTTACTCACGTACAGAAAGATATTTTATACTAAACATCCGAGAAAAATAGGGTTGTTCACTTTAAAGTGTCAGGAACGCGACTGCACATATAATTATTTTCTATTGAATTGCAAACTTACAGCGATAATCATAGATAAGGGACTACAAATAAAGTCCAAAAGAGAAAAAAGTATATGATAAAGAGTGAGGGATATTATCGAAAAAATTTTATATGGTCGACATTAAATTAGTTAGTTTTCAGAAGGAAAGAAAAAAATATTTTACACTTATAAATATTTGACAGAGGTACATCTTCCTTTTATCACTCTGGGGATTATCTGGCAAAAGTATTGCTTTCGTATTGCATGCACGTATCGTTTTCGGGTAACACTTAGGGACGATACGATGGCGATAACGCGGCAATATTGTTTTGTTTGCTGGGATGGAGAACGAAAATTAATACTTTCGTGTATAATCGCCGACATACCCTAACAATAAATCTGCTGCAGACGATCATTTTGTTTTAAACATAAAAAAATTGTTCATGCAATTGCTTTTATTTTAATTTAAAAAAATATGATTAAGTTTATAAATTATAAAAATAAATTATGACATTTTTATTAATATTTTCTGAAGAACGAGATACATTGCTGCTGTGATTTGATGTTTGTAGTTGTAGATGTTGCTCTAGATATTCTGTGAATGACAAATGTTTTTTTTTTTTTACTTATTTACCACTATAAAAATAGGATATTTGTTTATATTTTACTCTTACTATTCAAAAATATTAGTAGTTGCATTTAGTTCATGTGAATTTGATTTGTTTATGCTGTAAGTTTGATTTGCTTATGCTTTAAAAAAAGAATACTAAAATCTACAAATATGAATTGTCTTTTTTTTACTTTAAAACTACGAGAAATGTTTCATTTTGTTTGGGGAATTTTGTGCTACCTTTGTCTCTGTTTAAAGGTCGTCTTTTTAGCAAAACTAATAGAAAACAGGTTAGAGAATGTTTAGAGTATAAATTAAATAGAAGAAAAGTAAAAAATAAACAAACACTTTAAACACAAGAGATAGAAAATATTTTGAGCAAAATTTGAAATCAGTTCAAAAAAATTAATAAATTTAATTGTACACAAGACAATAGACATTACATATAGAGAGCATATAAAGATAATCCCTTTGTAAATTAACAATATTTGTTGTTTGTTTTGTTTCTAATACATTTTGATTTTAAGCATAGTAAACGAGTTTGAGGTATATACATTTTCCAAGAAGATTATAATAAAACCTCTATACAACTCAAGCTCAAATTAAAGACACTTGTGAAACTGCAAAAAAAAAAGGCAGACTTACAAATATTTAAAATATTTCTGAGAAAATGAAAACACAACGAATAACTTAATTTGAACTATTAACGACGACGTGAAGTTGTTAATCGTCGAAATCGATATCCGAGTCATCTGAATCATAACCCCCTCTGATGGTTTTTTTTGGGCGGTTTATGTAAGTAGTCCTCTTTTTCGCATCGGGTGGTGTCATCAAATCGCCCTTATAATCGATCGCACCAGATTGGGCTATCCTCCATTCGAGCATATCAGTGGTGAAATCATCACAATTACCCAAATCAGTGAAGCCAACAATAAAATCTTTTGTTTTGCTGTCCTTTATCAGGGCAATAGTAGGGATGACTTTGATGCGTAGACGTTGGGTGAGGAAAGGTGACTTTTCCGCATTGACTTTGCAGAATTTCGCTTCAACATGTTTACCAGCCAACATTTTCAAATGCATATCAACAATGCGACACCGTTCCGTTGAATCCCGATAGAAATGACACACAATATTGGGTGATTTTTTTGAAACTTCAAAGAATTCCTTTTCATCAGCCAATTCGGTGTAGATACCATGACCCTGGGAGAGAGTTGAAAGAAAATTTATTAGATTTTTCAGTATAAGTAGAAGTAGTTGGTGAAATGATAGTTAAGAAAAAATAATGAAGTTAATCAATGTTATTGTTGGATAACATGTGATTGCGGCAAGTTAGTTCCTTACATAATTTAAAATGATCAAGTTTGAAATGTTAACAACAAAATAATAAAAATATAGCTCGGATGGAGTAGTGAAAACAGGAGTTTTAGGCTTCTATTACGAATATTGAAATACTAATCATATAGGAAATGTCTTAAGAACTTTGAGCTCATTAGATTTCTCTCATTTCTTGATTTTGCTCAAAAAATTATGACTGATCGCAATTTGAATGAAACGAACAAAAACAAAGAAAACGGCAATAAAAGCAAATGGAAAGATATTCTTCTAAGGAGTAAAACTTTTATTTCGTGACGTTTATAAATGTTTAGTTTAGTATAATAATATTATTGTACCATGGTTTATTTAGTCTTTGTTCACAAGTTTCTGTATTCTATTTGTGTCTTATAATTCTTGATTTAGTGCGTCACTTTTCAGACATGTTTTTGAATTCTTGAAAAATAATAGCGTGAATCGAAAGCAAAAGGATCGGACGATTTCTTTCAAATGGAAGAGTTTCGTTCCATTTCTCGCAGCGGATCTATCTTTTTTTCTCTAATTGTAGAATCAATAATATTAGCCGTTTCAAGTTCACGTTTAGACGTATGGTGCTTTTGAGGAAAACAGTTGTGAATACATCTATTTCAACTTGCTGAAGAGCATATAGTGCGATATAGTAAGGAAAGCCAATGTGACGATTACTGGATTATGCAGAGGTTTTAATGGCTACATCCTATAAATAGATATCCCGCTGCAAATGGTTTGGCCAAATAGAATTCAATATAAAAATTCACAATTCTGGAAAAATCTTAATATGCTAAAAAGGCTTGTCCAATATTTGCTATGGACGGAAGAAGTATATCTATGTTGGACTGCTGGAAATTGAATGGTATATGTGGCTGATTCCAAATTATAGCAAAAAAAACTTTAGTTTTCACTTATTTTCTTTGAAAAGCTAATTACTTGGGACGTGGGGTTAATCATGTAAGACTCTTGGAAGAAAATTGACAGATTAATATGAGTCATATTCCAAAAAATATCTAATTCACATTCAGACTAGATATATAAACACAATTTCTAGATAAACTTTTCTTGTACTTACATTCTTCAGCCATTCCTGTTTCTTCGTATTAAATTCCTTCATTTCTCGAATACGCTGCTCACGGATAGCCTTCAAATCATCTGTATCTAAGGTATCCAATCGATCCAATTGATCGTCCAATTGTTTCTCGATGACCTGAGCGACTGCAGCTAATTGATTTTCCAACATGTTGGCCATAATTTTAATGACAATGTGATTTTATGATAATGACGAAGTTTTGATGTCGCTTGGAAGTAGGTTAGTGGTTACGTTCCTCCTAAAAATGAGTTATGATTCACGAAATGTCAAAAACTGAGAACTTAAAGACACCGCGATGCGTGGGTTCAACTGACTGTCGATGAGACAAGCACAAGCACAAGGCAAGACAGACAGACAGCCAACATACGAAAAACGCCCAAACAGTGGCACACGATTCGAAGTTGGAGTTAATAGTAAAATAACCCGGTTTGTAATTATCACCACCAATAATATAAAGCAGCAATGTCGACGGTATGGTAATCACAACGCCAGTAGAAAGAAAACAAGCACGTCGTAGGAAGCAGAAGACAAACAGCAAAAAAGTAATCACCAGAGACCACGGTCATTTACCACCCGGTAAATGGAAACGTTTACATGCGTTGTTGTTGTACAAATAGATTAATCAGACATCATTGCGTCCATGAAGAGGGGAGGAAGGTGAGGCAAATCACATTTAATTTTTTTGCAAATTGCAGATGCCAATGTTTATGAAAAAAAATAAATCAAATATCACATTAACGAAGTATTTTTTACAATATTTTGGTAGACCATTTGGCAAAGCACTAAAACATAAGTCAATTACCTTAAATTGAAGTTATCTTCATATAAATTGTTGCAAATGTTCTTCTATAGAATATGCCCCACACGAATACTAGAAAAATATAATCTATTCAAGAAACACCTCTGTGTTCGTCAGGCAAACTGACGTTTCGCAGCATGAAGAAAATAGTTTGAAGTACACTGCATATTCTGCAATAAACAAGTTGGCACCACTTATAGGTATAATTTCAGTAATGAAAAATGAGATTGTACGCTTTTCTGTACTAAAGATCACAAAAGTTCTGGCAGTATGCACAGGATTTTTTGGAGCAAATGGCCTATTTTGCCTGATAGGGCTTTGAACGCTGATTAAAAAAACCAACAAAATTTAGCCGCTGGTCCATATTTAGCAAATCTATTTGTAAACCTCACTTTTATATGTACTTATTTTTTGGCAGGCTCCGATAATAAAGTGGAAATTTTTCGAGCAAATTTGGTGAGCAAACCTGGAAAAAGAAACGTGAAAACTGTTGACATTTCAATGTCAAAATTTTTGTATAGAAAAAAAGGTAGGGTTTTTGATTTATGTGAAAAAAATAAAATAATGGAATAGGTAAAGCATATACTTTTAATTTTACTTTGTTTATTTACTTTATCAGCCTTTTTCGACAATTGCTGCATAGATACACTGAGCAACTTTATTTGGTGCCTCATGAAACGCTTCGGGGCAAACTTACGCTGAGCAAAAGTTCTAGGTTTTCTTGTTTGCATGAATACCACAAATATTCACAAATAACACTTCAAAGGCCGGAGATATTTAAGTGCATAGTATTTTTGTGTTATAAAGCTTCTGCGTGGCTGGCCCTCGGCCGGGCTTAAGGATTTTCTCCTCTGAGTTGGTTCCAACACCGGCATCGGCATAGTATTTTTGTGTTATAAAGCTTTCTGCGTGGAAGGCCTTCGGCCGGCCTTAGGAATTTTCTCCTCTGGTGTGGGTCCAACACCGGCTTCGGTACAGTATTTTTGTGATATAAAGCTTTCTGGGTGGACGGCCTTCGGCCGTGCTTTGGGGTTTTCTCCTGTGGGGTTGATCAAACACCGGCTTCGGTACAGTATTTTTGTGTTATAAGAAACACCGTTTGAATATAATGTTTTGAAATATTTTTTTATTTTTGTATTATGTAGAAAACTGTGCCGAAAAGCGCGGATCAATTTTTTTTTAAATAATTTATTTATATTTATTTTATGTCGAAATTTTTATTCCAAAATATTGAACGTAAATATCTCCGGTAGTTGAGGGGCTAATGAGTAGTATTGCAACATAAAAAAACTTGAAGTTTTGTCTATTATCAGAGTCCAGAAGGAAAATAAAATCCATGTAAAATAACAACCTTCTTTATACATTGACTTCATATGGAAACCTGAAATTCAGTTTTATGTGAGAAATTTCAATATTTCGATTTTGTATGGGAAATTTATCTAATTATCCATGGTGTTTATTTAAACAAAATTAGGCTCTATCGAAAATTACTAGTTATTGTTTCCTTTATTTTGCCTTATATTAAACCAAAAAGTTGCTACCAATCGCTTAAGACTATTCATTAAACAAATACCCCCTGTATATCCAATTTTTGGGGCCCACAACTCCGAAATATGGGTCCAAGTTTTGTGCTTTACATTTTCTACTTAAAATACCCCCAACAAAATGTTTTCACTACGTCAACGGGAGCTAAAGTAGGTCTGTTCCAAATACTGCTCATTTATCGAAATATTCAATGAAGAGATTAATAGAATACTACAGCATTCCCTCGTTTTCTCTGTTATAAGACATCTCCACTGGATGATTACGAGCAATTTTTGTAATTTCGGTGAAATTAGGTAACATTTTCCATACAAAATCTAAATTGTAAATTAGCTGATTTCAATGAATTTTGCATTGAAATGAGCATAAAACGAAATTACTAGACACCCTGTGTATCAATACCACTTTTTAATCCCAGTATTCAGATAAACCTGAATTTTAGGTTTCCATATGGTCTACATATGTAAAAAAGCAACTAGCTGAAGGCCTTAGTCGCCAGTGCTATAAATCTTAATATTAATCTTTTATTCACTATAAGTTTTAATATATTGTAAATAAATAAAAAATAAAAAAGCAAGTGGTTACTTACATATATTTTATATGCAAACCTAAAGTTCAGTTTCAGCTGAGTACTACGCTTAAACAACGATATGTCAAACGAAATTAAAATTGTTCGGTGTGGACGGGTTGAAACAACTTTGAAACATGGCATTAGCATTCCAACCAAGAGAAATTTCTTTCCATCTGCGTACTAAAGCCCATATTCAGTTCTTACGAAATTTATGTAAAAAGTTTTGTCATTTGTGTTTTGTCATTTATCGGGGAGCTACCAAAACTATCTTTGATTTACATTGCAAATGTTTCAATTATAATTTTTTAACGCCCTCCATTTTATTTTTAACGCATGTGATGTAACTTTTGGTTGTTAAGATTACCGAAATATCTAAATTCCGGTTCCAAACAAATGTTTTTGTACGAAATACCTTTGGCGTAACAACCCTGAAATTGAGTTTGTCTACGAATTTTTTTAACAAAGAGCGAGTACCAAGCAAGTGAAAAGAGAGCGAAGTTTCGGTTCGTGAAGTTTGCGCTATTTTTTATTCACGTACTTTTTACGGCAACGAAAATTTCACAAAACCGCAAGATGATGCTTCACAAACATCGAAACGATCGTCCAGCGAATGTTCGAATCCCACCCGCGGCATTTACATTTTTTTCACTAACCGGAGAAAACATGATCTCTTATAGCCTTAAATGAAATTACAACTTTAAGCATAACGAGGATCTAAAACAACTAAATTTGAAACATACGGCAGGGCCAAACCAAAACAGAACGAGACAACTACAATTAGAATAGTTCGTTCTATAAATAGAACTTTCAAAAAAAAAACTTCTGCATCAGTGCGTGTAAGTAGGAAAGCAATGTGTAAGTAGCGACAACAATCACTCTGCACACAATCAATAAATGTCTTCGGTTAGTGACTTGTGTAAATACACACCGCAGTGGCTTAACGGTCTAAACGCTGCTGAAGATGATGCTTCACAAACATCGAAACGATCGTCCAGCGAATGTGAGTTCGAATCCCACCCGCTGCATTTACATTTTTTTCATTAACCGGAGAAAACATGATCTCTTACAGCCTTAAAGGAAATAATAACTTTAAACATAATGAGGATCTAAAACAACTAAATTTGAAACATACGGCAGGGCCAAACCAAAACAGAACGAGACAACTACAATTAGAAGTGCGTGTAAGTAGGAAAGCAATGTGTAAGTAGCGACAACAATCACTCTGCACACAATCAATAAATGTCTTCGGTTAGTGACTTGTGTAAATACACACCGCAGTGGCTTAACGGTCTAAACGCTGCTGAAGATGATGCTTCACAAACATCGAAACGATCGTCCAGCGAATGTGAGTTCGAATCCCACCCGCGGCATTTACATTTTTTTCATTAACCGGAGAAAACATGATCTCTTACAGCCTTAAAGGAAATTATAACTTTAAACATAATGAGGATCTAAAACAACTAAATTTGAAACATACGGCAGGGCCAAACCAAAACAGAACGAGACAACTACAATTAGAATAGTTCGTTCTATAAATAGAACTTTCAAAAAAAAACTTCTGCATCAGTGCGTGTAAGTAGGAAAGCAATGTGTAAGTAGCGACAACAATCACTCTGCACACAATCAATAAATGCCGTCGGTTAGTGACTTGTGTAAATACACACCGCAGTGGCTTAACGGTCTAAACGCTGCTGAAGATGATGCTTCACAAACATCGAAACGATCGTCCAGCGAATGTGAGTTCGAATCCCACCCGCGGCATTTACATTTTTTCACTAACCGGAGAAAACATGATCTCTTACAGCCTTAAAGGAAATTACAATTTTAAACATAACGAGGGTCTAAAACAACTAAATTTGAAACATATGGTAGGGCCAAACCAAAACAGAACGAGACAACTACAATTATAATAATTCGTTCTATAAATAGAACTTTCAAAAAAAACTTCTGCATCAGCGCGTGTAAGTAGGAAAGCAATGTGTAAGTAGCGACAACAATCACTCTGCACACAATCAATAAATGTCTTCGGTTAGTGACTTGTGTAAATACACACCGCAGTGGCTTAACGGTCTAGACGCTGCTGAAGATGATGCTTCATAAACATCGAAACGATCGTCCACCGAATGTGAGTTCGAATCCCACCCGCGGCATTTACATTTTTTTCACTAACCGGAGAAAACATGATCTCTTACAGCCTTAAAGGATATTACAACTTTAAACATAACGAGGATCTAAAACAACTAAATCGGAATACAGGGCTTCAAACCGGTTTCTGTTTGACTTGATTTTGCCACTTTTGTTGATTTTAAGCAGAAATCAAGAAAATTTGCTTGATTTCTCATACGTTTTGACAGACGACAAATCGGGTATTTTTCTTATTTGTTAGACAATCAGGAAAAATATGCTTGACTTGCTTTCATGGTAGAAATATAATGGTAGATGCAGTACGACAACAACTACAATAAGGCAAAAACAACAGGCATTTTGTTTTTGCTCAGTGTCTCAATTGTGTCAAAGTCAGCTGATTGAAAAATGTAAACAAAGTTGAAAAAGCTGCTATTTAGAAAATGATTGTGTTTTAGTTTATATTTTGAAAGAAAACATTTGAAAAACAGGAGCTGTTAGTGAACGCCGGTTGCAGAGGAAGGTAAATGTTTCGTTGTCATCGGTAGGTGTTGGTGGTTATAATATTTCTAAGTCATCCCAGCAACAGCTTGAAAGTGAAATCTTCAGGCATATTTCCGGCAATCGATGAAAATTACGTGGCTTTCGTGGTACAAGTCAATGTCATGTATACTCCACAAAGTATTACTCCATGGTTTGTAAAAGACGATGAAATTAATGTTGCAGATGTGGATACTATGATTTGAATCATATAATCATGGGTGATTCCATAGGTGATCCCGGAATGGAAAATTGTGTGCCATTACCGTGTCATATAAAAATTGGTTTCCTTTGTGATCACGTATGTTTGAAGTGTTGAAGTAATCCTGACCAATTTAATAAATTCGTGTTGTTTTCCGTTTTTTGCAGGCCGAACGGAACTTGGATAAATATCGGAATGGCCAAACTATGAATGTTCTACAGTTGAAAAATATGAACAACGGCTGAAATGAGTAATGAACAGACAAAATTTTTGTAATGTAATATATATATACTTATTTAATGTATGATAAGTTCATACTACAAACATACAAGGTAAATATATGTGTATATTTATTAAATTGAAGGGGCCAAAAGCAAAGGGATGCAAGTGCATTTTTTACTCAAACAGAGTTAACAACTTTAAAGGATTTTCTTGTGTATTTGAGTGTGTAATGGAAGTTAGTTTTTTAGCTTGTTAGATAAAAATATATCTCAAAATTTCTCAAATTAAAGAAGTAATAATATAGATGGGATATTTACGTTGCAATTTAACTTTAAACTTTTTTCACTCAAAATATTTCAAAAGTCACTTGCATCCCTTTGCTTCTAACCCTCTCAATTAATAAAGTGGCAATAACTTTAGTACGGTTGTCGTTATTGAAATACAGCTTGTTATAATATATACATATATATGTACAAGTGCAAAGTAGTTTTTGGAGCTAAAAGGCTGAAAATCGGTACATATGTATGAATGTAGTATTGAGAACGGGGAGGAAGATCAATTAAAATCGGATTTTCGGTTTGCGGGCGGGGGCGTGGAAAATGTAGCAAAAACTTCAAAAAAGGCACAGCACTGGACATTAACGAATCTCTTTTTGATCCTCTTATAAGGTCTGGGGACAAAAAGTGATCGGCACATATGCAAGAATTTGCTGAGAACTGCATCTGACAAATATCACTCCACTTGCTTCTCCTGCGTTCATCACTTGCATAGAATAATACATACCATAGAAGCTTTTATTCGCTCAATAAATTAAACGTCATAGGTACGATGGAAGGTAAACATTGGATGGTGGAAAATATGGGTTCAATAATACCAGATAGCGGCAATAGTATACAGCGATCAACAAAGGAATAACAACCTAATTTCGTGTTTTTGTGGCAAACTAGTTGTGTTAAACACAATACAAATGTTTGTGCTGTATACCAACGATAAAAGTCAACAACAAAGTGCAAAATATATTTAAATTCTTCAGTTCTACACCAAAACGACATGAAAAAGTTCAGTGAACACATTTTGTAACTCCACCTGGTGTAAGATAATTTTAAATTTAATTGCTCTCATTTCCACAAACCTACGATGAAGAGTGTGAAATGAAACATCAGATGAGAGAATAAGTTTATCTACGTATGTATTATTCTATGATCACTTGGAACTTTGAAGAACGGTCCAGCATTACGAATTTTTTTCTTTTTGCATAAGCAGCAAGCTCGCATTTTTTGTTTTTATATTTCAAAACACAATTTAGCACAATTTTTGTAATTAATTCCTTTTCATTCACTCACACTTTTAAAACACTATTCAAATTATTGGAAATTTTCCAACCAAATAACGTAAACAAAAAATGTAAACAAACTTTGACATAAGACTTACTCATACTCACTCAAGAAAAAAACTTCCAATCAGCTGTGCTAGTGCTTCTAGCATTTCTTTGTACCATGAGTTGCTTTATGCGACGCTGTTTTATGTATTCCACACCATAAAGCAACTATTGTATAGAGAAGAAAATTTACTCATGGAGTGGAATGCCAACAAAGAAAACGAGTGAAGCGCGTCGTTTCTCTGCTCGCTCTCTCACTCTCGTCGTGGAATATTTCAATAAACGAGCAGTTTTCTGTTATTCTATCTAACTATAGAAATTCCAACCATATTTAAATAAAATTTCATAAAGTATGTAAACAGTATGAAATAATCAAGATATGACGCGAGGGAGAAATGCGTTTGAGTGAATTGTGTCCACTTTTTGGTTCTCTTTTACGAGGGTTGCCAAATTGCGCACATCTTCTGGTCGTCTACTTCTTGATCGTCTTTGATTGCTCAAGTCGGAATTTAAGTGTGAAATTGAAATGACGCTTTATATCGCTTAGCTGTTCCGTACAAATTAAGCTATAATTAACTTTAGTGGGGCAATCAAAACATACATGTTGTTATTTTTGCTATTATATCACATTTCGCGTTACCGCTATTAAAAAAAAACATTTGGAAGCAAAAATCAAAAATCTAATAAGATAAAATACTTTCCGGACTTGTTTAATAAAGTAGAATACTTCGAGAGCAAATGCAAATAGTATTTAAAAATTCAAGTCTACTGAAACGAATACCTTTAAAAGTTCCGTCCATTTTGTAATTTCGACCCTTTTCATTGATGCACCCTTTTCTGTTGGCATTTAAATGTGTCGTAAAATGTATTGTATCATAAACTTTTCCGGTACAAAGTAAATATTATTGTCGCTGTTAAATATAAACATTGGAATTATATGACCACATAAAGTTCTGTATTTTTCATTGGGCAATTTATAGTTTTCGCTCAATACAATAGGGGCATTTTTTCATAACTTATACACGTAAAGTCATACAAAATGACAACCTGCACCATAGACTAATACATACCTAGATAAACATATTCTCTCATCTGACGTTTCATTTCACACTCTTCGTGATGCGGTCGGTGTGATAGAGAGATGTTTGACGAAAAGTGATATACACCAGGTGGAATTACAATAACTTCTTGCTTTAATGTTTGTTGTTTTGAACCATTGCCTCTATCTGGTATTAGTAAAGCAATTCTTTTCAACATCAAACGTATACATCACACGAGGACAAATGTCAGAAATTTGGTGAGTGAAAGATTTTCTCTACCCATATTTACTCTATGACCTGCACGTTAACATGTATAATTTTAGAAATTGAGAATAACCCCGATAAAAGTGTTACCAAGTTCGAGTGTGTTGTATGGAAAATACAAAATTTATGTCGTTCCATTTCCACGACGTTTCGAAAATTATGATGTAAATATTAGTGGTAGTTAATTTTTTAATCAAAATTTTTAAAAAGGTGAATAATATATTATTGATTTTTTGTTCTTCAAGAAGACTAATTCCAAGACAATATTGGAGACAAACAACTCCTAAAGCAAAACCACAAGGAAGTGAAGTGTACGAAGAAAGCCGAGGAATACTGCGATTCTCAAAATATATCTACTTTAACAGATATCTTCCCATGACTCGCAAGAACGCCTTCAGTTCTGTCTGCTTACTGCAACTTATGCAATTTTATGATATACTTTATGCACTTGTTGGTACACATTTTGGTACCCGTATGACTTTTGGTACGCATTTTTGTACTTTTACTACACTTTAAGTACTTTTTTTGAAGTTTTAGTACAATTGACATTTTGTGGTAAATTTTCATATGTATTTTATGGTACAATTTATGAACTTTATAGGAACATACTACGTTAAATAAATATTGTATAAATATGTAGTTTCTGGTACTTTTGATGTACTTTGTGGGAAATTGTATGTACTTTTCGAACAAATTATGGCGAATAATGCGATTCACATTCATATCCTGGAGCCAGTTTCTCATACCACTGCACAATAGCTTTTTATATCTCGCTTGCGGTACGAGATCTGTTCCCGAGCTCCTAGTTTTACTCATTTACAACCTAAAAGAGCGCGAAGGAGCCTATATAAAGAAGACCACGCGGCTAGCTCGGGGACGTGTGCGTCTTTTGTTTTATTTTTGCACGTGCTCTCGAGTCGTATATTTTGGGCTGTAAGCGTTCGTTTGCGATGCCTGATTTATTATTGAATAGAGCGAACCCCCAATATGGCAATCGTAACCTCGTGTTTGGAGATTTCGTTTAACCAAACATCTATTTTTCAATGCAATAATTCAGTGCTATATCAAATGAGAAAAAGTCTATTGTAGTGTCGATGCAGTTTAACCACCTCATATATTACACTGTAATCTTTAGAATTTATTTTTCTCTTTGACTTTTACATAAACAAATTGACAAATAAAAATAAATAAATATCTGATGAAGCCAAGTTGATTATACTAAACGTGTATTCGTTTTTTTCGTAACAGTTGATGTTAACTTATATAGGTTACGAAAAAAACACCCCTAATGTATTAACATTGTAAGTATGTATGCATTCAAAGTATGAAATAATTAACGATCAAATCGGAATAGCACATATAAAGATTCTTCGAACGTGTCTTCGCCAAAAGAAGGATCTGTAATGCATGCAGAAATTGTCCGTAAACCAAGTAGTGATCCCTCTAGATATACCGCAAATCACTACCATATAGACCACCAGCAGTACATCGTTTTTTTCCCGTTTTCTTCAGCCTGACAAACCCTAAAAAAAACTTAAAATTAACCTTCGTCTAATATTAGTCATCCTCGAAAATATTTAAATTTTTTAATATTGTTTCCTGGTTGGGCAATGCTTTATTTGTCCCATACCTGAGGATACTTCAGGAAACATTTGTTTTTTTGTTCAGTCTGTTGTGCTGCTATAGAATTTTCTGTGGTATGTAATAAATCACATTAACATGCATTTGATATTTACCAAATTCCATCCATTTTATTGTTTATTATTTAAACGCTGGGAAATCGCCGCTGCGCTTTATAAAATGTCCAAACGCAGGTAGGGGGAGCGGTGACATACGCGATACAAAAAACAAATATTCTGGGGAAAGTGATGTGTTTCGTGTTGCTCGATAAGGTCGTAAGAAGTCATGACGTGAAGAGAAATGAGTTTGTGTGAATCGTATGACTTTTGCCAGGGTTTCCAAGTTCCACACTAATTCTTCCCGTCTACACATTGATGGTGTTTAAGAATTCTTTTTGTTATGGTACATTATGTGAAGGTAGAAGCACTAAAACAATACAGTTTTTTCCTTTTTTTTATGTAATGTGTTACACTGCAATATTCAAATATATTTCATTTCTGTACTTTTTCTTTGATTGCTTTTGTCGTTGGTTTACATTTGCGTAGAATTTTATAGCTCTAGGTCTAGAAACAAAATGCTTGTTGATGGCTTGTTGTTCGAGTGCTCCTACCTTTTACTTTTTCCACCATGACTTGCTATCATTTCAGTGGGGATAGTTTTATTCATTTTATTATTATCAGAGTCGTTGCTTGTAATTCGTTACTTTTTGTTGTGCTCTGTTCGTTTCGTGTGTGTGCAATTGTGTTGGCTATCCCAGCGGCACATAAATTAAATTAATTTAAATTGAAGGAATTTGCCAATTATTTCATAGAAACTTCCAAAGGAAAAGAAAAACAGTGCTGAATCGATTGTGAGAAAAGGTTTGTGTTATTTTCTTTTTACACGAATCTATTAAAAAATAATGTACGCGATAAAGATGAAACTATGCTGCATCAAAATTGTGTATCTTAAGTTCGCGGCGTTTAGCGTCCTCTTGTTTCTTTTGGGTTTGAAAATGGTATACAGAGTTTTTATTCGGATGTTGCGTAAACTGTGCAAAAATTAAAGCCGGCATTAATTTTACTACAATAATAATTTTTTTCAAAAAGCATAGTTTGTTTTTTTACTGTAGTTGTATTTTCTTTCTCAATGATTGGAGGGTTTGTCGCACACAAGTACAAACGCCAACGACCGCCATTTTTGAAATACAAAAAAAAAAAGTACATTACACACAAATGCATGTACGGGGTAAAATTTCTCCTTGTTTTTTTTTTCCGTTTGCCATACAGTGTTGGCTTGATGATTAAGAACAGAAACAATGAATTGAGTATAAAAAGGCGTACTCCAAAAATTAAAAAAAACGTTGCGTCGGGTAGAACATATTATTTTAAGCAGAAAAATTAAAAAAAACAAAATCGCCGCAATCGGGTTAAGGAACCGTGTAAAGCTCTTGATATCATCACTTTTATTTATTTTTTTTTTTTTTTAGGAAATCCTCACCCATAGTGATGGGGGTATATATAATTTAATACGGATACAAATGTGACGCATAGAAAGAGCTATATTAGACTCCTAGTATCTTTGGACGAAAATCGGTTGTAGGTATTTTTAAGACGATTGAGCTCTGTCTAGCTGGCTGGTCATCCGATAACAGCTGTAAATCTACCGATCGCAATGAAATTTTGTCAGTGACTATTGTCCAAACTTGGTTTGGGATTGAAAGACGCTCCTTACCTCCCATAAAAATCAACACATTTAGAACATTTATAAAGAAAGAATTTTCAATTCTTAGTAAGCTTTTTTGGGTTACAAAAATTCTATTTTACGACAATATGTGGCTCAATTTTATTTTAATTTTTTTTACGTTCGTGTTTTTCTTCTTTTTTTCTCCCCAAATCTAGTGGGAAAGAAGGGCTAACTATAAATTTTAATACGCTGTAATGTTCTAAGCTCTGCTTCGTGCATTGCTGCAATTAGTCGTTGAAAATGCGTCGTGGGGTTCACATTTTAATAATTTGTCAAGAGTCGGTGGTGCAATGGTAGTGTGCGCGCCTCTTGTACATGAGATCCGGGGTTCGATCCCTGCTCAGACCACCTTAAAATTTCTTTCGGCGGCGGTCACCTCGCATAATGACGGCGACACTATCGAGTATTTAGCTATGAAAATACAGTTCGGAACCGGTGTAAAACTGCAGGTCCCAATTAGTGAGTGAAAACTGGAAAGCGCACAGCTCAGTGATTGTGAGAAGCTCTCCCTGTCCCTTCATGGAATGTAATTTGAAACCATTTTTTTTTAAAGTAAGAACGTGGTGCCTTCAGAACAATAAAAAAATTATTGAGTCGCCATGGCATCCAAATCCTCAGATCTAAATCCGATTAAATAAAAATTATTTGTGGGAAAAGGTGAAGAACGATTGTAATATAATATCTGTTCAAACCTGATTAAAGCGCCTTGGAGACGTTCAAAAAACTACATCAATCACGTGCATATGTATTAGTGTGCGCCTTCGTGTCTTGCCCGCAAACGTTCAACAAAATACGGCAATCGTCACTTTTTCTTTGTTTTCATTGTGTTCGGTTGACATGTCATCGTCGGAGGAAGATGATTTGCAGTATCTCATACTGCTTTCTTTTTTCCTCCCTGTTGCTATAGGCATCCACTTTTGTGTTCCGCGCACTTGTCCATCTCGCATAATTTTTCTCTACTAATGAGTCTCTCTACTCTACTAATGAGTCATGAATTTAATAAAACCCGTAATTTTAGATACAACAAAAAGTTTTAATGCAATTTCCAAAAATGTGTTGCCTCTTTTTATTAAAAATTGCGTTAAAACTTTTTTTGTATCTAAAATTTTACGGATTTTATTAAGTTTTATCCTTCTCCTGTCAAGTAAAAAAAATCGATTTAGGGCCTTTTTAGACAAGTTTTATGCCACGTAGGTGCACAAGAGTAATCAATACGAATGGATGTTCCACAAAGTATTAAAAGTATATTTTCATATGTAAAACTATTCTAGGTGAAAAAAATGTTTATTTATTTATTTTACTTATTGTTTTTTTTTTATTTTTTCGCTTAGGAAATTATCTCGAATTTTACAATTTATCAGTAGTAGCAATTAATACAAAATATTTTAGATATCTACGAATGTTCATCCATTACCTTTCGGCCTCCACTGTATTTCAGTCTTTTGTTATTATTTCTTCTATACAAATATTGCTGAACTTTTATGCTTGTGGCTGCGAAAAGCCTGTAAAGTAAAATAAAAAAAACAAACTCAAAAATCGAAGACGAGTAAAATAGCGAGAACTTAATTGCATAAAGGGTTTGGCCAGGTTTGGCTTACATAAATTTGTATGCACATACATATAAAAAAAAAACATATTCATACATACATACATATGTTTATGAATGGCCTCTTCAATTAGTTTGAATATTCATACTACATAGTACCATAAAAGTTGAAATGAAGTAAACAAGAGCATTAAATACGAAATATTTTAATTAACAGTCCAGTGTAGATTTGTATCCAACAAACATAAACGTTTTGCATTTATCTTTAAGAACAGACAAACACTACAAACTATACCATAGCAACGGCTTGTTGGTATGTAATGGTTCATTGGCTCCCCCAATATGTTGTTTGTTAGGCATTTTTGTCTTATTGTTATGAGCAAAACACATGCTATGTATAAACAATTTTTTATTTCTCAACATTAGAAAAATCCCAACCCTTTTTTAATTTTTCATCTAAACTCAAATTGAAATAAAGAGAAAGTGACAGCACCATTTGGAAAATTGCACTCACAGTTTAGGTGAAAGCTCTTAGAGTGCAATCATTTGTTGCAAACAAATTGAACGAAAAAGATACATTTAAACAAGTTTCCCTCCCCCCCCCCCCCCCCCCTTCGTTTTGCAGCATTGTCGGCCTCGAAATAAAATGTTCAACTTGCTAAGGCCCATTCAACTGGTCGGTGCTTCTGACATTAAAATAGAAACAAAACATTGCATCTCCTATGTGATGCAGTTAGAACAGGGGTCGGCAAACGTTTGAGACGGAAGAGCCAACTAAATAGGTAACTAAATAGGTATACGAATACATAATACCTTTGGACGTTTGAAGGTACAACATAATGAATGTCCGGAGGTACAACAAAGGGTATTGTTACGAATAACCTTATTATTCGTCTTCGCGTTGTTTTATTTTCCGTTAATAAATCTAGGTTCTTTTTAAATCACGTTAGGTACAATTGTTTCCTTTTATTTACACCAACTTCTTAGCACTCTCAATTAGTCTTTGCTCAATAACTACTATTATCGACGAGTTTATATTTCGAACGTTTTATTTATACTATTTCACGTTCACTTTTACTTAGCGTTGCGTATTCTTCAGAGTTTTAACTCGGTCATAGCAGAGTTGTAATTATTGTAATTATTTCTACCCGACTCCGTAACTTGCTAAATAGTTATTTTTATTGTCGTTTCGATTGAGATATTAAGAATTCAACACACTATGGGGCAATATGTACGTCTGCTTGTGCACATGAGTATGCAAAGTAAATAGTATGGTGATTGGAATGTTGACAATACAAAGGAATTTGGTTGAGTAACAGAGTAAATAATGGAATGTTTAAATGTTTCAGTATATGTAATATATTTTATGAGTTTTGAAAATAAAATAATCGGGTATGTGATGGAAATCGATAGATTTAAATCGCATACGATGATATTTTTTCCAAATACTTATAATAGATATCAAAAAATGTATGCCTCTTTTTCTGCCATTAAATAATAAGCGTGTTTTGGTTACACTGCTTGCTTATATATTCGCTTGTTTTGTATGAAGCACTTAGCGAAGACTTAGCGACGAGAAGCATTTTCGCTAAGACTAAACAAATTTTTTTTGATATCTTTTACCGTTTTCAACCCTTATTCATATTTTTTAATAAAAATGACTACGCTAAATTGTCGTTTTCTTTGCAACTGCAAGCGACAATCGCTTGCTTGTAACCAAAACACGACTAAAGTATATCCATAGAGTGCTGTGTGATGAAATAGAGTCACACACTCGTCAAAACTTTTATTCTCTGCAAATCAGTGGTCCAAGATGTTTCATGTCAAGAAATTCTGAACCTGATTGATTGACCGGTCCTCTGCTGAATCATAGAATAATACATACCATAGAAGGTTTTATTCGCTCAATAAATTAAACGTCATAGGTACGATGGAAAGTAAACATTGGATGGTGGAAAATATGGGTTCAATAATACCAGATAGTGGCAATAGTAATACAGCGATCAACAAAGGGACAACAACTGAATTTCGTGTTTTTGTGGCAAACTAGTTGTGTTAAAGACAATACAAATGTATACCAACGATAAAAGTCAACAAAAAAGTGCAAAATATATTTAAATTTTTCAGTTCTACACCAAAACGACAGGAAAAAGTTAAGTGAACATATTTTGTAACTCCACCTGGTGTAAGATAATTTTAAATGTAATTGCTCTCATTTCCACAAACCTACGATGAAGAGTGTGAAATGAAACGTCAGATGAGAGAATACGTTTATCTATGTATGTATTATTAAGAAAAATGCTAAATAAAAACAATTTTAAAGGCAAAAAGTGTCCTAAAAGTTCCATTTCTATCCAAACGGAACGCTCAAAAAATGTTGCATTTTGCCAAGGAGCATGTGAAATAGTCCGAACGCAAATGGCGAAATATTTTGAGGACAGCTGAAACTAAAGTGAGATTGGGTAATTATGATAAGAGTAATCTTCCTGTACGAAGGCCTTCCAACACCGAATTCAGGCTCCAGAACACAATCCAAACAGTTAAACGTGGTAGCGGGAACATAATTGTACGGGGTTGTTACTCTTACATTGGGACAGAACCTTTATTCTAAATTGAACAGACAATGGACGCTGCATATTATACCACTGTATTAAAAAAAAACATCATGATGCCTTGTGCTAAATTGGAAATGCCGCTTCGATAGGTGTTTCAACATAATATCGACCTCAAACACACATCGAAGCGAGCAAAAGCTTTGTTTGAAAATAATAGTGTCATAGTTTTAAGATGGTCTATGCAGTCGCCGGGTTTAAATCCTATTCAGAATTTGTGGCGGGACATTAAAGTGTCTATCAAAGGAATAAACCAATTTAATAAAGATGAGCTTATGACACTGGTACAATCGTCGTGGAAAACATGACTTGTGGAGACTTGATGATTCAATGTCAAGGCGTTGCTTAGCTGTGATAAAAAATAATAGTTATTTCATAAAGTACTGAGATAATATAAAGGATTAATGAAACATACATTTTATTTGACACAGCTATTTATTCTAGTTCAGATGATGAATCGCGATGACTCTATTTTAATTCACAGGCAAAACGGGGAATTATGAAATATTTCGATTTATACCTAATGATATAATTTTAAATTACGACATTAATGTTCTAAAATGTTACATCTAGTTCTTAATTGAACAATTAAAAATAAAAGTTATAAACAACATTTAATTTTTCTACTTTTGGTTTTGTTTTGAAAATGTTGATTACTGTTGACTCTATTTCATCGCACACCACTGTATATACCGGTATGTGATGGAAATCGATCGATTTAAATCGAATACGATTTGACATAATAATGAAGTTTGTTTCTGCAAATAATGGATATCATACAATATTAGTTATATACAATATTAGTTCCCTAATATTAGAAATTATGCCCATAGAATTCGTCAAATATTCAAATCGTATTCGATTTTGACTCGATCGATTTTCATAACATGCCTGATAATATTTGTTCCCCAATATAAGGAATTATGCCAATAAATTATAATTATTACGGAACTGGAGAGCTGCATCTTGACATCAAAAGAGCCGAAGGTTGCCGACCCCTGAGCTAGAGCAATGAAATCAACAAAACAAGTGTAACAACATGTGAGTGAGTACCAAGAGCAACAGCGACTGTTGTTTATTTTGCTGCATCTTGGTAAAGCTTGAGTTTCACAGCAGTTGTCGCCAGATTTTGTTCTTAAATAAACGTGCAACGCAATGTCGTAATGTGTAAAACAAAAATAGAAACAAAAACGCTAAAAACTACTTTACATCTTATTTCCAATACAATTTGAGCTTTTGATATATTAAGGTCTTCAATAGATAGAGACCACAGAAATTATTCTGTTGATTTACTCTTCAAAAAAATTAAAATATATTTATGCTTTCTACAATTTTCAAATTACGCGATATAAAGGACGTACAGTGGCCACTACAATTATTCATACACCCATATTTTTAAAGTTCAACCATGGTAGAATTACACGGTGCGACAGTCCAAAATACGTGGGAAGTGATAGTATTTTTCTTGTAGGTGCTTTCGAGTGAAACAAGAATCTGCTTGTGAATCTTGAAAACCGGTTAAAACCCCGGTTTTGCGTACCTTTGCGCACTGTAAGTTAGTTAGTTTATTATCAACGCATTTACATTTTCTCACCGGATTTAAAAAGAAGAAACTTAGGCCTTAGGTTTTTTTAATTCAACGAATTTCAATTAAGATGCAATTTTTAGCATAGACTTTTTATTTATTCAGCTTTTCATTATTCAGCTAAGTTTGACAGCTTAACCACGGAATTTCTAATGCAACTAGTACCTAATAGATAATTCTAGCATGAGTTCAATGCTGTTTAACATTATACATATTCGTCAATTATTTTTTCCCTCTTTTTTATATATCACTTAGAATGATTTATATTTTTTCTAATAAAACACAACTCAGTAAATTCAGTGTTTATAAACAAAAAAATCTAAATAATTAAAATAATTCATACTTATTTTTCCACACAAATTGTTCGTACATTTCACGTTTTCAAATAGTATTGCAAAACCAGTACATAAGTTTCAGTCGCGTGAACCGACTTAATCATACCCTCACCGTAAGTCTTCCATTGAGTGCGAGTTCTGATAAATAAAAACGCCCATACTCAAAAGTGACCATATTCAATAGCAGATTGACATTGCGCTAAATACACTAGGTCACAAATAAAAAAATTTTCTCTGTGATTTGTTTCTAGCATACTTTTTCTCATTGATTTTGACCTACTAAACACGAAAATGAGTTTTAAAAATTTTTCTGTTGATTGGTTTTCGAGATACAAATTTTTGAACTTTTTTTTTGAAATTTTTGGAGGTACACTTACAATTTTGAGCATATCTTTCGTCTTCTTTGACGTATTTGATCCTACTACTACTCAAATTAAAGCAAATTGAGCCGTCTACAACTCATTCTCAGAAAATTTTCAAATCGGGTGAGTAGTTTTGATGTTGGCGGCTTAAAAAGGTTAAAAAACTGCGTTTTTTTAGTAAAAATGTGGCAGAAAAATTCATATAAAAATTCATATAAAATATAAAACGCGATGCTAACAGCGATTTTAGTTTTTTTACGTAAATCTGACAACAAATGGCGGACTTATAATTTTTTTGGTAAAACACCGAAATTCCGCTATTTCACGATATTTTGATTTTCATCATTTGCACAGCTTACCTACCCAACGCAAACGAATAAATGCATTTGAACTTAATTTAAAATAAACAAATTAGTCTTAGTATATTATTTTTTAATTTATTTAGAGCACTACATACTCAATGTATGGCACAATTAGAAATGGATGTGCCAGGTTAGCTAAACTAACGAAATTAACCAAATCAACGCCCATAAAAAATGAGTAGAAACAAAGATATAACTGTACATTTTATGCCATGTGGAAAAACAGCTGACTTCTTCTTTGTTTTTTGTATTCGCTGCAATTGGTCTCACGTATTAGGGTCCAAATGTAGTCACCCATCATAGCCGTGTCATAGATGCCCTGATAGCGTCGTTCCATAGCCTTCAATTCCTGATGAAAGCGCTCGCCGTGTTCGTCGCTCACGTCTCCTAAATTCTCAGGGAAAAAATCCAAATGAGAATGCAGAAAGTGTATTTTAAGTGACATGTGCACTCCTCCCCAAAAATGAAAAAAAAACGAGAATTAAAACGCTATTTAAATTAACATTTGTTTCAAAAAAAACCTACCCATTGCTTCATAGTTCTTTACCAGATCCTCAACTATGTCCTTATAATTATGGCTTTTATTGTTTCCTAAAAAGTTTTCCACAACAAGCCTGAAGGGATTCCATGCTGCGGCTTCGATGGGTGATAACAGCTTCGGGAATGTTTCATCTTTCAACATTTTTTTTATATCGGGTCCTGCGAAGACTCCTTCTTTAATTTTTGCCAGCGAAAGGTAAGGGAAAATTGACCGTAAATAGGCAAAAGCTTCACCTTCTTTGTCCAATTTTTTGGCAACATTTTTTATCAAACCCAATTTTATGTGCAGCGGCGGAAGTATTATATTTTCACGGTTCTCTATTAGTGGTTTGCGCTGAACATTCGCTTCTCCAACTACAGGTTTCGTTCGTTCCGGCCATTTTTTTTGAATATAATGCTGATCATCAGCGCGGCTATTCCAAAGGCACAGAAAACAGCAATGTCGCGTATAGCCTCCTTGGAGTCCACACAGAATGGCCACAACTTTGAGGTCGGCGCATATTTTCCAATTATATTTGCTATACTCTATGCATTTCAGCAAAATGTTCATAGTTTCATAGTTCTCCTTTGAATGAACCGCATGAGCAATAGGAAGAGATGGCTTTTCATTCCCATTATGTAAGAGAACTGCCTTCAAGCTCTCTTTGTTGCTGTCAATAAACAACCTCCATTCATTGGGGTTGTGAATTTGGTGAAGCTCTTGGAACAAGCCGGAAATGTCGCTGCAAAAACATATTGGGTCTTTCTTTGTATAAAATTTTGCATACTGCTGGTGACGCTTCCTGTACGCTGTTACTTTCACTTCTGAATCCGCAAATCCACACTGTACCATCCGAGACGCAAAAAGTTCGGATTTCTCCTTAGTGAGACCAAAATCGCGCACCCAATCGTTTAGTTCGGCCTGTGACAGTAATTTTCGCTTTCTGCACGCCCCAAATTCGCTTGCACTTGACTCGGACTCTTGATCTGACGATTCTGCTTTTTGAAGAGATGCACCAGGGCACACTGGATATGGTACATCATTCGAATGTGGTACTGGAAGTGCAAACGATCCCACTTGAGCGTAGTTCCATTTTAAAAATCTCCCTACCCCACTGTTTGTGGTGAGGCAATGGCATAGCGGCTTTTTCCACATCATTGGTGTATCGAATTTCATATGGCGCCTAAAATTAAAATAAATTACTATATTTGCTTTGCTTAATGTGTTTAAATAAAAATTCTTACCTTCCGCCAGCTGCCCAGTTGGTTAGGATTATATAGCAAAGATGACATAGCGACTTAGGTGTCCATGATTCTGTGATATTTGGTGAAATACCAAAATAATTCAAATAGTGCAATTGCACTGCTGGAGTAAAAGTGTGTGCGTGATTATTCTTTATAAACTCGCCACAAACATTGCAGAAATTGTCTGGATTGTTCAAACACTCGAACACACGTAGTCTTTTACTCATTGTCTTACTTGTTGGGTAGGTATTATATGCACTTAAATTCAATTTGTTTCATTTTACTCGTACTACTCGCGTTCGTAGACACTTGTTGAATGACAAAAAACGATAAATGAACACCTATAAATAACACCAAATAATGACCACTCACAAATGTGGGGGGAATTTCTGTAAAAAAAAGCGATACAGGTAGCCATCGGGAAAACACACATCAATAAAAAAGTGTAATTCCCTTTAATTGACTGTGAACGGAGTAGCAGTCATAAAGGAACACGAAGAGCGTCCACGCACATTCAGAAGCGTATATTACTCTGCAACCACAATCATAAAAATTAAATAACTATTTGTGTATTACTTATTTTTTTTAATTCTGAGAATCATAAAAATTACGTAAACGTTTTTTCCAAACAATTTTGTACATGTAAAGTGGGTTTGCCAAAATTTCACTAAAAATTGCTGATTTCACTAAATTTTTTAAATTTCACGTCCCTTGCCAGAACAGAAGACATTAACCCAGGGTGGTGAAATTTTGAACAGAAGTAACTTATGTATAGGAGCAACTGTTCCGTTCTATTCCAAAAGGATTATAAAAAACTTGCTTTTTCGATCCCTCCTAGTAGGTTAGCTGTGCAAATAATGAAAATCAAAATATCGTGAAATAGCGGAATTTCGGTGTTTTACCAAAAAAATTATAAGTCCGCCATTTGTTGTCAGATTTTGTTAAGTAAGTGCTTATTTTCTTTGGAAAAATGCCAGCTATACGTAAAAAAACCAAAATCGCTGTTAGCATCGCGTTTTATATTTTATATGAATTTTTATATGCATTTTTCTGCCACATTTTTACTAAAAAAACGCAGTTTTTTAACCTTTTTAAGCCGCCAACATCAAAACTACTCACCCGATTTGAAAATTTTCTGAGAATGAGTTGTAGACGGCTCAATTTGCTTTAATTTGAGTAGTAGTAGGATCAAATACGTCAAAGAAGACGAAAGATATGCTCAAAATTGTAAGTGTACCTCCAAAAATTTAAAAAAAAAAGTTCAAAAATTTGTATCTCGAAAACCAATCAACAGAAAAATTTTTAAAACTCATTTTCGTGTTTAGTAGGTCAAAATCAATGAGAAAAAGTATGCTAGAAACAAATCACAAAACGACTGTTGGCTAGTGATATTATCGAATACCCAAATTAGATAGTTTCCCTCTCATTTGCGAGGTACAAAAATGGGCATGGCAAGTGGTTGCCAAAAGTTTGAGAGTTATTGTGTCCCAACTTATTGTGTCCGCCCAACTTTTATATGGGAGGTACCAGAATGGATGTGGCAAAACAGCTCATTTTCTATACGAGAGTTTTATTTTACTAAATATTGACTAGTACAAACTTTCATAAAGATTGGTTTGGTTTTGCGGGACTTCTCGTGCTGATCAACCAGACGGCCAAACAACTTTTGTATGGGAGGTACCACAATGGGCGTGGCAAAATCACACTTGTTTTACTCGGTGATTGGCGTTTGATAACGTGAAGCCTTATAACCGATTTCATTAAGGTCGGATTGACAACCCGGACGAACACCCTGTTTTGTATGGGAAGTACTAGAATGGACGTGACAATCTCGCCCATTTCCTCCAGTCATTTACAGATTATTAACCGGTGTGAGAGTTGAAGCTAATCACATCTACCAGAAGAAAGGTTTGAAAGAAATATGATTTTGTGCTAAATGTGTCGATTTGTATGGGAGGTACATTTATCTCTAATAAAAACATTTTACACATTGTACATTTTATCTGTTATAAAAACTATTCGGTCGTATCCAGCAGCTGTCATACACCCCCAAACCATTGAATTTTTATGCCGTACTTTACAGTTGGAATAATATTGTTGACTTCTATTCCTTTATTTTGCTTTCGCCAAACTTCAGAAAGGGTCATCAGGTCCAAATATATTGAATTTGGATTCATCACTGAAATATGACATATACCCAGAACGAATTTGTTTCATTAATATGTCGTTTTACGAATTCCAGTCTCTATTTTTTTCATACTTATTTCATGAAGGAACTTTTTATCCAAATACCAATGTAAGTATGTATTACTTTTAGAAAATCTATAGATAAATCACTGTTTCTATCCATTTTGACTATTTCTGATAATTATTATAACTAATGAGTGCAACCGACAAGACATTGGTCGATTGTGTAAGCACGTTTCTATGTTACTCGCACAATATCGTCCGTATAAGTGTATGAATAATTTTTGTGGAACATTTTTGGAGTTTTGTTGTGAAGAAATAAAATAACGCGACTTTTGTTTTGCATCAAGAAAATAATAAAAAGACCAAAACACAGTTTTATAGCGTCTATTTTGTAAGTAGTGAAGGGTGTATGAATAATTTTTGTGGTCACTGTATGTCAAGTTCCGATTTTATCATGTAGTAGACTCTTGGGAACGGGCTCAATATATACATAAAGTAGATGATATTCGTGTGGGAAAAACATATGCAAAGAATAAAAAATCTTAATTTTTTTTGACACGTTCAATTGCAATGTGGACGTTTAATTTTAGAAGTCTTTAATGTTATATGCATACCTTTTTGTATAGAATTTTAAATTAATAAGAAATATTTATAAATCCACTTTGGAAAAATAAAACGTGTCCGAAAAAATGTTTCTAAAGCATTTTTATCTTCTTTCATGCAAAAATAATGTCGAGAGACTAGGAATAACTTTCAAATCTATAACTTTAACAATTCTGTTTCATTTTTTTGCGTTTAAAAAAAATAAATGGTTTCCGATTACATCCCATGAAGGGACTGGGGAGAACTTCTCACAATCACTGAGCTGTGGGCTTTCCAGTTTTCACTCACTGATTGGGACCTACAGTTTTACACCGATTCCGAACGGTAATTTGAGAAGCTTTTTCATGGCTAGATACTCGATAGTGTCGCCGTCACTATACGAGGTGACAGCCGCCGAAAGAAAATTTGAAGGTGGTCAGAGCCGGGTTCGAACCCAGGATCTCATGTACAAGAGCCGCGCACACTAACCATTGAACCACCGACGGCGTTTGCTTGTGCAAAACGGGTCGAGAAGTTCATACTAACACAAAGTTCTGAAAAAATTAAAAAGTGAAGGAAAGCCGTTAAAAGATATAGCAAATATATGAATTGTTTTGAAAACAAAAGTACATAAGCAATTAATATATCAAAACGGTGGAGAAGAGAGGGATTAAACGACTTGACCAGCTTGTAAGAATTTGCAATTAAAAGCCGTTCCCATCGTCCAAGGAATTGAAAATTGAGTTGGGAGCAAACTTTACAAGTCCGACAATTAGAAGTAGACTTCAGCAAGCGGCATTAGAAAGTGCCTATGTTGAGCAAACAAAATATTAAAAAAGACTTGACTTTGCTAAAGGCCACATGCGCCGAATAACTGGAAAAATGTTTTGTGGTCGGACGATATAAAAATTTATTTGTTCGGTTCTGATGGCATAACATGTTTCGACGACCAGAACATAAAGAATACGAACCAAGGAATATCCAGAAAACAATGAACCATGGAGGTGTGCCGACAATGATTCTCTTTATCTGGCGTTGTCCACTTTTAAATTAGACTAAAAATAAAATGTGTGCTGTGGACTTTAGTGGGAATTTATGCAAGATAATTACCTAAAACACTAATCAAAAATATTTTGTTAAAAAAACAAAGAAACTCCGTTTTAGAAAATGTTCCTATTATTTTGCCAACACCATTTATGAAAAATACATTTTAAGTATGTTCCTTATTAGCCATGTTGAATTTTTGACATTTTCTTTGTAAGATAGCCCTCACATAAGCGGCAGAAGTCGTCTCCTCCGATAGTGAAACAGTCTTCGAATCTGCATACATCACAGTGGCCCGTTGCAACACTAATGAAGAGTTGTGATTCCGCCTTTGCCATTTTGCTCACTATTGCTATAGATTGTTAGAAGCTAAAAAAAGCTAAAGCAAAATGTTATGTTGCCGCATGCTTCTAATAAGTACTTTCTAATATCGCCACTTCCGGTGCCCGGACTTAACGCCCCACGGACAAAACGCCCAATAAAAATTTGGGCCTTATGACCTCTGTATAGGCGGCCATAACGCCCAAATTCATTTTGGGTGTTGCGACCGCCCCCCAAAGCGGTCAGAAAGCCCAAAGAAGAAGCGGCCGTAAAGCCCAAAAAATTTTGGGCTTTATGTCCGCCCCTATAGGCGGTCAGAACGCCCAAAATTATTTTTGGTGTGTTACTGCCTCCAGTTTGTAAATAAAATATTAAAAGTGAATTGGAGCTGATGTAGGAGGATTCAGTCTCAAATTTACAGTTATTACAGTTCTTAGGTGAAGTGTGTAATGCAAGCATCGTCTCAGTCGTTTTGAAACCATCGCGGACAATGAGAGGCAGGTGCTCGTCGAAGTTGTGAATTAGTTTATACACCACAAGATAAACAACTTTACAAATACAAATCACAATATGAAAATAAAAAAAGGGAAAACGTGAAAAGGTACATATGCTACCAACAAGACTGCAAAGCATGTAAGATATGAATAGTAATTGTGGATAGTATAAAGTGGGAAAATGGTGTGGACGATAGCGCCGCAGGCAAATATGGGGGTTTGAAATAAAAATCGGGCGCCCGATGGGCCCAGTGGGCTTTCTGACCGCTTTGGGGGCGGTCGCAACACCCAAAATGAATTTGGGCGTTATGGCCGCCTATACAGAGGTCATAAGGCCCAAATTTTGTTTTGGGCGTTATGTCCTATTCCGAAAAAGTCTAGCAATTTATGATGGTGCTTCTTTTTAGTTTTAAAAAGGTAGATATCATGGAGAATAGAAAATTCTAGCGGTGTTTAGGATCAAGTTGAAGCAGTACTTGATGACTAATTTCGTTTTTACATAGCACTGCAACTTTCTTGGTTTTTCTCGTTTGATCTCTTAAACATTTTCAGGTAGATTAGTGTTGTTTAAAAAGAGTGGTTACTTGAAAAAAAAAATTGGTATTCGAAAATGCCGAATAGTTCGACACAGTACAACCGGTTTATCGAAATGTTCGCAAGCCTCCCATTAAAAAAAAATAGAAAGAACCCTGTTTATCGAATAATTCGGAAACCGGGTTTGACAACTCTACTACTAAGTTAAGTCAATTGAGCGTAAACATGCTACTTGCAAAAACCATTGAGCGTAATAAACTGTATTCTTAATTTAAATTTAATTTTAAAAGATCCGAATATTTCTTACAAAAAACCATTGCTCATTTTCTGAAGAAAATTCAGTGTTGCTTCTTCAAAACAATAAAATAATTTGTTTTCCCTATAAATTCTGTTTGTATAAGTGCAAATCTCTTGAACGTCAAATAATACCCACCAATCTCAGGTAGGAAAATAGACAGACTTGGGAAAATATTATTCTCATTTATAGAGGGCACACATTTATGAGGACATGTGTGTGTAAATGCTGTTAATGCATATTTTTTATTTATTATTTTCTTGGAAGTATTACCGATACACATGGAGGTATTTTTTACCTGACCAATATTCGTCTACTACTATTCTAAGTCACAACTGCAGCAGGATAATCAAACAGTAATTGTTCAGTTATCAACAAAATAACATATATAGTTGAAATCTTAAAGTAAATAATAAAAGCATCGCATTGGTTAAAACACGTCAGATTAAACAATATACATATTTTTTAAAAGGCTGGAAAGAGTTGTAACAAAGGAAATAAATAAACTACAAAACTTGTTTTAACTAAATTAAGGGCCATTATAATTTTATTTATTACAATTTTTAAATTCAATTATAACACTGTGTCACAAATTGCAATTTAAGTGAAGGTATCTCATTTTGACAAGAATATTGATTTTTTGTTTTAATTATGACTTTTATTTTTTTTTCTTTTATACAGTTCAATAACCGAGCCAATAAGGCCTTATTCCCTTTAGATTCCCTTCCCCAATTACAAAGTTTAAGTAGTATTAAATAAGAATACCCGTGACATTTAAAGAACAAGTGACAATACGAATTTTCACTTGTTAAGCGCTTGAGTTGTGACATGGAGCATTAGCTTATATTAGCCAAAGTTAATATAACTAAAAGATTATGGCGTGAAGTGTTCTGAAACATGCAAAAAATAATTGGACACATATTAATACACTGAAGTTACAACACTACAATTCATTTGTTTCCATATGCTGGTAAAGTCTTTTTTTAAATGTATCTAACGAATGATTAAAAGTTTTAAGGCTAGACGGAAGTTTGTTATAAAATCTTGCTACCCTAACACGAAAATAGCTTTCCAATTGAGAAGACATTCTAGGAATAATAATTTGTACATTCTTCGTCGACCTTCCAAACTCAAATAATTCCACTAAGAATAAAGGAGTTTCTCTAACAATAATCTTATAAACATGCAGTAAACTTCTAACTTGCACAAATTCCGAAAATGAACTATCTAGAAAGTCTTTGACATAAGAAGCAATGTGCTGGTGCATTCTTACTGAATATACATATATACCTTATAACTCTATTAAATAACAAACGCACCTTCTTCAATATATAACCCAAAGTCCCAGAATATACCTCCATACCATATAAAAAAATCGGCATTATAAGTGCAAGTAGTTCTTGCAAGTAGTTCTTGTCTTTTGATATTTAGGGGTAGATATAAATTAAAATTGTAGAATTTTCTTAGAATGTAATTTACTTTAGAAGTTATAGCGTTCACATGCAATTCAAATGTGAGCATACTATCAATAATTATACCAAGACAGTCTAAGCTGTCCATAACATCGATCTTACAGCCATGGATGGAAATATGTATTAACTTGATCACTTTTCAAACCCCCAAATAGCATAGCGTAAAAAATTTATGTTATTTTGGGGTTCAATTTACAATTAATTTCCCCATCTATATTAAATTAGTTGTCTTTTCAAAAACACGTGCCATTTGGCGGTATGTATTGATTGTAATGTATTGGTTCTTTTGTTTATTATTGTCAACATCAACTGATGTCTATAATTTTTAAATATAATTATAATAGTTTTGCAACGCATTATTTATTTCAACGTTCCATTTCTAATTTTATTATTGTAAATAAGAATTTCAGTGCGTAAACATATCCGTCGAATGCATTTCAGCTAAAATTGGCAACTACTTATAAGCAATGATATGCAAAATACTTCCATCTATCTGCCTATCCTCGATCGACATTTTTCTTTAAATTTGCAATTTCTTCAACTGACGCGAAGAACTGTGGCGTGTTCAATTTGACAGCTGATGTGATCAAAATCGATGCGCTGCGTTTTATAAACTAACCATTAAATAACGTAACTCAATGCAGGTAGTCACCGAACAGCTGTAACGTTTTATAAACTACCAAAACGACAAAAGTAACGCGAAGTGACTGATTCACGACTTATAGAATATTAATATTTATTTATAATGTTTATTCATATTAGAAAAGATCTTTTATGTGTAAAAAAAACAGTCTTACTCTAAAACTAACGTCGAGTTCTTTTAGCTGGCTGTTGAACTTCATCTTGATCATCCGAATTTGATTCACCACTACTTCCCAAAGTGTTTAAAGGCTCTTCGTTATCAACTCTTTGTTCTTCTTCTTTCCCTTGGTTGTAGATTTGAATCTGTTTATCTTACATGACTACCAGCAAACTTCACCGAGCATGGCATCCAACTTCTTTCCTTTGAATCTAGTTTTCATCTGCATAATAACTTGGTGAAATCTCTCACCCTGTTCGTCAGATTTAATTATTTTTTTTTAAACTTTAAACTTTGTATTCAACTTGATTATATCAGTTTTGGAATACGACATATAAACGTCCTAAAATTTAACCCTTAACTACTGAATATTACGATCTAATTATCTAATTGCAATATTAACGTAATTTAAGAAATTAATTTAATTATGTGTCAGTTAATTAATTTGTTTATATAAAATTTGTATCAAAATATATAATCTCATGCTTAGTATAAGAATTAATTTATTTTGTATGAGATGAGCCAAATAAATAATAAATAATAGTTTAGCGAAGAAATCAAGGTGACGATGTAGAAAATGAATTTTGAGAGATTTTTAACGATTTTTAAAAACAAACAATTTTAATTTTTTAGGCAAAAAAATAATTATTTTTCTTCATAAATTAATTTATATCTGCGAAGCTGTTATTAATATAGAGAAATAGTATAGGAATAGATTAAAGGAATGGTAGTTCTTAATTTTTCGAAATTTATTTCAACGAAGTTAATGTTACAAAAATCGGTGAGAAGACTTCCGACTCAAATTATTGGATTAGTGCATATATGGCAAAACTCGGAAATAAACAAATTGTAATAATGGCGGTGTATAGATCACCAAGTAGTAGTGAAGCGGAATTTTGTGAAGTTTTTGAACGGATAACACTAGCCAACAGTCGTTTTGTGATTTGTTTCTAGCATACTTTTCTCATTGATTTTGACCTACTAAACACGAAAATGAGTTTTAAAAATTTTTCTGTTGATTGGTTTTCGAGATACAAATTTTTGAACTTTTTTTTTAAAATTTTTGGAGGTACACTTACAATTTTGGGCATATCTTTCGTCTTCTTTGACGTATTTGATCCTACTACTACTCAAATTAAAGCAAATTGAGCCGTCTACAACCCATTCTCAGAAAATTTTCAAATCGGGTGAGTAGTTTTGATGTTGGCGGTTTAAAAAGGTTAAAAAACTACGTTTTTTTAGTAAAAATGTGGCAGAAAAATTCATATAAAAATTCATATAAAATATAAAACGCGATGCTAACAGCGATTTTGGTTTTTTTACGTATAGCTGGCATTTTTCCAAAGAAAATAAGCACTTACTTAACAAAATCTGACAACAAATGGCGGACTTATAATTTTTTTGGTAAAACACCGAAATTCCGCTATTTCACGATATTTTGATTTTCATTATTTGCACAGCTAACCTACTAGGAGGGATCGAAAAAGCAAGTTTTTTATAATCCTTTTGGAATAGAACGGAACAGTTGCTCCTATACATAAGTTACTTCTGTTCAAAATTTCACCACCCTGGGTTAATGTCTTCTGTTCTGGCAAGGGACGTGAAATTTCAAAAATTTAGTGAAATCAGCAATTTTTTTTTTTGGAAATTTTTTTCAAATGTCACAGCACTTAGCAGTTTTGATAAAATTTTTAAATTAATATTAATAACACAAATATTTCATAATTGTAAAAAACCTATTTACAATACCGTAGGGACGTTTCGTCGATGTTTTTAAGAAAATGGTACAATGAAAATGCAGAACATAGAAACACAGGTGCATTTTACGATACGAATTTTGGCAAACCCACTTTACATGTACAAAAAAAACAGAAAATACAGAATTTGCATGGGCCGAGTATAAACAGACAAGAAATATGTATAAAAATAAAAGTGAAAATGAAAAAAACAAATATGTTAATAGTAAAATAAATAATGCCAAAGACCAAAAGCAAATGTGGAAGGAGATAAAAAACTTTGTACTAAAAAAAGAGGAAACAATAATAAAAACTGTGATTTTTAATGATAGAGAGTGTAAAGATAACTACCAAATCGCTAACAAATTTAACAACTATTTAAGAAAAACCAGACTTCAACAAAGTTTCAACTAAGATTATTTTAGATAACTGGAACATAATTGGTAAAAATATGCTTAATATTATAAATAAATCCCTAGAAACAGGTGTTTTTCCTGAAAACTGGAAGTATTCAATGATAACGCCTATAGAAAAAATAAATAAAACAAAAAAATGTGACTAGTTCCGCCCAATAAACACTTTGAAAACGTGTGAAAAAATTTTGGAAAAAATCATTAAGGAACAGCTTGAAAACTATATGGAAATAAATAACTTGCTATCAAAATATCAATCCGGATTTAGGAAAAAATACTCATGTGAAACAACAGTTAACTATGTGATAAATAAATGGAAATATGTTGACACAAAAAATAAGATTATGGCAGTTTTTTTGGACCTCAAAAGAGCATTTGAGACTATTGATAGAGAATTATTAATTCAAAAACTGTATATGTATGGGATTAGAGAAAACGAAATACAATGGTTTAAATCATATCTGACAAACCGTAAACAAATAACTAAGGTAAACGGTGTTAAATCAGATGAAACTGATAATGAATATGGGGTACCACAGGGATCAATATTAGGAGCGCTGCTGTTTATAATATATATAAATGACATGCCCAATATTTTAGAGAAATGCGAAATAGTTATGTATGCTGATGACACACTGATATATGCTAAAGGAGATACAGAGGAACAATGTACAGACAATTTAACGCATGATATGAACAACATAAACAATTGGCTGAAAATGAATAAATTAAAACTAAATGAAAGTAAAACTAAAATAATGGAGATAAACATGAACTGTAATGTAATTTTTAAAATAAATAATGAAACAATTGAAAAGGTTAAGCAAATTAAATATCTCGGATTCGTTATCGATAAAGAATTAAAATTTAAACAACACGTTGAATATATATGTAAAAAAATTGGATTTTTTAAGCGGGTGCGAAATAAAATATCGGTTACAACGGCAATAAATATGTACAATACTATAATAAAACCGCACTTTGAATTTGGCTCTACAATTTTGTACACTTGCTGCACAACAACACAACTTGAAAGACTACAAAAACTCCAAAATAAGGCAATGCGTGCAATATTAAAATGCAACAGATATACTCCGATACAAACAATGCTTGATACACTGAAATGGCTAAATATACAACAAAGACTGGCACTAAACACACTAAACTTTGTCCAAAAAATGAAGATGGGAAATGCCCCAGCCTATTTAATCGATCAGCTGAACTATGTATGTAGGTGAAATGCAGCCATATAATCTAAGAAACGCAGAAGACTTCAGATTACAAAGGGTGACGACAACAGCAATGCAACGATCGCTGTTCTTCAAAGGACTTAAACTGTATAATATGCTACCTAATTATATCAAAGCAGAAAGAAACATAAATATCTTTAAAAGAAATATCTCAACATTTGTAAAGAATAATGAAATAACACAGTTAGGGAGAATTTAGAAATATTGTTAAATAATATGTAATGAATTTTAATTAAAAGTATAATAAATACTACTTATATATATCAAAAAAAAAAAAAAAAGTCGGCACAGCCGTCCTCAAGTTATGACAAACAAACGACCATAATATAACAAAAGGGGGAGGGAGGAGAGCGACCGGGCGTTCCCCTTAAACGGGTACCTCAGGGAAAAAAATCCTTTAGGCAATCGTCATCATTTTGGATACACTAGCGATCCGTCATAGTGGTGCTTGATTTGCAGAACCACTGTTGCACTGTGTAATATTATAAAATTGTAACGGCCCTAAATTTAGTTTAAATAATTCTGTAAATCAGGGAACGCATTTTGTTATCATTCAGTTCTTTTGGATTTGTAAATTTGTACATGTAATATATTTTGAATCAACCGTAGTACATATTGCGTAGTGCATACTACATGATATGTTTACCCTTTTTCGAGTATATCAAGTTACAAACATGATCTGGTACTTATCTCCAATACTTGTTTAGAATAATCAAGAACAGAATATATTTTCCGTCATCTTTGGTCTGCATACAGTTTGTTTTGTTGTGTTGCATGTTTATCATGCAGTTATACTAATTCTCTATCGCTTGATGTATTGTTCTATGCATTTCTTATACGAATGAAAAGATTACAAAGTTATAACACAAGTGCTCAACAATTTTTTTGGCAAAGATTCGTGATTAAATTCTCGATATAAATTTAAAAATTAAATGTACATTTTTGAAAAATAGCAAAAGATTAAAATAAAATCTTACAAATAATGCTGATTTTTGTTTTTTTTTTGAGACCAAACCACATTAAAAATTCTTATCTGGATGATTTTTAATTTTGTTGCTTAATGAAAAAATTTAATTATGATTATATTATATTATATGATTGTGATATAATTATTATATATGACAAATTGTTAATAATCTCTATTCCTCTTCTTAATTTCAGATTACCAGTCCGAAGAATTTAGTCTATATCTTCCAAAATAATGTCAGCTAAGACTTCCAATCAACCCGGACGTCGCACTCCATTGTCTTTAAGTGGAGTCGTTACGAAAGGTGGCCAATCACATAACAATAAAGGCGGAAATTCTGCCAATAATGCTAATGGTCATAATAATAACTTAAAACAAGACAATAAAAGTCAGTCAAACAGTAAGACAGAACAACAACAAACTAATTCTCAAAAACAACACCAAACTTCGGACGTAAAAGAGAATCCAACTAAAGTGCAAAATAAGCAAGCAGCCTCCTCCACCGAATCTAAAATTCCAAAAGCTCAACATCATCAAAATTCAGATAATACAAAATCACAAAAACAGGGAAATCAAAATGATAAGAAACAGCAATTGGCAATGGATAAACAGCAACAACAGAATGGTGTCTCCAACAACAACACATCCAGTGGTAATCAACAGCAACAAAACAATAAAGAGAAACAGCAGAATGAAAATGATATAAAATCTAATGAAAAGGACAATAAGAAGCTCGAAACATCTCAGGAGAAACCTCTAAATGATGAAAAAGAGAAAAATAAAACACAGGAGAAGCCCGAAAGGGATGAAAAGAAGCACAAAAGTGAGAAAAAGAAGCAGGAATTGAAAAAGGATGAAGAAAATAGCAAAGAGGATAATATAGAAATCCAAGACAAAACAGAAGAAAAAAAATCTGAAAATGTTAACAAAACAGCTAATGCCACTGGAACGGAGTCCATCGAAAAGGGCAACGAAAAGGACAATGAAAAACAAATCGTAGATCAAATGGATGTTGTCGAGGTTGTTGCACCACCTCAGCAGGAGCAACTGCAGAAGCAAGATAATCCAAAGTCTGCACCTTCAACACCCAAGTCGTTGAAGGAAAGTAAACCACCAACTCCAAATAAGGCGACACCTAATAAAACTGAAAAAACACCACAGAAATGTACAGCCACAAAACGTGAGGTTACTACTTGTATTGATGATTTTGAAATGGAGCCGTTAAATGTGGAAAACTCACCTTCTAAGGCAGATCCAAAGGAGAAAAAGGTCGTAGGATTAGCACCATGCGCTACTTCAACACCCGGAAAAATTATTTTGCCAAAACCATTAGCTAAAACTGATGTCCAATTAGCAATGCAACCATCTATCACCCCAGAGCGTCCTCGTGCATTCTCTCAGATCTCGGGCAGACGTGCCATTCGTTCAACTACCGAATACACTCCTTCGAAATTCCAATGTAATCCACAATTTCGTGAATCATACCGTCGCATTAACACCGAGTTGGATGCTACCAATACTAGTTTAAATGTAACTGTCGGTTCGGAAATACCCAATAATGCGTCATTCTCATTCTTTGGACGTGGACGCAAGCGCGAACGCACTCCACCACAACAGTCGCAATCCGACATCGGTGAACTGCAGACAACCGGAATGGAAATCTCACCACCCAAGAGAGCACGCTTGGATTTCTTCAGTGTGGTGTCGTCACCTCTGTCATTGCTACGGAATCGGTTCTCCAAAGCAACTCTTCAAAGTAGTACACCTGTTAAATTGCAACAGAAACTCGTAGAAACAGAAGATGATATTGAGGTTCAGAATGTTTCCGGTGTATCGGTTCATGAAGATATAGAGAAGTCTGCCGAGGAAGCAAGTGAATGCGGTGATGCCTCTTTTGCAGCAGAAGTTGCCGCAGATAACATCCCCATCGAAGAAGAATTAGAAATTCTCGATAACGGCGACAAGGAACTGTCACAGAAATCAGCAGATAAGCAAATATCCGATTATGACGACATTAAAATAACCGAAACAGCTTTGCAACCCGTTACTGGCGATCCCACTGCTAAAAATAAAAGATGTATTGTTATGTAAACTGTAAATTAAATAAGTTTTAAAATAAGTGTTTTAGCATAAGGCATTAAAATTTCCTTAACTTTCCACCTGTACGCGATACATGTTTTATGTATAATTGAGCTCACACTTTTGGGAAAATAACAATGTACATTACAAACATAATGTACTTGCTGAGATTTTTTTAAAAGTGTTTTAAATTAAACTAAAGTCAATGATTTTGTTTTTACTTTTTTAAAAGAAAACAAAGAAATATAACTCAGTCATTGACAAATCAAAAATGAGCTCCTGTATTCTTTGATTTTCACTAAACTATTTCTACTTGCAAGTCTTAAGCCCTGAACATATTGTGTTTGGAGATTTTTTTTAACCAAACATCTATTTTTCAATACAATAATCAGCGGTTAACTTACTGGAAGCCTCCAAATGAGTGAATCTCGTTGGTAGTGTGAATGCAGAAATATAAACAAGCGTCTCCCAATAAACTGATTAGAAAATGTAAATGGTTTTGGGTCAAATTTTGTTTTGATTATGTAGGTAAAACAAACCGCTGTATTTACCAAATTCATATCAAAAGTAAAATCACGTCAATGCAGAAATTGTATTAGACTCGCAACTACAAATAGTTTTTTTTCGGATTTTTTTAATGCAATCATTCAAACGGTTTATTTTCAACTTAAATTTTTTTATCCTTTTTACTTCCTAACGTAGTTTGTAATTCTGATTTCATTTTATTTTATATATAAATATACACTAAACTTGTGGATAGTATTTATTTGTGTGCCCATATTGAAAATAAAGAATACAAATTTTTGTTTCCATGTTCGATTTTATGTATGAGAAAAGAATCAGCATTATACATGATTAATTTGTTTTCAAATATTTTATCAATAAACAAAAATTACTTTAAATTCAATAATTTTTTTTACATATCTAAAGTCTCTGCTAATGTCGTAATTGTAACCCATGATTTATAAATTTTTAACAATATATAAACAATACACCATACGTATATAATATCATTTTAATAACAGCAAACATTATTAATTCATATGAAATACAATAAAACTATTTTTTACAAAAATACATAATTGTCTTTGTACCGAAATAAATATTACATGTTCATAGTAGAGGTGTACGCGTGAGTGAATTTCACGCGCTCATGAAATTAATAAAATATATCAAGCACGGCAATTTTTCAACCATTCACGATAACGCACGCTCGCGAGGCAAGAGAACAAAGCACTCACCACATTTTAATACCCAACATTATTTACCCATTTATTTCTATTTTTAAACATTGTTAATTTTTTTGTTAAGAGAACTGGTTTCTCATTACATTCCATGAATGGATTGGGGAGAGCTACTCGCAACCAGTAAGTTGTGCGCTTTTTAGTTTTAAGGTCACTCCTTGGAACTTACAGTTTTACACCGTTTCTGAACGGCATTTTGAGAACCATTTTCATGGCTAAATAATCGGTAGTGTCGCCGTCACTGTAATTCGTTTGTTACAAAACTGGAAGAATTTTTGGCCACGAAAAGCTAAAATTGTGTAGATTTTGTTGATAACATGTTCATACTTCAAAGCGTGATTGGTGAGTATTAGAGATGGGAACGTGAGTAAGTTTTGGCTCACGCACGAAGATTTTGTCGGTACTCACGCACGCCCACGTGAGCAGAATTTGATCCTACTCTTATTCACGCGTGATTCACGACAATCACGCACAAATTACACACAAAAATAAAACAGGGATTTGACATGAACTACTTGCTTTATATTCAAACCAATATTAAAAACTATACAAAACATATTCAGGAATTAGACACTACTACACTTAAATGTAAATGCCTTAGTTAAATTAAGCGTCGTTTTTAAGAAATTTAGCAAATGAACTAAGCCCTTTTATACAGGAACAACATTTTATCACCTTCATCTTAAATAAGTTTGCCTCTTATTTCCATTAGTATTCTTCCAGACGGACAATGGGACCAATTGCAAAATAAAGTGGTAATAATGTCAGAAATTCTAAATTATTTGTCAGATTATTTTAGAATGTACTAGGTATTTATAGGGAAGAAGTCAGGTGTTCAGAATATTGTATCTAATTGCACCCTGTTTCAACGCACGGTTTGCTACAGAGTGTGAAACTTGTAACCAGATTTTTTGTTATTGAGATTCTACTAAGCAGCACAAACAAAAAACACTCTGAGTCTGACCGTTACAATGATAGTTGAAATCAAAAGTTTAACATGTCAGTTTTTGCACTGACACTGTTTAGTCTTTTGGCAATAACTTGGCAATTTTGAGTCAAAATGCTACATTGACTAATCTTCAAACAGTAGTAGGTTGAACAAATTGTTAAAGTCTTTCAAATCGGTCGGTAACGACAATCTCAAAGTTAAAATTTTTTTAAACCTGAAAAAAAGGAATGTGCTCGAAAGGGTACCAACACCAAAGATGGAATGTTAAACCTAAATAAGATTGTGTTGTATTTGAAAACCGAATAAAATAAAATAAATAGTTTCTGGCCGAACAAATTCTAAACTTGGAGTCACAGCTGTGCAAATTTTTACGACACAAATTCTCACTCCAGGCACATATCCCCGACTCCGAGAACTCCAAAGCACTGCATGGAAAGATTAAAAAAAAAAATATTTTAACAACGTAATACCGCAATTTTGTATTATAACCTAGTATATGTTTAATATAATGAAATTAATATTACTTGAGAAATAGCGACAAAAGTGTGGGATTTTTACTCCCAAAAAAGTCTGTTTTTTTTTAAAATTTAGCTTTGCTGAACAAGATTATGCGTACGATCAAAAATTTTTCTGCCTTGTAGTTAACCTCATTCAGTCTAGAATTTGCTGTAAAAAATTATGAAAATCAACAAGTGAGACTTTTCCCAAACTCAAAAATTTTAAAGTTTGTTCAAAAATCATTAATTAATTAAAAAATTAATTAAAAAAAAAAATTTAAATTACATTTAACACCCTTGCAAGGACCTTGCTTAAAAAAAATTCAACATTTTGTGTCTTTCTTACAAAAAAATTTGATAATGAAAGAATGATGGTACTTTTCCTTACAAATTTCATTTTTTTTCAGTTTGAAAACATTTTAAATTTGAGAAGTTATTGTTAGCAACCGGCTTTAAATAATTTAAAAAGGGGTTTAACTTAGATTTGGTTGCAGTCTTGCCACTGTAGCTGGTTTTTAGAACTACATTTTGGTTCAAAATGACCAAGCTATTACCAAAAAACTAAAGAAAGTCAGTGCGAATGTTTACATTTTAAACTTATAATTCCAAATATCTTTGTAACGGTTAGAGCGACGACACACGACTCTAAATGTTTTTGGTTTGTGCGGCTCAGTAGAATCTCAAAAACAAAGATCATTTAAAACAGACCACAAGTTAGGAATTTACATGCCATGAAAGTTTTGTCTGCCTGTAGCGAAACGTATGTTGAAACAAGGTGACTCTAAATACCAGATTCTGAAAACCTGACTTCACCCCTACAAATCCTTACTGCATTCTCAAACAATCGGACCTATAGTTTAGAAGTTCTGATATTATTACCAATTTTTTTGCAAACGGTCCCACCGTAAAATTTATAAAAATTCCTTCGCTTGTAGCAGAGTTCCTTGAAATATAGAAGATGATTAACGGCGCATTGTAGAGGGAAATGTTATTAGAAGCCTTCCAAAAAATACTTTGTGTAACAAAGTAGTAAGAAAATCGAATTTAAATGATATCAACCATTCGGAAACATGCGTGACTCACGCGAAAATAGTGCTCACGCACACTCCATCACGCAAAGATTGGACTCACGCACGGTCGCGCACGAAAATTTTTTCAATACTCACGATCACGCACGCTGACGTGAGCAAAATTTGGCCCGCTCACGGTCACGCGTGAATCACGCCAATCACGTGACTCGTGCCCATCTCTA
Organism: Phaonia tiefii; assembly: GCA_963931995.1. Taxonomy (NCBI): domain Eukaryota; kingdom Metazoa; phylum Arthropoda; class Insecta; order Diptera; family Muscidae; genus Phaonia; species Phaonia tiefii. The sequence goes on along the minus strand of OZ008367.1, from coordinate 148,381,517 downwards.
GTGAGTATATGTAAATCGTGAGCTTGAATACCAAAAATTTCAGTTACGCACGCGATTGAAATTTTAAATCACGTGATTGAATTCAGTGTAAGTCTAGATCACGCGTGACACAACAAATTCGTGCCAATCGCTTACCTCTAGTTGATAGTTAATTTCATCGAAATGGTGTTTTACAAATCCCTTTCACTGAGACTTGATTCCGATTCAATCATCGTGTAATAGTAAATTATCAATATTTTTAATGAATTATTCGTTTCATGTTATCTATTTTTGTATTTCTTTGTGTTTTGACGGATGCTTCCGTAAACATTTGATTTAAAGCTGAACAAAAATTTGTGCTGTCAAAATTTAAATAAGGCGGACAAAATTGAACACCTGAAAGTTATAAGAGATTTTAATATGTAAATGGGCTTGTTCTTACAGTGGCTCAGTAGCAATTGGCGTTTTCACACACTTTTGTGATTTTTAGTACATGTTCTGAAAATATCCAAACTTTAACTGCCTTATTCATAAAAAAACATTAATGTAGCTCTAAAGTAGTGGTAATCAACCCATAGCCTCGCGAGACAGACAATAGGCCCTGTTCTGTATACAAAATCATTTTGAATTAGAATTTTCTTTCAGAATATAAAGTCTACAATTTTGATGTTCTTAAAACATGAAATATTTCTGTTCTGAATTTCAAAATCACACGGCATTTGCATTCTAATTCAAAACCGATAGTTTTTTCCACCGAGTAATACTATAAGAGTGTGCACTAGTTGCTTTTTGTACTAAAGAGTTCCGAGACCTACGAGGAAAACATATAGAGAATGAGAGCAATCTTTAATTTTAACAATTTTCGTGTTAATTGGGATCTACACAAACAACTTTACTCTAACACTTCATTACATTTTGATTTTTTTCACTGAATATCCCTTTTTTTAATCGATTTAGTTGGCAAAATTTACTCTCAGTTGATGTGTTTTGTACTTTTGGCTTGACAGCAGAAGTTTGAAAATCACACCCAGACACTATCAACGAGTCTTCTTTGATAGCACATTCTCTATTTGTTCTCTAAGTACTAACTTGATCAGCTGTCTCATCGGTACCCCTTGGTTTTTTCTGAACTGTTTCTCGTATTTTTCACACACACACGGTCGGCAACTCACATGTACACAACAACTATGTTTGATTCATAGACTAATACTTATAGTAGAACATGAGACTGTCCGTGGAGGTGGAAAGTTTCTGATTGCCATTCACTTGGGAGTGGCCAGAAATGATTCCTTCATTGGGCAGTCCAAGCAGCTCACTACTTCCACGCAGTATGTCCTGGGCAATGGCTTTTCGGAAACCTCCGTTAGCCAGCTAGAGTGAGAAGGCGAAACAAATGAGCATCAAATCAGGTTTAGTAGGTGACTGATGTCACTGAAGCTCATCAAATAATCGGGCATATTCTTTTGTCCTTAGAAGGCGGATGAGCCAATTATACGGGCCAATGGCGGATAGAAACTAAAAGAAGAAAATCCAGGTTCAACATATCGCATCCTGGTCAGCGTCTGATCCATAATGGGCGGCTGCATCAAATTATCCGGGCAGTAGGTAAAATGCAAAAACACGGTGGGCTGGGTTTGCCTCCCGCCACCGTTCATAATGGCAGTGAAAATACGTAAACGAACAAGAAAACATAAACAACCCCTATTTGTTGACGACCCCCGCAAACGTTGTAAGGACCACGATTTACGGATATGCACTTGGAATGTAAGGACTCTATATAGTTATAAGGCTGACATTACCCTAATCTGGGAAATGCGATGGACAGGACATGGCTGCACACGGAAGAGAAACTGCGACATATACTACAGTTGCCATGAGAAAAAACATGAATTTGGTTGCGGATTTGTAGTTGGCAAAAGACTGCGACATCTAGTCTCTAGGTTCAATCCTGTGAGTGAACGTATAGCCACAATCCGCATAAAAGCGAAATATTTCTATATTTCCCTAATTTGTGTGCATGCCCCGACAGAAGAGAAAGATGATGATGCCAAAGACATATTCTATGAGCTCCTAGAGAAAAGTATGACCGCTGCCCTGGCCATGACATTAAGATTGTACTAGGAGATTTTAAGGCCAAAGTAGGAAGGGAGAATGTGTTTAATCCAACTATTGGCAATTTCAGTCTACATGCTGACAGTCCCGACAACGGTATGAGACTGATTGACTTTGCCGCGGCGAAAAACATGGTCATTAGTGGTACAAGATTCCAGCATAAAGACATCCACAAGGCTACTTGGGTATCCCCTGATCAAAGAACTAAGAACCAAATTGATCACGTGGTAATTGATGCAAGGCACTCATCCAGTGTAATGGACGTACGAGTGATCAGAGGAGCTAAAATCGATTCTGATCACTACCTGGTAGCAGCAAAGGTTCGCACAAGATTAAGTAGAGCGAAAATGTACGAAACCAGACGCAGAGGAAGCTGAACATCGGAAAGCTGCAATTACCATTGGTAGCCACAGCCTACTCAAGGAAGCTCTCGAACTTTTGGCACAGAACCCACCCCCTCCCGATGACGATCCTGATGCGCAGTGGAAACCCATTTCCGACTCTATGAAAACTGCCGCAACAACCGTACTTGGTTTCGAAAAACCGCTTCGCAATAAACCGTGGTACGATGAAGAGTGTCGCATTGCAAATGACGAAAAGAACGCTGCACGCATGGTAATGCTTCAGTCAATTGCAACGCGAGCTGCAACTGAGCGGTATAGGGGAAAAAGAAAGGAGGTCAACCGTCTCTTTAGGCGTAAGAAACGGCAGTGGGGAAAGCGCGAGAGTGAGAAAATTGAGACATACAGAAGGAAGAACGAAGCCCGAAATTTCTACCAAAAAGTTAAAAACGGAACTAATGGACATGGTTCAGGGCCTCCCTTCTGTAAAGACAAGGACGGAAATCTCGTCGCAGATGTGCAGAGCATGTTGGGAATATGGAGAGAGAATTTCTCCGCGCTACTAGTACCTGAGATATCCAATGACGATGAGACAATCGATCACAATATGGACGACGACGTCGATTGCCCCCCTCCTAACCAAGACGAAGTCAGAACAGTTATTGCCCGGCTTAAGAACAACAAAGCCACAGGAGCCGATGGATGGCGGCGATGAACTGATAAGGTGCATGCATCAGCTCATTAGCAAAATTTGGTTAGATGAATGCATGCCCTGCGATTGGAGTCTCAGTGTACTATGTCCCATATTTAAAAAAGGTGACCCGAGTATCTGTGCCAACTACCGTGGAATAAGCCGTTTATCCATAGCATATAAGATTCTATCAAGTATAATGTGCGAAAGACTAAAATCAGTTATCGCTGACCTGATTGGACCATACCAGTGTGGCTTTAGGCCTGGAAAATCAACAACTGACCAGATTTTCACGCTACGCCAAATCCTGGAGAAGACACACGAAAAATAAATCGACACCTATCATCTATTTATCGATTATAAAGCGGCCTTCGATTGTCCGATACGGGAGAAACTCTATGAAGCAATGTCTGAGCTTGGTATTCCTGCAAAACTCATACGCCTTTGTAGGATGACCTTGACGAACACCAAATCCGCAGTGAAAGTTGGTAAGGATCTTACTGAACCTTTCGAAACTAAGCGAGGCCTCAGGCAAGGCGACACCCTATCGTGCGATCTCTTTAACATCTTAATGGAGATCATTATGAGAAAAGCTGCAGTCAACATGAATAAAACCATCAGCAGCAAAAGTCACATGCTGCTCGCGTATGCTGATGATATAGATATCATTGGGCGCACAATTAGAGAAGTTACTGCGGTTTTTTCGAGAATTGAGAAGGAGTCAGCAAAAGTGGGTCTGACTGTAAATGAGGACAAGACAAAATTAATGGTTTCAACGAACAGGGCCTCCACGCGATTAGACCAAAGCGTGAACGTTGATAACCGTTATAACTTCGAGGTAGTAGACGAATTTATATACCTCGGATCTGCCGTGAACAAAAACAACAACGTCAGCCTTGAAATCAAGCAGAGAATTGTGCTTGCGAATAGATGTTATTTTTGGCTAAGCAAGCACTTTAGAGATAAAGCCCTCTCTCGAGTAACAAAAGTCCAGCTGTACCAGACTCTCATTCAACCTGTCTTGCTTTATGGCGCAGAATCCTGGGTCCTATCGCAAGCAGACGAAACATCTGTAGGAGTCTTCGGGAGAAAAATACTCCCAAAAATTTATGACCCTATAGTGCACAACGGCGAGTATCGGCGACGCATGAATCATGAGCTGTATGAGCTTTATCCTGACATTGACATAGTTAAGCGGATCAAGATAACGCGATTGCGCTGGCTAGGCCATGTCAGTAGAATGGATGAACACGAACCAGCACAAAGGGTTTTCGTAACCGAACTCGAAGGAAGACAAAAATAGGAAGACCAAGACTCCGCTGGAGGGATCAGGTTGACGAATCCCTGCGTACACTTGTTATTGCCAACTGGAGAAATAAAGCAAAAGATCGAACTGGTTGGCGAAATATGTTATCTTCGTTTTTTACGGTCCCTGACCCCCCGGGGTTGTCCGAGACCGGATAAGTAAGTAAGTAAGACTCAATAGTTCTCCCACCAAATTTATGACATTTGGCCTGATGTGATATTTACATTTGATGTTGAAAAGAATTGCTTTGCTAATACCAGATACAGGCAATCATAGAATAATACATATGTAGATAAACTTATTCTCTCATCTGACGTTTCATTTCACACTCTTCATCGTAGGTTTGCGGAAATGAGAGCAATTAAATTTAAAATTACCTTCCACCAGGTGTAGTTACAAAATATGTTCACTTAACTTTTTCCTGTCGTTTTGGTGTAGAACTGAAAAATTTAAATATATTTTGCACCATTTTGTTGACTTTTATCGTTGGTATACATTTGTAGTGTATTTAACACAACTACTTTGCCACAAAAACACGTTATTCGGTTGTTCTTCCTTTGTTGATCGCTGTATACTATTGCCACTATCTGGTATTATTAAACCCATATTTTCCACCATCCTATGTTTTCTTTTCATCGTACCTATGACGTTTAATTTATTAAGAGAATAAAAGCTTCTATGGTATGTATTATTCTATGCAGGCAATGGTTCAAAACAACGAACAAAATAACAACAACGGCATTTCGAATTGTGTGTTAAAATTATTGTGTTAAATACAACAAAAATATTTGGTAACAATAACAGTCAATAAAAAAGTTTAAATAAATAAATAAATGGTTTCCCATTACATCCCATGAAGGGACAGGGGAGAACTTCTCACAATCACTGAGCTGTGCGCTCTCCAGTTTTCACTCACTGATTGGGACCTACAGTTTTACACCGATTCCGAACGGTATTTTGAGAAGCTTTTTCATGGCTATATACTCGATTGCATAGATAAAGGAATTAACTAGATATCGCACATGCCGTGGGAAATTTCTTGTTCAATGGGATATTTTCTAGATGGAGCTGAATGCAATAATTACAACGTTTGATCCCAAATAAACTATACCTTGCGAGATGTATTTTAGAACAGGTGATAACAGTAGGTGTTGTAGGCAACATCAACAGGCATTTTGTTTTGTTTAGAGGGCCGATGCTGTACAAGTCAACACAAACGAATACCAACAATAACAGTACACCAAAAAAGCTCATAAACCAAAATGCATTTGAATTAGAAACTGGGGAAAATTAGATTTTTGAATAGCATAACCTGGAAAATGATTCTATTTTTGTATTGAAAAAATGTCCCACACTGTTGAATAAATGTCAGTGAATGTTATGAGAACCGTCAATGAAAGTTACAAAACGACAAGACAGCACCTAGTGGCAGTACTTAACAACGCCTGTGGGATATCTACTTATTTCCTTTATCTATGCTCGATAGTGTCGCCGTCACTATGCGAAGTGATGGCAGGTGAGGCATCAGTCTATGCCTGTGTGTTTGCGACCGCACACAAGCACATAATCATGGTAAAATTATCTATCGGGTAAACGCGTAAGCCCAGCAGATTTGTGGTTTTTTCATCTTTTCCGTCGGTAAGCTGTCACATTCGATTTTGTTTCTCTTTGTTTGTTAATAAAATTCAAAGAATTTCAACCAAAATGCAATTTAATAGCATAGACTTTGTATCAAGTAAGACAATCTTATAAAATTTTTCACATTTTGTGTACATAGTGGTTTTCATTATTCAGCTAATTTTGACAGCTAACGACGGAATTGCTAATGCTACTACCAGAGTAAAAATACCAAGTATTCGCAGTATACAATGATAAAAAATTGAAATCAGCTGTCTACCGAGTTTACCTTCTCATTCTACCATGGCGACTACCTAATAGATAATTCTACCCGTAGAGTAATCTCAGACTAGAGAGAATATTTGGCTCATCTAACGTTTCCTTTCACACTCTTCTTGATGCGGTCGGTGTGATAGAGAGATGTTTGACGAAAAGTGACATACACCAGGTGGAATTACAATAATGATTAGGTAATGATTGGGGAAGACTGTATATTGTACCCCCCAGTTAAGGCGGGATTAGAACGGCAATCTCCCGGCTTAAGAATAATAAAGCCGCTCGTGTGGATGGGCTAACCTCCGAGATTTTTAAGGCCGCTGGCGAAGGACTGCTGGCCCACATGCATCAACTTATATGCAGTATATGGTTGAGGGAATCTACGCCTGACGATTGCAGTCTCTGTGTATTATGTCCTGTATTCAGAAAGGTTGATCCGTGTGTATGTTCCAACTACCGCGGTGCCAGTCTGTTATGTGAAAGACTAAAGCCAATTGTGGAAAATCTGATTGGACCTTATCGGTGTGGTTTTAAACCAGGCAAGTCCACAACTGACCAAATATTCACGCTAAAGCAAATCGACACATACCTTCTGTTTTTCGATTACAAAGCTGCTTTCTATAGCCCCATACGGGGAAAATTGTACGAAGCTCTGTAGAATGACGCTGACCAACACCAAATCAGCAGTGAAGGTGGGGAAAGACACAAGGCGACACACTTTCGTGCAATCCCTTCAACATCTTAATGGAGATAATAATAAGAAAAGCTGTAGTAAATATGAACAAGACCATCAACACGAAAAGCCATATGTTGCTGACGGATTCTGACGACATAGACATCAGCGGGCGAAATTTGCGAGAGGTTACTGCAGTATTTTCAAGAATAGAAAAAGAATCAGCGAATTGCTGTTAGTGAGGGTAAGACAAAATAGATGGTGTCAACGACTAGATAAACCTCTCGACTTGGTCCGCACTTGAACGTTGACAACCGATTTAATTTTGAAGTGGTAGATGAATTTATCTAACTTGGATCCGCCGTTGACAAGGACAACAAAGTCAGCCTGGAGATAAATAGGAAAATTGTGCTTTCAAATATATGCTATTTTGGGCTCAGCAAGCAGTTTAAAAACAAAGCCTTCTCTCGACGGACAAAGGCCAGGTAATTTTACCGGTCCTGGCATATGGCTCCGAAACTTGAGTCATATCGCAAGAAGATGAGAAACACCTGCGAGTACTCGAGGGGAAAATTCTCCGTAAAATACATGGTACTGTTAAAGAAAACGGCGAGTACCGACGCCTTCGGCACCAAGAGCTATATAATTTATATTCTGACGTGGACATCTCTTGGCGAATCAAATTAGGCCAGTTGCGGTGGCTAGGCCATGTTATCAGAATGGATGAAGATGAGCCAGCGCGAAAGGTTTCGATAACGTACCCGATGGAAGCAGGAAAAGAGGATGACCAAGACTCCGATGGAAAGACCAGGCCGAAGAATCCATCCGTATCCTTGGTGTTACCAACTGGCGTAGAAAGGCGAAGGATAGAACCAGTTGGAGAAATATGTTAAAATTAGTTTAATTTGTTTATTTATTTAATATGTTTAAGACATCTAACCATAAAGCAACTATGGTATAGAGAAGAAAATTCACTCATGGAGTGGAACGAAAGCAAAGAAAGCGAGTGAAGCGCGTTGTTTCAACGCGTTGAATATTTCAATACACGAGCAGTTTTCTGATGATGTTATAGTATCTAACTATAGAAATTTCAACCATGTTTATATAAAATTCAATAAAGTATGTAAAAAGTATGAAATTATCAAGTTATGACGCGAGAGAGAAATGCGTTTGAGTGAATCGCGTTGACTTTTTGGTTCTCTTCTACGAGTTTCTTATAGTCTCATGCCTTGTTCACATACCAGTGTGGCTTTAGGCCTGGAAAATCAACAACTGACCAGATTTTCACGCTACGCCAAATCCTGGAGAAGACACACGAAAAATAAATCGACACCTATCATCTATTTATCGATTATAAAGAGGCCTTCGATTGTCCGATACGGGAGAAACTCTATGAAGCAATGTCTGAGCTTGGTATTCCTGCAAAACTCATACGCCTTTGTAGGATGACCTTGACGAACACCAAATCCGCAGTGAAAGTTGGTAAGGATCTTACTGAACCTTTCGAAACTAAGCGAGGCCTCAGGCAAGGCGACACCCTATCGTGCGATCTCTTTAACATCTTAATGGAGATCATTATGAGAAAAGCTGCAGTCAACATGAATAAAACCATCAGCAGCAAAAGTCACATGCTGCTCGCGTATGCTGATGATATAGATATCATTGGGCGCACAATTAGAGAAGTTACTGCGGTTTTTTCGAGAATTGAGAAGGAGTCAGCAAAAGTGGGTCTGACTGTAAATGAGGACAAGACAAAATTAATGGTTTCAACGAACAGGGACTCCACGCGATTAGACCAAAGCGTGAACGTTGATAACCGTTATAACTTCGAGGTAGTAGACGAATTTATATACCTCGGATCTGCCGTGAACAAAAACAACAACGTCAGCCTTGAAATCAAGCAGAGAATTGTGCTTGCGAATAGATGTTATTTTTGGCTAAGCAAGCACTTTAGAGATAAAGCCCTCTCTCGAGTAACAAAAGTCCAGCTGTACCAGACTCTCATTCAACCTGTCTTGCTTTATGGCGCAGAATCCTGGGTCCTATCGCAAGCAGACGAAACATCTGTAGGAGTCTTCGGGAGAAAAATACTCCCAAAAATTTATGACCCTATAGTGCACAACGGCGAGTATCGGCGACGCATGAATCATGAGCTGTATGAGCTTTATCCTGACATTGACATAGTTAAGCGGATCAAGATAACGCGATTGCGCTGGCTAGGCCATGTCAGTAGAATGGATGAACACGAACCAGCACAAAGGGTTTTCGTAACCGAACTCGAAGGAAGACAAAAATAGGAAGACCAAGACTCCGCTGGAGGGATCAGGTTGACGAATCCCTGCGTACACTTGTTATTGCCAACTGGAGAAATAAAGCAAAAGATCGAACTGGTTGGCGAAATATGTTATCTTCGTTTTTTACGGTCCCTGACCCCCCGGGGTTGTCCGAGACCGGATAAGTAAGTAAGTAAGACTCAATAGTTCTCCCACCAAATTTATGACATTTGGCCTGATGTGATATTTACATTTGATGTTGAAAAGAATTGCTTTGCTAATACCAGATACAGGCAATCATAGAATAATACATATGTAGATAAACTTATTCTCTCATCTGACGTTTCATTTCACACTCTTCATCGTAGGTTTGCGGAAATGAGAGCAATTAAATTTAAAATTACCTTCCACCAGGTGTAGTTACAAAATATGTTCACTTAACTTTTTCCTGTCGTTTTGGTGTAGAACTGAAAAATTTAAATATATTTTGCACCATTTTGTTGACTTTTATCGTTGGTATACATTTGTAGTGTATTTAACACAACTACTTTGCCACAAAAACACGTTATTCGGTTGTTCTTCCTTTGTTGATCGCTGTATACTATTGCCACTATCTGGTATTATTAAACCCATATTTTCCACCATCCTATGTTTTCTTTCCATCGTACCTATGACGTTTAATTTATTAAGAGAATAAAAGCTTCTATGGTATGTATTATTCTATGCAGGCAATGGTTCAAAACAACGAACAAAATAACAACAACGGCATTTCGAATTGTGTGTTAAAATTATTGTGTTAAATACAACAAAAATATTTGGTAACAATAACAGTCAATAAAAAAGTTTAAATAAATAAATAAATGGTTTCCCATTACATCCCATGAAGGGACAGGGGAGAACTTCTCACAATCACTGAGCTGTGCGCTCTCCAGTTTTCACTCACTGATTGGGACCTACAGTTTTACACCGATTCCGAACGGTATTTTGAGAAGCTTTTTCATGGCTATATACTCGATTGCATAGATAAAGGAATTAACTAGATATCGCACATGCCGTGGGAAATTTCTTGTTCAATGGGATATTTTCTAGATGGAGCTGAATGCAATAATTACAACGTTTGATCCCAAATAAACTATACCTTGCGAGATGTATTTTAGAACAGGTGATAACAGTAGGTGTTGTAGGCAACATCAACAGGCATTTTGTTTTGTTTAGAGGGCCGATGCTGTACAAGTCAACACAAACGAATACCAACAATAACAGTACACCAAAAAAGCTCATAAACCAAAATGCATTTGAATTAGAAACTGGGGAAAATTAGATTTTTGAATAGCATAACCTGGAAAATGATTCTATTTTTGTATTGAAAAAATGTCCCACACTGTTGAATAAATGTCAGTGAATGTTATGAGAACCGTCAATGAAAGTTACAAAACGACAAGACAGCACCTAGTGGCAGTACTTAACAACGCCTGTGGGATATCTACTTATTTCCTTTATCTATGCTCGATAGTGTCGCCGTCACTATGCGAAGTGATGGCAGGTGAGGCATCAGTCTATGCCTGTGTGTTTGCGACCGCACACAAGCACATAATCATGGTAAAATTATCTATCGGGTAAACGCGTAAGCCCAGCAGATTTGTGGTTTTTTCATCTTTTCCGTCGGTAAGCTGTCACATTCGATTTTGTTTCTCTTTGTTTGTTAATAAAATTCAAAGAATTTCAACCAAAATGCAATTTAATAGCATAGACTTTGTATCAAGTAAGACAATCTTATAAAATTTTTCACATTTTGTGTACATAGTGGTTTTCATTATTCAGCTAATTTTGACAGCTAACGACGGAATTGCTAATGCTACTACCAGAGTAAAAATACCAAGTATTCGCAGTATACAATGATAAAAAATTGAAATCAGCTGTCTACCGAGTTTACCTTCTCATTCTACCATGGCGACTACCTAATAGATAATTCTACCCGTAGAGTAATCTCAGACTAGAGAGAATATTTGGCTCATCTAACGTTTCCTTTCACACTCTTCTTGATGCGGTCGGTGTGATAGAGAGATGTTTGACGAAAAGTGACATACACCAGGTGGAATTACAATAATGATTAGGTAATGATTGGGGAAGACTGTATATTGTACCCCCCAGTTAAGGCGGGATTAGAACGGCAATCTCCCGGCTTAAGAATAATAAAGCCGCTCGTGTGGATGGGCTAACCTCCGAGATTTTTAAGGCCGCTGGCGAAGGACTGCTGGCCCACATGCATCAACTTATATGCAGTATATGGTTGAGGGAATCTACGCCTGACGATTGGAGTCTCTGTGTATTATGTCCTGTATTCAGAAAGGTTGATCCGTGTGTATGTTCCAACTACCGCGGTGCCAGTCTGTTATGTGAAAGACTAAAGCCAATTGTGGAAAATCTGATTGGACCTTATCGGTGTGGTTTTAAACCAGGCAAGTCCACAACTGACCAAATATTCACGCTAAAGCAAATCGACACATACCTTCTGTTTTTCGATTACAAAGCTGCTTTCTATAGCCCCATACGGGGAAAATTGTACGAAGCTCTGTAGAATGACGCTGACCAACACCAAATCAGCAGTGAAGGTGGGGAAAGACACAAGGCGACACACTTTCGTGCAATCCCTTCAACATCTTAATGGAGATAATAATAAGAAAAGCTGTAGTAAATATGAACAAGACCATCAACACGAAAAGCCATATGTTGCTGACGGATTCTGACGACATAGACATCAGCGGGCGAAATTTGCGAGAGGTTACTGCAGTATTTTCAAGAATAGAAAAAGAATCAGCGAATTGCTGTTAGTGAGGGTAAGACAAAATAGATGGTGTCAACGACTAGATAAACCTCTCGACTTGGTCCGCACTTGAACGTTGACAACCGATTTAATTTTGAAGTGGTAGATGAATTTATCTAACTTGGATCCGCCGTTGACAAGGACAACAAAGTCAGCCTGGAGATAAATAGGAAAATTGTGCTTTCAAATATATGCTATTTTGGGCTCAGCAAGCAGTTTAAAAACAAAGCCTTCTCTCGACGGACAAAGGCCAGGTAATTTTACCGGTCCTGGCATATGGCTCCGAAACTTGAGTCATATCGCAAGAAGATGAGAAACACCTGCGAGTACTCGAGGGGAAAATTCTCCGTAAAATACATGGTACTGTTAAAGAAAACGGCGAGTACCGACGCCTTCGGCACCAAGAGCTATATAATTTATATTCTGACGTGGACATCTCTTGGCGAATCAAATTAGGCCAGTTGCGGTGGCTAGGCCATGTTATCAGAATGGATGAAGATGAGCCAGCGCGAAAGGTTTCGATAACGTACCCGATGGAAGCAGGAAAAGAGGATGACCAAGACTCCGATGGAAAGACCAGGCCGAAGAATCCATCCGTATCCTTGGTGTTACCAACTGGCGTAGAAAGGCGAAGGATAGAACCAGTTGGAGAAATATGTTAAAATTAGTTTAATTTGTTTATTTATTTAATATGTTTAAGACATCTAACCATAAAGCAACTATGGTATAGAGAAGAAAATTCACTCATGGAGTGGAACGAAAGCAAAGAAAGCGAGTGAAGCGCGTTGTTTCAACGCGTTGAATATTTCAATACACGAGCAGTTTTCTGATGATGTTATAGTATCTAACTATAGAAATTTCAACCATGTTTATATAAAATTCAATAAAGTATGTAAAAAGTATGAAATTATCAAGTTATGACGCGAGAGAGAAATGCGTTTGAGTGAATCGCGTTGACTTTTTGGTTCTCTTCTACGAGTTTCTTATAGTCTCATGCCTTGTTCACATACCAGTGTGGCTTTAGGCCTGGAAAATCAACAACTGACCAGATTTTCACGCTACGCCAAATCCTGGAGAAGACACACGAAAAATAAATCGACACCTATCATCTATTTATCGATTATAAAGAGGCCTTCGATTGTCCGATACGGGAGAAACTCTATGAAGCAATGTCTGAGCTTGGTATTCCTGCAAAACTCATACGCCTTTGTAGGATGACCTTGACGAACACCAAATCCGCAGTGAAAGTTGGTAAGGATCTTACTGAACCTTTCGAAACTAAGCGAGGCCTCAGGCAAGGCGACACCCTATCGTGCGATCTCTTTAACATCTTAATGGAGATCATTATGAGAAAAGCTGCAGTCAACATGAATAAAACCATCAGCAGCAAAAGTCACATGCTGCTCGCGTATGCTGATGATATAGATATCATTGGGCGCACAATTAGAGAAGTTACTGCGGTTTTTTCGAGAATTGAGAAGGAGTCAGCAAAAGTGGGTCTGACTGTAAATGAGGACAAGACAAAATTAATGGTTTCAACGAACAGGGCCTCCACGCGATTAGACCAAAGCGTGAACGTTGATAACCGTTATAACTTCGAGGTAGTAGACGAATTTATATACCTCGGATCTGCCGTGAACAAAAACAACAACGTCAGCCTTGAAATCAAGCAGAGAATTGTGCTTGCGAATAGATGTTATTTTTGGCTAAGCAAGCACTTTAGAGATAAAGCCCTCTCTCGAGTAACAAAAGTCCAGCTGTACCAGACTCTCATTCAACCTGTCTTGCTTTATGGCGCAGAATCCTGGGTCCTATCGCAAGCAGACGAAACATCTGTAGGAGTCTTCGGGAGAAAAATACTCCCAAAAATTTATGACCCTATAGTGCACAACGGCGAGTATCGGCGACGCATGAATCATGAGCTGTATGAGCTTTATCCTGACATTGACATAGTTAAGCGGATCAAGATAACGCGATTGCGCTGGCTAGGCCATGTCAGTAGAATGGATGAACACGAACCAGCACAAAGGGTTTTCGTAACCGAACTCGAAGGAAGACAAAAATAGGAAGACCAAGACTCCGCTGGAGGGATCAGGTTGACGAATCCCTGCGTACACTTGTTATTGCCAACTGGAGAAATAAAGCAAAAGATCGAACTGGTTGGCGAAATATGTTATCTTCGTTTTTTACGGTCCCTGACCCCCCGGGGTTGTCCGAGACCGGATAAGTAAGTAAGTAAGACTCAATAGTTCTCCCACCAAATTTATGACATTTGGCCTGATGTGATATTTACATTTGATGTTGAAAAGAATTGCTTTGCTAATACCAGATACAGGCAATCATAGAATAATACATATGTAGATAAACTTATTCTCTCATCTGACGTTTCATTTCACACTCTTCATCGTAGGTTTGCGGAAATGAGAGCAATTAAATTTAAAATTACCTTCCACCAGGTGTAGTTACAAAATATGTTCACTTAACTTTTTCCTGTCGTTTTGGTGTAGAACTGAAAAATTTAAATATATTTTGCACCATTTTGTTGACTTTTATCGTTGGTATACATTTGTAGTGTATTTAACACAACTACTTTGCCACAAAAACACGTTATTCGGTTGTTCTTCCTTTGTTGATCGCTGTATACTATTGCCACTATCTGGTATTATTAAACCCATATTTTCCACCATCCTATGTTTTCTTTCCATCGTACCTATGACGTTTAATTTATTAAGAGAATAAAAGCTTCTATGGTATGTATTATTCTATGCAGGCAATGGTTCAAAACAACGAACAAAATAACAACAACGGCATTTCGAATTGTGTGTTAAAATTATTGTGTTAAATACAACAAAAATATTTGGTAACAATAACAGTCAATAAAAAAGTTTAAATAAATAAATAAATGGTTTCCCATTACATCCCATGAAGGGACAGGGGAGAACTTCTCACAATCACTGAGCTGTGCGCTCTCCAGTTTTCACTCACTGATTGGGACCTACAGTTTTACACCGATTCCGAACGGTATTTTGAGAAGCTTTTTCATGGCTATATACTCGATTGCATAGATAAAGGAATTAACTAGATATCGCACATGCCGTGGGAAATTTCTTGTTCAATGGGATATTTTCTAGATGGAGCTGAATGCAATAATTACAACGTTTGATCCCAAATAAACTATACCTTGCGAGATGTATTTTAGAACAGGTGATAACAGTAGGTGTTGTAGGCAACATCAACAGGCATTTTGTTTTGTTTAGAGGGCCGATGCTGTACAAGTCAACACAAACGAATACCAACAATAACAGTACACCAAAAAAGCTCATAAACCAAAATGCATTTGAATTAGAAACTGGGGAAAATTAGATTTTTGAATAGCATAACCTGGAAAATGATTCTATTTTTGTATTGAAAAAATGTCCCACACTGTTGAATAAATGTCAGTGAATGTTATGAGAACCGTCAATGAAAGTTACAAAACGACAAGACAGCACCTAGTGGCAGTACTTAACAACGCCTGTGGGATATCTACTTATTTCCTTTATCTATGCTCGATAGTGTCGCCGTCACTATGCGAAGTGATGGCAGGTGAGGCATCAGTCTATGCCTGTGTGTTTGCGACCGCACACAAGCACATAATCATGGTAAAATTATCTATCGGGTAAACGCGTAAGCCCAGCAGATTTGTGGTTTTTTCATCTTTTCCGTCGGTAAGCTGTCACATTCGATTTTGTTTCTCTTTGTTTGTTAATAAAATTCAAAGAATTTCAACCAAAATGCAATTTAATAGCATAGACTTTGTATCAAGTAAGACAATCTTATAAAATTTTTCACATTTTGTGTACATAGTGGTTTTCATTATTCAGCTAATTTTGACAGCTAACGACGGAATTGCTAATGCTACTACCAGAGTAAAAATATCAAGTATTCGCAGTATACAATGATAAAAAATTGAAATCAGCTGTCTACCGAGTTTACCTTCTCATTCTACCATGGCGACTACCTAATAGATAATTCTACCCGTAGAGTAATCTCAGACTAGAGAGAATATTTGGCTCATCTAACGTTTCCTTTCACACTCTTCTTGATGCGGTCGGTGTGATAGAGAGATGTTTGACGAAAAGTGACATACACCAGGTGGAATTACAATAATGATTAGGTAATGATTGGGGAAGACTGTATATTGTACCCCCCAGTTAAGGCGGGATTAGAATGGCAATCTCCCGGCTTAAGAATAATAAAGCCGCTCGTGTGGATGGGCTAACCTCCGAGATTTTTAAGGCCGCTGGCGAAGGACTGCTGGCCCACATGCATCAACTTATATGCAGTATATGGTTGAGGGAATCTACGCCTGACGATTGGAGTCTCTGTGTATTATGTCCTGTATTCAGAAAGGTTGATCCGTGTGTATGTTCCAACTACCGCGGTGCCAGTCTGTTATGTGAAAGACTAAAGCCAATTGTGGAAAATCTGATTGGACCTTATCGGTGTGGTTTTAAACCAGGCAAGTCCACAACTGACCAAATATTCACGCTAAAGCAAATCGACACATACCTTCTGTTTTTCGATTACAAAGCTGCTTTCTATAGCCCCATACGGGGAAAATTGTACGAAGCTCTGTAGAATGACGCTGACCAACACCAAATCAGCAGTGAAGGTGGGGAAAGACACAAGGCGACACACTTTCGTGCAATCCCTTCAACATCTTAATGGAGATAATAATAAGAAAAGCTGTAGTAAATATGAACAAGACCATCAACACGAAAAGCCATATGTTGCTGACGGATTCTGACGACATAGACATCAGCGGGCGAAATTTGCGAGAGGTTACTGCAGTATTTTCAAGAATAGAAAAAGAATCAGCGAATTGCTGTTAGTGAGGGTAAGACAAAATAGATGGTGTCAACGACTAGATAAACCTCTCGACTTGGTCCGCACTTGAACGTTGACAACCGATTTAATTTTGAAGTGGTAGATGAATTTATCTAACTTGGATCCGCCGTTGACAAGGACAACAAAGTCAGCCTGGAGATAAATAGGAAAATTGTGCTTTCAAATATATGCTATTTTGGGCTCAGCAAGCAGTTTAAAAACAAAGCCTTCTCTCGACGGACAAAGGCCAGGTAATTTTACCGGTCCTGGCATATGGCTCCGAAACTTGAGTCATATCGCAAGAAGATGAGAAACACCTGCGAGTACTCGAGGGGAAAATTCTCCGTAAAATACATGGTACTGTTAAAGAAAACGGCAAGTACCGACGCCTTCGGCACCAAGAGCTATATAATTTATATTCTGACGTGGACATCTCTTGGCGAATCAAATTAGGCCAGTTGCGGTGGCTAGGCCATGTTATCAGAATGGATGAAGATGAGCCAGCGCGAAAGGTTTCGATAACGCACCCGATGGAAGCAGGAAAAGAGGATGACCAAGACTCCGATGGAAAGACCAGGCCGAAGAATCCATCCGTATCCTTGGTGTTACCAACTGGCGTAGAAAGGCGAAGGATAGAACCAGTTGGAGAAATATGTTAAAATTAGTTTAATTTGTTTATTTATTTAATATGTTTAAGACATCTAACCATAAAGCAACTATGGTATAGAGAAGAAAATTCACTCATGGAGTGGAACGAAAGCAAAGAAAGCGAGTGAAGCGCGTTGTTTCAACGCGTTGAATATTTCAATACACGAGCAGTTTTCTGATGATGTTATAGTATCTAACTATAGAAATTTCAACCATGTTTATATAAAATTCAATAAAGTATGTAAAAAGTATGAAATTATCAAGTTATGACGCGAGAGAGAAATGCGTTTGAGTGAATCGCGTTGACTTTTTGGTTCTCTTCTACGAGTTTCTTATAGTCTCATGCCTTGTTCACATACCAGTGTGGCTTTAGGCCTGGAAAATCAACAACTGACCAGATTTTCACGCTACGCCAAATCCTGGAGAAGACACACGAAAAATAAATCGACACCTATCATCTATTTATCGATTATAAAGCGGCCTTCGATTGTCCGATACGGGAGAAACTCTATGAAGCAATGTCTGAGCTTGGTATTCCTGCAAAACTCATACGCCTTTGTAGGATGACCTTGACGAACACCAAATCCGCAGTGAAAGTTGGTAAGGATCTTACTGAACCTTTCGAAACTAAGCGAGGCCTCAGGCAAGGCGACACCCTATCGTGCGATCTCTTTAACATCTTAATGGAGATCATTATGAGAAAAGCTGCAGTCAACATGAATAAAACCATCAGCAGCAAAAGTCACATGCTGCTCGCGTATGCTGATGATATAGATATCATTGGGCGCACAATTAGAGAAGTTACTGCGGTTTTTTCGAGAATTGAGAAGGAGTCAGCAAAAGTGGGTCTGACTGTAAATGAGGACAAGACAAAATTAATGGTTTCAACGAACAGGGCCTCCACGCGATTAGACCAAAGCGTGAACGTTGATAACCGTTATAACTTCGAGGTAGTAGACGAATTTATATACCTCGGATCTGCCGTGAACAAAAACAACAACGTCAGCCTTGAAATCAAGCAGAGAATTGTGCTTGCGAATAGATGTTATTTTTGGCTAAGCAAGCACTTTAGAGATAAAGCCCTCTCTCGAGTAACAAAAGTCCAGCTGTACCAGACTCTCATTCAACCTGTCTTGCTTTATGGCGCAGAATCCTGGGTCCTATCGCAAGCAGACGAAACATCTGTAGGAGTCTTCGGGAGAAAAATACTCCCAAAAATTTATGACCCTATAGTGCACAACGGCGAGTATCGGCGACGCATGAATCATGAGCTGTATGAGCTTTATCCTGACATTGACATAGTTAAGCGGATCAAGATAACGCGATTGCGCTGGCTAGGCCATGTCAGTAGAATGGATGAACACGAACCAGCACAAAGGGTTTTCGTAACCGAACTCGAAGGAAGACAAAAATAGGAAGACCAAGACTCCGCTGGAGGGATCAGGTTGACGAATCCCTGCGTACACTTGTTATTGCCAACTGGAGAAATAAAGCAAAAGATCGAACTGGTTGGCGAAATATGTTATCTTCGTTTTTTACGGTCCCTGACCCCCCGGGGTTGTCCGAGACCGGATAAGTAAGTAAGTAAGACTCAATAGTTCTCCCACCAAATTTATGACATTTGGCCTGATGTGATATTTACATTTGATGTTGAAAAGAATTGCTTTGCTAATACCAGATACAGGCAATCATAGAATAATACATATGTAGATAAACTTATTCTCTCATCTGACGTTTCATTTCACACTCTTCATCGTAGGTTTGCGGAAATGAGAGCAATTAAATTTAAAATTACCTTCCACCAGGTGTAGTTACAAAATATGTTCACTTAACTTTTTCCTGTCGTTTTGGTGTAGAACTGAAAAATTTAAATATATTTTGCACCATTTTGTTGACTTTTATCGTTGGTATACATTTGTAGTGTATTTAACACAACTACTTTGCCACAAAAACACGTTATTCGGTTGTTCTTCCTTTGTTGATCGCTGTATACTATTGCCACTATCTGGTATTATTAAACCCATATTTTCCACCATCCTATGTTTTCTTTCCATCGTACCTATGACGTTTAATTTATTAAGAGAATAAAAGCTTCTATGGTATGTATTATTCTATGCAGGCAATGGTTCAAAACAACGAACAAAATAACAACAACGGCATTTCGAATTGTGTGTTAAAATTATTGTGTTAAATACAACAAAAATATTTGGTAACAATAACAGTCAATAAAAAAGTTTAAATAAATAAATAAATGGTTTCCCATTACATCCCATGAAGGGACAGGGGAGAACTTCTCACAATCACTGAGCTGTGCGCTCTCCAGTTTTCACTCACTGATTGGGACCTACAGTTTTACACCGATTCCGAACGGTATTTTGAGAAGCTTTTTCATGGCTATATACTCGATTGCATAGATAAAGGAATTAACTAGATATCGCACATGCCGTGGGAAATTTCTTGTTCAATGGGATATTTTCTAGATGGAGCTGAATGCAATAATTACAACGTTTGATCCCAAATAAACTATACCTTGCGAGATGTATTTTAGAACAGGTGATAACAGTAGGTGTTGTAGGCAACATCAACAGGCATTTTGTTTTGTTTAGAGGGCCGATGCTGTACAAGTCAACACAAACGAATACCAACAATAACAGTACACCAAAAAAGCTCATAAACCAAAATGCATTTGAATTAGAAACTGGGGAAAATTAGATTTTTGAATAGCATAACCTGGAAAATGATTCTATTTTTGTATTGAAAAAATGTCCCACACTGTTGAATAAATGTCAGTGAATGTTATGAGAACCGTCAATGAAAGTTACAAAACGACAAGACAGCACCTAGTGGCAGTACTTAACAACGCCTGTGGGATATCTACTTATTTCCTTTATCTATGCTCGATAGTGTCGCCCATAGATAAAGGAATTAAGTAGATATCCCACAGGCGTTGTCAAGTACTGCCACTAGGTGCTGTGTTGTCGTTTTGTAACTTTCATTGACGTTTCTCATAACATTCACTGACGTTTATTCAACAGTGTGGGACATTTTTTCAATACAAAAATAGATTCATTTTCCAGGTTGTGCTATTCAAACAACTAATTTAGTTTTTTCGTGTCGTTGTGTTCCCCACTTTCTAATTCAAATGTATTTTGGTTAAGAGCTTTTTTGGTGTACTGTTATTGTTGGTATTCGTTTGTGTTGACTTGTAAAGCATCGGCCCACTAAACAAAACAATAATGCCCGTTGATGTTGCCTACAACACCTACTGCTATCACCTGTTCTAAATACATCTCGCAAGGTATATTTTATTTGGGATCAAATGTTATAATTATTGCTTTCAGCTCCATCTTGAAAATATCCCATTGAACAAGAAATTTCCCAAGGCATGTGCGATATCTAGTTATTTCCTTTATCTATGGTGTCGCCGTCACTATGCGAAGTGATGGCAGGTGAGGCATCAGTCTATGCCTGTGTGTTTGCGACCGCACACAAGCACATAATCATGGTAAAATTATCTATCGGGTAAACGCGTAAGCCCAGCAGATTTGTGGTTTTTTCATCTTTTCCGTCGGTAAGCTGTCACATTCGATTTTGTTTCTCTTTGTTTGTTAATAAAATTCAAAGAATTTCAACCAAAATGCAATTTAATAGCATAGACTTTGTATCAAGTAAGACAATCTTATAAAATTTTTCACATTTTGTGTACATAGTGGTTTTCATTATTCAGCTAATTTTGACAGCTAACGACGGAATTGCTAATGCTACTACCAGAGTAAAAATATCAAGTATTCGCAGTATACAATGATAAAAAATTGAAATCAGCTGTCTACCGAGTTTACCTTCTCATTCTACCATGGCGACTACCTAATAGATAATTCTACCCGTAGAGTAATCTCAGACTAGAGAGAATATTTGGCTCATCTAACGTTTCCTTTCACACTCTTCTTGATGCGGTCGGTGTGATAGAGAGATGTTTGACGAAAAGTGACATACACCAGGTGGAATTACAATAATGATTAGGTAATGATTGGGGAAGACTGTATATTGTACCCCCCAGTTAAGGCGGGATTAGAACGGCAATCTCCCGGCTTAAGAATAATAAAGCCGCTCGTGTGGATGGGCTAACCTCCGAGATTTTTAAGGCCGCTGGCGAAGGACTGCTGGCCCACATGCATCAACTTATATGCAGTATATGGTTGAGGGAATCTACGCCTGACGATTGGAGTCTCTGTGTATTATGTCCTGTATTCAGAAAGGTTGATCCGTGTGTATGTTCCAACTACCGCGGTGCCAGTCTGTTATGTGAAAGACTAAAGCCAATTGTGGAAAATCTGATTGGACCTTATCGGTGTGGTTTTAAACCAGGCAAGTCCACAACTGACCAAATATTCACGCTAAAGCAAATCGACACATACCTTCTGTTTTTCGATTACAAAGCTGCTTTCTATAGCCCCATACGGGGAAAATTGTACGAAGCTCTGTAGAATGACGCTGACCAACACCAAATCAGCAGTGAAGGTGGGGAAAGACACAAGGCGACACACTTTCGTGCAATCCCTTCAACATCTTAATGGAGATAATAATAAGAAAAGCTGTAGTAAATATGAACAAGACCATCAACACGAAAAGCCATATGTTGCTGACGGATTCTGACGACATAGACATCAGCGGGCGAAATTTGCGAGAGGTTACTGCAGTATTTTCAAGAATAGAAAAAGAATCAGCGAATTGCTGTTAGTGAGGGTAAGACAAAATAGATGGTGTCAACGACTAGATAAACCTCTCGACTTGGTCCGCACTTGAACGTTGACAACCGATTTAATTTTGAAGTGGTAGATGAATTTATCTAACTTGGATCCGCCGTTGACAAGGACAACAAAGTCAGCCTGGAGATAAATAGGAAAATTGTGCTTTCAAATATATGCTATTTTGGGCTCAGCAAGCAGTTTAAAAACAAAGCCTTCTCTCGACGGACAAAGGCCAGGTAATTTTACCGGTCCTGGCATATGGCTCCGAAACTTGAGTCATATCGCAAGAAGATGAGAAACACCTGCGAGTACTCGAGGGGAAAATTCTCCGTAAAATACATGGTACTGTTAAAGAAAACGGCGAGTACCGACGCCTTCGGCACCAAGAGCTATATAATTTATATTCTGACGTGGACATCTCTTGGCGAATCAAATTAGGCCAGTTGCGGTGGCTAGGCCATGTTATCAGAATGGATGAAGATGAGCCAGCGCGAAAGGTTTCGATAACGTACCCGATGGAAGCAGGAAAAGAGGATGACCAAGACTCCGATGGAAGACCAGGCCGAAGAATCCATCCGTATCCTTGGTGTTACCAACTGGCGTAGAAAGGCGAAGGATAGAACCAGTTGGAGAAATATGTTAAAATTAGTTTAATTTGTTTATTTATTTAATATGTTTAAGACATCTAACCATAAAGCAACTATGGTATAGAGAAGAAAATTCACTCATGGAGTGGAACGAAAGCAAAGAAAGCGAGTGAAGCGCGTTGTTTCAACGGGTTGAATATTTCAATACACGAGCAGTTTTCTGATGATGTTATAGTATCTAACTATAGAAATTTCAACCATGTTTATATAAAATTCAATAAAGTATGTAAAAAGTATGAAATTATCAAGTTATGACGCGAGAGAGAAATGCGTTTGAGTGAATCGCGTTGACTTTTTGGTTCTCTTCTACGAGTTTCTTATAGTCTCATGCCTTGTTCACATTGCCGCGAAATTGATGTCTTTCGCAATTTGTGCTGAAATTGCTCAATTTTGCATATATTTTGACAACTACGAAATTGAGATATTTACGACAATTTCGTTGAAATTGACTTGAAATTGTCGTATACAACGCTGTTTTTACTTATAGCTCATTCACACTGGAACTGAAAACAAACTTAATGTGGTTTCGGCTAAAAGTAAAGGTTTTGCCATACAAATTGAAATCGCGTTCAGAGTGTGTTTTTGTCAAAAATACGCTCAAAAACTCACAAATTAGCAATACAACCATGCAGTAATCGGTTCGTGGTGATTTTTCATTAGTTATAGAAGAAGAACTGACAACTATTTGTTTGTATTGAAAGATGGGTAGCGAAAGGTAAGGGTAAAAATATATTTAATTTGTGAAAATTTTAATGAAACAATATGAAACTATTAAATGTTTCTCATATTTAGGAAGAATAAAATATAAGCAAAATAATTGGACATCAGGAAAGCGCTCTCCTATCGCTGTGAACGGATAACATCGACAGCCCGCGTGGGAATATCAGAAATGGTCATATGTGCCAAGAAATGGCGAATAGAATGTGAAACAAATAGATATTACTATAATAAGTTCGAAGTTTGTTTTTGTAAAATTATCATTTTTATTACGTTTGTGATGAATAAACTGTATCGATGTCCCAATTTTTTTAATTTTATTGCCAATTAAAAAGGTTTTTATTTTCAATTTAGAAATTTCGCGTGCACTTTCCTTGTTGCTGTTTTTTGATCCAAAATTTGGAAAACGACGTACACGTCAAAAAGCGTAGTGTGAACGGCCAATTTTTCAGTTGCGCGTTTTAAGATGAAACGCTTAAAAATTTGCCAGTCTGAATCAGTTATTATACATATTGATCATGGTAGAATTACCTATCAGGTATAGTCGTTTGAACAGGTGATTTTAATTTTTTTCATGTAATTTTTCGTTTCATTAGTCAAACTCATATGTATTTTGTTTTTTTAATTCTTGCATTGTGTAGAATATTGTATTCTGTTTGTGTAGAGCTTGACGGAGCAAGTCCCAAATTTCAGATTTTTTCTTTTTTTATGGGGTGGTAAAACACTTTTTTTTTAAGCTAATATGTTAAAAAAAAAGTTAGTCGGGAATCAATATTTTCGGGGTTGTGGGCCTCCAAAGTTAAGATATATGGGGGTATTAAGTTTAGAAAATTGCCTGCTGGTCGCTGTTTTGTATAATACAGGTCAAAATAATTGAAAAATATTAAATAAATGAAAATTTTCGATAACTTGCTTAGTT
This sequence comes from Phaonia tiefii, assembly GCA_963931995.1. Taxonomy (NCBI): domain Eukaryota; kingdom Metazoa; phylum Arthropoda; class Insecta; order Diptera; family Muscidae; genus Phaonia; species Phaonia tiefii. Next base: position 148,356,877 of record OZ008367.1, on the reverse strand, counting down.
ATCGAGATATCGGATAAAAAATCTTTCTTAAAAAAAAAACAAAATTAAAGAAAAAGTAAAGAATGTGAGCAAATGGGACCTACGTTGCTCGTACCGTGTGGTAGACCTTTTTGACAATCGTTAAATTTATATTCCACCTAGTCGCCCGGCCGGGCTCAAGCAGGGTTTCAAATTCCCTCTGTACGTTAAATCGATGTGGGGCAAAATCAGAAAAATCGCGTGATATTTGTAAAAAAAATACTGCGTTTTCACCCTTAATTTCTCGGAATTTTAAAGGGTTACAAAGCAAATAAAGTGTCGTATTTTAGCTGCAGGACCCACCTTTCTGACTGCATTGTCGAATGAGCACCTTCACATTGGCAATATTCTGAGATAATAGCCTTTTTTCAGAAAAAGTAGGAGTATAAAAGTCGAATATCAAGAATTGGCTCGCAATGGGTTAATGAATCGTGGATATAAATACACAGTTTATAGACATGTTGATAGGCTTTCCAACGATATCCATATTGTTCCGGTCCGTCCGAAAATGTAGAAGATATTAAAGGTTATATGTTTAAACTTTGTGGGCCCGCAATCCGGGAAATATGGGCCGCCAACAAAAAAAATTTCAACTTTTCTTTGGATAAAAGCTGTATTCATTTTAGTAATTTGTTTCTATTACGAGAGGTTGGGCTGTGCTGGACATAAACCATAACTTCAAGTGTTACTAAATATCGCTTAGCTCTTCATTCAAAACAAGTGATAATTTAAGCAAGCTGTGTTACAAAAACAAGCCTAATGACTTTCTTGTATCCAATGAAAATGAGCAAACGCTCATTGGGCAGTATTACCGATACTTTTTTTTGTGTGTACTGATTTCTTTTTCACCTCGTTTTAAAGAATGCAGCACTGCGGAGTGGTAAATTTTTAACAAACAACTCTGTCTCCGTACTAATTTGCCGCAACTCTGCACTAATGAGTACACCCCTGTGTTCGACAGCAACATTCAATTTTTTCTAACGTCTGGGAATTTTCCCATATTTTGATTACAATAGCGCATTTATTTATATTTTATTAAGAAAAAGTGCAAAAATTACCTGGAATACAAGAAACGATCAGACTGTCAGTAGAGCGCAATGAGGCAAAGTACTACTTAATAGTGAAAAGAGTAAGAAAAACAAGTGTATTCTGAACTGTCCCACGAATGGTTAATTGAAACAATTGCTCGGCGCGAAAGTTATGTCGAATCTGCAAACCCTTGTTGACGCATTTCAAAACAATTTGGGAAATACAACAGAATTTATTATGGATAAGGATGATTTAGAGAATTTGCCAGCATATAGTCATCCTATTGACTATAAAACTCCAAAGAAATCGGCCATGTTGATAGACGGTGAAAAGTTATTGGACAAAATCAATATATTAACCACAAAACCGGAGAATACATCCAGTACAAAGGTAATAGTGTTTTACAATCAATGGTCATATTTCATTATACAGTTTTTTAAGTCGTCAATCGCTGGCTACCATAAACACGCGTTATAGCTCTTCTCATGCATTGATACAATTGCGTGTTTGAGTGTGTGCGTTTTGGGAATACATCCTCTTTCGGTCCTGTTATTTTCTATTTGGCCGAATACGGCTGCATTGTTGGTGTTTTAATGTCCCCTTTGACGATAAGAATATAACTCACCAAAATGCTTGGCCGTCCATTATCTTTCCATTGTGGGTGTTGTTATTTTTATTTGTTATTGTAATGAAATTAGATTTTGAGAGAACAGAACGAACTGTTCAACACAGGGTGCCAAATTATCTCGTGTCAGATTTGATAATGTGCTGGTTTGATCTTCTTTTAAGAATGATGTTATTTGATTTGTAAATCCGACCATTTCTAATATAATATGTATGTACATGATTATCATATTTAGGATGAAGGTCAGATTATGTATGATACCCTAAGAGAGACAAAATATGTGGGTATCCTAGCTCTTGGGAATTCAGTCACTATGGAAGGTTTCTCGGGACCTGCGCTATGCTTGCGAAAGTTTTACAAAAACGCTGATTCTACGGCTGTAGAGGGTAGAAGATTCTCCAGTATTCCAAGTTTTCGTCAGGTGAATGATGCGCCAAGCATCCCTCTCATTCGAAAATAGGTCATAAAATTTGAAGAGACCGGTTCAATACTACAAAAGCCAAAATCTGGGCGCACAAGGTCATCCAGAACAGCAGAAAACGTAGAGTAAACCAGTCTGTTGGTGAGAATCACGGGAGCCGACCTGCCGAGCCGTCTTTGTAAATTTTACCGTGAGACTAAATGAATGCCGTGAACGCGAAGGTTTACAATTAGACGATATTATTTTTTAGAAATCAATTCCCATAATTAATAAATTTTGTTTTAAGACATCTTATTTTGTATTTATTTTGTCGACTCATTAAATATAAACTTTCGTTTGAAACACCCTGTGATATGAATACGATCCACAGGTTTTAAAGCTTAACTTAAAATTTAAAAACTGTTATTGATATTTCTATCATCAATTTCTCGAAACTGAGGCAGTTTTTGAGAAATTTTACTTGGATTTTACCTTATTTTTTGGATCATCTTCAGACAGTCATATACATATATTTACACAAATTAAAAATTTTAGTATGTTTAGCAATAAAACATATTTTTGTTGCTTTATTACAAATTTACAACTAGAAACCTCCGTATTGTAATCCTCAAAATGTATATATTATGCTAGTTTAAAATTTTTTCCAATAAACTTCAGTTGTTTTGAAAAACACAAAAGAAGTCTGCACCTCATCTTTCAAAATTATTTACACAAATTTATTTACATTCGAAATTATTTACATAACGGAAAAAAGCATTAGAAAACAAAAAAGAAAACAAACGTTATTAGTAGCTGGATACATTTCCCTCAGCATCTATGACAGCTTGTAGTCTAGCTGGAATAGATGCAATCAAATTGCGTACAAACCCGATTTCTGTTCCAGACATTTATTATTTATTATTTCATCAACAGTTTCGTTTTCGGTCCATTTGGCTAGATCTTTGCCTTTTTATTATATTCTCTATTATGTTTTCATCTAGACTCTGGGGTGGCCATGGATGAACATCTTGTCCAACTTGATTAAAAACGTTATTGGTAACCATGCTTTGTGGCATGGCGCATTATCTTGCAGCAAAATCCAATTTTCATCAGGAAATAATCTCTGAGACGAAGGAATAGCATTCAAAATATCTATGTATCCTGCCTGGTTTAGAGTGTCTTGTATTGGTACTAGATCTCCAAATCCATTGTATGAGACACATACTTACTTACTTATCCGGTCTCGGACAACCCCGGGGGGTCAGGGACCTTACAAAACGAAGATAACATATTTCGCCAACCAGTTCGATCTTTTGCTTTATCTCTCCAGTTGGCAATACCAAGTGTACGCAGGGATTCGTCAACCTGATCCCTCCAGCGGAGTCTTGGTCTTCCTATTTTTCGTCTTCCTTCGAGTTCGGTTTCGAAAAGCCTTCGCGCTGGTTCATCTTCATCCATTCTACTGACATGGCCTAGCCAGCGCAATCGCGTTATCTTGATCCGCTTAACTATGTCAATATCAGGATAAAGCTCATACAGCTCATGATTCATGCGTCGCCGATACTCGCCGTTGTGCACTATAGGGCCATAAATTTTTCGGAGTATTTTTCTCTCGAAGACTCCTACAGATGTTTCGTCTGCTTGCGATAGGACCCAGGATTCTGCGCCATAAAGCAAGACAGGTTGAATGAGAGTCTGGTACAGCTGGACTTTTGTTACTCGAGAGAGGGCTTTATCTCTAAAGTGCTTGCTTAGCCCAAAATAACATCTATTCGCAAGCACAATTCTCCGTTTGATCTCAAGGCTGACGTTGTTGTTTTTGTTCACGGCAGATCCGAGGTATATAAGTTCGTCCACTACCTCGAAGTTATAACGGTTATCAACGTTCACGCTTTGGTCTAATCGCGTGGAGGCCCTGTTCGTTGAAACCATTAATTTTTCCTTGTCCTCATTCACCGTCAGACCCACTTTTGCTGACTCCTTCTCAATTCTCGAAAAAACCGCAGTAACTTCTCTAATTGTGCGCCCAATGATATCTATATCATCAGCATACGCGAGCTGCATGTGACTTTTGCTGCTGATGGTTTTATTCATATTGACTGCAGCTTTTCTCATAATGATCTCCATTAAGATGTTAAAGAGATCGCACGATAGGGTGTCGCCTTGCCTGAGGCCTCGCTTAGTTTCGAAAGGTTCGGTAAGACCCTTACCAACTTTCACTGCGGATTTGGTGTTCGTCAAGGTCATCCTGCAAAGGCGTATGAGTTTTGCAGGAATACCAAGCTCAGACATTGCTTCATAGAGTTTCTCCCGTATCGGACTATCGAAGGCTGCTTTATAATCAATAAATAGATGATAGGTGTCGATTTGTTTTTCGTGTGTCTTCTCCAGGATTTGGCGTAGCGTGAAAATCTGGTCAGTTGTCGATTTTCCAGGCCTAAAGCCACACTGGTATGGTCCAATCAGGTCAGCGATAATTGGGTTTAGTCTTTCGCACATTATACTTGATAGAACCTTATATGCTATGGATAAAAGGCTTATTCCACGGTAGTTGGCACAAATACTCGGGTCACCTTTTTTAAATATGGGACATAGTACACTGAGACTCCAATCGCCGGGCATGCATTCATCTAACCAAATTTTGCTAATGAGCTGATGCATGCACCTTATCAGCTCTTCGCCGCCAGCCTTAAACAGCTCCGCCGGTAATCCATCGGCTCCTGCGGCTTTGTTATTCTTAAGCCGGGCAATAGCTGTTCTGACCTCGTCTTGGTTAGGAGGGGGGCAATCGACGTCGTCGTCCATATTGTGATCGATTGTCCCATCGTCATCGGATATCTCAGGTACTAGTAGCGCGGAGAAATGCTCTCTCCATATTCCCAACATGCTCTGCACATCTGCGACGAGATTTCCGTCTTTGTCTTTACAGAAGGGGGGCCCTGAACCATGTCCATTAGTTCCGTTTTTAACTTTTTGGTAGAATTTTCGGGCTTCGTTCTTCCTTCTGTATGTCTCAATTTTCTCACTCTCGCGCTTTCTCACTGCCGTTTCTTACGCCTAAAGAGACGGTTTACCTCCTTTCTCTTCTCCCTATACCGCAGCTCGCGTTGCAATTGACTGAAGCATTACCATACGTGCAGCGTTCTTTTCGTCATTTGCTATGCGACACTCTTCATCGTACCACGGTTTATTGCGAAGCGGTTTTTCGAAACCAAGTACGGTTGTTGCGGCAGTTTTTATAGAGTCGGAAATGGGTTTCCACTGCGCATCAGGATCGTCATCGGGAGGGGGTGGGTTCTGTGCCAAAAGTTGCGAGAGCTTCCTTGAGTAGGCTGTGGCTACCTCTGGTAATTGCAGCTTTCCGATGTCCAGCTTCCTCTGAGTCTGGTTTCGTACGATTTTCGCTCTACTTAATCTTGTGCGAACCTTTGCTGCTACCAGGTAGTGATCAGAATCGATGTTAGCTCCTCTGATCACTCGTACGTCCATTACACTGGATGAGTGCCTTCCATCAATTACCACGTGATCAATTTGGTTCCTAGTTCTTTGATCAGGGGATACCCAAGTAGCCTTGTGGATGTCTTTATGCTGGAGACACATCCCCAAAACATTACTAAACCCCCGCCGAAACGATTAAGAGATTGTACTGCTTTATGCTTCGATCCTTTGAAAAGGTCCATATACGTTTTTCCAAATGACCCTTCAAATAAAAAAGAGGACTTATCCGTCCATAATACATTGGGCCAGAACTCCACTGGCTTATGGATATACTCCATGGCAGTCTAAGTGTTTTTTCACTTACATATTTTCCAATGAGGTTTTATGCCTCTGCAGCAACTTTAAGCGGACTTGCGACTGGATTTTCTGCGAATATTTTAAGAATGGAACGATCTTCTAATTTGTTTGTCTAACATTTCCGACCAGTTATGACCTTAATTTGTAGGTTTCTTTCTTTACTAAATTGTAGACTGCAAGTCTGATGTCGAGGAACCCAACATGAATAAAACCATCAGCAGCAAAAGTCACATGCTGCTCGCGTATGCTAATGATATAGATATCATTGGACGCACAGTTAGAGAAGTTACTGCGGTGTTTTCGAGAACTGAGAAAGTGTCAGGAAAAGTGGGTCTGATGGTAAATGAGGACAACACAAAATTAATGGTTTCAACGAACAGGGCCTCCACGCGATTAGACCAAAGCGTGAACGTTGATAACCGTTATAATTTCGAGGTGGTGGACGAATTTATATACCTCGGATCTGCCGTAAACAAAAACAACAACGTCAGCCTTAAGATTAAGCTGAGAATTGTGCTTGCGAATAGATATTATTTTGGGCTAACCAAGCATTTTAGAGATAAAGCCCTCTCTCGAGTAACAATGTACCAGACTAATTCAACCTGTCTTGCTTTATGACCCAGAATCAGGGGCCTTACCGCAAGCAGAGGAAACATCTGTAGGAGTCTTCGAGAGAAAAATAATCCGAAAAATTTATGTCCCTATAGTGCACAACGGCGAGTATCGGCGACGCATGAACCATGAGCTGTATAAGCTTTATCCCGACATTGACATAGTTAAGCAGATCAAAAAAACGCGATGGCGCTGGCTAGGCCATGTCAGTAGAATGGATGAAGACGAACCAGCACGAAGGGTTTTCGAAACCGTACTCGAAGGAAGACGAAAAATAGGAAGACCAAGACTCCGCTGGAGGAACCAGGTTGACGAATCCCTGCGTACACTTGGTATAGCCAACTGCCGAAATAATGCAAAAGATCGAACTGGTTGGCGAAATATGTTATCTTCGTTTCGTAAGGTCCCTGACCCCCCGGATAAGAAGAAGGAACCATTCCAAACTTCGTTACGAACTCAATTCGCGTCCTTTGTTTCCACCATATTAAACGTTTTTTAGGCAGGCTTTTATATAAATATCTATTGTTTAAGCAATATAAATTTTCTAACTACCAAAACAAATGACTTTTTCAACGATTACAGCGTTTTTAACTAAATTTCAGGAATGTAAATACTTTTGAGAGACAAATTAAGTGTGTAAATAATTTTGAAAGATGTGGTGTAGACTTCTTTTGTAATTTAAATCAACAGCCGTCAAGTTTGTTGCTAAAATTTTTTAACTAGCACAATCTATACATTTTAATGATTATAATTGAGAACTTTTCATTTGCAAATTTATTCGTAAAGCTGCAACATTTTGTTTTATTTCTAAGCATACAACAATTTTTAATTTGTGTAAATATATATGACTACATATGCCTGGATATATTTTTTTCCTTTTTATTTAAACTTCCCATAACTCACTATTAATTTTATATTTTCGGCTTAGTTTGAGGATCATGAGACAAAGGCGTCTGAATATCGTACATCTGCATGTAAACCTGCATATCGATGGCTTAATATAAAAAGGGCTAACTCGATTTTTTGGTACTTGACAGGAGAAGGAAAACACTTAATAAAATCCGTAAAATTTTAGATACAACAAAAAGTTTTAATGCAATTCCCAAAAATGTGTTGCCTCTTTTTATTAAAAATTGCATTAAAACTTTTTTTGTATCTAAAATTTTACGGATTTTATTAAGTTTTTTCCTTCTCCTGTCAAGTAACAAAAAATCGAGTTAGGCCCTTTTTATATTAAGCCATTTTTAATTTTTCTCCATTCTCAATCTTTGAGACAATATTTTGAGAATAGATTAATTCTCCTTTTAAATGTTCTACAATTTTGTAGAGTCCGCTTTTTTTTCGTCCAACTACAACACTGAAACGTCGGTGCCATGACTCGACATTGTTTGTAGTTTTCGGGTATTTTTCAGAATACTTGCAATCAAATATCGTCCAAAATTCAGGTGGGTATTTACGAGCGTTATAGACATAATTGGCCTTGAACCAGGTGGCCAATTTAATAATATCTTCGTCTTCAAATGTTCTTCGGAGCTTCGAATAATATTTGGCTACCTTTTCTGGACGAACATACGCAAGCGCTTTTAAACATCTTACTTGCAGTGAGAAATTTTCGTCATTTCCGTACTTAGTAACCAATCTGAAATGATAATGTTGTACATATTACAAGTTCATTACTATAAATTATAAAAGTTATTAAAAATTCTTACCGTTCTTTTTGAATACGGCGCCACAATATCTGCGAAAAATGGAAAAAGCACCCTCGTATCTGCGGATCTGGAAAGCATTTTGTAGCTGCTGACACGATACCAACTTCGAAGTCAGATATAATACGATTAGGCTTAAAAAAAACTCCATATTCCAAAGCAATTTGAATTACGCGTTTAAAAAATGCTTCATAGAGTACTGCAGATTTTTTGGACATTAGGCAGAATAGGAGTGGGATGACCTCTCGTTCAATCCTTCTATGAACGGAAAAGAGTTGGCGCATTATTGTGGGCACAAAATCAAAAGTGCCGTCAACGAGCCAACAATCGCTTTTTTGTAGAAGTTGAATTGATGATTTTGTGCCGAATATAACCATATATTCATCTCCCACTTTCTCTTCTGCCAATATAAATAATTCGTTATCCAAAACGTATAGATTTAGAGGGTAATCTATTTCATCTATTGCTTGCGGCTCTCTGAAAACTCTCATTTCATTCCGAGTGTATCCTATTTTTCGCTTTTGCGCGTACTTCGAGGGAAGGTAATCGCGACATTTTTGGTTTGTAATTTGGTTTGTTTACAGTGGCATATTTTACAAAAGTATTTGTTCTGCATATTTCCACTGCACTAGCAAAAGGTTCGTGGGTATGCTTTTTTGGATATCTTATTAAAACATGCTCGTTATTTTCCATTGCTGTTATTATTCGAGAGGTACACTTATCTGGAATTCTTCTCGAGCACGTCCAATTAAAGGTTCCTTTTTGTCTATTCATTTCCAAATAATAAAAATATCCGTTGAGACACAACATTTCTTTATTTTTATTGGTTTTTATTAATTGCACTTTATTCATTGCACACGACACATTAAACAACACAATTGCGACTAATTTTAAATAAAATGCTGGAACATAATTTTTGACCAAACACACAGAGTATGTGATGCGTTTTATTTAAATTTGCAAAGTGTTTTTTTAAACAGTATTTTTTTTAAAATGTAAGGGAAAGTTAGGGCAAAGTGATTTCTTAATTGTTTTAGTTTTATGTATGCGTTTGTAATTGCATTTTCAGTTAAATAAAAAATTATTTGAAACAAATCGCGCGATTTTTTTCAAATAATTTTTTATTTAACTGAAAATGCAATTACAAACAGAATTTTGTGAACCAGAATTTTGTGAAACAGAATTTTGTAAAGCAGAATTTTCGTCGAACAGAATTTTGTACACAACCCAAATACATCATTACATTATCAATCATGTCTCGATGATTTTTCGGTTTACTATTGTGCAGGGACCGTAAATAATGATTGTTGTTCTTTTTTTAATTCAAAAAATCAATCACTAAGAACAGACATAAAAGGACAATAATTTCAGCATAATGAACATTTTTTGGACAATCTTTGCATTTCCGCCATGATTTTGAAATTTTAGATTTTTACAGTTTTCTTCAATGGTAATGATTAATTTTAAGTAAAATTACAAAAATCAGCCCATAATCATTATTTTTGAGCAAAAAAAAAAAGAAACTCGAAAATAATTATGATTTTTATTTTTTGTTCGCTCAAAATAAAACTCACTTTCAATTTAGGACTTTTTTGTGGGGGTTTTTGCCAATATCGTTGCATATCGTCATAAAACAAATCCAGAGGAACCAAACAAGGCAAACAAAATTATTATTTATATAAATAAAATTAATAAACAAAAAACTTATGAAATAATTTTTAAGAACCCTCTGGATTTGTTTTATGAGGATAACGAGTTAATATTTCTACAATTATTTGACTGCATATTATAGTTTTATTCCTTTAAGGAAAATATATCTTTGCTTTGCTATAGTTGTAGCTGAAGTCTTCCACGTTTCTAAGATTATATGCCTTTATTTCTCCAACATACTGTAATTGTTCGATTCGATATTCTGGAGCATTTCCGGATAAAATGTAGTGTATTTAAACCTAGGATTGGCATCTTGGGCTGGCCAGATCAAAGTTGACTTTGGCGTGCGATCTGTTTTTTAAGGTAAATGATAAAAAGAAGTAGGGCGTGAATTCGAGTTGATTTGTACTTTTTTGTAGTTGTAAAATTTTTGTTATTAATAAATAAATGATTTCGCGTTACATCCCATGAAGGCATTAGGGCGAGCTTCTCAGAAACCAGTGATCTGTGCGCGTTGTAGTTTTACACTAGAGTTTTGTTATTATTCTTCCCATATTCAAGCAAATGACATGTCACAGATTTTGATCAAATTTGGTGGAAATAATGGCCAGTTTCTCCATTAAATGTACTTTAAATGCCCGATGCTTGTCATTTAATATGAAAATTTTCTGTCAGCTTTTAAATGGAGAGTGTTAAACTCGCCCTAAGCCTATGCCAAGAAAGCTCAACCCCAAAATTTGCGATTTTTTTGGGGGTTTTATAAACTTTCAAAAGAATCAGGATCGTTTTTTTTATTGTCAAATAACTCGAAAACTTTTTTATTGTCAAATAACTCAAATAACGAAAAAACGGTGGCCGTCGGTGGTGCAATGGTTAGTGTGCGCGGCTCTTGTACATGAGATCCTGGGTTCGAACCCGGCTCTGACCACCTTCAAAAAAAATTTCTTTCGGCGGCGGACACCTCGCATAGTGACGGCGACACTATCGAGTATCTAGCCATGAAAAAGCTTCTCAAATTACCGTTCGGAATCGGTGTAAAACTGTAGGTCCCAATCAGTGAGTGAAAACTGGAAAGCGCACAGCTCAGTGATTGTGAGAAGTTCTCCCCAGTCCCTTTATGGGATGTAATGGGAAACCATTTATTTATTTTTTAACTCGAAAACGGTAAAAGCTAAACTTTTGAAATTTTCCACGAATGTTCACAAGTAAATTTTCTTAAAAAAATTTTTTGAAAAAAAATTTAATTTTTTTTTTTGCAAAAATATGTTTTTTTTTTCAAAGAACTTAGCGTAGCAAAAAAGAGCCATACTTAGATGTTTTTTGAAAAGGTATATGTTAAAGCACATTTTGCGGGGTTCGGCATGTCGGTAGGATGCAAATTGAGGGAGTTATAGCCATTTTTGTAAGGCAACGTCCACAATTTCAATACTCTTATCAAATTACGCACTCTTATCAAATTAAGTCCGCAACTAACCTCTTCGCAAATCCATGAGAATTTTCTACTACTTGCTCATTAATCGATTTAACTCTTCCTAAAGACAAGGAACGTTAACAGGGGGACACAGCAGGGGAGTTCTGTCTCCACTATTATGGTTAACTTCTGTCAATGAACTGATTCTTGAATTGCCAGGTCTTTGCCAATGCCGATGATATTGCTATCATCCGTACGGGTAGAAACCTCAATTTACTTAGCATTCGTACAACTTAGCCTACTTAGTCTGATTTCGAACTGGACCACTAACAACGGACTATCACTTTACCCACTTAAAATCGAGCTTATCTTCTTCTCTCGGATAAAATACCCGCATTTAAACTGCCGTCAGTTAATGGGGTGCAATTACAGTTCACGGAAAAGGTCAAATATCTGGGAATAATTCTCGACAGAAAGCTGTCTTGGAAACCGAATGTGGTGGAGAGGGTGAAAAAGGCGTCTGTTGCTGTAAAGAGGCGATAGGAAAGCGCTGGGGACTGTCTCCTAAGATCACCATGTGGATTTATACGGCAATAGTCAGACCAATACTTCTCTATGGCATCGTAGTTTGGTGGAGGTCCCTCCAAAAGAAATATATTCTAAATTCCTTGATGAAAATTCAAAGATCAGCACTGATTAGCGTTAGTGGGGCAATGGGCACGACGTCAGGTACTGCGCTTAGTGCTATCCTGAACATCTGTACTCCTGATATCATGGCAGAATCGGCATCCACTACATCCCTGGTGAGAATCAGAGATTGTGGCGTCATGCTATCGGGGCATTCCTACACCGGATCAACTCTATTCCCGTAAAAACGGACTACTGTATCCCCTACCTTCTACCAGCGACAAATCTAAGGACTTCTGTTCCGAACAGGAATACATGGGAAAATTCACTGGAAGGGGACACCAGTAGTATCAGATTTTTCACGGATGGATCAAAGTTGGACGAGCAAGTAGGCTCTGGGGTCCATTCACCGGACCTAAATGTAAATATCTCCTTCAAGCTGCCTGATCACTGTAGTGTATTTCAGGCCGAAATTACCGCCATACTGGAGGTTGCTGAACTACTGAAAAGTAGTGTTACAACCCTCCGGAGAATATGTATCTACACAGACAGCCATGCTGCCATAAAATCCCTGGAAGCCATGTTTGCTACGTCCCTGACGGTGAAAGAATGCCACTCATCACTTAGGGTGATGGCATAGTATTTTGACATCAGGCTCATCTGGGTAGCTAGACAGGGTACTACGGCACAGGTTCTTCCGGCAAAAGAAGGTGTTAGTAGGCCAATCTCTACCTGCCGTTTGCAGATCAGACAGTGGGCCGGTAATATGTTCAAGGACAAGTGGAGACTTACTTCAACTTGAAAACCCAACTACTTAACTTGCTGAGAGGCAGGTTATCCTCAATGATAGGAACACTTACGGGACTTTGTCTTTTAGGAAAACACGCCCTAAGATTGTTACATAGAAATTAGACATTAGTTAGCACAAATTCATTGAAAGGGCAAATTGGCTAGACGACTAGTCAATAGTTGCTATAGAGGAAACTGCAGGTATCACAGCCTGTCTTGCAGCCTTTTCAACCAACCAAAGATAAGTTTAAAACAATTTTAACAAATGTAATCTAAAGTTGATATTAACTTAGTTGCTAGTCTGTAAGGAATGTACACAACCAAATGAAATTAAATAAAAATACGACAATTTTTTTCAAACTAGTTGCGTCGATTTGGCCACAGTTTTTTTTACGTTGGACTTTTCTACTAATGTCACAATTATATTTTTTTCTTGAGGTAGTAATACTTATGTATGTGTTTGTCAACATGTTAAAATTAGTTGTTCCTTTTCAAATGTCCGTTTCCCGCAGCAATTAAGATTTTTTCCCCGGACAAATTTAAAGTGTGCCCTTTTTTCGTGGAAATAGTTATGTGAAATATTACAATGTTACGGCCATTTATTGATTAATAACGAAAATTAATTTTATTGGATTTATTACCACCTTTATGACTTGATATAATAACCATATTTTATTCTTTTTATTTCAGCTTCCAACAATCAAAGATTTCGTTATAATTAAACCCATTAGTCGTGGAGCGTTTGGCAAAGTATTTTTGGGTTATAAAAACAATGATCACAGTAAACTGTTCGCCATCAAAGTAATGCGTAAATCGGAAATGATTAATAAAAATATGGTCTCGCAAGTCATTACGGAGCGTAACGCATTGGCCTTATCGCGCAGTCCATTTTGCGTCAGTCTCTTTTATTCCTTACAGTCTATTTCTTACGTTTACTTAGTTATGGAATATATGGTGGGTGGTGATTTGAAATCTCTACTAGCCATGTACGGCTATCTTGATGAAGCGGCAGCACGATTTTATGTAGCCGAAGTTGCATTAGCTTTGCAGTATTTGCATCAACATGGTATAACTCATCGTGACATTAAACCCGATAACATGTTGATATCGGCGACGGGTCATGTAAAATTGACGGATTTTGGTTTAAGTAAAATCGAAACAAGAAAAGGAGAAAGAGGTGAGCGAGTAATGATTATAAAAATTTTAAAATTATAAAGACAAACTATATTAAAACCATGAAAAACAAATAAATTAACAACACTTCGAAATAAGCAGTGTTTGTTGGTGGTGATGTATACGAAAGGAATTTATCACCTAATTACGAAAGGAATTTAGCCGAAATGCAAGACAATGCAACACCACTTTCCATATTTTTACAGAAGAACAATATACTTTCTCAAATTTTAAGGGACACAGTAGTAATATCTCCAAAAATATCTTAAGACACAACAAATTACTTTTATATCGTAGCAGTCTACAAATTTATGAGACGTGGCTTTTTATAACATTTATTCATTTTATTTATGCATTTTATTCTAGGAAAATCTGAATTACAATATTTTACAGGATTTTGAACAGGGAAAATATTTTGAAAAGTTACAAAAGCTTAAGATGAATTGCAATAAATGCAAGATGTAAGATGAATTGTAATAAATGTGATTTGTCTGTCAAATACTTCTGTAGATCGTGCTACAACTGGTGCCATTGGTATTAAGTACTCTTTAATTGCCACTACGAACCCAAAATACAGTTAATTTCTTTTAGGAATCAAACAGGTTTTTAATTTCCTATGATGTTTTCTCATTCGTACATACTTTTTTAATTATGTATGTATAATAAAGTAGGAATAATCCACTGATCATTCTACGGTAGAAATCCAAAATAGTTATAAATAGTGAAGATAAAGGACAACGCCAAAAATGTTGCCGTTACGTTTAAGATTGTTAACGGAAAACATTAAACAATCTTTATATGAGAGATCTTGGGGAGCTCTTCTTCTCAGTCTTCTAAAGGTTACGATACTTGCCATCAATTTTGCCGCTAGAGAATTTGGATAATTTTCTATTCGAGATTTATATGTGAGCATTCTAGTTTGGGTTTCTTCTTTAACAGTGGGAATTTTGAGATCAGTATGTATATAATTGGTAACAAACCATGGAGCATTTGAAATTTTGCGAAGAGTTTTTGATTGAAACCGCTGTAGAATTTCCAAATTAGAGTTCGAGGCTGTTCTCCGTAGCTGAATTCTGCTTCAGTTAGGGGTTTGGAAGGGCAAGAATAAACGTGACTTGAACTGATTTTCGTTTCATCGGCTTCGATCCTCCAATCATTTAGCCAAGATGAGATATTATCGATACACATTTGTCTCCATGGATTCTTCGTTGACGGCAGATGTATCGTCAGCAAAAGTTCAAATTTCAACGCCGTCAGTTAGAGGGAGATCTGAGGTGAAAAGAAAATATAGTGTTGGGCCCAAAACGCTGCCTTGTGGTACATCTGCTTTAGTTTGATAAATTAAGCTAAATTTATCATTATCTTTGACATAGAAATATCTATTTCGGGTATATGAATTGAGAGAGAGATAATAGTTTATGGGAAGCATTTTCTTTAATTTGAATAGCAAGCCATCATGCCAAACTTGATCCAATGCTTGGGAGATATCGAGAAATGCAGCAGTGCAGTATTGTTCTTTTTCAAAGACCGATTTATCGTTTCCACGAGCCTATGAACTTGTTCTATGGTACCATGTTTTTTTTCTTAAACCCGAATTGATGGTGAGGAAACAGATTTTTCGTATCTATAACGTGCATTAATAAGCCTGTTCAGAAAAACAGACTGTAAGACTTTTCCCAGAATTGGTAGTTAACTGATGGTGTGGTATGAGGATACAAGTTCGGGAGATTTTCCCAGTTAGAGACTCATTGTGATTTCCAAAACTTTCCATTGCTGTGAGAGAGGTACATGCGTTGTAATTATACGTTAAGTGCCTTGTTTTGGAAGATCTTTTAGAGTTTTGGGAATAACAAGCTCATAACCTGGAGCTTTATTGGGTTTGAGTTTACGTATTGCATCTTTCAGATTTTGAGAATTTTCTTATGGGCAAATCAAGTTGATGCCTTTGATTCAGGAAGATAAATATTTGAGATTGGATATCAGTATTGTTGGACCCAAATTCACTTGCAGTAAGTACCTCTTCCAAGTGCTTTGCAAAACTAGCGGCCTTTTCAGAGTTAGTTTTTGTCCAGGAGTTATAATTTTTTCTCATAGGGTGATTCATTTTCGAGCTTTGGGCCAAATAGAGGCCGCCTTGCGGCAAAACGCCTACAGGTGAATGGATCAACAGGGATCTTAAATAGAAACACCAACGGATAATGGAGGCTTTGGCCGGTTACACGCAAGATGCGAATGAATCCGACCGAATGCCCGAGTTAAGGCGAATTGTGTGAATATATTGAAATCTAGAGACGCCTGGCAGGATGAGACTCTGGCACAAACACCAAATGGGACGCGGATGGCTCAAAGCTAAGGGAAAGAACGGGTCTAAAATTGTTCATTGAAAATCCGGCAACCGAAACCCACCTGCGCCTCCCGGACCATAATACGAACGGAAGTTCGGGCGATTACGGAGTATATCAAGCCAAATCGAGCAAAATAACGGGACGTTCGGGATTACGGGACCATCCGTACTAGTGCCGAGTGGTGAGTGAGGTGCATGCATGGAGGACGATGAGACGTCAATGCCCGGCCTTCACACAAGCTAGATCCAGGTATTTCCCGGCAGTATAATACCGTACATGCCCAATCTAGAGGAATTGGATTGGAATATCTTAAGGAATTTCATGAATAGCACCGAATTCCTATGAGACAAGGTTGGATAGTTAAGGTAACAAGCGAAATTTACGTATTTGGATTGAAAATAAACTATGATTTTCAACCAGCAAGAAAGACAAAGAATCCAAGATCATCGCTCATGTGTCAGCGCCCACTTTCATTTCGTTCAACTTCCCTCTTTCATTCCACAGTAGTGAATGTTATATTTCATGTGGAAGGAATACAATTTTCGAAGTTTTTTTCGAACTCGCTTATTTCTGCAAAGAAACATATGTATGATTGGTTGGAAAATATTTAAGAATTAACTGTGTGAAATATATTTCTTTTCTTTAAATTTGTCGAATCTTTGTTAACGAATGTCCGTATCCACAACTTTTTACGACAATTTTAATGTCTACAAACAATCTAAGTAGCTTTTCCTAACGTTTATAAATTACAATCAATTACAATAATTAACGTGAAATTACATCACATTTAATTAAAATATTGTGCTAAAATTATATGTAATTTAATTTTATAATTCTATAATTAGATTTGGAAATTTCGGATCTAATAAACTGCTCGCCAAATTTAAATACACGAACACCTGGTCAGTTGTTGTCATTAACATCGCATTTATCATTTGGGTCCGAAAAGAAGATAGAATGTGGAACGGGGGTTTCAAATTTTATAAATATTATTAACAAACACAGTAAGTTTACGATTATTTTGCGAAACTTTGAAAAAAATATATATGGACATATTTAAAAAAAAAAATCTAGCCAACAACATAATGGAATCGTCAGACAGTGAAGCGGATACGTCGTTAAATGATGCTGAAAAAACCAATGACAGTAAGATTTCCGGGGTATCGCCATTTTTTTCAGCCGAGGAAATTAATGTCTCAATAGCGGCTCATCATACCTGTAATAATAATGTAAGTTGAATATAAAACTCCAACACTTGTGAGATATTTATGATGCTTTTTTTTATATATCCTTTCTGACTTCAAAGTTAATGGATAGCTCGTCATCATATCATACGTGTACATCAGTAGTTGATGTCAGTAAATTATCAACACCTACAGATGTAGCTAACGCCAATACTGCACCATCTCATCATAAACGTGTTGAATTTGTAGATAACAATAGTTTAGCTAAAACTCACTGCAACGTAAGTAGAGTTCATTGAAACTCATTTTATACTACCATTCAAATGTTTTTAATTTTAATACTACAAGGGCTGCAAAAATGATAGTGCTAAGAGCTATGATAAAGAAAACATCTGCAATAAGAACTTAACCAAAGTGGAAAACGCAGACGAAACATCGTTTGAATTTTCTATGATGCGTCGTCGTTCAATTGATGAGGTGTGTTCTGTTCTTTTTTTAAATTGAGTTTATGTTTTTATAAACCACTATTTGTGTTAACTTTATAATTAATGGTTAAGAGTCTTTTGTTTGTTTCCCCTATACATAAATCCTTTCTATAGGTTATGCATGTTTTATAATATAATATGTACATTTGTTTGACTAACTTTGTTTTTTTTCTTGGGCAGCGTATTCGATCTTCGAAACCACAGGAGGACTCGGGGGTTTCTAGTCGAAAAAGTGATTATTCGAATTCAAACATAAATGGTGAAACTACAACATCTTCTATTGACAAAGGTGATAATTTGTGCAATTCTAGAGGTGATTATAGTTGTTCGGATTATTCTAAAAGGTAAGTTGCGTGTTGCCATTTGTATTAATAATTAGATTTTAAAACATTTAAAATACCTGACGTATTAGTAACCTGCACCAAAAACAATGCAGGCTTAATTAGTGTATATCTGTTATTTGTTTTTAAAATTCTTCCCTTGCCCATTCCATAATCCCACTGTAAATATCCTAAACACATTCACATTTTGGACACAAGCATTAATAATTTCAGTAGCGTTGCGTCAATTCTCTCTCTTTTACTTAAAAAATCCATTGCATACACTTGTTTTTTTAAATTTTTATGGAAATTATTTAACTTTTCAACAACTTCATTTCATTTATACTTTCATATCAACATCATCAATATTTAATTAATAATCCACATCAATCATCCAACGTACACACATCGGAAATTTTACGCAACATTTTCCATTTCGTTTATTCTAATGCAGCCTTAACATAAATAATACAAACGAATTAAGCGGAATACGTATGCAATCGCCATTTCGAAATATATCGAGAAATTTCAAACGCCCAGAGCTACAAAGGTGAATATAATTCAAGTCATATTAACAGTCATACGGGATTGTTTATTTTGAAATTTTCTTCTAATTTAACAGCTCTTTCCGCGGCATGAAACGTAAGATAAATTTAATTAATCGCTCGGAAAATAATTCCAGTTTGGATATGGACGGTTGCCACAGTTCAGCAAGCACGGGGCTAACACAAGAAATCGACATAATGGATATTGGTTCAAGTACACCTAAAAAACGCAAATCCAAATCATCACCCATTAGAGGTGTACTTAAGGTACGTTCACTGTCTGACGATGATATGCCTCAAATGATTAGCGATAATGTGGCACATGTGGTTTTTTCAACACCCGTCTCATCACAAAAACTGCCGAGGCGAGATAGTGGCTTGTTAGGGAAGTTGAAGGCAACACGTTTTGCTTTGCCTCTTTCGATTGAAACGAATAAAAGAGAACAAATGGCTGAAAAAACTGCAGGTGTGCAATATTTAAAGATGGCTCATGATGACCCGACAATGTCACCGATTAACCTTAATACGAACAGTTTGCCAAAGACTCCGAAAAAAGTTAATACACCATTTAGAACGCCCAAATCGGTGAGAAGAGGTGGAAGGCAGTCGAGCGAGAGAATATTGGGTACACCGGATTATTTAGCTCCAGAGTTATTGCTAAAGTTAGTGTACTAGTTTATATGGAATATATTTAAATCGTACAAAACATTTCATACTGTTATTTCATATTTTTTTTATCGCACAGACAAGGTCATGGTCCAGCTGTAGACTGGTGGGCATTAGGTGTTTGCTTTTACGAATTTTTAACTGGCATTCCACCCTTTAATGATGAAACTCCCCAAAAAGTATTTGACAACATTCTGAACAAAAGTATGTGTGCTACATATTTATTGTAATATACATTATATAATTGAAATTTTAATTTATTGAAATATTCTCTTCCAGACATTGAATGGCCAGAAGGGGACGAAGTTTTGTCACCAATTGCTGTCGAAGCTGTAGAGCTTTTGTTAACCATGGATCCAGCAGAAAGGCCCGCCGCCAGAGAAGTCCAGCAAATGCAGTTCTTTTCGTGCATCGATTGGGAAAACCTGGAAAATGAAGAACCACCATTTGTGCCGACACCAGAACATCCCACAGACACTGGATACTTTGAGGCCCGCAACAATTTGCAACATTTACAACTTTCAAATTTTGCTATAGACGACTAACACTAATCGTTCGATGAGTTTAAAGGAACTTTTAAGAACATCCAGGGCCTCAGTGCATTGTTGTGATAAGATTTTTTATTTTTGTTTGTTAACTCGGAGCCAGGCTGCATCCTTAAATGTTTAGATTTACATACAAACGCCCCACCTTATTATAATTTGTTTGGATATTTCTATAAAATTTTAATTGCATGGTACACAATTATTCGTTTATTTTAATATTATTTTTTTCTGTTCTAGTGTTACACCCTGTTTTTACATATTCGGTGTAATTATGGCCGATTCGTTCGTTTCACTCGAATTCGTTTTTTAAAAACCGGCCTAATGTATTTTTTTTAGTTAATATATTAATTTTATAATTTTTGATTTTCTTGTAATTACGATTTTATTAATTTTTATTTTTGATCAATCCACGAATACAGTAAATAATGTATAGCTTAATCAATATTTAACATATTATATTTGCTACTTTTAAGTTGGATATACATTTATCAAATGTTAAATCAAATTATTTGAAAAACATATTTACGTTTTTCCCTCTTATTTCATTTTCGTAGATGTTAGTCAAATGTATAAAAATTTAAATACTTTAAAAAATTAAAAATATAAACAATTGAACAATAAAATTGAATATTGTGTTTCCTTTCGCAATTTGCAGTCAATAGATAATTCTCCGTGATAATAATGATGATGATGTACAATTTCAGTACAATTTGGTTTAGTTTCTTTCAATTCCTTTATTTTTTGTGTAAGCTAATTCATTTTGAAAACTGGGTCAATTTATTACCAATTTTGTGTGAATATGATGTGCTGTATACGACAGGCTCTGTTATATAGTTAGTTTGTCTACTAGGATGATTCATATAGGTACCTTTAAAGTATCTCACTAATTTTGTACCTGACCTTCCATTGCAACACAATGGATAGAATTAAAGGCTCTTTACTACTATTGCCTTGAAGTTGAAGATGTAAAATGCAACTATACTGGAAGATAAAAGATATCTTTGAATTAGATAGACAAAGCTCAACACATCTTTGTTGATGTGTTAACACCTTTTTGTTACACGGTACCTGTTCGATCGTAAGTTTACGAGTAGCAAGACTTCGTCTTTTAAGACAACTATTCGTTGCCGCTACATCAATATCATCATACTTATTTTCAGGCAGAGACTATTGTTGTACAACAACCACATATTATTTTCGACGTAGATAACGCTGAATGCTAACGCTATGTGATGTTTGCATGTGTTGACGTGCCTATAGATGTTAACGCATCAAAAATTATAATTTCTTCTCACAAACGTCCTGAAAATTGGGAAATGCAATACAAATGTTATTTTAAAAATATCAAACAGGAAACCACGTGGAGTTTCAATTACAAGTATTGACTAACCATTGTATGATGGGACTCTTCAGTTGATTACTTTTGTGCTTCACTTTAAAGACTTTAATAACTCTAAGTGATGCAGAGAGGAGTCAGTTGAAAACTTGTTTGTACTTTATTGTATGGATTTTCTACTGGAGGTCAGGTTAGAGATGGCTGGCACTATCGACTCATTCAGCCCAATGGGGACCACTGATACTTCCAAAATAAGTCTGGAAAAAGAGGCATATTATTCCCGGACGAAAGAATTTGATCTCCGCAAAAGATTCTAAGGTCATTCAGATTGACTCTCAAATATTGTCTCCTACTTATACAATTGGAGGATCAGGAGCATAGGAGACATCAGAGGCTGGGCCTGTTCTTAAATGCATCACTTGCTCTGAATCTGATGTGCAGCACGTTCGTAAATGCTAACTCTAGCAACATTGTACTCGCAAATGTTCGTAAATGCAACTACGCATCATCTGAAGCAGAAACTTTCTGCAAATTTGTATCATACAAATGTCTGATTTACAGAATAACTAAGTTCAAATGTTATTTATTTTTTTTAAATTTGTTGCGTTTTATTTATTGTTTAATTTAATTAATAGTTTATTTTATTTTATTTAGGGAACTGGCAGATACCAAATTTTTTTGTACAATTTCGTCACCTAAAATGCAAAAGGCCGTAACTACTCTTTTTGGTTTTTTACAGGAGAAGGAATTAATGTTATAAATTAACGACTAATTAAAACTTAATATCCAAATTTTAGATTCAAGCTTAGAAAACAAAGACGGTTTTGTTTCTCAAAAACAAATTATGGAAAAAAGTAGTTTTTAAGAAATATTTATGCGTTTATTCTGTCTCCTGTAAAAAACTAAAACTTGTAGTTAAGGCCTTTTGCATTTTAGGTGACGATTTTATTTCATTGGGTTGGTCATCCAATTCGCATATTCTGCATGAAAATTTTTCCATTTTAGCGTTCTTTATTGCAAAAGCATCTGCATCATCTGGTTGGCATCAGTAATGCCAGATGCGCATCAGATGATGCATTTACGAATAGGCCCGCTCTCGTTTTCTTAACCCCGACAGCTTCTACCGAAATCTTAGCCGAGATTCCAAGTCAAAGACGCGTGTCTGTCTATTAAACAGTGCACAGAGGCGACAGCTACTAGCGTATCTTGCCTAGGAATGGATATGAAGTCTATCGTACGATTCAAGTCTTAGACCCAAGCTCATCCACTTCTATGGTATATAAGTATTTACGTAGAAGACCGTTTTATTTTAATTCATTACAAATTTAAAAACTTTCCACTTTTAACATTAATTCAAACATCTAATTTCCTGACTTCGTAGAAGTAATTGTTAACTTTTTGACAAATTTACATCCTTACAAGTTTTTGCTGAATATATTCCAAAAGAAAAATGGAAAGAGTTCCGAACTAGGTCATTTTCAAATTTCGAAAATAGCTGTAAATATGTATTTTCAATTCCTCATTATAATTCAGTTGGATGTTTAATTTTTGGAAAAAAGGCACAATATAAGCTTCAAAGCGAATTATAAAAAAAAACAATTTTATGGACAATTGTACTGAGTTTGTAATTTTCTTAAAAACAGAAGATGGTTAAAACGGAATAGCCAATAAACTCCACAAAAACGATAAATATTTGTAATTCTTTACAAAAGTTGGAACATAATATATTTTATGATTAAATAATTAAAACAAGAAGGTTATAATCAGTATTAAAACATCTTATTTTATATTAAAATTACACTCATTTTACTTTTTAAAAATAAAATGTGAAACACATTACTAGTTGTTATTACAAAAAATATATTTATGATTATAGATTATATGAAACGAACAATTCTTCTTTAGTTTATAAATTATTGCTGTTATGTACTGCATTTTTGTAATTTCTTAATGACTTAAATTGTTACTTTTCTGTACTGAGTTTTACGATTTTTTTCATACAATAAAAGTAATTTTTTTTTAATTGTACTGCCTTATTTTCCTCGATGTACTTTTTTTGGGTTCAAATCTGTCATCCCTACTGATGCGTATCCTCATTCAGAAACTTTTATTACGCCCTGTTCACAAAACGCATTCGTGTTTCTATTGACAGTTGTGATTTACTTTTTTGTTACTTTTATGATTTATATAAATGTTTTATTTGTGTTAACAATCAAGGCTTTGCTTTTTATTTATATTTAAACACAAACTTCACTTTCGCTCTATGTTTATTTATTTTTTTGGTTTGTTTTGCTTATTCTGACAACTAGTTCAGATAAAAAAGCGATAGCGTACTAAATAAATTAGAGATGGTAGTAAATTATTCATGTTTGGCAAGATGTTTCGAATTGAAACGAGATGGTTCGCTCTCAAAATTTTGTATGGCGAACAATGATGTTTCAAACATGATTGGGGGGCCAAACACGAATGAGAGAACGAAACACGAAAAAAGCCAGCCGTCTGAACTTGCTATTATTTCGATTAATATACCTTACCAAACCCCTCATCCAAATCGTGCAATGTAAACAAAGATAAACTCTTAGAATTATGTACTTTTAATCCAAACTTTTTCTTGCTTTCTACAGTTTATAAAAAAAAACTTACCTTTGCTGCATTTGATCTGTTGAAATTCTCTCTCTGTTGATACATAAACACTGCACACACATACAAAACAAACTACTTTCTCTTTTTCTTCTTCTTTTCTTTCTTTTACATTTAACACAAAACATTTTGTGATTAACTCTGCTTTTGGTGAAGAAAATTTAAAAACCTTAATCGGCTTTTTCTTAATGAAATAATTAGCTCTTTGATATTTTCACATACATACATTCATACACTTGTGGCGAAATAGCTGCACTTAGGATTAGTAAACTTGGTATTGGGTTTTACACAGAATTAACACATTTTTTGCGACATTTAAGTATGTATGTATGTATATCAGTTTATTATTTTCACGATAACAAAAAACTTATTTTTTCTCTCTCACTAGGCAACAACACTAAGCAACACACACCCACATACAACACAAACTTCAACTATGTATTTTTCTTCTTCTTTGCTTTCTTTTACATTTAGCAGTAAACATTTTGTGATTTACTCCGCTTTTGACTTTTGGTGAAGAAATTGAGAATTTTTCTCAAGGAAATTATGAACTTTTCTTGGAATTTTAACATTCACTTATGGTGAAATGACTGCACTTTAGATTTTTACACTTTGCGTTGGATTTTACACAGAAATTAACACACTTTCGCGACCTTTATGACACTTTATTATTTTCGCGATCTTCACTTATTCTGCTCGCATTTGGCACTGAGGATATGGAAATACGATAGAGGTGATTGAGTAGGTGGAGTTGCCAGATTCTGTTGAATTCTTATTGGATAACCGGATATGGGGATTCTTGTTGAATTATGAATATGAAATATCAATTCAAAAGAATTCTGAAAAGTTTTTCAAATCATTGTACAAAATTAGTAAATTTAATTGATTCAATAGTGATATTGATTAATATTAGAGTTAAAGTCTGTGCAACACAAGTCGAATAAGAACATATTTGTGGAGAGCTAAAATATGTTTTTATTTTACATCATTGAGCTAAAAAGATGAAAAAATTGGCAATCTCCAACATAAATGGATATCTACGAAAATAACATAAAATTTATAATTTTTAAATCCTTCCCCTTTACATTCATAATTAGGTGAGCTCGCAAGTAAGGCAAAAATCTATTGTTCAATCTCTTTAATATCTCTTGAGGTATAATAACGCCAAAGGCTGCAGTAAACAAGTGCCCGAATAAAATGAAAGGTTAAGTGGTCAATATGAGCTTCAAGCGAAGCATATAAAACAGAAAATATTGTTTAAATTCTGCCATTTTATATTACATAGAGTAAAACGTCCCAGTTGGAAATTTCCTTAAGACATAATCAGTGACTAAGAACTTATATGTCAGAATCCCTGCTAACTTGCCGATCCGCTCCTATACAAACGACTTGCTGACCCCCCTGATATTTTCATACATTTGGTCATAAGTTAGCAGGAATCTTCCGCAGTTTGTCAATTGTTGTGACCTCCGTATGACTAGTACACAAGACGTCCTTGAGTAACCATTCATCAGGGCGTCAGTTAGGCAAGACGTTTTTAAATGTTTGTATGTGGTCATCTTCTAGATGCTAATTTACTGATCTGCTGACCAATAATTAAAAAAAATTTGAAAGATAATATGTTAATAGGGGTGATAACGTGGTACATTCATATAATTCCCTAAGAATTTGCATATTCTTTTAGTAATTTTCTAACATTTCTGAAACAAATTCTAAAAATATATGACATACATTTCATAACTACAAATAAATACAAATTTCCAGTTTGAAAACTCACGCACATGACTAGCAGTTGACAAATGATAAAGACTTCTTATATCGACTGGCATTGGCATTAGAAAGTTTCAGTTATGACATAGTGCTTACAAGGCAGTTGGATGGTCTTGCATATGTTGCATAGAATAACACATACTATAGAAGAACTTATTCTCTCATCTGACGTTTCATTTCACACTCTCTCGGTAGGTCTGTGGAAATGTTTACATACACCAGGTGGAGTTACAAAATATGTTCACTTAACTATTTCCTGTCGTTTTGGTGTAGAACTGAAAAATTTAAATGTATTTTGCACTTTTTTGTTGACTTTTAACGTTGGTATTCATTTGTATTGTATTTAACACAACTAGTTTGCCACAAAAACACGAAATTCGGGTGTAGTTCCTTTGCGGATCGCTGTATACTATTGCCACCATCTGGTATTATTGAACCCATATTTTCCACCCTCCGCTGTGTAATTTCCATCGTACCTATGACGTTTAATTTATTGAGCGAATAAAACCTTCTACGTATGTGTTATTCTATGATATGTTGTCAGCCCCTTCACAATTTATGTCTTATATAAATTGTCATCACCTACTGACTTAGTCCTAAGGAAATACTACTAACAATTTCTTTAAGACACAATTTCCGAATGGGATAGTAGAGAAGTTTATTCTCAATAATTTTCACTTCATAGGTATGGTTGCATGTAAACGTTGGTTGGTGGAATGCTTGGGATCAATATTACCAGATAGAGATATTAATAATTAAATTTATACCAAAACGACATGAAAAAGTTAAGTCAATCGATTTTGTAACTCCACCTGGTGTAAGCCAATTTTCGTCGAACATCTCTCATTTGCATAACCCCACGACGAAGAGTGTGAACTAAAACGTCTGATAAGATAAATTGTTTCTCTATTCTAATTCATTACATGTTCGTTCTATTGTAGTAGAGAAGTTTATTCTCAATAATTTTCACTTCATAGGTATGGTTGCATGTAAACGTTGGTTGGTGGAATGCTTGGGATCAATATTACCAGATAGAGATATTATACATTAAATTTATACCAAAACGACATGAAAAAGTTAAGTCAATCGATTTTGTAACTCCAACTGGTGTAAGCCAATTTTCGTCGAACATCTCTCATTTGATAACCCCACGACGAAGAGTGTGAACTAAAACGTCTGATAAGATAAATTGTTTCTCTATTCTAATTCATTACATGTTCGTTCTATTCTACATAAACTTTCTTGTAGTGAACACCAACATCATAAGAGATAGCCTCTTCAAGAAAGTTAATGACTGCAACCGTGCCAACTAGCGCTGGCAGCAGTTTAGTATCAATTCGCAAAATATGTACTTCGAACTTGCCATGGCATCCGCCTCTGTTTTATGTAAATAAAAAATAATCTTTTGGCCTAAATAAATAAATAAAATGTAAACAAAATACTATTTATGAATAACTGATGATTTATCCGACCTTTCGTATTGTATTCAAAAATTAAATTGTTCGAGCGTTTGGTCGTATTTTTAATTAATTGTATTCTTCGATAAACAAAAACAAAACAATTTGTGCCAAATTAAAGAGAGGTTGAGATAGAATTTCAAAATATTGACCCCAAAACAAATATCTGTATTGCTAAAAATCCGGGAACTTCGGCACGAGAACAAAATTATTATAGCCAAAAATGTTTAAGATATATGTACATACTCGTAAGAATATATTTTTGGGTTAATAACGGTTTTCCAATTTGAGTGATATATTTTCTAAGTGACGTTTCGGTCATTTGTAGTATGTCATGATCTGTAATTTTTTTCATTGTATTCAGTAATGTTTACAATTTCATCACAACAACGTTTACAAATTGTTAATTTTTTTTTATTAAAATAATCGTTCTCCAATTACAACTTTTCGTGCGCTTTTCCATTTTTTGGTCCCAATAATCGTCACCCTCTGCTACTTTGCAAATTACGAGCGTCCCTTTTATTTACATAATGTTCAAGTGCCAATAAGACAAAGAACCGCTCGAAGTAATGAAAATATTGCGGCCGTTCAGACAAGTATTGCTGAAGACCGCAATTTATCGATTCCAAGACGTTGTCAAACAATTGGGACTGTCTCAAACCACAACCTGGCTGATTTTGAGAAAGAATTTGGGATTGCAGCCGTATAAAATTGTTATCACTTAAGAACTGAAGCCATTGCACTAGTGTAAACGTCATGAATTTGAATTATAGCGAGAAAAGTTTGGAGATTCGATTATTTCATAAATTGTGACATTGAATGGCCTCCAAGAAGTTGTGATTTAACACCATTAGACTATTTCTTGTGGGGTTATTTGAAGTCATTGGTCTTTAGCAATAAACCATACTCTCTCTCTTCAAGCTTTATAAGGCAATATTGAACTTGCTTTTCATGACTTGATTTAGTAGAAAAAATGCTCGAAAATTGGGTTCATCGAATTCGTTCCCGCAAAAGAAGATGTAAATGTCATTTGAAAGTCGTTTTATTCAGAAAATAATTGTATCGATTGTACTTCACATTTAATAAAAAACATTTGAATTTCCTTAACAATTAGTGTGATGAAATCATACGAGTTTCACTCAAATTGGAAAACACTTTATTTTGTTGGATTCACTTTGAATTCTGAATATAGTGGATTTTTTAAAGTAAAACTATTAAAATTTGCACTATGTCGCAGCTTTACTTTACAATTTCTCAAATTGTTTCAAATTTCGAATAAATAATTAAATTTTATATTTACAAGAATTTTAATGTAAAATAGAACAAAAAATAGAATATGTGCTTGACCCGAATTTCTGCAATAATACAAAATATTTTGTGTTTTATATTCTCGTTATCACACTTCGTTTGAGGCTCACACTGACCATTTAACCTTTTATTTTATTCGGGGATTAGTTTATTTCTTTTGTGTTACTTGTGAACTCACAAAATGTTGAATGAAATCGAAGAATGAGTTAAAAATTCTAAGTTAATTGTCCATAATATAATAGTTGTGTTGATTTTCATCACATTTCAAATCCGTGACAATCTGTTAAACATAACAATTCTGTGGTTTTTTGAGCTACCAGCAAATAATTTAAAAAAAATAAAATTTTTAGTGAACTATTTATTTGTAACGTCAGAAAAGACTGCAATTACCATTCAGCTCAATTTAAAGTAACCCCGTCTTTTAGCACCTCTGGAAAAGTTTTTATATGACTTGCACAGATTTTATCTGTCATACGAATGAATATCACTACTAAATCAATTAAATTGATTCGATTTGCACAATGTATTGAAAAACCTTCTGAAAAATCTGTTGAACTGTGAAAATTATTTTAATACAACAAGAATCCCCATATCCGGTTATCCAATAAGAATTCAACAGAATCTGGCAACCCCACATACTTAATCACCCTCTATCGTATTTCCATTTCCTCAGTGCTAAATACGAATAGAATAAGCGAAGATCGCGAAAATAATAAAGTAAAGTAAACCCCAACCCAAAGTGTATACATCTAAAGTGCAGCCATTTCACCAAAGGTGAATGCAAAAATATCAAAGAAAAGTGAATTATTTCATTACGAAAAAGCAGTTGAAAGTTCCTAAATTCCTTCACCAAAAACAGAGTTACTCACAAAATGTCTTGTGTTAAATGTAAGACAGAGAAAAGTAGAAGACAAATCATAGAGTAATCTCAGACTAGAGAGCATATTTGGCTCATCTGACGTTTCCTTTCACACTCTTCGTGATGCGGTCGGTGTGATAGAGAGATGTTTGACGAAAAGTGATATACACCAGGTGGGGAATTACAATAACTTCCTGCTTTAATTTTTCATGTAATATTGGTGAAAAACTGTGAAATTTAAATGTTTTAAACTTTTTTATTGACTGTTATTGTTAGCATACATTTGTGTTGTATTTAAAACAATATTCTTAACACACAAAACGAAATGCCGTTGTTGTTATTTTGTTCGTTGTTTTGAACCATTGGTATTAGTAAAGCAATTCTTTTCAACATCAAACGTAAATATCACACCAGGCCAAATGTCAGAAATTTGGTGGGAGAACTAGTAGATCTACTAAAAGTATTAATCTATGAGACAAATAGTGGTAGTTTGTTTTGTATATGGGTGTGTGTTGTTTCAATATCAAACGAGACAGAATATCAATATGTCATCTGCAATAAATGTAAGTTTTTTTTAAATATAGTAGAAATCTAAGAGTTTGTATAAAGAGAAAATAGTTGCAAAAGTATCTCTTTGTTTATATTTGCTAGACTTGAATGATGGGTTGCAGTGTTACCATGATTGCATAATTAGTGCCGTCTTAGCACAATTTTTTTGGTTTTGGCACTTGTTTTTTGAAAAAGTGTGCCAAGTGCCGTGTAGCACAATTTCCCCAAATATTTTCCCATTTTTTTAATTTTAGTGTAATTTTTTAGCACAATTGTCTTCCAACCGGCACAATTTTTCGTACTGAGAATTTGTCCCTTTAATTTATCTGCAAAATCTATGTTTTCAGCAAATTTATCGGTATCTTGTGGCATAATATCATATTTTAAGGTACCTATACACCTGTATAAGCATGTTGTCGGTGCAGAGTAGGCTTCACAAAATATTGGACACTGTTTATTATACATTATCCCACAACAAAACGTCTAATATTTGTCACGTCAACTTGTTTGCATCAAATACACAAAATACAACTGTGATTCCTCCGGGTTCAATACAAGAGAAAGAGAATTTCGAAGGATAGACGACTTGATCTCTGTTCTCCAGGACAAGTGGAACGGATTCCAAAAGAAATTATCCAAAACTTCGGAACTTATACTCCATGAAGATTGAAAGAAATTGTTAAAAATAATAGATCTCCAACAAAATAATGAATTATTTTTTTTTAAAGATTTATTTAAAAAATATGATACTTATTGGAGCTCAACATCACACTTAGTTTAGATTTTAATGTTGTAGATTTTTTTAGTCAGTCTCTGGAGACACTGATGGGATGGTTATGGTTTCTTAGTCGAGAAAATTTAAGGTTCTGTGTGAGGATCAGTGTTGCCAGAAGCCGTAAAAAAAGTATGCCAAACGATCAAAAATTTTTCCCAAAATGCAAAGGAATTACTTAAAAAGACCAAAAATTAAAAGAAAAATTTGTTAGTGTACATATTTGCGTTTGTGTATATTATTTAGTACCTACTATATGTATATAATTCAGTTTACACGATTTTTTACATGTTTTTATGGACAAATTCGTATAATTTTTATAAACAGAAAAAAATTGTAAAATCAGAGATGGGCAATTCCATGTCACTCACGTTACAGTTTGACAAATATTTTCAATGTTAAATTCCATGTCAATCAAAGGCATATTCATATTTTTCAATGAAAATATGCATATAGGTACTAGGCTACTGGCTTTAACTAATAAAAATTTTTTTTTAAAAATATAATGTAACCATATGGTACCTAGACAGTTATTTGACACTGTGACTCACGTTACGAAAAAACAGACAGCAGCATTTAGAAGTCAACATTAATGTTAATTTTCTCCTCTTGTAGAACAGTTTTAAAAAATCAGCTTGCTTTAAAAGGTTCAAAACATTCAAGGCTTTTGTTTAACCTTCAAATTCCTAATATTACATACCAATTATGATGTTAGTTCTAATTAATAAGTGTGACTCAAGTTACTGTATCTTGTGACTCACGTTACATTTCCTACTTCTGCTTAACAATATCCCTTATTTTGCAATTGTTTGAATTTTAATGTCTAATATTTTTTATAAAAATTGATAAATTCTACTTTTTGTGACGCACGTTACAAAATTTTTGGCTTTTCTTAAAATAGGCACTTACCACTTATTTGAGATACATATTTGAAAATAACCTTTAAAATTTATTCTCGATTAAAATACCTTCATGAATATACAGGGTGTCCCCTAAACTTTTGTCTAAACTTAAACACGTGATAGCTGAGAACAAAAGCTACAATGTTTGTTCTTACGCCAATTGCCTAGGTGGCTTCGTTTTCGAGATATTCGTGTTTAAAATAATTGCATTTTTGAATGCATTTTCAATAAATGCATAATCTACTTTTTAAATGAAAAAGAAATATCATTGAAAATTGCTTCAAAATTGATCTATGCAGAATCGTAGTCTACTGGAGAAAGCCTAAGAAAGGTAACAGTGGTCCAACCCAGTGCACTAAGTGTGCGATGTATGGCCATGGAGCTCGAAACTGCTTCCGGAAAAATGTTTGTATTGCTTGTGGTGGAGAACACGATGTAGCCAATTGTCAAATTAACAAGACATCGCAAGGGAGTCCCGCGGCATACAAATTCTTTAACTGCCTCAAGAAAAATTTAAAAAATACAGGCCATAGCGCAGATGACCCCCGTTGCCCCAGTCGTAAGGATTATTTAGCTATTCGACAAAAAATATCCAATAAATCTAGAATGCAGATCCGACGCAATCATGAAGTTTTTGAAGAATCGCCTTCAGATTTCCCACACTTAAACAGATCGGGTGCTTTCGTTCCCGTCGAACCTAATACTAGTTTTCCCGGCATGAGCTATTCCAATTCACTTGAGTTTCATACCCAGCAAAACATCAGAGCGGGAGACCTTTTCTCTATCGACGAATTGTTCAAAGTATTTTCTGGAGCGCTGTCAGATCTACGTAAATGTCGATCAAGAATGGACCAACTTAATGCCATTATGTCCTTACTTAAGTATGCAACATAATTCATCAACATATTGTCTTAAAGTAATGCACTGGAACTGCCAAGGCATTACAACTCTTGCCCAATCAATTGAACTGCAACTGTTTATCGAGCAAAATTCCATCGATGTTATACTATTAAACGAAACATTTCTAAAATCAAATCACAAACTCGCAATTCCGGGATATAAAGTATATAGAAACGACAGGATTTCTCACGGAGGAGGCGTGGCTATAGTCATAAGATCTGCTATCAAACACAAAGTCGAAAACTCGTTAGCTACAAAAATCATCGATAACCAATTCTTGTCCGTTGAGTTCTGCAACTCGAGTGTAAAATTTATATCTGCTTATTGTCCTCGTTATACATCAGACTTTCTACATGATCTTGACTTACTCAAGTCCACTGAGGGTGATTATTTCTTAACTGGAGACCTCAACGCTCATCACACAAGCTGGAACTGTGCAAACTCCGATACAGCAGGAAATATTTTGTATAACCATCAAAACTCTTCAAATTATTATATATATTTTCCACCAAGCCCAACTAGATTTCCTCAGAATATTTCTTTCAGACGGCCGTCGACAATTGATCTTCTGCTTTCTAATTCGTCATTACCCTTTTCAGATCTTGAAACTCATCCACATACATTGTACTCGGATCATCTTCCAATAACTTTTTCCATAAACCAAAACGCTCAAGAATCCTTGAAATTTTACCCAGACTTCAAAAATGCCAATTGGGAAAGATTTAGGGCTCTTTTAGATTCCTATTTAAAATCTTCAGTGTTTATAAATACGGAATTATCAGCCCTAAAAATTGATAAATCCATAGAAGAATTTGCAACTCTTTTAAAAGTCGCTTGCTCGGAAGCAATACGATACAAACGGAAAAGAGTAAACAGCCTCAGAATATCGAAGGAGTGTAAACGTATTATTTCTACACGAAATATGTATAATCGTCGTTTCCAAAGGTGCTCTGACCCTTCCATGAAAGCCACATATCAGGCAATAGTCAGAGAACTTAATAAGTTAATATCTTGGCATATTAGTTTGTTACGAAACAAAGAGTGGGGTAGTTTCTTATCAAAACTGGCTGTCGGAGCCGAAAACTTCTGGAAGATAATAAAGCGGTTTAAAGTTGGAAATAAATCCATCAAAACTTTAATCGTCAATAACCAGGAAATATCTGGTAACAAGGAAAAGGCAGACACTATCGCAAACCAATTTGCAAGCGCTCACTTGACCACTAACAACACGTTTAGCTCAGCAGAAAGAAAAGTATACCGCACTACAATATTAATAAAAGAGGATAACACCCTAAACAATGACCCAAGTACCCCCACAACATACGAAGAAGTCGTATTCTTCATAAAAAACTTGAAGAATTCGAAAGCGCCAGGTTTAGATGAGATAAGCAAAGTATTGCTAAAACAACTGGCCCCCTTCTGCGTACGAATTTCTGGTAAAAATGTTTAATTTCTGTTTGAAAAACGCTTATTTCCCAAATGAATTTAAATTGGCGAAGATTATTCCCATTCTTAAAAAGGGTAAGGACCCAAGATCCCCTGCAAGCTATCGCCCAACCAGTCTATTATCTTCCTTAGACAAAGTTCTTGAGAAAATAATCTTCCATAGACTTCAATACTATGCTGCAGAAAATAACCTAATCCACAACTGTCAGTATGGATTTAGAGCGCATCATTCTACAACTCATCAGGTGAAAAGAGTTGTGAATATGATAAAGTCAAACAAGAACAGGAGATGCTCCACAGGGATACTCTTCCTAGATATTGAAAAGGCATTTGATTCCATCTGGCACGATGGGCTTATATACAAGCTGCACAAAATGAACTGTCCAGTATATTTGATAAAACTTATTCAAAATTTCCTTACGGACAGAAGATTTGTTGTTGAGATAGACGGAGTGAAATCGGCAATAAAATGTATCCCTGCTGGAGTTCCACAGGGATCAGTTCTTTCTCCTTTATTATACTCGCTGTATATTTCTGATTTTAAACCTCCGGTCGGAAATGAGATATGTAGCTTTATATGCCGATGACAGTGCATTCATATGTCACGCAAAAGTTTCAAATGCCATTGTAAAGAAAATGCAGAAGGCCCTGATTTCCGCAGGCAAATATTATTCCAAGTTCTCAAGCCATTTTATTTCCCTTTAATAAATCTCCAAGAAGAATACCTTCGCGAAAATTGCAGATACAGGGAAGAGAAATTGCCTTTTCAAAATCAATAAAATATCTTGGAATCACTCTTGACCAGAAATTAACATTTAAGGACCATCTACAGGAGGTGTGTTTAAAGGCAATTAGATGTGGTCGAGCATTATATCCGATACTGAATAGAAAATCAAAGCTGAATATCAAAAACAAACTGCTTTTGTACAATTTATGCATTCGACCAATTCTTACTTATGGCTGCCAGATCTGGAAAGATTGTGCGAATACCCATAAAAAGAAAATTCAAATTATTCAGAACAAAAATCTTAAGATAATTTACATTTTACCCTCAAGATTTCCCACTGCTGAACTGCATAGGCGATCCAAACAGAAAATGATCCACGACATTATAACTGACTTGACACTGACATTTAATGACAAATGCAGAAGGTCAAACTACGCCCATCTGAGAAGTTTGATTTAGCAATGACTGATTTACTCTATAAGATTATTATAGATTAAACTAGTTATTGATTATAAAACTTCTTTTTATCTTTATTTTGTGATATTAAATGTAGGTTTTTTACTATCTTTTTCCCCTATGAAATGTTTTTATATTAATAAGTTAGTAATTAATCAATTTATTGTACCATTTGCTGAAATATCTTAAAGATAAAAACTCAAAACCTTGTAAACATATTTGTATTTGATAAATCTTGTAGTATTGATAAAATAAATAAATAAATGGTTTCCCATTACATCCCATGAAGGGACAGGGGAGAACTTCTCACAATCACTGAGCTGTGCGCTTTCCAGTTTTCACTCACTGATTGGGACCTACAGTTTTACACCGATTCCGAACGGTATTTTGAGAAGCTTTTTCATGGCTATATACTCGATAGTGTCGCCGTCACTAAGCGAGGTGACCGTCGTCGAAAGAAATTTTAAGGTGGTTGGAGCAGGGATCGAACCCAGGATCTCCTGTACAAGAGGCGCGCACACTACCCATTGCACCACCGACGGTCACAGTAGTATTGATAGTAAATAAAAATAAATATAAAAAAAAAAATATGTACTAGCCTCAGAGTCCTGTTACAATACTCTAATTCCCTTTTCACACTTTGTGTGATTAAAATAGAGAATTTTTCGACAATTTTGCTATTTTGAAGCACTAAATGTTGTCTTTTCAAACTAGTGTTTTATATTCCCCCCTGGTAACTATCTAAAATTATGCCCAGGGCTGGAAAACAAAATTCCAATCGGTTAACTAGATGTAGCCGTAAGAAAAAATGTTTTTTTAAATGCTCAAAATCAAGTTCCATCCAAAATATTTACGATTCGATAAAATCCGAATACGAGCTAATCCAGAAAAACCCAAAATTCCATTTTGTTAGTTTTGATAAGTACTTTCAGAAACTGTAGTCCAAATGGAGTGTACATTTGATAAAAAAACGTATCCTTTATTTTTTTTATTTATAGACTTCAGAAATTATATTGTTTTAATTATATTATTTTAATTACAAGCTATTATAAAACATACAAAAATTTCATCTTCGCAAATTTAAAATACATTTAATTTTGTCATATACATATTATTAGATTTTATTTTTTTCCAAAAATAATTTTTTTTTAAGTTTTAAAGTTATGTGAATGGTTCGTGAGATATCGGGTCTCTAAAGCTGAAAACACAGAATTAGTCAAAACATTTTTGGCATATGAGGCCAGAAAATGTATTGCAGAAGCATAACAGTTGTCGGAACGGTGCTCTCCAGGATCAGTCGAAACGCTGCGAATTATTTCGGAATCAAAATAAAGTTTAAAAGCACGCTCCACTTGCTCACTGAATGATCCAGATTTTCTGGACAATTTGAACTCATTTCGTTTATATACTTTCGTTATTGCGCCACTATGTTTTGTTGTTATTCATTTTTAAAAAACCGGAGAAAAATCACTTGTACTTTTCACGTTTCTTCGGCACTTGTTGAATGACAAAAATCGATCAAGGAACACCTATAAATGTATTTTTCAATATTTAACTGACAAAAATCTATTTTTTTCAAAGCACATAGAATCAAGGGTCAAAACTCTTTTATATCAATCACTGATAAGACCTATATTAACATACGGTTGCCAAATATGGTTTAACATTTCTCCTTCGTATATGGAGAAATTAAGAGTGTTTGAGAGAAAATGCCTTAGGGCATGTACATCTCTTTACAGATCCCCAAATAGTCACTTTACCAAATATGTATCGAACAAAAAACTATATAATACAGCTAAAGTAAGTAGAATTGATAATTTTATAATTCATCTCATTAGAAACCATGTATCGAAAAGCTTTGAATGCAAGGAAAATAATTTAATTTTGGCACCATACTATGCGAGTGATGAGTATATATCCACTACGTTGCTAACTGGTTATGTACCACCGGAGGCCTTTTTATACCTCGATAGTAAAGGATACATCCAAAATGATATGGGCATTCCTATATTTTTTCACATATATAGACGAGCCAATAATAAGACAATTTGTTGTAGACAATTAACAAGTGATAACAGCAGGTTTGATACCAACTTTTACTCAGAAGATAAAAATATTCTTCCTAATCTTAATCGGAATAGATACTGGTGGCTAACAGAGTAACTAAACTGTTTTTTTTTTGTTTTATGACCTGACTGTAGCTTCGATTTTATCTTGGCATCTAATAGAAAAGTAAAGTTTTTCAAATAATTTTCTTTACACGGGTTATATATATGTACAAGTTTTTGTACATTTATAATATTTAGTTTTAAATAATATTTATATATGTATGTATAATCAATATACTTGAGAGCCCGAAAATGGGACTGTGTATAATAAGTATGAATTGTTATCGACTGTTTGTTTATTTATAGTTTAAGTATAGAAATTTGGAATAAAATAAACATTAAAAAAAAAAAAAAAAAAAAAATAACTTTGCTTATGAGCGTGTGCGTTTCAAATTTTTTAAAAATTTTACAAATAATTAGCACTCATTAGTTAATTAACATTTCAGAGTTAAGACTCTCTCTCGAGAAACGAAGATCCAACTATTTTCAGACTCTCATAAAACCTGTCTTGCTATATGGCGCAGAATCCTGGGTCATATTACATGCTGATGAAACATCACTGGGAGTCTTCTAGATGAAAATGCTTCAAAAAAATATATGGTCCTATAATAGTAAACGGCGAGTATCGACGACCGGTGAACCACGTGCAGTATAATCTGTATCCCGACATCGACGTAGTTATGCGTGATTACGCTGGCTAGGCTATGTCAGTACACTGGATCAGATTGAACCAGTGCGAAAGGTATTCCAAGAAGTACTCGAAGGACATCGAGAAAAAGGACGACCAAGACTATGCTGGAACGGCTAGGTGGAGTATAGCCTGCGAGAGCTTGGTGTTACCAAATGGAGGAAAAAAGCTGAAGATCGGTACGGTCGGAGAAACTTGTTATCCTTATTTTGTTAGGCCCTTGTTGAGGTCGCCTAAGTCAGTTAGTAAGTATGTTGCAAATTAGCAACCGAAATTTTGTCAGAGCTAAGGAAATATTTTTGCGCTAACGACCAGTTTCGTCGGTATTTAACACATGCAGTAAATTTTGCTGCACCGTGTAATGATGTTGGAGACAGTGCTTGCCATAAAGCGCTATACTGCCGTATAACGCTATTAGACTTCATTAGAAATACATATTCTAATGAAAGTTTATAACAATTAAATAAAGGTGTCGGTTACGCCTTTCTCATTAGAGTCCTTAATAGAAAATTCTAATATAAAAAATTAAATGCCATTATAAATATATATATACTATTAGTGGTATCTATTAAAACTTGTATGTGTAGAGAAAATACAAAAATAACATAGGCCAGACCAATAGTTGGCGTGGAATACAACTTACATATCCATCAGCCATCAGGCAAAGAACCAACAAAAGTTGTTAAATTGTCATTTATCTGCACTTGAAGCGACACAATTACATGTCAACAGCACGCGTACGCACTTCATCAGCACACACAGTTTGTCATCTACGCCATATCCTGCGAAACAAGGAACGCACGGACACGGACATCATATATACATGCCACAACGGCTACAACCGGATATAACTATATTCAGATTGTAACAACTCAACCAATAGCAAACACACCACTAAGGACGTGTCTGTACAGCCGCATACATACATGATACGGTCGTTCATATACTAAAGTAAACCCTGCGTTTCATATCCGTTTTTTATTTGTTTTTCGTGCCGGATCCGTGTCGTGTCGTTTTGGTTTATCGTTTTCCTTTTTTTTTGTAATCCGTCCGTCCGCAGGTATTTGCTATTTTCGGCAGACAGTCAAGTCAGCCCAATATGCGTGGAACTTCATGTGAGGAATATTCATTCATCGGTGGATATTAAAGTGAAGGAGAGTAAGACAACAACGTTTGGCGAATCATGGTTGATATTAAATCTACATCCAATGCCGTATGGTGGATAAAAAATCCGAAAAAGCAACGCACACAGACGTGGGGTACCAAGTTGTGTCAGGATATGACAGATTTATTTCGCAATATATCTTTGCATGGTTACAATAAACTTTTCGACGGCGGATTGCTTTCATACGAAAAGTACGTACAAGAGGGATACATAATATATGGGTGATTCAAGAGAACATTTTCTAAAGTGAGATACCATCATTTCAATTCTAATCGGAAACGGAACAATGCGTAAACCAATGCGTCTGTCTTGCAGGAATCGTTTCGCACCCAAATCGGAAAGTATTTTGTTATTGCAACAGAAACAAACTACATTGCGGTTTGGGTGCGACATAATACACGTACGACAGCCGCATTGCTTTGGGGAGTGTTTTATTTTGTTTGCCAGATTTACCGGATTTTATTTTACTAACTTTGAAGAAAAGGTAACTCTGTTTTCGATAGGATTGAAAATTAAAAATCTGATAGTATTGATTGTTTTTAATTTTCATTTGCTGATAATGGCAGGACCTAGCACAAAGTTTTTAACGGCACTGCAAGTTTAAAACTACTCTCAAATGGTATTTCCAAAAGATTTAAAAGTGTAAGTTAACAGGATCAAAGTGGATTAAGTCTAGATAGAATATAGATCAAACTTGTAGCACGCTATTTTTCGTTTTATGCCTGAGACTAACATATCCTTGGGGATGCCTGAGATGTATGTAGATATTGTTCTTTATCATATTGAGAGTATTAAAAACAAAATTGTATCCTCTTGTCTTCTTGTCAAGAACGGTGTCTTGATTAGCCAGCAAAATACATACGTTTGGTCATTAAAGATTATACATTCGCAAAAACCTAAGGCGATACTCATAAGAATCGGATAAAACGGATGTCGCACCGACTCCTTTTCGTCTCCAACGACCCAACCACTGGAATGATTTTCATCCACTCTGCCATTCAATCAATCGTTAACATTTGTATAAACATTAATATAAAAATATAATTATCGCCCTTTAGCTCTACAAAATTTGATCCTTTTCCAAATCCTTTCGACGTGGAAGTCATTGAATACATTTTCAAGTATGGTAATTCTGCACTTCCAACACACAACTGAAAAACGACAGTCTGTTGGTAGAGGTGGACGGAGTTCATAGACATATTTCATATTTCGAATAAAGAGTCACTGCCTCTTCTAATACTATCCGGTGGGATGATCTCATTTGGGTTTGGACAGAAAACCACAACGCCTTATAAACGGGAATGCGAGGCTGTTGATAGTATATCGACTGTAAGTGGTGCAGTAGCAAAGGATTGTGATAAAAACTTGCGAATATGGGGATAAGGAACCAGGGACTATACAACAAGGAAAATATGGGGACTAGATCAGGAAGAGGGTTTCCCCTTACCCGACACCGATTTTTTAAGCCTATGGAAGTACTTCAACACAAAACAGCCAGCACTACATATGTATGTGAATATCTGGCGACAAACAGGATGTGATGATGTGGGAGAGACCAACTAATGTTGTGATTCCTTTAGATCAACCTCCATCATAGTAAGATGGCATTTGGCACTTTAAGCCTTCGTTGGAAAATGATAAGATGTATGTGGTCCAAATCCAAGATTTCTGAACCGTAAAATGCTGGGCTTTTGGCTGTAAGCATTCCTTAAGCATTTTCTTCCTGATAGAGATAAGGATAACGTTGTGGTTAGTCTGTAACTGAATAGATCCAATATCTGGTTGGTTGCAATTTATATGCTCCATAAAGAAATGGGACCACAAACACCTGTACCGAGAGAAAAATACTTTTTTTCCCCATTAGTACTCCTAAGTCATATCATAGAGGAGGTGAAAAGGTTTGGCACCCACTGATTGTGAACAAGGATGTAAACGCACATCATCTGTTATGGGGTAGCACTGATACCAACGATAGAGTTAAATTAGTTATTGAGTGCCTAGCAATGTCCACACTTTCATCACTACAACTAGAAAATCGGATTTAGATGCCTCCTTTGCTGCGGAAGACTTGAATGGTATGATCAAAGAATGGAATGTCCGTAAGGAGAATTCATTATCTGATCAAAAATACATCGGATTCAAGTTGGATTGGAACATGTCGCAATATCAGCAACATAGACTTGTCACTCAATGAAAATATCTGCATGAGGTTGGAACCAACTGTAGGCGACATAGAGACTATATTGGACAGGGTGACGAATGCTCTCAATAAGTCACTACCAACCTCATGTCTAAGAAATGATGGCGGAAACTATTTAATGGCGCTTAGTTTTCGAGAGACTTTGTGACTGGTATTGACACAAAAGGGAACTAAGGTATAAAAATGTACTTACAAGGAAGAAAATAATCTCGTGATTGATGTTATGTGAATACATATGTGGAAGGTACATGCAGTCTGGCACTGGACTGATCAGAAGTTGCCAGAAAAGTGATCAGATCAGAAGTTGCCAGAAAAGTGTTACTCAATTGAGGATTAATTATACTATCGGAAGTTTTAAACCAGTTAATTCTCCCGGACTCAATGTGGTAGCACCAATGGAACTTCAGGCTGAGGCTGATCAATTGATCCCTTGGCATATAGTTACATATGTATCTAAAGAATAGAAGGATACAATAGTGGTATTTAGTTTTAATGCCGGAAACACCTCACAAACAGCTCCCAAAAACCTTTTGGTCTATAAGCCTGCCATTGTTTCTAATAAATACTCAGAAATAGTTGATAGATGGACACTTGCGGACGAGTTTTGATGTAAGATTATTATCTGGTGCTCAGCATAGCAGATATACAGAGATTGCCCTGCATGAACAAGCGGTATACCTAGAGGAATTCGCAGACCTTCATACTGTTGGTGTGCTCAATAATGTCACGCCTATTGCGATAGAATTGACTATATACGATAGAACTTTGGGGTAGACGTGAATCTTTATGGGATAGTATGTGAAATACTACCACCTTACCCTGTATGAGCGCCAGGGTGCAGGAACATTTCGGGGAACCGCAGAGCTGATGTGCCTACACGCAAAGGAAAAACTCGTTCCTCCCAAACGAAATCTCAGATAACTGAAGTTCGTTTGGGGACTGTAGTTTGGAGAAACGAACTTCTGTTAATCCATACATGTCATTTCGTTTTGGAGAACCGAAAAATGTATGAAAAATATAAGTTGAAAAAAACGTTTGCGAGAAACGAAAAACGGGTTACTGCAACTGAGTTCTAGTTACTCCAAAATAAAAAAAAGTTTGCGAGAACTGAAAAACGTTTGCAGTAAACGAGTTATGAGAAATAAGAGCTGAAAAAACCTTTAAACGAAAAACGGTTACGCCAACTGTTCCTTCGGTTACTGCAACCGAGTTGTAGTTGCTCCAAACTAAAATAACTTTTGCGAGAACTGAAAAACGTTTGCAGTAAACGAGTTATGAGAAATAAGAGCTGAAAAAACCTTTACGATAAACGAAAAATGGTTCCGACAACTGTTGCTTTAGTTACAGCAACCGAGTTGTAGTTGCTCCAAACTAAAAAAACTTTTGCGAGAACTGAAACAGACGTTTGAAGTAAACGAGTTATGAAAAATTAGAGCTGAAATAGCGTCTGCGAGAAACGGTTCCGCCAGCTGTTCTTTCGGTTACAGTAACCTTTTACTTATGGCTCCCATAAGCTCTTTTTTGTTTCAATTTCCAACTTTTATGATTTTGATTTTACCTATAAAGTTTGTTTTAAAAAAAGTTGTAATTGTTGTCTATTTTTTGACTTGTTTCTCCGTCAATTGTCCATCCAAGATATATTGAAAAGGTAGAAAGAAGCATTAGAGTGTGTGATCATGTTTATGTGTATGCGTGAGTGTGTATGCCATAGAGTAATCTCAGACTAGAGAGAATATTTGGCTCATCTGACGTTTCCTTTCACACTCTTCGTGATGCGGTCGGTGTGATAGAGAAATGTTTGACGAAAAGTGATATACACCAGGTGGGGAATTACAATAACTTCTTGCTTTAATTTTTCATGCCATTTTGGTGAAAAACTGTGAAATTTAAATGTGTTTTAAACTTTTTTATTGACTGTTATTGTTAGCATACATTTGTGTTGTATTTAACATAATAATTTTAACACATAAAACGAAATGCCGTTGTTGTTATTTTGTTCGTTGTTTTGAACCATTGCCTCTATCTGGTATTAGTAAAGCAATTCATTTCAACATCAAACGTAAATATCACACCAGACCAAATGTCATACATTTGGTGGGAGAACTAGTAGATCTACTATAAGTATTAAAATATGGTGCATACAGTCGACAGAATGAGAGCAATTTACATTCTTCGTAGTCTGTGCTCTCATTAGAAAAATGGCTAGTTTCAGTTATCGCGAACGGTTTTTAAAGTTGCGGCAAATGATATTTTGTACGCATTTGATGCAAAAGAGAACTCGTTTGCAACAACATGATACACATTTGCGATATACGAGTTTATTTGGGAGAACTACATGAACGGTTGCGATTAATAAATTAAAACAAATCAATCAAAGTATTGTTGCGGCAATCGAGAAATAAAAATTTTTTCTTCTTTGCGTGTACCTTACATTTGCCTTAGGAACTTGCATGTCTGGCCGACATTGTCCAAGGTTCCCATGATAATGTCAGTTTTGGCGGGACACTGTCTGACTGGTAGGCATGCGACGAGACTAACGGTCAGGGCAAATGCTTTTGAACAAACTCACGAAAAAGGAAGAATCCACTAAAAAATCTTCTACGCACGAGTCCCTAGCTACTATTGGGACCTACTTCTGGGCCTACCTGGGGATTAATCTCATTAAGGTGTCGAGAGGATTTTGAGCTTCTTGGACCAAACTAAGTGGTTCCCGGTGAGACTAGTACTTAAACTTACAATTGACTAAAAGATCCTAACCTAACCTTACCTATAGCTGGCATTATTTGTAATGATTAGCCCATATGCACAAAAAGATTGTTGTAATGAAAACGTCGCGTATGAGATTTAAGACAGCGTTGTGTATATGATATGGGCTGTTAATCGACAGATTTTATGCCCTTCACTCAGCCATAAAAAACGCACAATTTCCCCCTATTTTCTACTTTTAAGCCTTTTTCATTGAATTGCTTAAGGAAAATGATACTGTTTGGTTTGATATTTTGCCAGCGAGCTTCTATTTTATTACTTATTTTATATATCTGTTTCATTTCGCAGACTCATTTGGCTGTGCGTCCATGTCGTCATATTTGTTTTCATGTATATTGCATTGTCATTCACATGGGATCAATATGTCCTTCAATATTTTTCCATTAATTTACACGATCCATTGTATCCCATTGAGAAGGTACCATTTCCGGCTGTCTCAATATGTTCGAACAATCGCATCTCTCGTCAAGCGGCTGAACAGTATGCAGATGAATTGTAAGT
Organism: Phaonia tiefii; assembly: GCA_963931995.1. Taxonomy (NCBI): domain Eukaryota; kingdom Metazoa; phylum Arthropoda; class Insecta; order Diptera; family Muscidae; genus Phaonia; species Phaonia tiefii. Next base: position 148,312,402 of record OZ008367.1, on the reverse strand, counting down.
ATTTAGTGATGTACGAGTATATACAATATTGGTATTTATTCATATCAAAGAGAGAGAGAGAGAGAGAGAGAGATGATGTGAAAGGATAATCTAAGGAGATATCTGGAAAATTGAAACATTTAATTTTAATGACTTTCAGATACAATTATTTGTCAAGTTATACCTTTATAAGTGTACGCATTCATTAAGCACTGATATGAATGCATGAGACTTTGGAAGTGGACGAAAATTTCCACAGGATATCATTTTATTACGAATTATTTTCATAAAATTTTACATGCTTACAAAAGGACACTTCATTTTATTATGTAGTCAACAAATACTTGATGAAGTTTGTCGTGTCGTTTTTTATATACTTTCAAATAACTTCCGTGTCGCGACCATTGTACACTAGAATTCGGGTCCTAGCCGTCCACAAACCACTTTTTAATTCCAGTGACTGTCAAGTCTCTTATCTTCACAACGATACCTGTCGATGCTAAATCTGAATTTGCCATATAAAGTCCAAGTAAAAACCAACTGAATTTTGGTGGTACACAGCTGAAAAGAAAAGCAGGCGATATTTTTGACGTTTGCTGTTTATTACAGGGTTGTTTACAACAAGCATTGGATAATTTTTCCCGCTACGTCAATCAAAAGTTTATATTAGTTGTGTTCGTTTACTTTCCCAACAATAATTAGCAAGATTGTAGTTTGAGAGAGTAAGAAAGATTTTACGCTCTTTTTGAAAATTTACAGAATAAGTAAACGAACAGCATCCAACAAAAATTTGCAAGAAAACAGCTGATGAGTTTATGTTTGTTTTTTAATTGTGATTAAAAATTTGAAAGGAAGCCCACAGTTGACTACTGATGACGTCGTCGGCTCACCAGAATTTGCGGAATCACTGCACATCAATATTATTCATATTACATAGTTACAAATTACTATAAAATATTAAAGAAAACAAGAAAAAAGACAAACATGATTGTACTTGTCTTTGATAATTTATTTTTCATTTGCGTTGTTTACAAAACAGCCGATTGTAAACAGCTGTTCTATCTTGCAAATTTTGGTTGGCTAAAATTTATCCAACCAAAATTTGCAAACTCTCTAACATCGAACTGTCGAAATTTACGTTCTCTTGCTCTCTTTTGCTGGTTTTTTGGAGTAAACGAACAGAAAACTAGCAACAATTTGCAAGAATTTGCAGGTAAACGAACACACTTATTGTGATAATTGTTAGGTTAAGGAATTTGAGACATTTGCAAAGAAAATCACTGCAAATTTACGGAATTTACTTAATTAAATATAAAGTATTATAATTCGCATCACACATAATATGTTTGTGATTTTAATTTACGTCAAACAATATGTTCGCCGTTTGCAATTATAAAAATGTTTGTACATTTTCCACAAACATAAAATACCAGCCAAAATTTGTTTTTGTGGGATCTTTTGTTCTCATGTGTATTTAATTAATCTCTTTTTAATCGATTATGTATATTTCATTCTTTAGATCTCAATTAGATCCTAAAAATAATTCAAACGAGTACTACATGGAGCGTATTAAATATTTTAGAAGCTTTTACTATAGTTACGAACGATACGACAATTTTGCTGCATTCTCAAAATTTCAACAATTTCTCGATCATTATGGCACCCAAGACAATGAACCAGTTTATAATGTCTCCAAAATTATGGCAAAGGTGAGATTTATCACATCAAATGAGAATAGTTTTTTATTCAATATTAAATTTAGTTAACACCATCCTGCAAGGACTTTGTAAAGACTTGTGCTCTCGGGGGCAAAATAATCAATTGTGATGTATTTAAAACCACTCTAACAGTTTATGGTGAATGCTGCACATTTACAACCGAATTGTCGTATAGTATTCGAAAAATTCTAGATGTCTAGATGTGAATTAATATGTATATTCTCTTGCAATTATTTGTCTAGTCACGAAAACAGTTCATATAGAACACGGTTCGTCGGTTCGGATATGGGACTTATTGTAATCCTGAATACCACACACGAGGATGATACAGTATCATTACTGAATATGGATGGTTATGCTGTAATGATTCATGCACCAAATAATTTTCCAGACATTTCATCGGGCAATAGCGTTGAAATATTTCCCATGAACAACGAGGAGACTTTTTTGGCGGTAAAAGCTAGATCGATGGATACGGATGATGATTTGAGAACATTTTCACCGACTCATGTAATGTTGAAGGTTTTACACGGCTACATGATAGAAAAAAGTTCATTAATTTTGGTCTACTTTTGTATTTAGCGGGAATGCTACTTTGATGACGAATCACCATTTCCAAGTTTGCTGAAGGATGACAAATATTCTTTGTCGATTTGCATTTCCCGCTGCCGGGTGAGGAGTGTTATCGCTCTTTGTAATTGTATACCTATATACATTCCACCACAAATGCGTGCTAGGTCTAAAGATGTCCCTATATGCACCTTGAATTATATTGGATGTTTGGATCGTTATCAGTGTAAGTTTAATTTTAGAGGGTTTGGGAGGCACTGTTTGTAGATATTGAAGCATTTGTCTGAATCCTCTTCTAAATTTATAATTCAGGATACAGAGTTTTTAACCGGCTCCGGAAAAGCCTTGAGTAGGTTATACTAAAAAAATATATATTGGTGGGAACCATTCAAAATGATGCACCTGACTTTACACTGCCAGTGAATTTTTTATTATTACAATTTTAAAATGATAATTTTACAATTCATGATACAGAGTTTTTAACCGGCTCCGGAAAAGCCTTGATTATGTTATGCAAAAAAATGTATATGTATTGGTAGGAACCATTCAAAACGATGCAGTTGACTTTATACTGCCTGTAAATTTTTTATTATTATAATTTTAAATGGATAATGTGTAAGCGCTTTACATGGTGTAGAAACGTTTATGATTAAGAATCTTTTACTATGTTTAATACGAGTAGTACACAAAAGGTATTCGCATATAAAAATGTATATTATGGATTCACATATTTAAATGTAAGTGCCATTTATTTGTACCCTTTAGAATATTTGCATGTCTTTGGAGAATTCAATATAAACTTCCACTTTCATAAAATCAATGAAGCATTTCGACTGATAAGCTTTGTTATGCCATGAACATAACCCTTTTTTCCCATGTTGTTGTGGAATTTGTTTGGTGATATTGGAAACATGGAAAGCTTGTGTAATGCCATCATTTCTAAGCACCACACATGTGTATAATTAGACCCCATAAGAAAAAACACCCTACACAGAACTAAGGATGTGTTTATGGTATCACATATCCGCTTGTCACTTGTGAATGGTTTCGCTAGTTTAGGTATTGCTGGCAGTTTATAAACGACACACTTAGATCTATTTGTCCATTGTGATACCATAGGCTTTCGAGATTTGGCGTTACCCCCCCCGGATAACCATTTAGTTTGTTCCCAGAAGTTGAAGATCTTGTCTATCTGAGATAAATCTCCCAGCTCCCTAAATAGGTAGGATCCCATAGTAGACATCCTCCAGCAGACTAGTGCTGGACAAGTGCAAATAAGATGTTCAGTGAATTCTTCCTGTTCCTCATCGTTACAGCTTCTACATAATCCATTTGGCCTTACATTTAGCCTTCTGCATGTCTATCAATTAGACAGTGCCACGACAAAACTGAAACCAGCATTGATACCTAAGAGCTGGCTAACGACATTAGGTTCCTAAAACTCCTGTTATCTACTATCGGCCAAATTTTCCAAGAGTGTACACAATCTGTGCCACACGTCTATCTCTCCGGCATCTTCACATAGGACGTTCTCGCGGGATAAGCTTACAAGTCGCTAAGGGAGTGCCAAGACGCGTCAATTCCTGTGGAACCTGTAAGGTAGTCCTTAGTTCTTATGCATGAGAACGTGGGTTCGATCCCTTCTCTGACCACCTTAAATTTCATTCGGCGGCGGTCACCTCGCTTAGTGATGGCGACACTATCGAGTACTTAGTCATGAAAACGCTTCTCAAAATATCGTTCGGAATCGGTTTAAAAAATTGTAGGTCCCAATCAGTTAGTGTAAAACTACAACGCGCACAGCTCACTGGTGGTCTGCGGTCATTTATTTTTATTATCACTCTCAACTTGCTTCATTAAATTTTAACGCTTACCCGTCACTGTTGGAACAGCCTTTATTAAACATATTTAAAAATATATCTTTCTGGATGGGATCGCTAGTTCTAAAGAAATTGAGATATTGTTTATAAAAATCCATTAATAAACAATAAATTTGAAGACATTTTATTAAATAAATAAATAGATTTTTAACATTTTATATAACTATACAACTCTGTTTTCGTTCTCTAATAGAGGGCGGATCAATAAGTCCGTGACTTTTGGAACTTCCCTCGTAGTTATATGAAATGCAACACTGTTCCCATCAAGTACCACCTGTTAATAGACTACTGTCAAATTTTGTGCAAGTTCCGTCATTTACTTTGCGTTGAACAGCTGTTCAAAACATACAACCTCGTGCATTTTTTTAAAAATGGAAAAAAGTGAATTTCGAGTTCTTATTAAACATTATTATTTTGGAAAAAAAACCGTCAATCAAACCAAGGAAAAGCTTGATAAATACTATTGGGACTCTGCACCATCGATTTCAATGGAAAAAAAAAGTGGTTTACTGACTTGCGTTGTGGTCGCACAAGTACAAATGACGCTAAACGTTCTGGACGGCCAATTGAGTTCAATACACCCGTGAATGTCGAAAAAATCCACGACATAGGCATTTCATATGACAGTATGGTTTCGATTTTAAATGATCAGTTGGGTTGGGCTGTCTGCAAGATGGATGCCGCGTTTGCTCTCAATTGACCATAAACGTAATCGTGTGACAACTTCAAAGGATTGTTTGGAGTTGTTTAATTGGGCTACGAATTGGTACCTCATCCGCCATATTCTCCGGATTTAGCCCCCGGTAACTATTTCCTATTTCCAAACCTAAAGAAATGGCTTGGTGGAAAGAGATTTAGCTCCAACGATGAAATTGTTGGTCAAACCTATTTTATGGACCTCGAAAAATCCTATTTTTTGGAAGGGATACAAAAATTGGAGAAACGTTGGACTGAGTGTATTGAGCTAAAAGGAGATTATGTTGAAAATAATTTTTTTTTGCAAAAAGTTACGGACTTATTGATCCGCCCTTATGTTTGTATAGGTCAAAGTAGAAAAGAAACAGTAAAAACGTCAACCATATTTTGGGCGATTTTACTAAAATGGCTATAACTTCGTTGTTTATTAATGGATGGAAGCCATAGTTCAATTTCTTTACCCCCATTGGATCCATCCATGAGGATAAAAACCAATTTAAAAAAAATTTATTTAAATTTTTCGTGAGGGTTTACATTTTTGAAAATCAATTTTTTTCCCAAATGTAGACATCGATTTCATCTCCACCCGCCAAGCGATCGCCAAAAGGGCGGGTTAATATGACTTGGAAAGTGTACTATTTGTGTGTCTTCACGTGGCAATAGAGAATAATTACTTTTAAGGATGTAACCTATGGTCATGGTAGGAAGGTCCGTGGGGAACAAATTCCAGCCTTTCTCCCTCTTAAGTATGTTACCGTTTTGTTTGTAAGTGTTAAGTTTTGTTCCTGTAGTTTTCATTATTTGTGCTTGACCCTGGTCTGAGGCGTGGGTTGCAACCTGAACCGTATAGCGCGGAACTAGCCGCCGATCAAGTGTCGCGACGAATACAAACACACAAGTGTTAGGTAAACGAAGAGACACTAGGACTAAATTTAAATGGAAGTCCATTTAAAGACCATTTAAATGGAGAATTTTCAACTATTCAACTATGCATTATGGATTCCAAATCCGAGTTTGAAAATGCCAATTTTTGAAAAAAGTTAAATCTCATGCTTTTAAATGTTTTCGTTCAAAAAATGCATTCAGAGAACTTAGACGCTTATACGCTTCCAAGTGCTAAAACATTAATAAGTCAAAATAGGAGTGAGAAACCAAACTCATGTACTCCTAACGGTTAAACAAAATCGGGTTTGACGAGTGAATACAATAACCGGTGTTAAGGCTTTATTCAAAAATTTAAATTTTCACAAACTCGGATTTGGAATCCTTAGAGTTAGTGGGCTTTTTTTAAAACTTTCATCATTTAATAATATGATTTTGCTTAATCAATACGAAGAAAAATAGCGGAAATTAAATAAACATTGAACATTTTCTACAACATTAGGAAATAGTGATAATCTACCAAAATCCGAAAACTTTGATGGATTTCACAGGGAAGCTTTTTGTCATCAAATTAAACAAGAATAATTTTGTATTTATAGTAGTAGCATTTCTCATAACGTACGGCTGTGTATTTTTTATTCTTTAAAAAAATTAAAAGGTCTTATCCTTACTTGAATCAGCTAGTATGTATATAAAAAATTATAAAAACTATAAAAAAGCTATAATTTTGCACCACTGAAATTAATTTTCCCTCGTTAATTTTCCAATTTTACCAATAGACTTCAAATTACCATCAAAACTTTTCAAATTACAAAACAACAATGTCCAAATCAATCAGGAAAGGAAACGTAAGAAAAATCTGTTTTCTGCAGGTTCTTAAGTTACATTAAGTGTTGAATAACTACTTTCATACAAAATGTATACATTGGATTCAATCAGCTGATCTCTTTTGCTATGTTATGTTATGTCGTGACTAACTCCGCCATTAATCGAGTGCTTCGTTGACCACAATCGCGAACTATGCAATCCGAACGTGTATCACTCAATAATATGCACACAACCAAACAAAGCACAAAATGAGTAATGCCTACTATACGAGGTTTTCCTTTTATATTTCTGGCATAGGCCATTTTTAGATTGCCAGATTGCACCTGGAAATGCCATTGGAAAGTATTATGTAAAATGTTTAGCTCAAAGGTACTCAGGCCGTGTTGACGTGCGAGAATTATTTCTGGGATTTCCAATGATGAAATTCATCTCAGTCACAAAATGGAATTAACTCCGTGAACATTTTCGTACGATTATTTTTCACAACATTCGACGTGGACTATCAAGAGCAGAGTGCATTGATGAAATGTGAGAGACTGGTGTAACGAATTTAATTGCGGTCGACGTTCGTTTAAGAAGGCATTCCGTGCGGGTCGTCCAAGATCGGTGGTTGTGTCAGAAAACATCGATGCTGGCACGATTGCCATGTGACATATCCTGAGGTAGAGGCTACCATAGGCATTACTTTCACTCCTCTACATTCAATACTACATGAACATTCGGCCGATACAAAATTTGCTCGCGGTGGATACCGAATAATTTGTCAATCGGCCAAAAAACCTTGCTTCGATTGGTGCAAGTAAAGGTTGAAAAAAATTCTATGGCGGTGGTTCAAAAAATGTCTATAAGATCTCGGCAGGTGACGGATCATGGATCTATGCATATGAACCTGAGACTAAACAGCAATATAATGTATGGGTCTTCCAAGAGGAGCAAAGTCCAACAGTAGTTCTTCGTACATGAAGCATTTCAAAGCAAATGGTGACCTGCTTCTTCGGTATAATTGGCCATGTGGCAACAGTTCCGTTAGAGCATCGTATGACTGACAATCGAAAATGATACAGAACCACTTGTTTGCCAGAAATTTATGGTGAGTTGAGGAAAACGATCCCCCAAGGAAACACATATCTATCGTCAGCTGAATTTAAAATTGGAATAACTGTTTGTCTAAAGAGTTTAAATATATAATACATAATAATAAATTAAATATATAATAAATATAATTATGCATCATATATATATATAATATATAATAATATATAACTATAAATATATAATAAATTAAATGAATAAAACACTGAGTATTTTAGCAACGGAGTGAGATAGCGAAATTCTGAAGACAGCGTTCTAAAGAGCAAAATTTAAAATTTCTGTTTCTAATCTTAGTTTAAAAAAAGTGAAAATGGCGTATGGAACTTTATAGTACTCAGCTGACGATATTTGACCTGCAAAAACATTCAAGGTGATCCGCCCTACAGTCCCAATTTGACACCTAATTATATATATGTATTCCCGCACATAAAAAACAAATTGCGAGGTCAACGTTTTTTGACACCTGAAGAATCAGTTGATGGGTTCAGATTTTGGAACTACCTCATTCGAAGAGGCAAAAGTTGTTAGAAAATTGGTTCAAACGCATGCAAAAGTGTATTGATCTTTCCGTATGTTCTTGAAAAATACAAATATTTCTACTTTCAAAGAAGGTTTAAATACCCTAAAATCAGATTCGAAATAACTGAGCTACGTATTATTAATGGCCAGTTTCACAGTTGAAAATTCTCCATTTCAATGTACTTTAAATGCCCGATGCTTGTCACTTAAATGTCATTTAATATGAAAATATTTTGTGAACTTTTAAATGACGAGCGTAGAACTCGCCCTAAGTTAACAAAGTCACCACAAAAAGGGATTTTACCGTTAAATTCAAATTATGAGTAGGTAATTACAATTTTTAAACACGGTTATATTTTATACTGGAACAGACCTGCCACCTCTGCCCGGTCACTTAAAATGTTTTAGATTTTTTTTTGTAATAGAGTGCTTTTAGGTTGTGATTACATAAGTACTTATGGGGTAGTCCATGGTAAAAAAAATATTTTTCAAGTGACAGGTCAGCGATTTTGATGAAATTTTTCCTATGGCAAGAAAAATTGAGCTTGAGCTTTTTTTTGAGGGTTTTTGTGGGTTTTATAAGCTTTCAAAGGAATCAGTATCGTTTTTTTATTTTCAAAGAACTCGAATGTTCACAAGTAAATTGGCTTTAAAAAAGAGCCATCGTTCAATTTTTTTGAAAAAAAAATATATGTTAAAGCCGCTGTTTGAAACCACTGTAAATCGGCTGTAACCCAAAGCATCTCTCTTCCCTATTACTTTTCATACTCACGTATTTTATTAGTTTGTGCAGCAGCAGTAACACATATATATATACACACTTGTCCAACAGTCTCACTCAGTAAATAGATTTATGAGTTGTTTTGTCATTTTGCTGCCTAGTAACATGGGTTTTGATTTGGAGTTTTCAGTTGTCTATTTTCGCTAAAATAAAGTGGTTCATAGTACCCTTTTTAAATCGAACAAAATCGTTTTATTTTCTTTCGCAACTGTCTATAAAGAAGTTTATAGGCTCAACACTTTTTGACTTTCGAAACTGTCTATAAAGAAGCTTATAGGCTCACAACAGCCGCATTTGTTCCAAACATTTTTCGGGGTTCGGCATGTTGGTAGGATGCAAAATGAGGGAGTTATAGCCATTTTTGTAAGGCAACTTCCCAAATTTCAATACAAGAAATATGCTTTAAATTGTGAAAAATCCATATATGTATGTACATACATTCACACTTTCTCTTTCTGCTCTCTAGCTTTTACCGTTTTCGAGTTATTTGAAAATAAAAAAACGATACTGATGCTTTTGAAAGCTTATAAAACCCACAAAAACGCTCCAATGTTGGGGTTGAGATTTTCTTAACATAGAAGTCTTTGTACTAAATTTTATCAAAATATTTTTTTACCTTGGACTACCCCTTATATATTATTATATTGGATAAATCGGCATTTGATTATGTGTTTATTCGAGAGTTTTATTATTTGACTATGTGATTATTTTATTTATTTTCTAACACATTCTTAGATATGTATGTAGGGCTTCACTTGGTTCTTATATACCACTCTCCTTTTCCACTTCTTCTGCCCCAAAAGGGGGTTTGGGTTATTAATAAAAGAACAGAATCGAATATCATAAGCATTTGAAATTTTGCCATTTAAAATCATTTGTAGTTAAATGGCGTAACGTGCTCACCAAACGCGTTGACATTGTGGGGTTGGAACGTGAGAGCGAGGAGGCCCTTTATTGTCCCGAGTGTCTGCCCTCATGTGACGATGTGCGCTATGAAATCTCAATGATGTCGTTGGGGATAGATCGTTTCTCGCTGCCAGAAGATTTAGAGTAAGATAGACATTAATACAAAATGAACTTACATATGTATATTACTGCTGATATGTAAATGTGTTATGAATTTAATATAAATACATACACGCACACACATAAACATACAAACTACCCAGCGGCGGAAGTCGCAAGGCCTTCCACAAATAAGGCATTCGGAATGGTTCTTTTGTAATGTCTTCCAAAAATAAGGCCTGCGGAATGCATTCATTTTTTCATCAGGTATAACCAAGAAGAAGATTTTTAGAATTTTGAGAAATTTCTTTTCCGATTATTTTTAACCGTAATTTAATTGGAAAATTTCATACAAATTTTAAAATTACATATATTGTTTATTAAATATTTTTAAAATTTCAAATTTTGTAAGATAGACACATACATACTTATAAATAAATATGTAGAAGTGGATAATGAGTTTGTGATAAAATAAATTATTTAAATTTTAGTTTTGTTTAACAAAAATAAATTAAAGTAAATGCCTTCTAACCCCTTCCTCATTGCATGCCTTCTCAGGGCTTCTTTAGGCAATGGGCAAGGAAGGCCTTGCCTCCTAATCTCACGCAATGTTAAAAAGAAAGGACGAGGTAATGTGTAGGGAAGGCCTTCCGAATTTTAAAGAAGACCTGTTTGGTTATGATTTCAGGCCTTCCAGGTCATGACATCCGCCGCTGGGTAAACATTTCAATGTGTCTGTCTCTCTTTTGCATCTTCATTTGCGTTTCCCTTTTGTATCCTCCACCATAGTGCAGCTAGTTTCAATTTTAATATAACGGATATATCTGTGCTGCGTTTATTTTTCGGCGAATCTACTTCTATACTTTACAAACGTGTAATTACAAATACTTGGGTGGAGGCTTTAAGTGAGTGTTTATTAAGTTCATATACCAGAAGCCTTTGGTTGAAATGAAAGCGTAACATTTATTTATAATATTTATATTTATTTTTCCAGGTACTGTGGGTAATATTGTGTCCATCTGCATGGGATTCTCACTGGTTGCTTTGTTGGAGATACTTTATTATTTAATCAAATATATTTTGATCGCTATAAGGAAAGGTATCAACGAAAGTCGTAATAATTCAAAAAGGAGAAAGACTTCTCAATTGGATGCTACAAAATTATACATATATCCTTAATTTTATTATATTCACGGAAAAAATATAATAATAATCAAATATTTAGTGCACAATTAAATACGAAATGAAAATTTCACAATGTTAAAGAAATAATACTGGGTTTTGTATTGTCGCTCAACGAAGATTCCTTGTAGCAGGGTTTTTTCGACGTCGGTGTTGTTGCAATGACAGTTAGAGTGCGCTGCTCTTGTACCTGTGGACGTGGGTTCGATCCCTGCTCTGACCACCTGATATATCTTTCGACGACGGTCACCTCGCTTATTGATGACGATACTATCGAGTACTTAGCCATGAAAGAGCTTTTGAGAATAATATTGCAGGTCCCAAACAGTGTGTGTAAAACTAGAACGCGCACATTCCACTGATTGCGCAACGCTCTCCCCTATACCTTCATGAGTCGTATTGGAAATGCATTTATTTATTTTAAATATTAAACAATTTTAAAGTAGGAAATACTTATGTAATTATGGCATCATGTTAAAATTTATTTGTAGAACAAGTAGACAGGGCAAAAATGGACATACGGTAAGTTAGAGCAATTAATGTATTCTATTCCACTTTGTGCCCGTAACCTATTCAAGGTTAATACTGAATATTTGTAACCCCTGGATCCGAGGGTACCTACATATAAAGTATATAATGTTTTCACTCTTGCACAACATCGCCACTTTGTAGTTTCCTAGACATGTACGTAGGACAAACTGTACAAGTACAATCAAAGTTTGAATTGAATTATAAAAGCCAGTCGTCTCTCCGAACCAGATAATACCTTATCTATGAATATCTTACCGATTCTCACACCTCAGCTCTTATCAGATCACTTGATATCGCATGCCATACCAGTTCCTAAATAAATAAAAATAAATGGTTTCCCATTACATCCCATGAAGGGACTGAGGAGAACTTCTCACAATCACTGAGCTGTGCGCTTTCCAGTTTTCACTCACTGATTGGGACCTACAGTTTTACACCGATTCCGAACGGTAATTTGAGAAGCTTTTTCTTGGCTAGATACTCGGTAGTGTCGCCGTCACTATGCGAGGTGACCGCCGCCGAAAGAAAATTTGAAGGTGGTCAGAGCCGGGTTCGAACCCAGGATCTCATGTACGAGAGCCGCCCACACTAACCATTGCACCACCGACCAGTTCCTACCAAACTAAAAAAAAACCTCAGTGCTGGAACAAGGATCTGTAAAGCCTGAGAGAGTCTTTCCAGCATGCTTTTTAATAGTGTTTGGTCCAAAAGGTCGGAACGAGCTTGGAATGTGTACAAATTAAAATTTAAGGAATATAAGAAAAGCTATGATCTTCAATGAGGAGTTGGTGGAAACATTTCTGCAACGGCATTGAAAAGACGCCTGAGACTTCCAGACTGTGCAAATTTCTATCGACAACTTCAACCTCTCTGTAAAAATGGTCGGGCTTATCGAACAACCACATTATCTGGTTCAAAGACATATGGTCGGACTTACCGAACAACTGCATTATCTTGCACGTTGAAGGAAATGTCGTGACTAATGTAAAACATTTTATACGAGCCATAGAGAAATACATAAAGAGTGTGCATTCAGTTCCATCAAACTCTCGTCGAAAGTCACTGGGCTAATGGCAGTTTTGAAACAGTTTGTATTTATTTAAGAATTTGGACGATTATTATTGTGTGTGGAAATTATTGTATTCGTTCAAACCAAAACTCATTTATTGCATATAAAGTTATTTTAAAAATAATCAGTGCCAATGAATTCAAAGCTAAAGTCGGTTTTTTTCAATTCACCAAACTCCAATTCTCCTTAATATTCTATCCTGTATCAAATTTGCAACTAGGATGCCGATCAGCTGTTTCATCGAAGCCCCCTGATATGAGCTGCATCAAGTTATTGTGACTAATGAAACACTACACTGAGCATCTGGTATATCACCAATAAGCTTGTGTTTTTATTCCCTGCTAAACTAATTTTTCGACGACTTTGTATGGGGAACTAAGCGATATTAAGCGATTTTAAGCGGCACTCCATACACAGTCGTCGAAAAATTAGGTTAGCAGGGAATAAAAAAGCAAGGTTAGTATATCACAAGTGGAGGTATAAATAAGACTATACATATTAGTTCCATCGCTTCGTATACTTCGAGCTATCCTAATTATATTCCCCTTATTTGAAGGGAATCCAAGGTGGTGTTTAATCCGAAAGCGGGGAAATTATCGCATATTAGTCGAAAAGTCTTTAAACCAATTAGTCTCCCGTCTTTCCTTCTGAAGGCATTGACGAGGATGATTGATTCATATTGAAGAACGACCGTAGGTAGATCTCAGCTGTTCACATGCCACCACGCTGACAACAAGGGCAAATCTACGGAAATAGCTCTGCGCGCTCTACCATTGTTGCCACTTCCGCATAATTAATGCTTTTTTAGCATAATTTTTTTTGGCTTCAGCACAAGTTTTTTGAAACATAATGCTAAATGGTTTTAAGCATAACAATATAAGTAATATATTCTTTCTTATGATCCCATACACACCAAAGGATTGAAACGAAATATATTTTCAATACATTTTCTGGCCTCATGTGTCAAAAATGTTTACATTATTTCTTTGTTTTTAGCTTTAGAGACCGATATATCCCGAACCATTGACAGATCTTTTAAACTAAGAAAAATGTATCCACAATTTAAAAATTGTCGCGAAATTCTCTATTTTTCTCACACAAAGGGTGAAAAGGGAATTATAGTATTGTAACAGGACGCTGAGGCTATTACATATAGAAATCCCTTTAAGAAAACTTTTCCAGCAATGTTTTTCAAGTAATTCAGTTGAAAAATACGCAGTATTTATAAGTGGTCATTTATCCACTTTTTGTCATTCAGCAAAAGTCATATAAAGAGTAAAATATCTATTTATTTTCATGGTCCACGACTTGTTTTATTCATAAGATATGTAACTTTATGATAAAGTAATAAAATTCAAACACTTTTTCCCCTTTTCGATTGTTTACGGGGTTTTAAAGAAAGTAAAATTAAATAATCTATATATCTATATCTATATAAAAATTAATAATCATTAACATCCCATTGTGCCAAAACTTTCAGGATACATCGGTTTTGAATAAAGAAAATAATTATAAACGTCGTTATAAAGGGTATTTCAACAGAGACGCAAGAAAAGTAAATCGATAGGGACAGCAAACGACACCATAGTTTTTCATGCTCTTTTGTCATTTCTCTTCAGTAAGGTTTGCCATTTCATCATGGCCATTTCATTTCCATTTCATCATTGTAAGATATACGAGCCAACAACGATTCGAAATTATTAAAATTTACTACCGAAATTTTGAGTCAGTGGCCTCAACTTTAAGAGCGCTACGTCCAATTTATGGTCGTCATACGATGAGGCTCATTTCTGGCTGAATGGCTTCGTCAATAAGCAAAATATGCGTTATTGGTCACACAGGAATCCACACATAATCCATGAGTCATCATTGCATCCCGGAAAAATTACGGTTTGGTGCGGTTTATGGGCCGGCGGCGTCATTGGGCCGTAATTCTTCCGTGATGATCAAGACCGGCACATTACTGTGAATGCGAATCGCTACCGTTCAATGATAACCGAATATTTTTGGCCCCAATTGGATAATATGGACTTGGAGGACATGTGGTTCCAACAGGACTACGCCACAAGCCACACAGCGAATGCAACAATCAATTTATTGGAAACCAAGTTTGGTGAACGTGTTATCTCACGAAATGGCCCAGTCGATTGGCCGTCTCGGTCGTGCGATTTGACGCCGTTAGATTATTTCCTGTGGGGCTACGTCAAGTTCAAGTCGACGATTGATGAACTTCGTACGAATATCGAACGTGAAATTGCAGCAGTATCGGCCGATTTATGCTTGAAAACCGTCGAAAATTGGGTTCAGCATCTGGACTTCTGCAAGCGTGCCCGTGGCGGCCATACAAAAGGAATCGTGTTCCATACATAATGGCATCGAACGTACTTTCACAGGAATAAAGAATTTCATTGGTATCTAAAACCGATTTTGTTTTATTTAAAAAAACTTTTGTAGCGATCGTATTGAAAACCCCGTTATATCAGAAATGCTGCAAATAATTAATACACCAACATTGAAAATAATTAACTATAAAACAGACACAGATGATGTAGCCCAAATTTACAGAATTATTATAAAGTACATATAACTTTTTAGGCACAAATTGTTTATCGATCTAATATTTATCTTTGGGTTAATTTATATGAATTTTTTACGTACATTTTTTTTGTTTGTGTAACTTCGGAAAATTTTGAAAAAGGCGGGAAAACTTTTTTTCAACATTTTTATATTGACATAATTAGCAATATGTCAAAAACGACTTTTTGCGAAAAATAACTTTTTTATTGTTGAATATGAATCTTTGGGGACTCAGAAACAATATTTATTCCACGAGTTTTTTTTTAAAAATTAGTTGTATTTCAAAATATAACACAGTTTAACAATTTTCGTGGGCTTAAAAATTAAAAAATTAAATTAAAAAAAAAAAAAATAAACTGGGTTAGTAGCCTTTCATTTAAGATGAATATTTCATTCGTACACTGAGAGAAAAAAAATTATTATAATAATAAGTGGTAAAGGTAGATTTACGACTTTTTCATTTAAAATGGCACAAAAACGGCTAAAGATTTTTGGCCAAAATTTTCTATTTCTCGTTTAGAACCTTAAAATCTAAAATTCCACCAAAGCGCTTCACGTCACAAAGCTTAGTTTGGACGTTATGAGTTGAGGAAGGTAAAAAAGCTAAAAATTTTGGATTTTTTCCATTTTTCTTGAAGTTTTTTCAATTTTTTTTCCAAACGAAACATTGTACTGCGAAGCGCCTTGGTAGAATTTAAGATTTTAAGGTTCTAAACGAGAAATAGTAAATTTTGGCCAAAAATCTTTAGCCGTTTTTGTGCCATTTTAAGTGAAAAAGTCGTAAATCTACCTTTACCACTTATTATTATAATAATTTTTTTTCTCTCAGTGTACGAATGAAATATTCATCTTAAATGAAAGGCTACTAACCCAGTTTATTGTAAAAAATTAAAAAATTCCAGTTTTTCGGATATTAATAAAATTACAGGAAAAAATTCGTAATCAGTTGAAAAATCAATGACAACAAGAACACCCTATAATTCACATATCATGTAATTGAGGGTCACCCTAATGAGCATTTCAGATAGCCGAATGTATCCCCAAATCAGTACATATAATTTGGTACATATATCTTTAAATTGGAAAAACCACTTTTTTTGACATATTGCTAGACATAATTTTTCATTATTGTTATTTGGTTTTTAATTGTTTATATCTCCTGATGATGCTACACAATGGAGTAGCGAAATATCGAGGAACATAAATACAAGAAAAGCAAATCTGACCTCAAGCTCGGAGAATATAGATTATTTATTGATAAAGAAAAGGTGGAACAACAGAATACAAATAAATTAAAAATTATATTTTAGCGAAAAAAAAAATTTGCTTGTCACAATTTTTTCGATAATTCCGAATTATTGGTCAAATCAATAAATTATAGATAAAGTAAACTTAAATTTTCTCAAATTTGGTTTAACAAAATCGTAAAAGTATTTTTCGAGTTGTGATAAATTATAGAGAATTATCTCAAAAAATTTAAAATTATATATATGTAGCTGCAGGTGGATTCAAACCAGTTTGTTTTATATTCCTTTTTCTCCTAGTCTCTAGCTGCTGCTGAAGGCGTTTGAATTCGAGCTAATCCAGTAAAAATTCCAAATGCCATTTTGTTAGTTTCGATAAGTACTTTATGTGATGCACTGTGTAATCAAAGAAAACTGTAGCTTAGGGTACCACAAATATATAAGAAGACTATTTTTTTCCTAATATTTAATGTGAAACCACAACCCGTAGGTATGTTTTTCATTATTTCTCAAAAAGTTATGGTCTCCTATATTAAAATTTCAGGGCTTACTTCTAACAAGTGCAAACGCAAATAGGTATATTGAAAAGTTTTTCCTTTTCATTTTAGCATAACTTTTTGCATTTTGCACAATTGTTTGGTCTTTTTACCGTAATTTCTTTCCATTTTGCACAATTTTTTTAGTCATTTGGCATACTTTTTTTTACGGCTTCATCCTCACACAGAACCTTAAATTTTCTCCACTAAGAAACCATACCCATCCCCATCAGTGTTTCCAGAGACTGGCTAACAAATTTCGCCAAATGTCCTCAAAAATTGTTTCGTTTGTAAAATCATTATGCTAAAATTGGCATTTTAGTTATTTTTGTAAATGACAAGAACACTCACAGTCACTCCAAGAAATGGGTGCTTATATGTATTTGAAAATGTAACTTAAAATGAAGTATTATTATGGTTTTAATTTGTTGTACCATGTATCTTAATGTCATACAAACAAATATTTTTTGAAAATATTTTTTAAATTTCTACAACATTAAAATCCAACCTAAGTGTGATGTTCAGCTCCAATATGTATCATATTTTATAAAAACAAATATTTAAAAAAAATAATTCATTATTTTGTTGGAGCTCTATTGTTTTTAACAAACAATTTCTTTCAATCTTCTTGGAGTAGAAGTTCCCAAGTTTTGGATAATTTCTTTTAGAATCCGTTTCGCTTGTCCTGGAGAACAGAGATCAAGTCGTCTATCCTTCGAAATACTCTTTGACTGAAATTTCTCTTGTAATGAAACCGGAGGAATCAAACAATGCAAACAAGTTGACGTAACAAATAATAGACGTTTTGATGTGGGGTAATGCATAATAAACAGTGACCACTGTAGGTACTTTAAAGCATAGATAAAGGAAATAAGTAGATATCCCACAGGCGTTGTCAAATACTGCCACTAGGTGCTGTGTTGTCGTTTAGTAACGTTCATTGACGTTTCTCATAACATTCACTGGCGTTTACTCAACAATGTGGGACATTTTTTCAATACAAAAATATAATAATTTTCCAGGTTGTGCTATTCGAACAACTGACTTAATTTTTATATGTCGTTTTGTTCCCCACTTTCAAGTTCAAATGTTGTAACTTTGATTGTGCCTTTTTGTTTACTGTTATTTTTGGTGTTCGTTTGTGTTGAATTTCAGAGCAACGGACAACAAAACAAAAACAAAATCCTTGTTGATGTTGCCTACCACACCTATTGTTAGCACCTGTTCTAAATACATCTTGCAAGGTATATTTTGTTTGGGATCAAACGTTGTAATTATTGCATTCAGCTCCATATAGAAAATATCCCATTGAACAAGAAATTTCCCACGGCATGTGCGATATAGAGTTAATTCCTTTATTTATGCTTTCAAGTATGATATTATGCCACAAGATACCGATACATTTGCTGTAAACATAGTATTTATACATAGAAAAATTGTGCCGTTTGGAAAACAATTGCGCTAAAAAATTACACTAAAATTAAAAAAATAGGAAAATATTTGAAGAAATTGTGCTAAACGGCACTTGGCATAATTTTTCAAAAAACAAGTGCCAAAACCAAAAATATTGTGCCAAGACGGCACAAATTATGCCAACATGGTGACACTGCATCCCATCATTCAAATCTAGCAAATGTAAACAATGATATATTTTTGCAACTATTTTCTCTTTATACAAACTCTTAGATTTATACTATATATATAAAAAAACTTACATTTATTGCAGATGAATATTGGAATTCTCTTTCCCTTGATACACATACAATACAAACTACCACTATGTTCCTTCTTCTTTTCTTTCTCTTACATTTAACACAAGATATTTTGTGATTAACTCTACTTTTGGTGAAGAAATTTAGGAACTTTAAACGGCTTTTTCGTAATGAAATAATTCACTTTTCGCTGATACTTTTACATCCACTTATGGTGAAATTGCTGCACTTTAGATTTATACACCTTACTTTGAGGTTTACACAGAAATTGGCACGGTTTTTATGGTACTTTATTATTTTCGCGATCTTCACTTATGGCGAGTTTTTTAGTCAGTGGTGATCTTCGTTTCTTAGTTAAATTGTGGTTAAACATCAATTTTTGTTTTTTAGTCATTGTTTAACTATGATTTAACCACCCAATGTTGGTTGGTTAACTTATAGTCAGAACCATATTATTTTGACAATCAAATTACTGACTGTCAAAGTGAGAAATGAAGATTGTATAAAATACATGTTTCAGAATTGCATATTTGTACACATACGTTGAGTCTAGATCGTTAAATTGTTGCGCCGTCGGTGGTGCAATGGTAGAGTGCGCGCCTCTTGTACATGAGATCCTGGGTTCGATCCCTGTTCAGACCACCTTAAAATTTCTTTCGGCGGCGGTCACCTCGCATAGTGACGGCGACACTATCGAGTATTTAGCCATGAAAAAGCTTCTCAAAATGCCGTTCGGAATCGGTGTAAACTGTAGGTCTCAATCAGTGAGTGAAAACTGGAAAGCGCACAGCTCAGTGATTGTGAGAAGCTCTCCCCTGTCCCTTCATGGGATGTAATGGGAACCATTTATTTATTTATTTTTTATATAGTTTTTTACACATTATTGTTAAAATGACTTCGATTTTATGCATCTATTTCTTATTTTACATAATTCCATTTTGTTTGTTCCCCTTTGTTGTTTTGGTATTTATCCCAAAACACACGTTTTTTCCAATAAAAATACAAGGGTTGCCATATTAGTTGACAATACAGCGACTTACATTAACTCACCACTGAAAAACAAAATGCAAAGTTAACCTTTAATTAACTTAGAATTAAGATTATGTAATCCGATAGTTAACTACCCTCTTAAAAACTGGTCATTATTCTATTCGTATTTGGCACTGAGGAAATGGAAATATGATAGAGGGTGATTAAGTATGTGGGGTTGCCAGATTCTGTTGAATTCTTATTGGATAACCGGATATGGGGATTCTTGTTGTATTAAAATAATTTTCACAGTTCAACAGATTTTTAAGAAGGTTTTTCAATATATTGTGCAAATGTAATCAATTTAATTGATTTAGTAGTGATATTCATTCGTATGACAGATAAAATCTGTGCAAGTCAAATAATAACTTTTCCAAATGTGCTAAAAGACGTGGTTACTTTAAATTGAGCTGAATGATAATTGCAGTCTTTTCTGCCGTTAAAAATAAAAAAATATTTTTTTTACAATTTTTTGCTGATAGCTCAGAAAACCACAGAATTGTAATGTTTAGCAGATTGTTACGAATTTGAAATGTGATGAAAGTCAACACAAATATTTTGTTATGGGCAGTTAACTTAGAATTTTTAAATAATTCTACCATTATATTAAAAATTTGGTGAGTTCACAAGTAACACAAAATAAACAAGTCCCCGAAGAAAATGAAAGGTTAAATGGTCAATATGAATGAACCTTATCGTCATGACGAGCATAGAAAACAGAAAATATTTTGTATTATTTCAGAAATCCGGATCAAGCATATATTCCTTATACATACATATATACATATTTGTTCTATTTTACATTAAAATTCTTGAAAATGTAAAATATTATTTATTCGAAATTTGAAACAATTTGTGAAATTGTAAAGTGAAGTTGGGACATTGTGCAAATTTTTAATAGTTTTACTTTAAAAAATCCACTATATTCAGAATTCAAAATATCTTAAAAATGTGTTGGCTATAATAATTATGTTCTCATGCCGAAGTTCCCACTTCTAATATATATTGGCATTAATGATATTTGTTTTAGGGTCAATATTTGTTTCAAATTCTATCTCAACTTCTCTTTAATTTAGCACAAATTGTTTTAAATTTCGCATATTATCATAAGTAATATTTTTTTTACATTTTCATTAACTGTCATTAACTCTCTTGAAGAGGCTATCTCTTATGATGTTGTTGTTTACTACAAGAAAGTTTATGTAAAATAGAACGAACATGTAATGAATTAGAATAGAGAAACAATTTCTCTTATCTGACGTTTCAGTTCACACTCTTCGTCGTGGTTTGTGCAATTGAGAGATGTTCGACGAAAATTGGTTTACACCAGGTGGAGTTACAAAATCGATTGACTTAACTTTTTCATTTCGTTTTGTTATAAAACTGTAAAATTTACTGTGAAATCTCTATCTGGTATTACATATCCCAAGCATTCAACCATTCAACGTTTACATGCAACCATACCTATGAAGTGCAAATTATTGAGAATAAACTTCTCTACTGTCCCATTCGGAAATTTTGTCTGAAAAAAATTGTCAGTAGTATTTCCTTAGGACTAAGTCAGTAGGTGATGACAATTTATATAAGACATCTTCTGGATATGTCACTAGTTTTGACTTAGGTGACATAAATTGTGAATGGGCTGACATCATATGCAAGACCATCCAACTGCCTTGTAAGCATTATGTCATAACTGACACTTTGCCAGTCGATATAAGAAGTCTTTATCATTAGTCAACTGCTAGTCATGTGCTTGAGTTTTCAAACTGAAAATTTATATTTATTTGTAGTTATGAAATGTATGTCATATATTTTTAGAATTTGTTTCAGAAATTTTTGAAAATTACTAAAAGAATATGCAAATTTTTAGGGAATTATATGAATGTACCACGTTATCACCCTTATTATCATATTATCTTTCAGATTTTTTTTAATTATCGGTCAGCAGGTCAGTAAATTAGAATCTAGAAGATGACCACATACAAACATTTAAAAACGTCTTGCCTAACTGACGCCCTGATGAATGGTTACTCAAGGACGTCTTATGTACTAGTCATAAGGAGATCACAACTATTGACAAACTGCGGAAGATTCCTGCTAACTTATGACCAAATGTTTGAAAATATCAGGGGGTCATCAAGTCTTTTGTATAGGAGCGGATCGGCAAGTTAGCAGGGATTCGACATATAAGTTCTTAGTCACTGATTATGTCTTAAGGAAATTTCCAACTGGGACTGTTTAATCTATGTAATATAAAATGACAGAATTTAAATAATATTCTTTCTGTTTCATATGCTCGTCACGACACTTTGTTTGAAGCTCATACTCGTATTGACCACTTAATACTCGTATTAATACTCATACTCGTATTGACCACTTTATTCGGGCACTTGTTTACTGCAGCCTTTAGCAGTATTATAGCTCAAAAAATATTAAAGAGATTGAACAATAGATTTTTGCCTTACTTGTGAGCTCACCTAATTTTGAATGTAAAGGGAGAACGATTTAAAAATTATTAATTTTATGTTATTTTCGTAGATAACCATATATGTTGGGGTTTGCCGATTTTTTCATCTTTTTAGCTCAATGTAAAATAAAAACGGAGCAAATTTCTTTTTGCAGCAAAATTGGATTTTTTTCGTTTTTTTGCGTGATAGAGCATTAAATGTGGAGTTACAAAAAAAAGAAAAAAGTTTGCGGAAGTCCATATTTTCCGAAATATAGGTCTCCAAAGCTTGGATGTATAATCGCGCATAACTCTGCCATTTATTATCCGATCCTGATGAAATAAATTTCATAAATCATTAAATTTATATTCCAACTAGACAGGGGGGATCAAATTCCCTCTGAAGCTTAAGTCGATGTGTGACAAAATCATAAAAATCGCGCAAGTTTTTAGAAATAATTTTTTTATTTTGTGTAAAAACTACAACAAAGGACAACAGAAATAAAAAACAACAACGACAAAAGACAACAACACCAAAAGAAAAGAAGAAGTTGATTAAACCAAAAAAGTGAGGTTAAAAAACATTTTTTTAAATGAGCCCTCAATGGGATAATAAAAGGAAGTATATTTATATACAGAGTCATAGAGTCTCACAAGGGCTTTGTAATGCTACATATCAGATCCTATGATAAATACCTGAGATATGACCGATTATATACTTAACTTTAAAGGCCTATATCTCAAGAAATTGGACCTAGCGCAAAAATCAAAACTTATTTTTCAACTCAGCGCAAAAGCCTTTACCGTTGGTGAAATTTTGGCGCAGATCTGATTTTGCTGCTAAAATAGTTTTGTGCCATAAAAACATCTTTCAGCTATCCTAAAATAAGTTCTTATTCGACTTGTGTTGCACAGATTATATCTCTAATATTATTGAATCAATTAAATTTACTGATTTTGTACAATGATTTGAAAAATTTTCAGAATTCTTTTGAATTGATATTATTTATAATTCAATAAGAATCCCCATATCCGGTTATCCAATAAGAATTCAATAGAATCTGGCAACTCCACATACTTAATCACCTGATTCGTATTTCCATATCCTCAGTGCCAAATGCGAGCAGAATAAGTGAAGATCGCGAATATAATAAAGTTCCATAAATGTCGCGAAAGTGTGTTAATTTCTGTGTAAAGTCCAACGAAAAGTGTAAAAATCTATAGTGCAGTCATTTCACCATAAGTGAATGTTAAAATTCCAAGATAAGTTAATTGTTTCATTGAAAAAAAGCCGTTTAAAGTTTCTCAATTTCTTCACACTAAATGTATGTATGTGCTAAATGTAAAACAAAGTAAAGAAGAAGAAAAATACATAGTTGTAGTTTGTGTTGTATGTGGGTGTGTGTTGCTTCTATAACTAGTGAGAGAGAAAAAATAAGTTCTTTGTTATAGCGAAAATAATAAACTGATATACATACATAAATGTTGCAAAATATTTGTTAATTTATGTGTAAAACCCAAAACAAAGTGCAGCTTGTTCGCCACAAGTGTATGAATGTATGTATGTGAAAATATCAAAGAAGAGCTAATTATTTCATTAATAAAAATTCGATTAAAGTTTTTAAATTTTCTTCACCAAAAGCAGAGTTAATCACAAAATGTTTTGTGTTAAATGTAAAAGAAAGAAAAGAAGAAGAAAAATTAGCAGTAGTTTGTTTTGTATGTGTGTGTAGTGTTTATGTATCAACAGAGAGAGAATTTCAACAGATCAATTGCAGCAAAAGTAAGTTTTTTTTTTTTATAAACTGTAGAAAGCAAAAAGAGTTTGGATTAAGAGTACATAATGCCAAGAGTTTATCTTTGTTTACATTGCTCGATTTAGATGAAGGGTTTGGTAAGGTATCTTAATCGAAATAATAGAAGTTTCTGAATGAGGATACACATCAGTAGGGATGCCAGATTTGAACCCAAAAAAAGTACATCGAGGAAAATAAGGCAATACAATTAAAAAAATTACTTTTTTTGTATTAAAAAAATCATAAAACGCAGTACAGAAAAGTAGCAATTAAAGTCATTAAGAAATTACAAAAATGCAGTACATAACAGTAACAATTTATAAATTAAAATTAAAAAATTAAATTAAATAAAAATTACAACTAGTCATTTTTAAAAGTGAAATGAGGGTAATCTGTTCTATATTAACATGTTTTAAAACTGATTATAACCTTCTTGTTTTAATTATATAATCATGAAGTATATTATTTTCCAACTTTTGTAAAGAATTACAAATATTTATCGTGTTGGTGAACTTTATTAACCATTCCGTTTTTACCATCTTCTGTTTTTAAGAAAATTACAAACTCAGTATAATTGTACGGAAAATTGTATTTTTAAGAATTCGCTTTCTAAATTTTCGGCTTGAAGCTCATTTTGTTCTCTTTCTCCAAAAACTAAACATCAAATTAAACATGAAACTTGAATTGAAAACACAAATTTACAGATTTTTTCGAAATTTGGAAATGATCCACTTCTTAGGAACGCTTTCCATTTTTCTTTTGGAATATTTTCAGCAAAATCTTGTAAGATTGTAAATTTGTCAAAAAGTTTATCCAAGTCAATTCCTTGGATTGAGGATAATTCGATTACATTACGAAGTCATGAAATTTGATGTTTCAATTCAGGATACAAGTGGAATGTTTTTCAAATTCGTTATTTATTAAAGTAAAACGGTCTACTACGTAAATACTTATATACGGTATAAAAACATACATTTATAATTTATAATATTTTTGAATCTCAACAAAATATTCCAATAGGTATTTAATAATAGTAATCTAGAATGTTCACTGGCAAACTGACAACTTAATTTTGTTTCTCGTACATTAAATGTCTAGCAGACATTAGACAAAGTTGTGTGGTAGATATTTTTACAGGGCGTTTCAAATAACATACATTTGCTTTTTTATACATGGAAAACATTTATTGTTAGCATAACAAAAAAAGTACAAAAATAAGTATAGAGGGTAAAAGGAAGTACTTTTTCGTACTTCTTTAGCTGTTATTCAGACAGAAGTACAATTAGTGAAAAAAGTACGCATACTGCTGAAAACAGTACGTCTGTCGACACTACACGCCACTCACATGCGAGAATACTGTCATATGTCAGGGGGTTTCTATGGCATAACTGATCGAAAAGCCACTGGGAAATGATGTAGAATGAGAGACCAAAGAAGACATACAGATTATAGACCATGCAGCAAACTAAGTTTAAAATAGAGTTGAGTAGTTCATGAACTATGTAGTTCATTTAAGGTGACCAGACATCATCCTCGCGAACATAATGCGCATGTTCGATACGGCGAGTATGTTCATGATTGTTATGTCGGTGCACCTTAAACGAACGAGTTCGAGAACTAGTGAACGAGTTCGAGAACTAGTGAACGAGTTCGACACAAGTCTAGTTTAAAAGTGTTTGATTGATACTAATGAGAGCTAAATTATATTTTGTGCTGTTTGCATCAACCGAATATACGTATTCCCTTTTATTTCTGTTCGTATTATGCCAACCAAAGAGTAAATTACCAAAGCAACTCGAACTCGATGAACTGGCCTACTACCTCGTCGTCATTAAGAGAACACGAAGCGAGGCATAGAAGATCTTTACTATTGCTCTGTGCATATCTGTGGACTTTTGACAAAACAACCTCTTTCTAAAACAGCAATTTTAAAGGGGAGCGAAAAAGATTTTTAAATACCTCAAAACTATTTTTAAAAAATAATTGGTAAAAATGTAATATTAAAATGGAAATCTACACTATTTTTAATTTTTGCCAGTTATTTTTTAAAAATAGCTGTGAGGTATTTGAAAAGCTTTTTCGCTCCACTTTAAAATTGCTGTTTTAGAAAGAGGTTGGTTTGTCAAAAGTCCACAGATATGTTAAAACTTGTTCGGGCTTACATCACTTTCCTCATATTTTGTGTTTTCTGATTCACGCATAGGTCACAAGGGTACTTCAGAGCAGGGGATTAGTTGGTCGACTTCCGAGTCAGGCCGACTGATCTTCCAGTGTTAGGTGCTAAGTCTGATTTTGTTGAAGTCGGGCCGGGCCGACTTATCATTTAGTGTAAGGGGAGGTTTTTTTGTTGGAATATACCGATGATCTTTTAAAAAACCAATATTTGACCGAAGTCGTTTTGTTTTTTTTAGTTTTTTATTAAAAATTCTCTCTTTATTTACAATTGCTGCACACACGAGGTTGCGCTTAAATGTGAGTACAGAACTTAGAAAACTTCGCTAATGATCTTATGTATTCCAAGGCGCTAAGCCTTGTACGTCTTGAATTCTAGTGGAAATAATCACACTTCTGTGAAATAAAGATGATAAAATGTTGTTGCTGTATAAAATGGCTTAGTTTATTTGCTAAATTTATTTAAAACGAAAGTCAATTTAACTTAGGGTTTTTCATTTGGTGTCTAATATATGAATG
The DNA here is from genome assembly GCA_963931995.1 of Phaonia tiefii. Lineage (NCBI taxonomy): Eukaryota > Metazoa > Arthropoda > Insecta > Diptera > Muscidae > Phaonia > Phaonia tiefii. Next base: position 148,285,639 of record OZ008367.1, on the reverse strand, counting down.
TGTCTAATACATGAATTTGATCCTATTTAACTTATTTAAAAACTAATTTTTACGAGCATTGTATTGAGTAAATATGAAAGTCCTACCTCTTTAACTTTCCAGTATCTTATTCCTTCTTTGAGAAGTCGTCCGTTGACTGTCATTGGTATGGAATTTTCGTTATAAAATTGATTTTTCGCTACATTTTGCCATACAGATTAAAATTATTTTATGGTCTCAGCGTTACAAAATTTGTTGGTCTTTGTAATTGCTTCATTCCATTAACAATTATTAAAGAGTGTAACTACGAGAGCTAAAACTTTACGGGAGTTCGTTTTGCAATAGCAATCCATTCACACTTTTTAAATTCTTTATATTAACTTCACCTGTCTATGCATGCATGCCGAAAAAAATGGGATTGATTTTTAACTCTTTTCCGGTGATCCAATCGAGCTGAAACGTCGCAGATAAACTAATGGCAACGACAAAAATGAATTATAAAATATGGGCGGGATTGGACAAAGGGGCGTGTTACCTCCCATACAAATCACAAATTAAAAATCCATTATTTCTGCTCCTGTTAAAGGTATTTGAACAAAATTGGGTATGTTGGTTAGGTGTACATATTCTAAGATCTGCTGCAAATATGGGCGGGATTGAACAAAGGGGCGTGGTCGTATATAAAGAATTTATAGTCAAAAACTATATTTTTTTCGGGTTGGTTTTTTTTAATAATACACTCACACTTCTCCAATTGGCTTCATCACTGTCTCTGATTTTGGAAGACAGTAAATTCGGCAAATGATTTAAAGGAAGCGGTCAAGTCGGTAAAGTTTTGCAGTAATTTTGCAAAAAATCGAGACATAATCCCGAAAAATACCGTACAATTTGTAAAAACGCTTTTTTATTTGTAGAGTTTGGTAAATCATATTTAATTCACTCGAAACGACGCTGACGGCGATTGCGTGAAAGTATTATTGTCTTTAGAATTCGCTGGACGCCTACGTTACGAGTACACAGAAACATGATTCTCTTCTGTACCAACTAATGCATATTCTCAATTGTCTTGTCTCATGTAAACGCAGGGTAAGTAAGAACTGGGGAGGGAATAATTAAAATTTATAATACGGAATATAGCAATTGGCTGAGTATTATTAGTTCAGTAAAAATATAAAAGTGCTTAAATTAAGTACTATTTTTCAGCGCCTAAAATTCCTTTACTTAAGACCATTCTATATACAATTAAGTACAACTATGAATTGCATTTTAATATTTCGGATAATTTTTATTCCAGTTCAAACTAAAAATCTTTACGTCTTTACAATTATTTGTCAGAATTTTGTGAACTACATTTTATTACAGACACGACGAAAAATCTGTCGTTTTTTGTTGTTTGGATGCGATGATATCGTGTTTGTAGCTTGTGGCAGATATATTATACTTGTGTCCGTCCAAAAACATTGTATATGCTTAACCTGAACAACCATCCCGCTTTTGGCGAGATTATCCAGCTTTTCGATGTCTCATCCCGCCTTGGATTTCAATCCCACTTTTTACAGAGAAGTCCCGCTGTATTACGTGTTGGTCTTTAGAGATAGTGAACTATAATTTAGCTTGGAACTCGATTTGAATTCACAATGTGACGATGGTTTCGAAATTTGTGAACTTCGTCATCAGAGGGTTAGTTGTAGATCTGTAGATCAAATATGTCAGCTGTTGAAACTGAAAGAAAGTGACAGGGGTTTTTTTGTGTTGATGTTTCTTCTTATTAATGTGATATATCTACAATTGTTCTCGTCGGATGGGTCGCAATAGTGTTGTGATCACATGCTTGTCGTGGGTATAATATTTAAACAGATCTCAAAACAAATTATTTTCAAACTACACTGGTGTAGCCGACTTCAAAATCCGTTTGCTATTAGTTAATTTTTCATTGCTATTAGTTATTTTTTTTATATAAATTATACAGGGTGTCCCCTAAACTTTTGTCTAAACTTAAACACGTGATAGCTGAGAACAAAAGCTACAATGTTTGTTCTTACGCCAATTGCCTAGGTGGCTTCGTTTTCGAGATATTCGTGTTTAAAATAACTGCATTTTTGAATGCATTTTCACTAAATGCATAATCTACTTTTTAAATGAAAAATAAATATCATTGAAACTTGCTTCAAAATTGATTTTAAATAATTTATTTTTTCGTTTGAAATGAAAACGATTTTTATTTAAAATGTTTTCAATTAACGAAAATTTTCAAAATGAGAGCCTTGTTACGTTACGCACTTAGATGAGCGGTCTCTTCTTTCAGTTGTAGTTGTATTAATAGTCATTTCCTGTCGCATTTGATTTAAAATCAATTTTGAAGCAATTTTCAATGATATTTCTTTTTCATTTAAAAAGTAGATTATGCATTTATTGAAAATGCATTCAAAACTGCAATTATTTTAAACACGAATATCTCGAAAACGAAGCCACCTAGGCAATTGGCCTAAGAACAAACATTGTAGCTTTTGTTCTCAGCTATCACGTGTTTAAGTTTAGACAAAAGTTTAGGGGACACCCGTATAGCTAGGCTATTTAAATAAAGGTTAATAAAATAATAATAAATAAAATTTAAATAATGGAAAAAGTCTAATTTTATTTTTAAATATAATTTTACTATTTGTTAAATTTATATTTAAATTTTTTTAAATTTTCTCATTTGTTAGAAATAAAAAAATTCGGATTTTTGGCTCAAAATCCCGCTTTCCGATCAATATTACATGTTGGAGACACAATGATTAATATGGTATAATATATATTATTGTGACCGAAATATGCTTTTGTTTGTTGAAAACTTATAAATACTAAAACGTGACAGACAAAAAAGAAACAAAAGCAGCAGACCTTCAGTTCTTGAAACTGTTCCAAACATACATATACATGGTACCTTCATTATGTGTCAGTCGTCGTTTTTTTTTCAGTGTGTATTTGCTTGACTTAAGTACAATTTTTCCCATATTCAATACAATTTACAATACAACATATTCTTGAAAAACTAAACAATATTGTTATATTCTATTGATCTTTTTACGTTTGTCTTGGGTATGTAACATTTTACAATTTTTACAATTTATTTATTTATTTGTTTGTTTGTTTACTTCTACAACAAAACATTCGTCTTAAACAGTAGAAATCTTATGTTGTTATGATATAAATTAACACAGGTAAGATAACGATTACATAAAAAATTATTTTAAATACAAATTATTCTCGACTAATTATTCCAGCTTAAGGTCTCTCCAGATTTCATACAACTTTTTGGTTTTTTCGATATTTCGATTTCCTTTGGAAATCTTCTTCAGGAAAGTTTTTATATTAATTATAACAAACAAACATCAATACAAATTAAAATGAAAATTTTTGACAAATTGTGAAAAGTAATACTATTTATACAAATTATAATACAGTATAGTTTACAGAAAGTAGAAATATTAATTGAACAAAATTTTAAAATATTTTAAGACATTTGCGTTAATTTATCCTATTATTAACCTATTTGCTTTTATTAATAGCAGATTCTACCATTTTTAGTGAAGTTATATGTATCTACTAAAAACTTGCGAAAATTAGCGAAAAATTACCAAAATTTAAACAAGTTAAAAATTACCTAATAATCACTATAACAAAAGAAATGGAGAAAACTCTGTTAAAAACCGCCAAATTCGCGAAAATCCGGAAAACATTGCCAACCCCATTATGACAACGATTTCCAACATTAATTAAAAATCGCCACAGCTCTAAAATTTCCTAAACTGTTAAAAATAAAACCGCGAGACCGCAAAAATTCGCGGCCTTTGTTTTAATTTCCCCTATTATTAACATTTTTATTTTTATTTAATAAACATCTATAATTTTGAGCTAAGTTATCTGTGTCTAGTTTAAAATTTATTCTTTTTTCAAATGGAACATTATTAATCTGTAACATTTCTAACATATATCTACGTTTTTTATTATTCTCTGTGTTTAGAATAGACGTATTTTCAAAATCTGGATAGTGATTGAAATCTCTACAGTGAGTTGATAACGCTGTTTTCGTTGTTGAATTGTAATTCCTATACTTTTGGTCATGTCTATGTCCTGCTATGCTCGTTTTTAATTTAGTCCCTGTTGTTCCTGCATATACTTTCTCACATTGTCCAATATCATTACCACCACATGGTATTTTATATACTAAATTTGACATATCTGATTTTTTTATTCTGTCTTTAGTTTTTGTAAATAATCTACCAACATTATTATTTATCTTATGCGCCATTTTATATTTCCCTTTGTTATATATGTTTGAATTTTTTATCCTTTCCGAAAACCCAGGTACATAAGTTAATGATTTATAAACTTTCGGTTCCATAATCTCATCCCCATTGCGGGATTTTCTAATATTGTATTGTCTTATTAATTTGCAAATGAGTTTATTAGGAAAACTATTATCTATTAATATATTTCTAATTATTTCTTTATTTTTCGTATGGAATATATTATCGCTTATTTTTAATAGGCGTACCGTCATTTCGCCCAATGTCATTTCGCCCAAAAACGAAAATGACATAACGCCCAAATATGTCATTTCGCCCAAAACCCTAATTACTGAAATGACATATCGCCCAAAAGCAATGTCATAAGACCCAAACTAAAATGACATATCGCCCAAAAACATTGACGTACAGTTTTTTTGGGCGATATGTCATTTACGAAAAGAATTACTTTGTTCAAATATTACCACAACGGAATAGCAGTCATAGCACCCTACATCATATAATAGTGCTACATGCTGGTTAGTCGTTATATTTGGAACACCTCAGAGGCCCTGCATTGTAGGCATGATCTACTAGCCTATGGTGTGAAAACGAATGTCGAACCCAATGAAGTAGGGTGCTTGTAATTTTAAGCGGTAAATTTGCAGGACTTTTGTTTGAAGAAGTAATGTTTGGTGCATTCCTGAGTCGTTTTTGTCATTGTCGTGTAGCTGTTGAGCGTCGCCGGGAGGGAGGATCAACAGTATTGCGTCAAATAAAATAATTGTCTTTGAAAAAAATATTTTCAAATAAAAATATTTTCAATAAATATTTTCAAAAAATAACGTAATTGTTACCTTGCATCTTATAATTTTATCCCGTACAATTTTGAATCTGTTGATTAAATTTGTGTTCCCAACGTATCTCTTGAATTCTTTATAATTCATAGTGTCGTTTCTAATCAAATGCCGAAATGAAGGAATTATACCGCAATTTATAAGAAATTCCACCAAAAATATTTTCAAACTTTTTGATGAATATTCAAATCCTTCGGTAAATACTCAAGTTTGGAAGTATATTGTAAACCTACAAAACAAGATTCTTAATTCCTCAATTAAGCAAAAACATTATCTCCTAAAAAGTCATCAGGATGAATTAAATTTAAGCAGGTTTTTGGATAATGAAAAATTGAACAATTTTTTAAAATATGAGGACATAACGTCGGAAAAATTAATGAGAAAAGAAAAAGTGATACACAAGAAAAAGTTTGATAATTGCGTTAATTTGCAGAAGAGAGAATTAGGAATTAAATTTAATAGAAAATGGTTTGTGAATAAAACAGGTATAGATATCCCAGAAGACGTACAGTGGATTTTGTCTTTAGGACAAAAACACGCTCTCCCGGTTAATAGAGAAGAGTTTCCAATGCTAAAGGTTATATCAGAGGGAGAAGATTTTATAGAAACTATTGAGAACAAAGAGGAACAGGAAATAGCAAGGTCAAATTTTGTAACAGTAATTGATAATCATATAAACAAAATGACATTAAATAGTAGAGATAAATTTACAATAAATAAAGTGAATAATAGTCTAAAGTTTCTTAAACAAAATAGGGAAATAATGATTTTAAACGCAGATAAGGGAAACACGACTGTGGCAATTAATAAAAGAGACGACATATCTAGAATTCAAAATATTTTAAGCGATAGTACAACTTTTCAAGTATTGGATAAGGATCCAACAAGCAGATTTCAGAAACTTAACAATAATTTTATTGAGGAACTTTTTAAATTAAATATAATAACATCAGTAGATAAAGTGAGACTAAAAACTTCAGTAGCGGTTGTACCAAGATTATATGGTTTACCTAAAATACATAAAGAAAATTTCACACAATTTATGTAAATACATAGTAAATTTCCTTAGAAAATTAACAGAAAATTCTAAATATAATGTTAGCAATTCGATACAATTTAAAGATAAATTAAAGGGTCTTTCGATTGAAAATAATGAAAAATTAATATCACTTGATATTGTGTCGTTATTCCCTAGTATTCCAGTTCATTTGGCCATTACAATTATAGGGGAAAATTGGGACAAGATTTCAGAGTTAACAAATATGAATGCAAATTATAAAATTCTGCATTTTGGATAATAGATATTTTCAATATGATGAAAAAATATATACACAACTAAAAGGACTTCCTATGGGTTCTCCAGCATCTACAATAATAGCACATATCGTAATGGAAAAACTATTAGATACATGTTTGGAAAAATTGACAGTAAAACCTAAAATAATAATAAAATATGTAGATGACTTATTCTGTATAGTGAAAGAGAATGAGATTGACATTTTATTAACAACTCTAAACTCATTTGATCAAAGCATCAAGTTTACTATTGAAAAAGAAGTGAATTCTTCAATATCATATTTGGACACATTGGTGATAAGGAAAGGAAATAAATTATTAACAGATTGGTATCAAAAACCAACTTGCTCAGGCAGAATTATAAATTATTTTTCAAAACACCCGAAAAGAATTATTATTAACACAGCCAAAAATCTAATAGATAGAGTATTAAAAAGGCGTACCGTCATTTCGCCCAATGTCATTTCGCCCAAAAACAAAAATGACATATCGCCCAAAAAACTTCAATGTTAGTTGTTGTTGTCCAAAAAAATCGGAATTTTGGGCGTTATGACATGATTTTTTGGGCAATATGACATTTTCCAAAGCCAACAACGATCCATGACACTTCCCCCAAAAATAATAAAAATGACACAATACCCAAAAATATGGACACATTTGTAAATGAAATATATGTAAATTTTCTATGTAATTTGTAAATAATACATATTTATTTCAAATTGTTAGTAGAAAAATAACTTAACGTCCTTGTTCGATCCTGAATGCCTCTATAACTTCCAGAGGTGTGTTTTGGGATTTTAAAAAAGTTGGCGATGCAAGTCTCTCCAGAGTTCTTTGTACCCGAGAGTAAACCAATTTTCGAGTACTTTCCTGATTCCTTCAGCAAAAATTTTATTTAAAGACAATTATTTTATTTGACTCAATACTGTCGAGCCTCGCCGCGTGGGAGGATGGCTCGCGCCCGCGGTGCGAAACGCGCAGGCGCGGCCCATCCTCCCACACGGCGAGACTAAACCAATTTTTGAGTACTTTCCTGATTCCTACAGAAAATATTTTTTTCAAAGACAATTATTTTATTTGACGCAATACTGTTGATCCTCCCTCCCGGCGACGCTCAACAGCTACACGACAATGACAAAAACGACTCAGGAATGCACCAAACATTACTTCTTCAAACAAAAGTCCTGCAAATTTACCGCTTAAAATTACAAGCACCCTACTTCATTGGGTTCGACATTCGTTTTCACACCATAGGCTAGTAGATCATGCCTACAATGCAGGGCCTCTGAGGTGTTCCAAATATAACGACTAACCAGCATGTAGCACTATTATATGATGTAGGGTGCTATGACTGCTATTCCGTTGTGGTAATATTTGAACAAAGTAATTCTTTTCGTAAATGACATATCGCCCAAAAAAACTGTACGTCAATGTTTTTGGGCGATATGTCATTTTAGTTTGGGTCTTATGACATTGCTTTTGGGCGATATGTCATTTCAGTAATTAGGGTTTTGGGCGAAATGACATATTTGGGCGTTATGTCATTTTCGTTTTTGGGCGAAATGACATTGGGCGAAATGACGGTACGCCTATTAAAAATAAGCGATAATATATTCCATACGAAAAATAAAGAAATAATTAGAAATATATTAATAGATAATAGTTTTCCTAATAAACTCATTTGCAAATTAATAAGACAATACAATATTAGAAAATCCCGCAATGGGGATGAGATTATGGAACCGAAAGTTTATAAATCATTAACTTATGCACCTGGGTTTTCGGAAAGGATAGAAAATTCAAACATATATAACAAAGGGAAATATAAAATGGCGCATAAGATAAATAATAATGTTGGTAGATTATTTACAAAAACTAAAGACAGAATAAAAAAATCAGATATGTCAAATTTAGTATATAAAATACCATGTGGTGGTAATGATATTGGACAATGTGAGAAAGTATATGCAGGAACAACAGGGACTAAATTAAAAACGAGCATAGCAGGACATAGACATGACCAAAAGTATAGGAATTACAATTCAACAACGAAAACAGCGTTATCAACTCACTGTAGAGATTTCAATCACTATCCAGATTTTGAAAATACGTCTATTCTAAACACAGAGAAGAATAAAAAACGTAGATATATGTTAGAAATGTTACAGATTAATAATGTTCCATTTGAAAAAAGAATAAATTTTAAAGTAGACACAGATAACTTAGCTCAAAATTATAGATGTTTATTAAATAAAAATAAAAATAAAAATGTTAATAATAGGGGAAATTAAAACAAAGGCCACGAATTTTTGCGGTCTCGCGGTTTTATTTTTAACAGTTTAGGAAATTTTAGAGCTGTGGCGATTTTTAATTAATGTTGGAAATCGTTGTCATAATGGGGTTGGTAATGTTTTCCGGATTTTCGCGAATTTGGCGGTTTTTAACAGAGTTTTCTCCATTTCTTTTGTTATAGTGATTATTAGGTAATTTTTAACTTGTTTAAATTTTGGTAATTTTTCGCTAATTTTCCCAAGTTTTTATCAGTTTTCGCATTTTAATAAGAAAGTAGATACATATAACTTCACTAAAAATGGTAGAATCTGCTATTAATAAAAGCAAATAGGTTAATAATGGGATAAATTAACGCAAATGTCTTAAAATATTTTAAAATTTTGTTCAATTAATATTTCTACTTTCTGTAAACTATACTGTATTATAATTTGTATAAATAGTATTACTTTTCACAATTTGTGAAAAATTTTCATTTTAATTTGTATTGATGTTTGTTTGTTATAATTAATATAAAAACTTTCCTGAAGAAGATTTCCAAAGAAATCGAAATATCGAAAAAACCAAAAAGTTGTATGAAATCTGGAGAGACCTTAAGCTGGAATAATTAGTCGAGAATAATTAATAAAGTAAAGGTCGAAGAATTAGATACATATTTTAAATACAAATATAAACACAAAGAAAAAAAAAGAATTAAATAAAATAGTTTACAATTAATAAACAGTTATGAACTATAAAAAATTTTATTTATGCGTAGAATTCAAACAATTTTTTCTTAAATTGTAGCGCGTTGCTGGTTCCCTAATTGTTGGAGGAAGAATATTCCAAAGACGTATTGCAGTTACAAAAAATTGCCATTCAGATATTAAAGTACAATGTCTAATTTGTATTAGGTTTCTATTTCTTCTGAGTCGACTAAATTTTAAACGATCAAAAAGATGACATGGCTCATGGGTAATTATAATTTTGTGGAGAAATATAAGAGTTCGTATTTTCAGTAAGTCTAAGAACTGCAAGCCAAATATTCTTTTAGAATTAGGAGTTACATTGACATAGTACCACAATTTCTGAGTCCATAAACGTACCTTGCAATGTTTTTATATGTAACGTTTAATTTTGTTTTGCTAGTGCTATCACAGCTTGCGGAAATCTCACATCCGTAGATTAAATTTGGTATCAGATAAGTTTTAGCAAGTAATAGCCTTATTTTTATTGGCGTGCAATTTTGTGTAGGCCATAGGGTTCTGAGCATAGAGTATGTTTTGCCACAAGCGGCTATTACGTGATCTGACCAGGTTAGATAGAGTATTATTAAAAATTACACCAAGATTTTTCGCTTTGTTAACGATCTCTATTCGTTGATTGTTAATAAAAACATTAGGATTATCACTAATTTTTTGCGTTCTCTTACGCATTACAATACATTTAGATTTTTTAGGATTTAAACTTAATCCATTCACATCTGCCCAAAGAGAAACGCGTTTTAAGTCATCATTGAGTTTCGCAGTACATCGCTCAATGTGTCCTTGTTCATCGCTTATGTACAATTGCACGTCGTCTGCATACATTCTTATGTTACAGTGGAGTAATTGTTCAGGAAGATCATTGACATAGATCGAGAAGAGGAGAGGTCCTAGTATGGAGCCTTGTGGAACACCCCTGATAACAGGAAGTAAATTTGAGGTTGTGAACGGCTTTGTTTCGACACACTGCACACGACCATTTAAATATGACTCAATTAGTTTGAGAGATGTAGATGAAAAGTTTATAATATTTTCCAGTTTTTGAATTAATATAATGTGGTCAACGGTATCAAAAGCCTTTGAATGATCCAACAACACCAGCATTGGCACACAGCCTTCATCTCAGACCTTCGGCTACATCAACAAGAGCAGTAATGCAACTATTTTTGGCCCGAAATCCAGACTGTTTATCAGTTATATATGTAATAGCTTTTCGAAAACTTTTGACAGATATGGCAATATAGCTATAGGCCGAAACTCAGTGGGTGATTTTGGTATTGGCAGAATTTTCGCTTGTTTCCATCTAAGTGGATAAGTACATGTCATGATTATCTTATTAAATATATGCGTGATTATTGGTAGAATTTTAATGAAGGCGGGGTGAATGCCATCAATACCTATAGAGTTTGATTTTATGGATAGACAGATTCTAAGTACATCACACTGACTAACACCATCGAAATTGAATAGGTTCTGCGGGAGATTAGCAGCATGATAGGAACTGTAATGGGTATGGTCTGCTTCTGTCATGGGTATATTAAGAAACCTTTCGTTAATCTCCTCCGGGTCTGATATGATTTTATCCTGCTTGTTTCCATTATTCACTATTTCAATTTCCCTAATAGTTTTCCAGGTGTTTTTTGATTCAATTGAATTTTCAAATTTCTCGGTAAGGCCATAATCTCGGTATATGGCCTTGGTCACAATTTTCCTGGCGTTACGATAAACATTGTGTAGATCATCAGTCTTAAAACGCTTCCATCGAGACTAAGCATGGTCACGGTCTTCAATAAGTCGCTTAATTTCAGCTGTAAACCAGGGCTTTTGACGGTTACTCACCTCCTTCGTTTGAAGTGGTACTATTGTATTATATAACGTTGTTATATTTTGTTCCAAGAAGTCCAGCTGATCATTTACAGATAACATATTATAAATGCAACCCCAGTCAATTTTATCATACTCTTCTTCTAAAGTGTGGTAATTAATACGTTTAAAATTACGAAATAGAACTGTGTTATTAGATTTCGGCAGATTTAGTTCAATTTCCTAAATTTAAGTACAAATGGACTACAATTGAAAACTTTTTTGAACTCCATTTAAGAAAGAATTATTATAGTGTTAAACATTAGGTTGTCGTCGTCGTTTTTGTGTCAACGTCGTCGTTTTTGTGTCGTCGTTTGCAGGTAAGGAGTCAGAGATTGTATGCAGATACTAGGACTACAAATTGTTCGATTAAAGAAAATAAAATATCTAGTTTTTTCATTCATTTTATTCTATGTAGGCTTCTGACTCACAAAACTTACCTTCGATCCAAATTCAAAATTACAAAAACGATATTTTTTAAATATTTGGTACAATCAAACAATATCAGGTTTAAACACAGCTTTGCCGTCGCGTTAAAGTCAAGAAACTAGCCTAATCTTGAAGGCAGATTGATACCAATATCATCAAAACTGTATGAGATACAGTTCTATAAATTCGAAAAACCACAAACACTTTTTCGAAAAAAAAATTAAATTTTTATGTACGCATTATAAGCAATACCGTGCAAATATATTTAGAAACATAGAAAGAAAAAGAATAGATTTGTTTTCTTTAAAATCGGAAAATAAGAAAAGTAATCGAGTTTGGAATATTTTCTACCCAATTTTTAATTTTAATATCTCCAATTAATCCTTCCGTTTTTGCCTACCATCAGTTTTTCACACAGTTTAAAAATGTTTACTCGGTCAATGGATAATGCATTTTTGCCCTACGGAAAGGGATTCTGAACCACTGTGGGTTGGTAGTGCAATGGTTAGTGTGCGTGGGTCTTGCACATGAGAACGTCAGCTTGATCTCTGCTCTGACTACCTTAAATCCGTCACCTCGCGTAGTGACGACTATACCATTGTGTAATTAGCCATAATATAACTTATAAAAAAAAACCGTTCGGAGCCGGTGTAAAACCGTAGGCCCCAATCAGTGAATGTACGACTAGAAAGCGCATAGATTATGCGAAGGTATCTCCTGTTCATTCATTCACATTGTTTATTTATGTGAAATTCTCCATGAAGCATTCGGCTAAGTTAAAAGTATTGAACGATATTGCAATGATTCTACTCGTATCCCAACGGTCCTCATTGGGCATAGGCAATACTGATAGTCATTTATACTCAACGGTACTGAAGTGCACATTTCGTAAGGGTAAAGACATCAGTTGCGATACAAAAATTTGAACTATGACGATCTGTTGGAGAAATTTTTCTGTTCGGACAATCCACCCGATAATATTGCACCCTAAGACTTTTTCAACAAATTCAACTTTAAAGCAAAAGAGCTCAGGTAACGAATGTACTAATTGCACCATTGATGGTACAGCGGCTCCTTGCTCATTTTCGAAGAAAAATGGGTTTATGATGCCGCCATGCCAAAAAACCACACCAAACAGTCACTCGTTGTGGATGTATCGGCTTCTCCTCCACGACGTGTGGATTTTCCGAGCCCAAAATTCGACAATTTTGATTGTTAATGTGATAATAAGCTTTTCAGCAAAGCAAAAATGCATCGGATCGCCACCAGGCTTCGGTTCTTGTACTATTTGTACTTTATAAACTTTCGTACCGAGGTCTTTATTCAAAATTCTGCGCAAAGAAGTGGGAGAAATGTTCAATTGCTGCGAACGGCGGCGAGTTCATGTTGACGGTTGTTCGAGCACTCTTTCAGCTACAGCTGCAATATTTTCCACTGGGTGAGCACGTAGACGAGTTCTTTTGTTCGATAAGGACCCGGATTGACAAACACGCTTTACAAATTGATCCGCAAACGGCGTTGATGGAACTCTACTTCTTGCGAATTTATTTAGCAAATTTCTTACAGTTTGAGTTAAAGGCTCAGAACTTTGGATGAAAGTTTTTAACATTTCCCAATTTTCTTCAAGCGTAAAGCGACCCATTTCGTAAATTTCTAACCTTTAACTAATAATTTGTTCATAAATGTCAAATTGGCCACTTGCTTCGAAATAACGGGGGTTTCAAATTTAAAATGTTACGTGGCCCACCCTTTATTTATTATATTCAACCTATCTGTTCTAATATTTGACTTCCCCAATTAAGCAACATCGTCGTTGAGTAACAGACTACCTGTGTTCTCATTAGTTCCGGAACTTCCATCGAAATCGGAGTTGGCAGATATGACTTCTATTGCCTTGGACAACTTATTTCAGAAAACTATCGGCGAAATAATTCGTTGGCAAAGTCTTTTGTGTCTGTCTGATGGAGTCAGTAACCACAGTGAGCTATGAACAACGATTTATGTTTGTAATTCTGCGTTGTTATATCAGTTGTTGAAAACCGAAAAAACCGGTTAATTGACTTGAAATAACCGGCGAAACCGTATCTTCGAAAATAAAATTTTTTAAAAAACCGACGTTCGGTTAACCGACCGGAATTCGGTTAACCGGTTTCTGTTTTGAATACACTATACAACAACAATACAGATGTAACCAGGGGCCGTGGAGTTAGCGATTGTTCGAGGCGATAACGGCAGCCATAGACATTCAACTATCAATAAGACATTAAAATACTCAATATTCTTTTCTATTTGTAAATTCTCGAGCGATCTGTTCGTCTAAATTTCAATTTCGTTAATCTTTCATTCAAGAATAAAGCTATCAGCCTTTGTTTTATTTTTATAATTAAGACAAAAATCTAATAACTCATTTTACTTCAAATCGTTACCAAGGATTGTATCTGCAGCAATACTGGTACAAACCTTTTAATTCATTAACCATGTCAATTATTTCTTTAGAATAATATTTTTCTATTTCTTATGAGCTACACAGATCAGGGCTTTTTTTTCAATTAGTATTGTTTGTTTTTTACAGAATTTAAATTTTGTACAGAATTTAAATTTGAAGAGGTTAAATAGTTCTAGCTTAGGACTGGCATAGAATACAGCCAGAATATTATGAGAATATTCATAAAATAAAACAACATTTAATTTTATGTGTGGACAGCCGTCGCCTTTTTAAATTTTATAGAAAATAAATATTTAAATATGTTGGTGTATTTATTTCTAAGAGGTTTTCAAATACATAGTAAAATATAGATCAAAATTTGAGCTTTTCTAACGAGAACCAGTATTTTCTTGTTTCAAAATTTCAATTTCGAATGAGAAATCCCCATTTCAATTGTTCTTTTCTCAACATCGAAAAAATTCAATATTTTATTGATCATTTCTATTTAAAACTTAATTTAAAATGCAAATCTCATATTCAATTGTTTTCTTCTCAATAGCAATTGAAAACTATGAATAATGTGCATATAGAGTACGATTTACCGTTTGTACCAATTATACCATCACTGTTTCCCAGATTTGTGTTTGCTCATTATTAAGCCAAAATAATAACAATAACACAAAAAATATTGATCAATTTCTCTTTGCTGAACTCTCTAACGGCGCTTCACAATTTGTACTCTCTTTTGATTTCAACTACTTTGGTGTTGGTTCCTTTATCAACAGTTACATTTTCTTTCGTCCTCAGTCTAATTCGAATATTGGGGCAAAGTGCGTGTAATTCTCAAAATAATCTTAAAATTAATGTTTACTTACATGTGTTTAACATCAATAGCATTCAGTGAAAAATAAAACAGATTAAAACATCGGTATTAAATAAAATTAAGTAAATATCGGGTAAATTCGGTAAAATATAGTTCGATTGGTATTTTTTTGTAATATCGGCCGGGTCATAGCGCAACTCTGTGTGAATTGAGAAAAGGAGATGTAAAAGAACATAAAAATGTTACCGATGAAGAGAACAACAGCATAGTAAACACTGCTATTGAATAGCAGTATAATTGCAATTGTTTTTAGTTAATTTTCTCGGTGCCGAGTAAATTGTAATATTTATGTACGGAATAGTAAAAGTGTAAATATAAAATTTTGTGAGAAATATGTTGAAAATTCTGTAATTTCTAGAGCTGACGAAGTTGTTATTAAAGACAAATTATAAATTCATAAGCTGAGAGTCACAGTACTTGCAAGAACACACCAGTGATAAAAGTGAACTTGAATCATAATGCGTGATGCATTAGACTGTTTCCGGTTAAACAGCAATGTAAGAGTTAATGGATGTAAGTATTTATTTTTTAATTCTTAATTTGTAGTATTTAATTACTTTTGGTTACCGGGTACAAGGTAGCATAAATTTCCTACTTCAAAGTCGATCAATGGATACCCCCTCCTATGGATACCCCCTCCCCAGATTGCGTATATTTAATGTAATTAGTCGTGCTTTGGTTACAAGCAAGCGATTATAGCTTGCTAAGTTGCAAAGAAAACGGCTTTTTAGCGAGAAGTCATTTTATTCAAAAATATGAAAATGTGAATTTTTTTTTGTTTTAAACTTAGCGAAAATGAATCTCGTCGCTTAGTTCTCGCTAAGTCTTCGCTAAGTGCTTCATACCAAATAAGCGAATATATCATAAGCAAGCGGTGTAACCAAAACACCCTTATTGTTTTTTGTTTGTGTGGAAGTCCGAGGTTTATTTGTTAACAGCTGCTCTTTATACAAAACCAGATTGTATTTGTGTTGATATTACCTTAAGATATGTAGGGATAGCTTCGATTTTAGATGTTGAGGTTCCATACACTGACATTTTCTTCATAATTATTATAAATCCGGAACAAATTTTCTTAACGGACCGATCGAAACGATTTGTTGACAGTGTGTGGCCTGCTTAAATGTGAAAAGGGTATTACAGTTGTTGATGTGCTAACATCTATAGGCGCGGGTAGGGACTAAACTCACAAAGTAAATACATCCAAACAAAATAGCACACAGATTTGTCCGACTGCGATCACAGATTGTTTGGTGTTAAACTCCTCCGAAACGGAGGAGTTTAGCATAATTTTTACGAAATTTTTCCAGACTTTAGTATTATTCGTCAAATTTTTAGCATAATTTTTTAGATATTGCACAATTTTCCATCAACAATTATTTCAAGTTTTTTTTTTTATATTTGACTTTTCAATGTTAAGGCATATTTGCAATACATTTCCTCGCCCCATGTGTCATAAATGTTTGTTCCTGTGCTCCGATTTTGTTGAACCAAATTTGAAAAAATTTAAGCTCA
This sequence comes from Phaonia tiefii, assembly GCA_963931995.1. NCBI lineage: Eukaryota > Metazoa > Arthropoda > Insecta > Diptera > Muscidae > Phaonia > Phaonia tiefii. The sequence continues at coordinate 148,269,089 of OZ008367.1, read as the reverse complement.
CATTTTTGTCAACTTATAAGTTAATCAATAGTTTCGGAGTTATCATAAAATTTTTAAGAAATACTTTTTTCTCGTGTATATATATTATTTTAAATCATGAAAAATCGAATAAAGTACTTTATTATAAAGCAACATACATATCTTGCGAATAAAACAAGATGTAAATCGTGAAAATCAATGAATATTTTTACCTTTATTTAAATTTGACAAGGATTGTGATTTTTGTTTGGGTGTTATGTACAAAATATGTTATGTACAAAATACTAGACTGAAAATGCATTACTCGTGCAAACCCCTATTTCCTATTCTTCGGCAAAATCATTTGAAAAGTGATTAATGTTATTTTATAATTGTTTGAATAAAGAACACGTAATAAACATTTATATTTATGATTGAGTTCTCGTGAAATTCTTACACAAAGGGTGAAAATGAAATGATGGCATTTTCAGGACGCTGAAGCTGATATTTTAGAATTCGTTTTCAGAAAAATTTTGTAAACAATTTTTTTCAGGTAATTCAGTTGTAAGTGTTCATTATTCATCCACTTTTTGCCATTCAATAAGTGTTTTCGAATGTAAAAACTACCCGGATTGCAAAAGTCATATGAAGAAGCGTAAAATATTATTTTCCTGATCCATGACTTGTTTTATTCATAATATTATTATTCATGATATTTTAATAAAACTTTTTTTTTCTTTTTTAGATTTTCTGCAGATTGACCAACTAGCAGATTTCTTCTTTTATATTACAACTTAAAATTATTTTTTTTAAAAAACATTTTTTAAAAAACGTTATAGTAAAAACATCCTCAATTGTTGTTCTCGATCAAATCTTGTGGTTTTTTTGTGTCGTAGTCTTCTGGGGGCGACTTCTTGTAGAACAAACCGAGCTGCAGAGTTATCATGTGTGGACATCTTTTGTATATGTTTTTGGGCATGGATTTTGATTGTGTCATGTACTGCTAGCACATTTAAGTCTCTATGTATGTATATCCTCATTCCTTACATACCATGGAGCATTTACTATATTCCTTAGAACTTTGTTCTGAAATACTTGGATTTGTTTTGTGTGGGATTTCTTTGCACATCCCCATATTTCGATTCCGTAGCACCAGATCGGTTTCAATACCTGTAGGTATACAAAGCGTTTGCAGTCCGTTGAAAGGGTAGAGCTCCTTCCTATTAGCCAGTTGAAGGATCTATATTTGATTTCTAGCTCTAATATTTTCTTCCTCAAGTGTTCTCTCCAAGATAAAGTCGAGTCGATCGTCATTCCTAGGTATTTTGCAGACATTGATATGGGTATAACTTCGTTATTAACAGAGACGTGTGGGTTTTCTGACAGTGAGAAATTGACGTGGAGAGACTTCTCCTTTTTTATTTTTTGAACTGAAAATAATATTTTAACGAAAAAAAAAACATTTGTTTGTCACAATTTTTTTGGTAACTCCTAAACTATTAATCAAACAATACAAGGGTAAATTTTTGGTTCCACAAATTCGGAAGTCATGTTCGAGTTATGATAAATTATGTCGAATATATCAATATTTTTAATTTTTAATTTTAGCATAATTTCTTTCCATTTTGCACAACTTTTTTGGTCATTTGGCATAATTTTTTTGACGGCTTCTGGCAACACTGCAGATTTGTACGACTGCGAAACACAGCTTGTCAGACTGCGTAAAAAAAATACACACTGCAAATGTGTGTTGTGTGGGTGCCATAGTCTAATAATATAAGTCGACGCGTGGCGTGTTGTTGTAATAATAAACGATTTTGACAGAATTTTGTTGTACTATTGTTATGACAATACACTCGATATGTCAAAATCATTTTATATACGAAGAGAGGCAAAGGAAAAACGCCAAAGTAAATAATTACATGCATAGAATTACATGTATTAAAAAAAAGTAATAGGCAGAAAGTTGGAACGCATTTAAGATCCAAATTGGTAAGTATCCATCAGTAAGTCCATACATATGTATGTAGGTAATTTTAGTTACTTCTTCTATATATTTTTAGCCATCAAAAAAACTACAGGCGGTGAAACGACCAGCGTAAGCAAAGAGGGCAAGGAAGATTCAAAACAAATGATGCGACAAGTTTGACACTTCGAGTGTATTACGTAAACAAAGAATGATAAAAAGAAACAACCCGATAACAAAATGCCTGATCAGCTGGGCTTATGCTTCCACTTATATTATTACACTATGGTGGGTGCGGAGCACTCTCAGAGCAAAGAGAATAATGATGTGGTTATACGTACAGTGTTACCATGTGAACATAATTTATTCCGTTTTGGCACTTGTTTTTTGAAAAATTATGCCAAATGCCGTTTAGCACAATTTTCTCAAAATTTTTCCAATCTTTTTAATTTTAGTGCGGTTTTTTAGCACAACTTTTTTGCAAACGGCACAATTTTTCGTATTGAAAGTTTCTCCTTTTAATTTATCTGAAAAATCTATTTTTAAAGCATATTTATCAGTATATTTGCCTGGTACTCACCATAGATAAATAAAAAACATAGATGGTGAAAGATAAGTGGTGGATTTGAAAGTAAAGGGGAGTGCCGGAGTGGTAGATATGGGCAAATTTCCCAGGAAACAAAAACTATTGAAAAGGCCATATAAATATGATTTTTTCCGTTTGTATTGTCAACAAATATCTAAAGCGATATGCTTTTCTATTATTTATATTCTATTTTCATATTTAAACAACAGAATCGAAATAAAAATGATTTGTGAGTGCTTTTTCATCGCATCCGAGTGGAAAATGGTCGCATGGAAACAGTCTTTGCCATATGGAGAAAATTGTGATTAAGCAAATGAGTCATCCATGGTTTTTATTTAACTATGTACCCACTTACCTCTTTGCCAAAATTTCGGTATTGCAGGGTAGTTATGCCAAAGTAATTTCAAAGAAAATTTCGAAGTAGAGATGATTTGATCACTCTTCTCTAGGATAAGTGAAACTGATTCCAAAATAAATTATCCAAAATTTGGGAAATTCTATTCTAAGACGATTGGAGAAATTGTAAACAATAATTGATGTCAAACAAATATATAAATTAATTTTTTTTAAGTTTTATTTAAAAAAATTTGATAATTTTTGGAGCTGAAAATCACCCTCGTTTGGCTTTCGTTGTTGGTGTAGAAGTTGTTACAATATTATAAGATATTTTTTTTATGAAATTAAGATACATGCTATAAGAACTTATTATTTATTTGTTTTAATCTACGAAAACTATAGCAGCTGAGGCTATCGGATCTCGTTTGTATATACAATGAGTACAAGATATTTTTTTTATATTCTAAGTTTCAGTAATGTAATAAATGTATAGATGTTATTAATATTTCCTAAAGATTGGTGTCTAAGTATGTCGTATATTGATTTATTTCCAAAAGTGGTTCTTAGGCTGCTGATATGTGGGCAATCTTCAAGAATGTGCTTAAGTGGAAGACTGTTTCCGCATTTACAGCACATTGCGGGTCCGGTTCTTTTAAAGATGTGTTCCTGAGAGAAGACGCGTATTCTCATTTTATCGGCATTTGTGGGATATGATGGTGTTTGAGGGGGAATAATGACCCTGCTGTAGAGCTGATAATACTTCTTTTTAAGCTGAACGGTTAACGTATAACAGCTGCACCCATTTCTTGGAGGCTCTGTAACTGTTTTGGACTCAGAATTACAAAAAAGGCTAAAAAGTCAATTTTAGTATAATGATTTTGCAAACGGCACACTTTTTGAGAACATTTGGCAGCACTACTGTATGCCTCTGGACATCACTACTGTGTACGTACTATATAAAAATGAGATCGCAAGAGAGCAGTTAAAATTATTGTGCGAACATTGTGTTAACACAATAATTTTAATACACAAAACGAAATGCCGTTGTTGTTATTTTGTTCGTTGTTTTCAACCACTGCCTCTATCTGATATTAGTAAAGAAATTATTTACAACATGCAAAGTTCATTTCACACCAGGCCAAATGTCATAAATTTGGTGAGAGAACTATTAGGTCTACTGTGGCATGTGACAAAATTAAATGCGGGAGAAATCCGCCTCTAAGGCTGAAAACACAGAATCAGCCAAATCGTTTTTGACCCATTACGCAACAGATGTTTCGTTTCTCATCTTTTGGTGTGTGTTGGCTCATAAAAAAGAATGTATTATTCCATGAAACAAACTATAAACGTCCGGTGTGTCTTCAGCATAAAGATTCGACATTTTTCCAGAAATATACCTGTTACAAGTTATTAGAAAGTAAAATACAAAAAAATTGTGATGGAAAATTGTGCAATATCTAAAAAATTATGCTAAAAGTTTCATGAAAAACATAACATTTTGGAAAACTTTGGTGAAAATTATGGTAAAAAGCATTTAGCATCATGTTTCAAAAAAATTATGCTGACGCCCAAAAAATTATGGTAAAAAAACATTAATTATGCTAAACTGGCAATACTGCTCATATGGATCGATAAAATCAGCTGTATCGACACTTTGGCTTACACTGTAAGGTGGATAAACTCGTCCCGGAGTCTCAAGACTTTAACCCGAAATGTGAATAGAGAAAGTCCCAAGGGGGAGTATTATCACCACTTTTTTGGAATTTGGCACTGGGTAGTATTTTCCATGAGTTGGAGCATTTAGGTTACACAGTCGTAGCATATTAAATTATCAGATATCTTAGTAAATCCAATTAAAGAACTCCCGAAGAAACTTGAGGGAAATAAAGGATGTACGAAAATTCACCCACTATTTGAACTTCATGCAATGTGCGCGGTAAAGTATTTTTGTTGAAGGAAACCCGATAGCGTCACAGCAGACATTTCGGAGTTGTTAAAAATTTAACCCTAACTGAGAGAAAAAAGAGTTTTTATCGCTGAGAAATATTTTTAAAAAATGAAGGGGTTTCGGACAAAATCGTCTTCAGTGATGAGGCTCATTTCAACTGACCGTCACGATTGGCGCATTTTGGAGTTCAGAAAATACATGAGTGATTGTTGAGAAACAATAGTAACAACAACTTGTCACCACCTGGTGTAGAGTTTGTGATGGGACCATCCTCGAAACAGATTTCTTCGAAAACGTGGCTGATCGGACAATAACAGTTAATGGTGCTCTGTCGCGAAATGATAATCTAGGTTTCTTGTTCCTAAATTACATGATATGAATATGGGCGACATGAGGTTTCATCAAGACTGTACCAGAATTCATACATCCCGAGAAACAATTCAATTAAATTCAATCTTTGGTGACATTTGGAACACCCTATATAAGAAAGAATTCTACATAAATATTACCATTTTTACACCGCAAACAACCCCAATAGTCATAAAAATAGGTACACAAAAAGCTAAATTGGGAATAATTGATATTTCAGTGCTGATACTTGGCGATTTTTAACCGATAAAACTTTGCGTATGTAAATGTCATCCGAAGTTTGTATACGAGTATATACGATGGTATCAAATCAGTGGGCACCTGAGCACGATCTTGTCATAGAGTTTGAAAGTTGTCATGACAGTGAGTGTGATTTCCTTAATTGTATATTATTTCAACAAAGGGCAATAATTGTTCAATTAAAAATTGTCTCTGACCTGTTTGTTAACGTGGTATGAAAGTTCTCATACATTATCACAAGCGATTATTTATATTAACATAATCAAGAGACTCTTTAAGTGACCCACGGAGAATGGGCTAGGCGAAAATCCGGTGAAATTCGAGCTCGTACTTTTTACCAACAAGCAGATGGTTCCATATATTCATGCATTGACCGACCCTATGTGATAGAGAAGTTTGGGTAACGGGCAGAGTGCGTATTTACCCCCCCCCCCCATATGGGTGATGAACGTTTGCCAATTACCAACAGAGTATATGACCCTAAATATTTAAGGATTCAAAAACAATTCTTTATTTGGAATTAATATTTTATTTTGTAGTAATTTTGTGAACATATCTCAATGTATTACAGCAAATATTTAAGGTAAAATGATTAAAGTTTGCTCATGTTTTACTTTATTTCTTTTATTATTCTCGATGAGTGTTTCATTTTTAATAGCCGTGTAAAATTGTTGTATAAGAAAAAAAATCACTTCACAAATGCCAATTAATGAAAATCCAGCTATAATACCGCAAATGTTGCCAACGTGACCTGGAACAATTAGGGTAACATTGTTAATTAAAATTATGTAAATTTATGCTGGAGAGAAAGAGAGAGGAAAACATACTGAATACTTCAAACCATGAGTTCAACAAGAATCTTCTGTAAAGTTTCACATGAGTTTCGCCAAAATAAATGCGAACGATAGCCAAGTCGGAGAAGTTTTGTTTATAAGCTCTAGAAAAAATGTAAAATAGAAAACAAAAAGCGAAATTATAAAAACAACTCGTATAAATTACGAAAAGTAGGGTTAAATTAAATTGTCAAGTAGAGAGCAATGTGAAAGAAGGGTATTACATAATGTATATTAAACAGGGAATTTGACAAGAACAGTATAATTATGAAAGGGGTTTCATAATTGTATACTTAAAGCAAATTAGATGACTGGTATTTTAGAGTGTCGTAATTTCAAGCTCAAATAAAATACATAATTTCTATAATTTAACGCTATTTTAATTCCTAGCAAGATAATAGATCGGTTTATAGATAGTGAACATTTTTTTGAAATTGTTGCTATTTGGAAATGGCGCGGTAACAAATGCTGCAGGTGAAACATTTTAAGAAATTTCGCGATTTTTAGTTACAATTATAGTGTCATTTATAGTTATAAATGCATATCAAGATGAAATCGAAAAAACTGTGTGATCATATTTTGATATTGCAACTAATAGTACAAATTTTTTCACCAGCGTTGCCAAGTTGTCAACACTGTTTTCAGTGTCACCCATTTTGATAGCTCTCTTGTGATTTATGTTTAGTTTGGTCATTTCAGTACACCGTCGGTGGTGCTATGGTCAGTGTGTGCGGCTCTTGTGCATGATAAAGTGTGTTTGTTCCCTGATCTGACCACTATACATTTCAATCGACGACGATCACCTCGCTCAGTGACGGCGACTCTATCGAGTACTTAGTTATGAAAAAGCTTCTCCAAATACCAATCGGAAGCGGTGTAAAACAGTAGGCCCCAATCAGTGAGTATTAAAATATAAAGCTCACAGCTCTCCTCAGTCCCTTCATGGGAAGTAATGGAAAACTATTTATTAATTTATTTTATTTGGGGATTTCATCTTGAATAGACTGACATCTGAACAACATTTGCAAATTGTGCACGTTTATTTTGAAAAACATGGTTCTGTTCGTGAAATATAGTAAAAGAGAAAGTTTCATTATTTTAAAATGTCTTTATTTATATAATAAAAATTATCCCGCTTAGGGTGGTAGAAAACGCTGTAGAAGAAGTTACAGGTAGAAGTTGACGTCAAAGTAAAAAGTTGTGTATGAAGAAAATGTAATGTATTGTGAAAACAAAAACAATGGTTTTTATTTCGTTCGAATCGGACTTCAAATGACGAAAAAAAAACCAATTCGGCCGTATTTAGGGTGCGCGAAAAAATTTTTTTTTGTGGTCCCGGATTTGTTATGGCTTAATCTTTAATTCTAGGGTGCGACTCGCCAAACTTTTTTTTCCGACCCTATCTAACGATCACCCATAAGTGCAATTAATTCGATTAACGATTTACGGTTTTCTCACTACGTTTACCCTGAACTCAAGAATGTACTGAAGAAACTATTGCTGCTGTGGAAGGTATAATCAAGGAAGAACCTAATGGGTCCATTCGTCATCGTGCACAACATTTGGACTGATGCGCTGATAAGAGTAAAGGCGGGATCACACGATTTGTACATTTGTACAAAAAATTACAAATTTAGATTTGTACACATTTGTGCATTTGGGTATCGATGTGCAAATGATTTGTTTTGCGATCAGACGATTTGGATATTAAACATCAAAATGATTTGTCACTCATTTGTAAACAGCAGTAAAGTGACAAATATTTGCCAGTTCATTCACACGATTTAACCATTTGGTCATCAACACTAAAACAGCTGATCAGCTGTCAACCATAATTTTGCATCTTTATTGTAAAATTTAAAGTGAAATAAACGAAAATGATGGTAAAGCGCCTATTAGACGGTCATACGCGGTATGACAGCACGGTATGATGAAAAAAAGTGCTTTGCTATTACACTATCATGCCGAGCTATCATACATCAGTTTAAAAGAAACACCGAAGAGTGAGGTTGTTATTTGTAATGTCGCGCGAGTTGGTTGCAGCTTTCAATTGTCGCTTCTATTTCACCTTCTTTCAATTTGTCCAAAAGCTTTTCGTAAGCCTTTTGTTTTTTTGCTTATTGTGGTATATTTCACTTTTAATATTCCACAATTCTTGGAAATGCGCATAAAGCAAATTAAATTCTCTCAAAAATCCCCGATCTAGCCACACCATCTGTCCACTTTGAATGCTTAACAACAAATGAAATTTCTTATTGTGATTGACACAAGAGCTATTACACGAGTATGATGATATGATGGTATTCCAAAATATCAAAAAATTTTGATATTCATCATACCTTATTGACAAACAAGTATTTTTGCCTATTACACGAGTATGATGGTATGATCGCAATACCGCTCTATCATACCAGGTATGACCGTCTAATAGGCACTTAACGCAAAGGCAAAAGAAACTCGCTGCAGTTACATATATACATTTACTATTATTTAAAACGCGAAAAAAGTGTCAAAAATAAAGTTACTCGTAGACATTAAGTAAAATGGTAAAATCAACTGATTCATTGTTTTGCTTTTACTTGTCAAAACACCTGCTGAGTCGCGAGAGGAGACAGTGTTGCCAATATGTTGATTTTTTTCGTAAATGTTATGGTTTCAATTTCTTTGCCATTTTGATTGAAATTTTGCTCCTCATCGATTTACAACAAAGTTTCACTATCGATAGAACTTTTTAAACGATTAAAAATGACCGACATTTCTTTTGGCGGTCGGTCCAACTTTTTTATATATAGGCCTTCAGAGCTTGAGTATATAATCGGCTATATCTCAAGTATTTATGGTCCGATCAGGGTCAAGTGAGTATCATTAGAAAGCTCATACAAAATTCTATAAATTACATTATGTACATTTTTTCATTTTTATTAACCCATTGACGGGAAATTAACAAAAAGATTTTTTTAACCTCACTTTTTTGATAGAAACCTATTTTTCTCAAAAAATGGACGTCGTAAAGTTAGTTTTTTTCTTGATTTATTGAGCAGACAACACTTCAAGCTTTTTTTAAAGGTAAAGTACTCCTTATTAACCTTTCAAAGACCGTAGATATTCACGTTCAAAAAGCCTAAAATGCCCAGAGAGAAAGTTTGATAGCAAAATTCGGGCCGGAAGGGGGTTTTCGGTTTGTTTACAAAGTAAATTAATAACAAGGGGGTCTCAAGTCGGGGATCCCCTATTTTCAATGTCCAATTTTATTATGTTACTGATCACTGTGACATGCTAAATTTTTTTCAGTTTTATAACTTTGATATCTCTTGACCCAGATCTCTGATGTTTAAAGGGTTATTGCAGAGTATTATACCTTAAAAAAAGCTTGAAGTGTTGTAACTTTACGACGTCCATTACGACGTACGAAAAAATCAACATATTGGCAACACTTACACTTGTCAACCATATTTGTCTATTTGGCACTTGCATTTGTCTTCAAGTGGCAAATCAGAAATTTTGCCATTTTCATAAATTTGATTTGGCTTCTGTGGCAGCATTGCGTTCACACGATTTGGCATTTATGGTTGTTTTTGATTTGTCACAAGAAGCCAAATATTTGGCATTTCTGATAAATGTAAAATGCAATTTAGAGATCACACGATTTGTCTATGAATATGACAAATTTTTAGCCCAATGTACAAATCGTGTGATTCCAGCTTAAGAGACAAGGTAGAATAGTGTTTGTTGATGCTTGACTTAAACCCCAGAGCAATACTAAAGAGTCTCCATTACTCTCTTCGATGCCTCTTCATGACGAGGAAGTAGTAGGCCATTTCATCGAGTTCGAGTTGCTTTGGTAATTTACTCTTTGGTTGGCATAATACGGACAGAAATAAAAGGGAATGCGTATTTTCGTTCGATGCAAACATAATTAGTATTAATCAAGCAATTTTAAACTTAGTTTCCTGAATGGTCTATAATCTGTATGTCTTCGTTGGTCTCTCATTCTACATCAGTTCCCTAGTGGCTTTTCGATCAGCTGTGCCATATAAACCCCCTGGTTACTAGCTAATATAATAAGTTATACACTTAGCTTATTCCACATGCAGACTGTTCTGGTGGAAATCGACGCTTTAAAACGCCCAAAAACTGAAGTTCTTCTTTCGAAATAATAAATACACGTTTACTTCAAAGGATACCGCATTGTATTTTCATGCCCAGAACATCAAGATGTACCGATTCGTCAATATCCACCCCTAGAATTTGATGACAAAGAGACGAACCAGTTGTGCGCTTGTTCGAAAGTATCATAGAGCAATAGATACGAGTTGCCATCCCTCTCTTTACGTTCTCTCGATGACGACGAGGTAGTAAGACATTTCAGTTGAAGTTAATGTTGTATATTACTCTTTGGTTAGATATAAAACGGACAGATGTACAAGAGAATATGTATTTTCGTGCCATGCAACCAACATAAATCATAATTTATCTGTCATTCTTCTGCTTGGTTTTCGCTCTCTCACACATCTACTCTGTTTTCTATCAATTTCCTACTACATAGTCGATCAGCTGTGTCATGGATACACTCTGGTTCAACATCAAACGGGGAGAAATAAAAGACAATGGTTATGGTTATGGTTAACCAGCATCAAATGTAATTTAGCTGCCATTGGTATAAATCAAATTTAATTTGCTGCTTGAACTGCATCTGGTTGTCTATCGCTTGTTCTCCCATCTATTATCTATCCAATTCCAACTGGGGTGAAACCAATCGATTCGATTTTTATCCTAGAGAAATAGATAAGAGTTTGCATCTTTTTTGAAATTTTTCTTGATTTCCCATACGTTTTGACAGACGACAAATCGGGTATTTTTTCTTATTTGTCTAGGAATCAGAAAAAAATTGGTTGATTTGAAATTTGATTTGAATAGTACGATTGTTTACAACCATTTCAATCATGGCGCATCGATGTGGTGGTACCACTAGAATACTCGACTTATTTATTTATCGCAGTTCTTAGGTATTTATTGATTCTCAAACATATTTTGTATACTTTTTTGATTAATTTTATTCCTGGAATACATTTGTGGTGAATTTGATTATGGAAAAATACCAAACAAAGCAAAATGCCTATTGTTGTCGGCTTGGTGTGTTTGTTGTCGTAGTAATACTACCTCGACGATGCGCCTTGATTTTCAATCAAATCAGGAAAAATCCCAATGCGAACACTTCGGATTTTGTTAGGACTTTTGATACGAAATCGGGAAAATATTTTGTAGTGCGAATGAGCTATTAGGTCTATTTTAAACTATTTTATTTTTCAATATTTCGCTAACCATTGGGTAGCATCGTTAGGGAGATAAATGGGTAGCTACCAATGGGTAGTGATGCTACACATTGGGTAGCGAAATATAGAACAATAAAATAATTTATAATATACCTTTATACATTCTAATTTTAAATAATTCATCTGCGTTTTATTTAATTTTAAAGTTCTATACCTCTAAAAAGTCACATTTTAACAATAAAAATATGCCAGACAGTTTAGCACTTATTTAATTTTCCTTAGATTTTATTTCAATAGGACTCATTTCCCTTTTTTTTAATGAGGAAGTTCATTCCGTTTGGGCCATATTCCATTGTGGCTTATTTTACTAATTGTTTTAGGTGTTCCTTCATTTTGATACCCTACATCATCACTCTGTGGTATCAGGCTATTATGAGTGATATTTCCTGGAGATCATTTTGACGTATTAGTGTGTCACCATAACGTCGACTGCCCAAGCAAATGAAATTTTGCGTGGCAATGCTTTATATCAGCAACAGGCACATAGACACAATTTCGTTTGCCTCACCCCTGCCACATCACTCTTTCATTGCTCTCTTGCTCGCTCATTTTTGTTTAACACGTCATTATTCTCTTTCGCAGTCGCAGAAAATCTGGTTTTAGCAGCAGCATAAAATCTGGTTTTAGCAGATTTTGACTTTGATAGATTTAGTCCCTATACGCCGCTATAGATATTAACACATCAAAAAAAAAAAAAAGTGGTGTCCCATAACATCCCATGAAGCGATTGAGGAGAGCTTCTCACAATCAGTGAGATGTGCGCTTTCTAGTTTTTACACTCGCTGTTTGGGACCTACAGTTTTATACCGGTTCCGAACTGTATTTTGAGAAGCTTTTTCATAGCTAAGTACTCGATAGTGCCGCCATCACTAAACGAGGTGACCGTTGTCGAAAGAAATGTAAGGTGGTCTAAGCAGGGATCGAACCCACGTTCTCATGTACAAGAGTCGCGCACACTAACTCTTGGTCGGCAAAAAAATTGATCCACCCTAATGTACAGGTTTATAAGTTTGAAAGCACTACGAGGCAATAGGAATCGAAGCCACAAACCTCTCCAAATAAAATACTTTAAAAACAGAATTGCCAACAGTCAAACAAATTCAAAATAATTATAAGCAATCCCATATTATATTAAAACTGACATCCGATTACACAACCTGGATTGGCATTGCCTGGTAATTCTTTTGCATTTGCATTATATAAAGTCATGCAAATTAAAATTCATTGGAAATTAAAAAATCCCAACACTGGAAATAACTCTCAAAATGTAGGGGCTGGAATTAAAAGTAATAGAATAACATATTTTTGGCCTTTAGGATGACAAAATGAACAAGTCAATATAATAATTTAAGATTAAAAGGAAACATAAATGCACTAGTAACTTTTTTAAATATGTTTTGATGACAATTTGAAAACAATGGATTTAATCCGTTTGACATTTTGAATACCCCACATAATTATACCATACGCTACTGTATATTATGTGGATAGGATACTTACTTGAATGTTTTCATATTATGCTTATTTAATGGCAGACTCATTACAGCAGCTCTATGACGTACCTCCGAACAGGTGGGCAAACAATCTGGACAATATAATGCATCTTCCATTTCACGTTCCAGACCGCGTATATTCTGTCTTTGTGTCATCACATTAAACCACTTAACTAAAAGAGAAATGGATAGGTGAAGTGATAATATGAATTCATCAGAAATGTATTGTAATCATTTTGGAGGATGCCATTAAGGATGCATTCTTCATCCTTCCATCCTCCAGACAACTTACAGTCATAGCGCAGTAAGCACTCACGATGTTGTAAGCTACAATATTCAGTGTCATTCAAAGGTGGAATAATGTCATGCGGTACTGAGAAGAGAAGACATTGACATAGAACCAGAATGCTACGATGACGACAATAGGTTATACAATTACTAAAGCTATATGAAACTCCGAAAACATGGGGCATTTCATCACGAAATAAACAATTACGCTGAAACAAAAAAAAAAAAGGTTAAAGAAACATGCGGAAAATGTAGTATCTATCACTTTGGGGTTGAGGTACCTAGCCACTTACCACTTTGGGGTTGAGGTACCTAGCCTCTTCGACAGTTTGAAAAATGCGTGGCGTTATTGACATGAATGAATCGGTGCCATTTTTAACAAAACGTTCTTCGATGCTTCCAGACGAATGATCAGGGTATATGTAAGAACTATGGACGGAAACCTGAAAAACAATAATCTGTGTTTTAAAGTAATAACGTTCGCTAATTGTTTTCTTAATTCTGAGAAGCGTCCCACATAGATCGTCCTTAAATCTATTTCCAATTCGAGTTCCGGAGCCTCACTCACAAATATTCGCTTCAGATATCCCAATTAGCCTTAACTGAATTTTGAGGTTCTCATAACTACACTAGAGGTTGTCACAACCGAATTAGAGGTTATCACAACCGCATTAGAGGTTGTCGCAACGGAATTAGAGGGTTTCACAACCGAATTAGAGGTTATCACAACTGCATTCGAGGTTGCCGCAAGCAAATATAAATGACATTGATCTTAAAACCACGTTAGAGTTTGTCATAACGGCACTAGAGGTTGCCTCAGTCGCATTAGCGTTTGTCACAACCGAATTAGAGACCATCACAACCGAATTAGAGGTTTTTACAACTGCTTTCGAGGTTGCCACAAACAAATATAAATGACCTTAATCTTAAAACCCAGCAGTGGCAGTTACAATTGATTTTTAATAAATACTATTCTAAGATTTTCCGAAATATCAGACAATAATAATCGTTACCGTAAAACCATCCACATTTGATGCTTCCAACAAATCGTCATTGTGTGTTGCATTCAGTAACAGTATTAGACCCATATCTTGACCAAAGAAACGATGTTGAAAATTACGTTGTTTCGAATATCTGTAAATATATTTCAATCAGTTCTGTGTGGTAAATTAAATTATTACAATATCCTCATACTTCCTGTTGTAATTGAAGGTGCAACAAAGTCCTTTGCTTGTAAATGTCTCGCGGAAATCTCGAGTACATTCAATATCCTCCCCAGCCAAGCGACATTGAAGTAATATATCTGAACAATTGGGTGTTAACTAGAATGAGAGAGACAATTAGTTGCTATGTGGAAGTAAGTTTCAATACAAAACGTTGATAGAGTTTGTTTTCTGGTAACTGAAATAATAAAATTCTATTCGAGCAGTTGTGGTTCAACACAGCGTACTCACGCTTTCTGTGTGTATGTGAACCAGTTTCACTTCTATGTTCTAACAATTTTATCTAAAGGGAGATATTTGTTTCAGAACATTACGATACCTTAATCGTACCTTACCATTCCTGTTCGCTGAACTCCTTTAAAATAGGCCTTGCATAACAAAGACATATGTTTGAAACAGAACAGCTTTTTCGAATTTACTCTCCAATTGATCACAACCAGCCTTTGCGTCCCTTCGATTACGTCTTCGAAACCTGCGCAGCTTAATTTTTATCAATTTTACTGACATATCATGCTTATAGCTAACGTAATCGCTCGATTTGATTCATTTTACTACGTCGATGTCGGCATATAAAGCGAACCAAAGACTTGTCATACATGAGCTTGAACATCACCTATCGTTGATGTTTATTGTCGGTTTACCGCCCTTGGTGACATCAAATAGGAATGTAATCGAAGTTGTTCGCATCACTATCATGTTCACAAAATTTTTTGGTAATTTTTTTTCAAAGTCATCAGGCAGATAAAAAATTATCGACCAAGCTCATGCTCATGAATGACAAGTCTGTGGTTCGCTTAAGTCCTATGGTTCATACGACGTCGATATTCGCAGTTATCGATAACAGGTATGAGTTTTCAGAGAAATTTTCTCTCGAATACTTGCTTGATGACCTACGCTTCTGCCCCAACTAACAAAACACGTAATACAGCGTGGTCCAAAATGTATCACCAATCGGAAGATACGGGCGGATCAATAAGTCCGTGACTTTTTGAATGAAACAGTTTTTTTTGCAAAAAAAAATTATTTGCCAACATAATCTCCTTTTAGCTCAGTACACTTAGTCCAACGTTTCTCCAATTTTTGTATCCCTTCCAAAAAATAGGATTTTTAGAGGTCCATAAAATAGGCATTTGTTTGAACAATAATTTCATCGTTGGAGCTAAATCTCTTTCCACTGAGCCATTTCGTAAGGTTTGGAAATAGGAAATACTCACTGGGGTCTAAATCCGGAGAATATGGTGGAAGAGGTACCAATTCGTAGCCCAATTAAAAAACTCCAAACAATCCTTTGAAGTTATCACACGATTACGCTTATGGTCAACTGAGAGCTAACGCGGCACCCATCTTGCAGACAGCTTTCTTAAACCCAACTGATCATTTAAAATCGAAACCACACTGCCATATGAAATGCCTATGGCATCAACAATCTCACGCACTTTTACAAACTTCTGCAAATGTCAGCAACTTTTGTTGTGATATTGGTGAATTAAACATATACAGAATACAGACGACAAGTCATGGAACGCAATACTCCTCAAGAACGGGGAATACTCTTGACTAATTTTTACGGTATAATTGGTTAATGATTTTAGTGCAACGTGAATTTCGGCACAAATTTCCCGGCACTCCCCTCGAAGAGGCTGGAACAACACGTGACAAAAAAAGCGCCGAAAGGTCTTGTAGTGGTCTTCTCGACAAGAAATTCACTGCTGTGGTTAAAGACGTCGCACCTGAGTCGTCGTCTACGTCGACCACACGACGGTCCACACAATTGGCCATTACACGATCATCTCTGCAGCGAATTTTGGTGAAGGACTTGAAGATGTATGATTTCACAGGGCAGGCAGTCCATCAGCTACTGCTACTGCTGACCGCCAATCATATCAAAACTACGCTCATGCTCTCCAAAACCTGAACAACGCAGTGGACGATTTTAGGTCGAAATTTACCGTGAACGTCGGCGCGCATTTTCATCTGAACAGCAACGTATACAATCACCGAGAATCCACGAATCATTCACGAAGAGCCCTTACATCCAACCAAAGACACTACATGGTGTGGCATTTTCGTCGGAGGTGTTATCGGCACTTATTTTTTCGAGGAAACCCTGGGTAACACGGTTATTACTGTCACTGTGACTTGTGAGCGATACAGAACCATGATCCACGAGTTTTTGTTCCCATTTTTTTTATTGCTGAATTGGGACTATATGACAATGTGGTGTCATTAGAACGATGCAACTGTACACACAGCTCACGCATCTATGGAGATTTTGAAGATTGCGCCTCCGAGTCACCTAATGTCTCATTTTGGCAATATGGAGTGACCGTCAAGATACTCGATTTGAACGCATCAGACTTCTTTCTTTGTGGTGTTTCCTCGGAATATCAATCAATTGATCAATAAGCCAATTGATCATCAAGTTTAATAGCTATTATCCGTGGACGTCGGTGGCACAATGGCGCCTCTTTTACACTGGGTTCGATCCCTGCTCAGACCAACTTAAATTTCTTTCGGCGTCGGTCACCTTGCATAGTGACGGCGACACTATCGATTATTTAGACGTGAAAAACTTCTCAAAATACCGTTCGGAACCGGTGTAAAACTGTAGGTCCTAATTACTGAGTATAAACCTAGAAAGCTCACAGCTCTGTGAGAAGCTCTTCCCAATTCCGTCATGGGATGTAATGCGAAACCATTTATGATACATTATCCCGATATTTCAGGATGTGGCTGTGGCTACATTAGTCTCTGTCGAACCAAGTATTTCTCTGCAAAAAGTTCGTAAGATGCTTCAGTTTAACTACCGGAATGTATGTTGGATCCAACATGAAGTAAGATCATAGATATTGGCTCTTATTCATAAAAAGGACGGGCAGTAGGATATGCCTCCTTCATACCAACAACTTCCGTAGTAATTAGGTGCTGAGATTCAAAGTCTCGCCGTCTCTCCCAAATTCCTTCACGGGATGTAATGGGAAACCATTTCTGATACATCATCCCGATATTTCAGGATGTGACTGAAGAAGTGGCATACATTAGTCTTTGCCGAACCAAGTATTTCTCTGCAAAAAGTTCCTAAAATGCTTCAGCATGACTACCTGAATGTCTGTTGGATAAAACATGAAGTAATATCATAGATATTGACTCTAATTCATAAAAAGGCCGGGCAGTAGCATACGCCTCTTTCATCCCAACAACTTCCGCAGTAATCATGTGCTGAGAATATAAATATATTACATATGTATATATATTACCTAGGAATGGATATCAAGTTTAGTGTATGATTCAGGTCATAACGCGGCCCTACTTGCCTGGCGATCGTGCATTTTGTGCAACAAGACCATCTGTCACTCGCATATCTGAGAGCTTCAATTTTCAGCATGCAGAAAGATGCATGTCCACATGTTCCATATCCAGTGGAACAAGTCACGTAGTCCCTAATCTCACCAGCTCAAACGCTTTAGGTTTCCATGAAATATTTATATGCTTTGACCCTCATAAAGGTGAATATAGAACTGAATGGTGATTCTCAAAGTGTTTCGGACCAGTTTTCTGGAAAGTATATGTTAAGCAGGAAGTCTGCCGATTTATCACTCGATGTCGTCTATTGCCCGATGTGGAAGTCGTCGAGAGGACTTTGCGCAGTCCGAAAGTCTCAGCCGCGTTTTTAATGTCTTCACAGAGTTGTTTCCAAGACCTTGTCTTGAAGATCTTAACTCTTTCTTATATTATTTACGTCTAATTTCGTACACATTCCGGTCTCACTCTGTCTTTAAAGACTTTGCCCTATTAAAACGGTTTCTGTAAGACTCTTCAGACTTTTTCTTCACCACGGAGGTTTCTTCTTACCCCGGTAGGAACCGGTGGAACACGCGGACATGCATCGGTAAGATCGCCAACCTCAGCGGTATTAGCTGGTTCAGAGAGAGGAATGTTTTTTCATGGTAGAATTATCTACTAAGGTATTTGCATTAGAAATTCCGTGGTTAAGCTCTCAAATTTAGCTGAGTAATGAAGAACGAAATATTTACTAAATAATTACTTTTCCGCGAAACGAGCTCTATATGTCGCAAAAGTAAATTTTGAAAATTTGGATTTGTAAATTTTGGATTTTGTTACAAGTCAACCATGAGAATAAGTAGCAAACGAAATACTGTTGGGGCAAAATAATTAGTTTTACGTTAAAAGAGCTCGAAACTATTTTCTTCGAGTGCAGTGACAATAATGTAACTCAAGAGATTATTTATCTAAAAATTAAAAAGAAAGAAAATGATCACATCTTACCATGGCCATCTTTTGTCTGGTATTATAAAATCGTTCATTATCATCCCGATCATACATATCTAAAAACCGTTGAAATTCCAATGCGCTCTCATAGTTGGGCATTTCACTTCTCATATAGTAATTATAATTAAGCATTTTAATTCTTTCATAAAAATAGTTGACTTCACGTTTCCGGGGATCCTTCTTATGACTGCAAATGAAGTCATTTAAGGGGTTACGTTGTGGACAATGGAATTCAATGGCAGTGCACAATCATTAGACTTACAGTTCCTCTGCGTAACGAGTGGCCGATGTGTTGGAGATGCGATTAATAGTACACACGGAAATAGCCGGAAATGCTACCTTCCGAATGGGATACGCTGGATCATATATGGATGTAGTCAACATTCGTTCCCCAGTGGCATTATAATTCAAAAGGAACATAATTAGTGTGGACAATGCTGCTACATGGAATACGAGCCAAAACAATCTGTAGTTTTTACAAAACACAGGGGTGGATGGGTTGGTGAGGATATCGAAAATGGAGAGAATGTTATTCAATGTCTTTGCAAGCAGAGGGTCATAGTGGAAGGTTTGCAAATAATAGTGCGTGACGCGCTAATTAGGCGCAAGTTTACTCATAGCGCACAGTGGGCCGAAATGTAAGTTTTGGCAAAACAATATTCAAGACTCAAGTTAAAAACAAGCAGATAGTAAGGGACTAACATTCTCTCTGTAATTTTCTCCGAGATTTCTTTTAGAATTTAAATAAAAATTGAAAGGAAACTTAAATCATCATACTTATTGGAAACGAGTTGCATATACGATAGATACGTATGATTGATTTTTGTTTTGCACACAGATACATATTACTTATTCGCTATAAAGCAAGGAATAATTTATATCAAGTATACGCAATGGCAGCTTTCAAATCGAAATTATACTAATGTTTGCGTGGATCTGTGTTTTTTTAATGCTGTCCGATTATAGAACAAATTGAATAATCACATTCCACATTTCAAAAATGGCTACGCAAATGTATAGAAATTGTTCGTAGTAACATTTGAAGTCACTTAGATTTTCACAAAACCTTTCCATTCGCCACAAACTTTCCCATTCGCCCATGTTGGTCGGTGCGGAGAACTTCACATCTTCGCGAGCCATTCACCATTGTAAGACGGATAGTCACCTCAGTTACAAGCTGTTGATCCTAGCGAATATTAGGCGCTGTTTAAAATAAAATTTTTATTAACAACCCTGAACTAACAGCTGTCACGCTGTTTTTTTTTGCTTCAACAACTAAGAAATTCAAATCTTAATTTAATTTTCATACACCCTTGTAAGTACTATAGTGACTAACATGCTATCGAACTTCATGAGGTAACCTACTACATAGAGCAATCTCTCAATGAAAAATCTCACAATACACAGTCTCCTAAGGAAACTTACCGAAGAAGGACTTAAACCAATATGCTACGCAGATGACGTTATAATACTTCTTAAGGGAAAGAATCATAACCAATTATGCAGAGAGGCCGAGAGGGTACTGAGTAAAGCGTATGACTGGGCACAGCCATGGGGCCTAAATGTAAACCCGGATAAAACGGAACTATGTCTATTCACAAGGCAGACGAAAATCTCAGAATATGAAGAGCCACGATTCTTGGATTATTATAAGGTTAAATACTTAGGAGTAATCTTAGATCGGAAACTGAATTGGAAGCACCACATAGAGGAAAGGGCCAATAAGGCCTACAGATGCTGGTCACTATGCAGAAGGGCTATAGGATCCAAATGGGGCCTCAAACTGACTATAACACACTGGCTCTACAGAAGCGTAATCAGGCCCGTACTAACATATGCTTCTGTAGTATGGTGGACAGAAATTGAGAGGAAATATAACATCGCAATACTGCAGAGGGTTCAGAGAATGTGCTGTATTGGTATCAGCGGTGCAATAAGGACAACCTCGACAAGAGCCATGGAGACTATTTTATGTATCCAGCCAATCGAGATTAGAATCAAATACGAGGCCGCCCTTGCGGCAAAACGCCTACAAGCTACAAGTGAATGGATCAACAGGGATCTTACGTCAAAACACCAACGGATAACTGGGGCCTTAATCGGGTACACGCAAGATACGAGTGAAGCTGACCGAATACTCGAGATAAGGGTTAAGGCGGATTGCGTGTCCTTAACGCCAACTAGAGACGCCTGGCAGAATGGGACCCTGGCAACAATGCCAAATGGGACTTGTTGCTACACGGATGGCTCAAAATTAGGAGAAACAACGGGTCTAGGATTCTTCATTGAAAATCCAGCAACCGAATCCCATCTACGCCTCCCGGATCATAATACAAACTTTCAGGCGGAAGTTCGGGCGATTACGGAGTGTATCAAATGGCTCGGCGATAATACAATCCCAGCTGAGGCAAATATCTTCACGGAGAGCCAAATGGCAATCAAGGCAATATCATCGGAATCTGTCAAATCTAGAACGGTCCTTGACTGTAAGAAGGTGATAAACGGTTATTCTATGCACGGCAAACTCAACATCATCTGGGTGCCGGGGCACAGCGGAGTATTCGGCAACGAAAGAGCGAATCTCATGGCAATGAAAGCCATGCAACTCCAAACGGTGAGCCTAGATGGGGGGAAACCCTTTGGGGTGGCGAAGGCTGAGTTAAGTAAATGGGCGGAGTCGGCACATATAGCCCAGTGGAACCGGGAATCAGTAGGCAGGATGACAAAGATCAAGATGTATTGAGGACAAAAGGTTTGCTGAAACTGGGAAATCCGAAATGAGCAAAATGATGGGAGTCTTAACGGGGCATTCGGGATTACGGGCCCACCTGTACCGTATTGGACTAGTGGCGAATAGTGAGTGCAGGGCATGCATGAGGGACGATGAGACGATGGAGCACTTCCTATGCCACTGCCCGGCCTTCACACAAGCTAGATCCAGATATCTTTCGGATAGTACAATACCGGATATGACCAAACTTGTGGGTATGGACTGGAACAACCTAAGGAATTTCGTGAATAGCACCGAATTCCTATAAGGGATATAGTAAAGTAGTAGGGTAAACTTAGAGCGCACAACAGGTCGAATTAGCGGCTTAAGTGTATGTCTTACTAACATGGGAGGGTTTAGAGTGCTCCTTCTGAACACTCAACACCGCACCCCTCTTTTAAAACTAACTAACTAACATGCTCTCGGTAATTTTCCCCGAGATTTCTGTTAGAAACGAGTTTAATATACGATAGATACGTATGATTGATTTTTGTTTTGCACGTAGATACCTATTACTTATTCGCTATAAAGCAAGGACAAATTTATATCAAGTATACGCAATGGCAGCTTTCAAATCGAAATTATACTAATGTTTGCGTGGATCTGTTTTTTTTTTAGTGCTGTCCGATTATAGAACAAATTGAATAATCACATTCCACATTTCAAAAATGGCTACGCAAATGTATAGAAATTGTTCGTAGTAAAATTTGAAGTCAGTTAGATTTTCACAAAACTTTGCCTTTCGCCCACTGTGAAAAGGACTAACAGCCATTAAATGGTTTGCTTTAGTACAATCATACGCACTTTTCTTGATAGCGTCGACCAGTTTCCACTAGTTTGCCATAACAATGAAATGAACAATTCTGCAGAAAATCTCGCAATGCCTCGGGAAATGTAAAATTTCTCTTTGTAGTGTTGCTGCTGTTGCCAAAATCGTTGTTGTTGTTGGTTGTTCGTGAGGATGCCAATATGGGAATCCACCAAGGGGCACGACCCACAACAAGTGCAACATCCCCTTCCGGTTTATGGAATTTCTGTTGTGGCTGCTGTTGATGATGTCGTTCTTGGGGTATTTTTAAATGCTGCTGATGTTGCTGGCTGGTTTGTTCCTTTTTCCATGCCAAAGGATAAGTTTTCATGTTCATGAAGTAGTCAGTAGTCGCGTTTTTTTATGTAGTTTTTTTTCGAATACTGCGTTGTTTTGTATTGCGCTGTTTTGATATTGAAATTGGCTCCCAAAGCAAATAGTATCGGTGGTTATGGATCAGTACAGCTACGATTACAATATGTATTGCCGAGGCTACTACTACTATTCACAAGTAACAATAACTTGCAACTGACGTTGACTTTTAAACAAACAATTGGTTTTGTTGCCAATATGTATGGGGGGTATACTGGGAAGGATGACATACACGTACACGTAGACAGACTTATTTTACATACGAATGTATGTGAATGAATTTACATACAATTTTTTCACTGTGGAGTAATTTTTCTTTAGGGTTGAATACCTTTGGGTAATGGTTTGTGACGATTGCTACTTTTATAGTCGGTGTATGTAGTTTGTCTTTCATCTTGCAATATCGTGAAAACAGGATTGATATCCAATAACATTAATGTAAATTCTGGTTCATCCAGAAACCCTAATCAGACTTAGTATAGATAAAAAGATATATGGTCAGTTAGTTTAACTAAACGAGACCAAAAATAATTTTTAAAAATTATGGTAAATTGTTGTATGCATTAATTTAGGGGAAATTGCTTAGGCCCTCAATCTTACGAATCAGAAGAAGTATCATATGAAAGAACATGCATCATGTGACAGGTAAATCTCATATTTTTCACTCGAAATGTATCCTATATCCAGTTCAATATCATGCCCATATTTCCTTAAAATGGTTTCCCATTTCATCCCAGGAAGGGATTGGGGAGAGCTTCTCACAACCAGTGCGGAGTGCGCTTTCCAGATTTTTAATCACTGATTGGGACGGTATTTTGAGAAGATTTTTCATGGCTAAGTACTCGATAGTGTCGCCAGGTGACCGTCGTTGAAAAAAATGTAAGGATCGAAAACACTTTCTCATGTACAAGAGCGGCGCACCCTAACCAATTCATGAGTGGTCAGCATTTAGTGTATACAGTTTTTGTTTAAATTAAAGGGGTTTCCCTAAATTTGATTGCAACAAAATAAACACATTTCACGGAAAAAGTTTTATACTTCCTAGAAAAATATCAACTTTTGCCGTGAACCATGAGACTAACTGGTAAATGAAATATATTTGGGAATATTTTTGAGCCAAACCAATAGTTCGGAGCCAATACACCGCATAATCGTCGGGAGAGGTTGCGTTCTGCCTGAGCAATTGAGTGAGTTTATTTGTGCAGGACGTGCCTACTTCTGGTAATTGCAGTTTTCTAATGCCTAGCTTTTTCTGTGTCTGGTTTTCATATTCGCTGTGCTTAACATTGTGCTATCTTTTGGTGATCGATATTATCAACTCGAATCACAAGTACGATCAGTACACTGGAAGAGTGTCAATTACCAAGAGATCTACCGGGGTCTTCCCTTTTTTTTGTCAGGACATACTAAAGTTTCCATGTGGACGCTGTTTTGTTAAAATATCGTACCACTGACAACCACGGGTTTTTGCCGCGCCTAAATCTATCAATGTCATTCCGTTGTTGGGGTGGTGGACTGCCATTAAAATCTGCTTGGGCAAGATTCAAGTCATGGCCGTCGGCACATATACCCAAATGCTAAGTGGTGAATTATTTCGCTTTTATGCGGCTTGTGACCATCAGTGATGTGCTGTTCCGGGTATTTGAAGAACCGGTTCTGTAAAGTCCGATTCCAAGAAGGACCGAGTATTTGGACCGGTTCCGGTTCTCAACAAATTGCTGTCCCAGAGAGGCTTAAGTGTAATAAAATTTGATAAAAATACATATTTGTATACATTCGTAGGTTATCACTTTTGGTTCCTTTACACCGTTTTCAGTTCTTTTAGAATTGTTTTTCGGTCTTTTTGGAATCATTTTCGGTGCTTTTGAACCCGTTTTTCGTTCCTTTAAGAAGCGTTTTCTGTTAATTTTGACACGTATTTTCGGTTTTCCTGTAAGAACCGGTCGGGTCGGGTCGGGTTCCAGTTCTGTAGAACCGGCTCTTTGATTCTGTGCATAACTAGTGACCATACGCTCACTCACCGGGATAAACCATGTACCTAAATGCTAAGTGTTAAATTATTTCGTTTTTATGCGGATTGTGACAATCAGTGCTGTGCGGCTTCGCGTATTTGAAGAACCGCTTCGGTGAAGTCGGGTTCAAAGATGAATCGGGTATTTGAACCGGTTCCGGTTCCGGTACCTTCAAAGGGATAAACCAAGAGACAGACCATTTGGCAAATGCTAATACGCCCACAATCATGCACAATCATGCTTTTGTCATGGCAGCAAATACGCCAACAAATTCATGCTTTTGTCATGGCAGCTGTATACGGTGTCACAGTTATCCTCCTTGTATAGTCATGCCCTACCCATCGTATCCATCGCATGGAGTCTTATAACTCGAGGACATCTGCCGGTTGGATATTGACCAGGGCTGTAGAGTCGGAGTCGGAGTCGCGGTGTTTTTGCGGGAGTCGGATACGCGAGTTTTTTTTTCAAATATTTCCAAAATAAAAATTCTTCGAAATTTTTTTCCAATATTTTCTATTTTCAAATATTTGCTTTTTTTTACAGAAGTTGACTAAATCTTTTGTAATGACTTATTTTTTAGTTTACCTAATTTGAATTGAAAATTGAATTTTGTTGATTTTTGTTGTGTTTTTGATTAAAAAAAAACGTTAAAAATCACTTTCCTTGTTAAAAAAGAGGTTTTTTTGTTCCTTTTTCAAAATTTTCAAAAGTCACCCTGTGACAATCATAAAGTTGTGCTTTCATGTTCTCATGATTAAGAAGAAAACGAAGCAAACAAAAGCATTAACGTTCTCTCACAACTAAAAACAATTTTGATAAGTCACTTCAAAAAAGAAAAAACTTGTAGATGATTTTGAAAAATATTTAGGCGAGCAGGAGCAGTCCAAGCGTCGTCGTTTAAATTTAGTAGAAGGTAGCGAAGACACAGAAACTCCAACCGTCTTATCTAAATTTAAAACCGACTTTTACCAAACATTAAAGGAGGTTGAGAAATTTGACCGTTCTTCAAATTTAGCAATAAAAGATGCAATTCCAAAGTACCCTGAGATTTTCCAAGATGCTGCTATAATCGCCACGGCATTGCCACCGACACAAGTCTCCGTAGAACGTCTATTTTCTGCACTCAGAATCATAATTTGCGATTTGAGACCATCAATCAAGCCAGATATTATTGAGGCTATCCTATTTTTAAAAACAAATGCAGAATAATTTTATATCTTAGATTTACTACTTGAAGTTTTATTAATTTATTTGAAGTTTTGTTATTTTAAGTTTTCGTTATTATAGTATTTTGTTTATTATTAAAAGAATTAATAAAAATAAATAAAATATTTAAAAAATAAATTGTTATGTTGATCCATTTTTTCTTTGGTCGGAGTCGGAGTCGTACTTTAAAAATTTCGGCGGTTGGTGTCGGGGTCGGAGTCGGAACTGTTTGTTGACGACTCCACAGCCCTGATATTGACACTAGGTTTGTATAAGCTTCTGACAATCCAGGTGCATATTCGTAAGTCGTGGTTACCACAACTTCGTGCACACTAAAATTAACCGTGACCGACGATGTTGTAATAATTTGTGGTCGCGACTCATCTACATGAGAACGTGGTATGTAAACTACACATTTATTTTGACGACGATCGCTTAGTGGCGGCCCACATTGAGTCAGGAATTGAATTCGTTGGTCAAATCCTAAATTTTGTTGTTGTCACCGATTGCAATTTTTCATCGCATTTAATAGCAAATGTATCAGAACTCATGCAGCCAAAAAATTGGGCCGAAATTAGGAAAATTGTGGGCGTGGAGTGCTACTGAATACAAATTTGTTATAAAATTTAAGGACATTTTGTTTTATAACCGCATTTTAAAAATATCACTGTTGACGAAGAGAACCAAAATTCTGGCGATGTTAACCAAGATCAAGACGCAGGAAATGTTAGCGATTCTTCCTATGTTTAAAATATAATTTATTTACAATATTTTTAGTTACATATTTCATTTTCAATTAAAAAGAAACAGGTAACTCCAGTTTTTCTAACTCCTTTTTTAACTTCTACCATTGGCTCTATCCGATTAATTAGCCATGAAAAAAGCTTCTCAAAAAACCATTCAAAACCGGTGTGAAACTGTAATTCCCAGTCAGTGATTTTAGAACTAGTGTACAATTCTAGTGGAATGTATTAGCTTGATGGATATTGCGGAATTGTAAAGAGACTCCCAAGATATAGAAGTAATAGTATAGATATGTATATCGATGGCTTAATATAAAAAGGGCCTAACTCGATTTTTTGTTACTTGACAGGAGAAGGAAAAAAAATTATAAAATCCGTAAAATTTTAGATACAAAAAAGTTTGAATGCAATTTTTAATAAAAAGAGGCAACACATTTTTGGAAATTGCATTAAAACTTTTTGTTGTATCTGAAATTCTACGGATTTTATTAAATGTTTTCCTTCTCCTGTCAAGTAAAAAAAAATCGTGTTAGGCCCTTTTTATATTAAGCCATCGATATATACATATGTATATATATGTATATATATAAAATATAGAAGTATTTCGATATTAGTAATTCAGTGGCTTCAGTTTTATTTCGGAATGACTCCCAAGATGCCAAGAAAATGGAAAATATAGAAGTATTTCGATGTTAGTATTTCAGTGTCTTCAGTTTTATTTCCAAGTTCTATTTATTGCGGAATTGTAAAGAGACTCCCAAGATGCCAAGAAGTATTTCGATATTAGTAATTCAGTGTCTTCAGTTTTATTTCCAAGCGCTGTTACTTACCGCATCAGAGGTTGCCAAAACACTTAATCATAAGTAGCGTTCTAGCAATTAACTTGAGTTTATACACGCTGAAAAATATGTATACTTGAGCCCAAACACATTGTGTTTGCTATTCAATATAACATGTTTGGGACACAATGATTAATAGGTTATAATATATGTATTTGTGACGCAAATGTGGCTTTGCTTGTTGAAAACTGATGAAGACAAAGAAACAAAAGCGGCAGATCTTCAATTCACAAAAACAATGCTTGCAAACATGTACATGGTTCCTGAAATATGTTGGTGGGGCCGTTATTTTTCAGCGTGTATTATTCATCATAAACCGTGATTGGAAGAAAAGCTTTCTCTTGTCAGCAGAGCATACAAGAAAGATTTCCACCATTACTTAATTCTTACCACAATGGAGGAAGTAATTGAATTTACTTCGATCTATAATTAATGATATTTTTGCAGTTTCATTATAATAATTATATAAAATTAAAAATATAAAATCTATTGTTTTACATAGTTCAACAATTAGAAAGAGCACAGCTCCTTGATTGTGAGAAGCTCTGCTATGCCCCTTCATGGGATGCAATGGTAAAATATTTTTTTATGAAATTCATCAATAATTTCATAAATTATTTTTTGTATTATTAAAAGCACATGGGGGCAACAATTATGAGAAATTTTTTTTCAATTCCTTAATGTAATGCATTGAGAAATAATTAATATTGCCTGCAAAGCCTCATTTTGAATATAAATCAGCATAAGCGTAGGGCACTTTGAATGCTCGTTGCTAACCACCATTATTTGTTATCGGTTAATTTATTAATGCCAATCACCCATACCATCATCATTAAAAGTACATTCATGTTAGTGATACCTTTGTTTCAATTAAGCATTTAATTTACTCCATCTCTTGGCCTAATCGACCCTATTAATAGTAGTATCAGTTAAGGACTTTCTCCACTGTGTTTTGTTTTGTTGATGTTCCTGTTGTTGGTTGTTCTTCTTAATTGTAAACTTTATGGGCTACATGTAAAATTTTCTATCGAAAGTATGTGTGTGCTGATATAATTGTTCCAGCGTACGCACATATCTAAGGATCATATGAAAGGACACCATACTGCGACATTCCACTTTAAGGATGTTCCTTCATTTTATTGCCAACTCATTAACAGCTACATGCTAAACATTAACTCTTAGAGATTCAATTATATTAATTAACCAGGCGCTACTTAATTCGAAGCACTAGAAATTTTAACAACCACCTATTGCAGAGTGTTGGGGGTGTGACAGGAGGGTTTGAATTCAACACCAGTAGTTGCAACACGACTATTGGTTGGGTTAAAACAAAAAATATGGGACATTTCACGTGAATCGGACAATTGTTTTTCAAATTCTTTCATATTTGGCTTAACAGTACTCGCAGAAAAATATGTCTTTGGATGCAAATATAAAGTGTATTACATACATATTGTATTTGCTATTCAATATTACATGTTTGAGACACAATGATTAACATGTTAGAATATATGTGTTTGCGACCCACATGTATTTATGTTTGTGATCAAATACAGCTGGGTTTGTTGCACTTTCTATGCTCTCTCGAGAGCAAGGGAATAAAAGAGGGACAACGATAGAGTCTATCTTGTAAGTGTGTATCTGTTTTTTTTGCATTATTCTCTCAGTCAGTGAGTCATAAAAATTCATGAATGTGCGTGGAAATTGCAGATGAAGTTAGTGTTTCTTATTTTGGCTGATGTATTGCGTTTTAGTTTCATGTATTCAGTCGTCAATGCTTCATCGGACAGACGATAGCAAAAGCGCTTGATCAGTGAAAAAAGTATAAACGAATGTTCGGACGCTTAAATAGTTTGTGATGTTACTTTGGTTTTTGTGTATGTGTGCTACAAAAGTGAGAAACGATTTTGAGAAAAAAAACTGGAAAGGTCAACAAGGTGAAGCCCTTTTTATGTCCGAGCCTTTACTGAGAAAATCGGAATGGCGGACCATTTGTGAAATAAACACTTGGTTTGAAAGAACTAGATTTGTATAACCAACACATAGCTGAAACCTTCCGAAAGCAAAAACGTGAGAGATAACAAAGAAAGAAGAAGCAAAGAGCAGCAGATTCTCATTTCATCAAAAAAAAAACAAATAATGCATTAAATGCACCTGAATGTAAGAAAGGCCATTTTAAATCTTTCAATTTTTTATATTAATTATTTATAATTGTGGATTTATATTGATAAAATTAATTATAATAAATAATACATAAATATATTTTGAAATCAAAGAATGATTCGTTTTTAAATTTTATTATGTTTGGGGAGAAATACTCATATGTTTCCACGTAAAAGCATACATGTTTGCCAGTAAATATGATGCTGTTTACATTTAAACACAACTGAGTTGGGGATTTGCAAACATATTAATGTTTGAAGTGTGTTCCAAAAATATACATGGTTCCTGCAGAATATGTTTGGGAGAATATGTTAGAGAGGCCGTTATTTTTCAGCGTGTAGTTGCAGTAGGTATGAAAGTGAACACGTACACCCAAAGTCACGATCTCGAAAGAAAACCTAAGCGAACGAAAGCCAGTCACTCGTTTTCGTTCTTATAAATAAATAAATGGTTTTCCGTTACATACCATGAAGAGATAAGGGAGAGCTTCTCACAAACCAGTGAGCTGTGCGCGTTCTAGTTTTATACTCACTGATTGGGACCTACAGTTTTACACCGGTTCCGAACGGTATTTTGAGAAGCTTTTTCATGGCTATATACTCGATAGTGTCGCCGTCACTAAGCGAGGTGACCGCCGTCAAAAGAAATTTAAGGTGCTCAGAGCAGGGATCGAACCCACGTTCTCATGCACAAGAGCCGCGCACTCTACCATTGCACCACCGACGGCTTTAAATGTTATTGTGTTGTGTGTTTACAAAATCGGAAGCAACTAACTATTTTCGCTGTCCGCTAGGCGAACGAAAATGTCAAAACCAGTCACGTGTCTGGTCGCTTAGCTGGAAATCAAATAAAAGGTTGAAACAAAAACAATTTATATAGAATTCAATGGAAGAAACACAATGGACAGTAAATAATGTCATTATAATAAATTTGTTATTAAAATATATTTTCATTTCAGCAGAAAAACGCCAACTTTGCGGCACCTGCAGATACTGGTTCCTCGTACTCTTCTCTCTCGCTCCGAAATTAAATGGCGAACGTCAACTTTATGATATTGCTTTGAACAACAACCACACAAACACACGTAAAACCATGTGAACGATAAGTCGAAAGATAGTGACTCGCTTTTTGAACGAAAGTGAGTGACTGGCTTCGTTCGCTTGGATTTTTTAGGAGAGGGTGTACATTAACGTTCGACATCGTGACTTTGGCTGGTAATATTTTTTTTGTATAATGTTTATTTCTCAAGATATGAGATTGTAAAATTTTGCCGTTTTTGAAATTTGGGTGTTTTTTGAAGTATTTTTACGAATAAAAATAAAAGTTATAATAAGGAGCCCGATTGGTACAGAAAATTGTCTGCACTTTTAGGAAATTAAATCAAATTTGAAAAAAAAATTTCGTGTGCAAAACCGGAAGTGATCATTTCAAACCAACACTTTTGTTAGTTGGCTTCATTTTTTTTGAAATTTTTATTTTAATTCAAAATTATCTTCAAGTATACTTATAATACACTAGAAGTTTCGCAATGGGATATGCATTGGTTCAAAAGATATGTATTGTAATGTACATGCATGTCGCATGTTTATGTGCAAAACCGGAAGTGACCATTTCAAGCCAAAATCTTTGTAAATAAGCTTCATTTTATTTAAACGTTTTTTAATTTGAAAGTAGGTTAGATTATACTTATAACACACTAGGAGTTTCGAAATGCGATATGCACTGATTCAAAAGATATGTATTTTAATGTACGTGTATGTCGCACTGGGTATGATGTTAAGCGCTTGCTTATGTGCAAAACCGGATGTGACAATTTCAAAACCAACATTTTTGTAAGTTGGTTTAATTTCTTAATTTTTTTAAATTCGAAATTAGCTTCAAGTGTACTTATAATACACTAGAAGTTTCAAAATGGGATATGCACTGGTTCAAAAGAACTATGAACTTTTAATGTACATGCATATCGCAGTGAGTATGATGTTACCTGTAACCTTTTTTCTTTTTAAAACTGTCGATAATGTACGTAAATGTAAATTAAACGTTATTATGACAAAAATTAATGGTTTCAACGAATAGGGCCTCCACGCGATTAGACCAAAGCGTGAACGTTGATAACCGTTATAACTTCGAGGTAGTGGACGAATTTATATACCTCGGATCTGGCGTAATCAAAAACAACAACGTCAGCCTTGAGATCAAGCGGAGAATTGTACTTGCGAATAGATGTTATTTTGGGCTAAGCAAGCACTTTAGAGATAAAGCCCTCTCTCGAGTAACAAAAGTGCAGCTGCATCAGACTTTCATTCAACCTGTCTTGCTTTATGGCGCAGAATCCTGGGTCCTATCGCGAGCAGACGAAATATCTGTAGGAGTCTTCGAGAGAAAAATACTCCGAAAAATGTATGGCCCTTTAGTGCACAACAGTGAGTATTGGCGACGCATGAATCATGAGCTGTATGAGTTTTATCCTGACATTGACATAGTTAAGCGGATCGAAATAACGCGATTGCGCTGGCTAGGCCTTGTCAGTAGAATGGATGAAGACGAACCAGCACGAAGGGTTTTCGAAACCGAACTCGAAGGAAGTCGAAAAATTGGAAGACCAAGACTCCACTGGAAGAATGAGGTTGACGAAGGCGAAAAATCAATAGAAAACCAGTAAGCAGCAACAGAAAACCAAGTAATTTAAAAAAGCTGAAGCAGAAAGTTGATGATCCTTCTACTTCTGCTTCTATGACGACTATGATATTGACAATAGCACCTAGGTCATGGAATGCAAACAAAACTTGCAAACGAGTTTGGAACATCCAGGCGACACGCGAGAAAATCAGAGCAACATGTAGATCAGTTCGGTATCGTGTCATCTCCTAACCCACGAGCTGGCTGTAAACTACCACTCGAGACCGAAATTTTGGTTAAATGCTTTTATCTGCGAGAAGACGTCAGCCGAATAATGCCTGGTACAAAAGATTTTATCTCCGGTAAATTAAATATCTCCGGTGGGCAAAAGAACCCACATGCAAAAACAACTTCTGATGTGCAACATTGATGAAGTTTATCAGAACTTCAAAGAGGAATATGCAAACGTTCAACTAGGCATAGCAACGTTTTTTTACTCTAAGACAATGTATTCTAGCTGACGCTTCTGGAACGAATATGGTATGTATATTTACTTACCACCCAAACGTAAAATTGATGTTCAGTGGTGGAGATATTGTCAAACTAACAACAGGAACTGCCATGGAACTTTCATCTTATAAAGACTGGCTTCGCAAGATAATGTGGTGTCCCAATCCAAAACAGACGTGTCATTTAATGACTACGAAAACACAGCCAAATGAGTGCTGTAAATCTTGTCCTGGCTTAAGTGGAATCCGTTATCATCTAAAATTCATATTAGATGACAATCAAGCGACAACTGTGCAATTCGAAACGTGGCTTGGCACAGACCGCTTCACAATATCTACCCAACTACTGCCATCCGATGATTTTGTAGGTAGCTTGTGTGATATATTTTTTTATCTTATCTTTATTTTGTGGCCGTCGGTGGTGCAATGGGTAGTGTGCGCGCCTCTTGTACAGGAGATTCTGGGTTCGATCTCTGCTCTTACCACCTTAAATTTCTTTCGGCGGCGGTTACCTCGCATAGTGATGGCGACACTATCCAGTATTTAGCCGTGACAACCTTCTCAAAATACCGTTCGAAATCGGTGTAAAAACTGGAGGTCCCAATCAGTGAGTATACAACTAGAAAGCGGACTGGGCACTGGTTGTGAGAAGCTCTCCCCAATTCCTCCATGGAATGTAATGGGAAACCAGTTTCTTGTATGATATCTTGGACAATTTAAAACCTCATGCTTATATTATTTATTTTATTTTAAAACTCTCACGGATAATATCGCCGAAGATCAAATCATCGTAGAATGGAATTTTGTAGAGTATTATAGTTTTGTTGCCCAAGATCCAAGTAACACTTCTGGCTTCGGTGTTTTTTACAGAGATGGAATTGAAGTGAAACATGAAAGCATTGTTATGATTTCAGATGACCTACGACATGATACAGCAGCCACTTTTGACGCTTACCAGAAAATACTACACATGCATGTTTCAGAAAAGCAATAGTTGTGTCTAAAATTATATATACAACCGATGGGGTCCCACAACATTTTAAACATAAATTCAATTCTATGAATCTATTTCATTATAAAGATGATATTTCAGTACGGATGCAGAGTTAAATTTTCACGCAACATCTCATGGAAAATGGCCATGCGACGGTCTTGGGAGGAACCTCAAGCGTTTAGCGAAGCATGCAAGCCTATAGGTACATTCAAGTAAAGCAATCGTTTCACCAATGCAATTATACGTTTGGGCAAAGTCTTCTTTAAAACAAACTGCGATTTACTACTGTTCCAACGACGATATTCAACGTGAGTGGATTTTTCTGCAACCCAGGTTTAATTCTGCAATCATTCCTGGAAGTAACAATTATTGTGCCTTTATTCCAAAAACCGATGGCTTACATATAAAAAGAACTAGTATATAGATTCTCAATGTAAATCTGTAAAAATTAGAAAATAAAATCATTATCTATTTTTAAATTCTTTCTATCACCAAAAAAAAATTTTTATATATGAAAACAGGCAATTACATGTAATTAAATTTTAATTTCATTAAAAATTTAGAAAAAAGATTAATTACAAAAAACAAAAAATGACCATAAAATTACCATAAAGGATTTCGAAGGAGCAATTAAAAGCATATTTGGAAACAGAGTGTGTAGTCATAATAACATTTAATTTACATTATGGACAGTTTTAATAAGAATTTACAGGTTACATCATATGCAGTGCGACCTGCATGCACATTAATTTACATATCTTTACATATTTACAAGTGCATGTCCCACTTTGAAAATTCTAGTGTATTAGAAGTATACTTTAAGCTAATTTCAAATTAAAAAAATTAAAAAAAATTAAGCCAACTTACAAAAATTTTGGTTTGAATTTATCACTTCCGGTTTTGTACATAAACAAGCGACTAACGTCATACTCAGTGTGACATGCATGTACATTAAAATACATATCTTTTGAACCAGTGCATATCCCATTTTGAAACTTATAGTATATTATAAGTATACTTTAAGCTTATTTCGAATTAAATTAATAATTTAAAAAAATTATGCCAGCTTTCAAAATTTTTGTTTGAAATTATCACTTCCGGTTTTGCAGACGAATTTTTTTTTTTTCAAATTTGATTTAATTTCCTAAAACAGCAGACAATTTTATGTACCAATCGCTCTCCTTATTGTAATTTATTTTTATTTGTAAAAATACTTAAAAAAACAAATTTAAAAAACGGCAAAATTTTACAATCTCATATCTTGAGAAATAATTATCATACAGAAGAACTATTGCGTGTTCACTTTCATACCTACATACCACAACTACACTTAAGCCAAATACAGTCGAAGTTCTTTATAATGAATCTGCATGGGAGCAGAAAATCATTTCATTATATAGAAACTTCATTATAAAGAAATTATATATTTTTTCCCGCATTTTATTAAAAAAAACAATAAACAATATTAGTTTGGGTTACACTTTTAGATTTTTCTTCCTCAACAAAACCTTCGAATACCAAATAATAAAAAATCAGGTATTTTAGTTTGAATAACACTCTTCCATTTCTTCTCATCAACAAAACCTTCTAGTATATTTAGAGACTGAAATACATTAGTCGGCACGTTACTCTACATCTGCACAAAAGTTCGAAGTACATCAATTGATGAAGAAACGTGCTCCAATGTTGGTATCGTCTCATTGACATCAGCCAATTCTTCGCCCGCCGGTTCTTCTTCATCGTTATCTGAATCTGTAAATGTAGAAGTAATGTAATAAACATTTATTTGGCATTAGGATTAAAATATGTACCTGCCATAGCCGGAACTCCACGAGTTTCCAGAACACTGTTGAGAATCGGACGGATGCACATCAATATCAACATTGACATAATCTTCAAATGATGCATCCACGTTCGTAACTTTCCTAAATGAAGCCTGTAGAGCAGCCAAATCAGCTAACGGAAGAAAGTCTTCGTCATCCCATGAGCCTGCATTCCATCTTTCGAAAATCCTGCCTTTCTGAAACAATTCGCAATTGTTTCTGGTTATACAAAGGCATTCCACACTGTGCTTAAATTTTGAATAGCTTCAAGGAAATCTACGGCCAAAACAGGTTCGTTCTCATCCATTTGTGACAATATGTTCATCAAAATTCGTTTTCTGTAAAGTTGTTGTATGTTGTAGATAATGCCTTGGTCCATTGGTTGAAGCAAGGACATCATGTTGGGTGGAAAATACGCAAGCTCAATATTTTGCAGCTTGTCTTTTACCTCTTTAGGATGCGCAGTGCAGTTATCAATAAAAACCTTCCTTTTTTGAGAAACGAATTTTTTGTCAAGCTCTAAAAGCCACTTCGTAAAAATGCCACTTGTCATCCAGGCTTTTTTGTTGAACTGATAATCCACATCTAAAGATCTTACTCCTTTAAAACATCTAGGATTTTTGGCCTTTCCTATCACAAGCAGTTTCAGTTTCTCCAAACCAGTCATATTGCTTGCTACTAGGATAGTAATTCTCTCTTTGCTCTGATTTCCTCCAAAGCATTTCTCATTTTTGAATGTTAGCGTTTTGTTTGACAAACATTTGAGAAACAAATCAGTCTCATCGGCATTAAATATGTCATTTTGATCATATTTTTTGTATCAATCTCGGTAAAACGTTCTTAATCCATTCATCACGATCTCTTATGTTGGCGTCAGCACTTTCCCCACATAAGGTTTTTGGTACAATACCATGCCGTTTTTTTAAATTTGTCTAACCATCCTGTGCTAGCTTCAAAATCTTCGTGACCCAATGAATCAGCGAACTCTTTGGCTTTTTGCTTCATTAATGGCCCAGATAGAGGAAGATTTTTACCACGTGCAGCAGTGACCCATTTGAGCATTGCTTGATCAATATCCTCAAAAAGGCAGGTTCGAAGCCTTTTGCGTTTTGTGCTCAATCTTCTACATTTTTTAGAATCACTGCTTTGTTTTTTAAAATATTTGATAACGTGGTAGGAAGAATTCCAAACTGTTTAGCTACATCTCTTTTTTACTCCTTCTTCAACTTTATTGATAATTAATAATTTTCTTTCAAGAGAAATGCTACTGCGCTGCGTCATTATCGATTCACTGAACACCGGCAACTGATGCCAAAATTGTTATTGATGGGACTTTCTTCTTTTTTTGTTTTGATTTCCCCCATTTGGGAATCCCCTAATTATATGTGACTTCATTCTTGGTACACAGAGCTGTTAGCGTGCGTAACAGAAAATTGTTTGAAAAATTCATTATAAGGAGACAAAAACGCCTATGAGTCAAATTTACACCTGCAAAATTGTTTCATTGTATAGAAAACTTCACTGTACAGAAATTCATTATAAGGATATCAAAGTACAAGAAAATGGGAAGCAAAAAGCGTCACTATAGAGAAGTTCGACTATATAAAACAATTTGAGAATAAAAATTTTTTTGGTTGTCCGCTTCATGTGAAATGTCCCATATACTAAATGTGGTCGTTACACTTTATTTGTTACTTTATTTAGTTTTATTGGTCCATTACAAGCCGTTGCGGGTAAAGGTCTAAAGGTTTACCAATATGTAATTATAACAACGGCATCACAACACAATTTTGAAATAAACAATGTAGATAATACAGCGCAAGTTTTATAAAAAATGCAGACTAAACGGATTAACACTAATTCCAAACCTACGAATCGAACTACATCATTATTTTTTTTAGGCCTATGATGATGGTTTCATACAAATTAATGTTTAAATTTTTTACTCAGGGACTGCAATTTATAGCAATTTTTTTAAACAAGTTTATACATATGTCAGCATTACTCCAGAATGCCTAATACGATTTTACTTAAATAAATTTAGAAAAATTAAGAATTACAATACCTTTAATCGACTTCAACACTATATCTCAACATAATCAACAATTTCGCAGTTATAAACAAATATGTGAAGAAAAAAACTAATTTTTTGCTTAAAAAATTAAAATGTAATTTTAAAAATCAGGAAAAATCCAAATGCAAAAAAGTGTCTAGTCTTATTATTTACTATCCGATTTCGAACAACCCCGGAGGGTCACGGACCCTGCAAAACGAAGATAACATATTTCGCCAACCAGTTCGATCTCGGTCTCGAACAACCCCGGACGGTCGCGGACCTAACAAAACGAAGATAACATATTTCGCCAACCAGTTCGATCTTATGCTTTATCTCTGCAGTTGGTAATAACTAGTGTACGCAGGGATACATCAACCTGATCCCTGACCTAGCCAGCGCAATCGCGTTATTTTGATCCGATTAACTATGTCAATGTCGGGATATAGCTCATACAGCTCATGGTTCATGCGTCGCCGGTAGTTTTTTCTCTCGAAGGCCCCTAGAGATGTTTCGTCTGCTTGGGATAAGACCCAGGATTCTGCGCCATAAAGCAAGACAGGTTGTATGAGAGTCTGGTATAGCTGGATTTCTGTTACTCGAGAGAGGACTTTGTCTCTAAAGTGCTTGATTGACCCAAATTAACATCTATCCGCAAGTACAATTCTCCGCTTGATCTCAAGGCTGACGTTGTTTTTGTTTACGGCAGATCGGAGGTATATAATTTCGTCCACCGCCTCGAAATAATACAAGTTATCAACGTCGACGCTTTGGTCTAATCGCGTTGAGGCCCTGCTCGTTGAAACCATTAATTTTGTCTTGTGCTCATTTACTGTCAGACCCACATCTGCTGACTCCTTCTCAATTCTCGAAAACACCGCAGCAACTTCTCTTATTGTGCGCCCAATGATATCTACATCATCAGCATACGCGGGCAGCATGTGACTGTTGCTGCTGATGGTTTTATTCATGTTGACTGCAGCTTTTCTCAGAATCATCTCTGTTAAGATATTAAAGACATCGCACGATAGGTTGTCACTTTGTCTGAGGCCTCGCTTAGTTTCGAAAGGTTTGGTAAGATTCTTACCAACTTTCACTTCGGATTTGGTGTTTATCAAGGTCATCCTGCAAAGGCGTATGCGTTTTGCAGGAATAGAGTTTCTCCCGTATCTGGCTATCAAAGGCCGCCTTATAATTGACAAATAGGTGATAGGTGTCGATTTATTTTTCGTGGGGTTCGTGGGTCTTCTCCAGGGTTTGGCGTAGCGTGAAAATCTGGTCAGTTTTCGATTTTCCGGCCTAAGGAAACACTGGTATGGTTAAATCAGGTCAGCTATAATTGGTTTGGTTTGATAATTGGTTGATAGCACCATACATGCTTAGCATAAAAGACTTATTCCACGGTAGTTGGCACAGAGACTCTGGTCATGTTTTTTAAATATTTGACATAGTACTCTGAGACTCTAATCGTCGGGCATGCATTCATCTAACCAAATTTTGCTAATGAGCTGAGGCTTGCACCTTATCAGCTCATCGCCGCAAGCCTTAAACAGCTCCACCTGTAATCCATTGGGTCCTGCGGCTTTGTTTTTCTTAAGCCGGGCTATAGCTGTTCTGCCTCGTCGTGGTTAAGGATCGACGTCGTCGTTCAAATTCTGATCGATTATCTCATCGTCATTGGGTATCTCAGATACCAATAGCGCGGAGAAATGATCTGTCCATATTCCCAATATGCCCTGCACATCTGCGATGAAATTTACGTCCTTGTGTTTACAGAAGCGGGGCCCTGAACCAAGTCGATTAGCTCCGTTTTTTAGTTTTTGGTAGAATTTTCAGGCTTCGGTCTTCCTTCTGTATGTCTCAATTTTCTCACTCTCGCGCTTTATCCACTGCGGTTTCTTACGCCTAAAGAGACGGGTTACCACCTTTCTTTTTCCCCATACCGCTCAGTCGCAACTCGTGTTGCAATTGACTGAAGCATTGTCATATTTGCAGCTTAACTTGGAATCTTAGTTCACAATTATTGCAAAAGCTGTGTGGATTAAGTAGAGGATTTGCTTCATGTGGAATCTAACAGGCTTTCAGGAAATTAAGCTGAATGATCTTATCACCTTCTTTCAGGGTACTAATTGGTTCGCCAGGGGCTAATATACGTCTCTTCTTCAGCCACATACCTGAATATCTGGATGAGGTATCATTTGGCTTGAACGTCCCTTTTAAATATGTCGGGTCAATGTACAGGTTCACCGATGGGGACGGAATATGGAGTTTCTTGATATCACAACGGTTATCAATGGACTTCGCGTGTCCATAGAGACAGCCAGTTCTACGTAACGCAACCAACTTAGCACTGAGATTGAGTAGCAAACGAATTATTTTTGGAGCAAAATATATTTCTATTCAACTGAGCTTAAAATGGGTTCGTTCTTTGTTGAAGTCAGCTTAAAATTGGCCTGACAATTTAATCAAAATCCTGATTCATTAAATCACGCCAGTGTTCCATAGAGTGTGAATGTTGGAGTGATGTTGCACGATTTTGACAATTGTTCCTAAATCAAAAAAAAGCTTCTTCACCGGATGATAACGAGAAATTATTTCCCCTACAAAATCGTGAGGAGAAACCTCAAATACATAAGTTTAGTTGGGACAACGTCATCGATTTTTTGTTGTTAATGAAGCCGTCGTAATTGACTGTAAAAAAAAATCTAAATAAACCATAGTACTAGAAGAAGAAAGTACCTCGCCCATTATAAAACAAACGAATGGAAACATTAAAATAATATGAAATAAAATGAAACCTTATTTTATTAAAATGTTTTGATGTCATCGCATTGCATCTGTTGTGTTATGGTAATGTGTAGATTTAGATTATCATGACCCACATAGACCTACTGAAGGGGACTGAAAAGAGAGAAAAAAACACTGCACAAATCCTTTCATCTTGTTTTGTTAACAGTTTATTTTTACTCTTTCCTTTAACCTCTAGCGCCTCGAAAAGGAAAGAAATTTGTTAAAAAGTGAAAATGTAAAAAAACTATGAAGCGGAAAATTAAAACCAACGGATTTTGACATACGAATCAAGTCAGAGAGTTAGTATGCACTTTCTATACACATGCGAATTTGTGTGCATGCAAATGGAAACTCGTTTTCCATTTACATTTCTATGACATTTCACATGTGTAGTTTACTTGTGAAAGAGATTATTGATAGACATCTGTTGTGGCATCATCTGCATTTGCTCTACGGCTACCGCTTAATGCATGACCAGTTTTTGTTTAGTTGTACCCAGCAAACAAACTTATAAACTCCTTTAGATTAATAGATCGTATTTTATTTTAGTCCTTTTCAATAAAATAGAACGTCAGAAAACTTCAAAAAATTAGCCAACTTTTCTGTGAATTGGGTAAAAATTACATAGTCTATTAGTTAAGTGCAACAGGTAATTTTCGCTCAATTAAACATTAATTGCATTTATTACAAATGCCTGCTCTGACCACCTTACATTTCTTTCAACAACGGACACCTCGCTTTGTGACGGTGACACTATCGAGTATTTAGGAATGTAAAAGCTTTTCAAAATACCGTTCGGAACCGGTATAAAACTGTATATTCCATTCAGTGAGTCTAAAAACTGTAAAGCGCACAGCTCAATGGTTGTGAGAAGCTCTCCCCATTTCCATCATGGGATGCAATGTGAAACCAATTTCTTTAACCAGCATGCAGCGTTGAAATACTTCCCAAAAACTGACTATTAAATAACCTAAATATACGTTGATGCATTTATGGGTATGACAGAAACATCCTAATCCTATAAAACATAAAAAGCCAAATTCATTTACATAAAACCAGCCATGCATATGGCATACCCTCCAACATAGTAACTGCCTACTCACATATGCAACCACTCACTGTACAAGACGAACGGCAATGATTTCAATTCGATATTAAACGAAGAAAACTAGAAGATACAAGCGGAAGAAAAAAACTCCCATGTATGAAAATACACGTAATGGTACGAATTTTCGTTGTTTCATTACCCGCTAATTAAAAAAGATTCTTTTGAAATTATGATAAATACAACAGTTCTCCCTATTTCCTTGTACAGTACAATTTAGCACTTCCAAATTAACTCTTTGCTCAATAACAAATATTACTCGACGATGTAGACTTTTGCGCGTTTGAAATCAGGCTGATCCGATATGCACAACCAATGGGCTATTTATATTAGTTATATTATCGCCAACCGATATTTCTAAAGTTTGTAGTTGGTAGACTTTCAACTTTCAACTTTCAGCGACAACATACTTTTAGGCATAAATAACAGTCGGATTCAAACTGTTAGATAACAAAGTCCAACGCATACCTCTGTCAAATATTTATATGTGCAATGTATCATGTTGAGTTGGAGCTTTGAAAACTAAAATTTTTTTTATTTTTATTTTATATATTAATTTATGTTTTATTATTCTTTAAAATTATAAGAAACCATATTTTTTCATTTCTGTTTTAGAACAAAAAAAAAAGTGTGATATATTCTTCATAGAAAATATTTATATATGCAAAAATGAAACTTAAATTTAATTCTTATTCTTATCCAATTAAAATATGTAATTAATATGATATTGAGTTGCCCTTGTGCATAAGAACTTGTTGTAGCCTGCGTGGCATAGAACTCACTAAGTTGCTTAAAGTGGGCATGTCAATTTTCTCCCATTCCGCCAATATTGTTAGCTTTAGTTCTTTAAGCGTCGTATACTGCTTCCTCTTTGAAAACACCTTGGCGGAAAGTATCCCCCAGAGATCTTCAATTGGGTTGAGGTCGGGACTTATGGCTGGCCACTCCAGTAATTGAATATTTCGGGAAACATCCCTTGTGAGCCGAGCAATGTGGATCGGGGCGTTGTCTTGTTGAAAAGTCCAGTTATCTC
Organism: Phaonia tiefii; assembly: GCA_963931995.1. Lineage (NCBI taxonomy): Eukaryota > Metazoa > Arthropoda > Insecta > Diptera > Muscidae > Phaonia > Phaonia tiefii. The sequence goes on along the minus strand of OZ008367.1, from coordinate 148,226,387 downwards.
CATATAATTCGACAGCAAAGTCAATTAAATTGCTGTCCAACAGTTCAACGTACGCTTCCGAATTCATTTTAGTTGGGACAAAGCTTATTACTGACTTCCCTCGTGCTGCAAATGTAGAGATCCACCACCGTGGTTTCGCTTGTAGCACCTTTGCCGAGGATGTCGTAAATCTCTCCAATATTTATGGTGACCATCAGGTCCGTCCAAAATAAACTTTTTCTCATCACTAAATATAACGGTTTCAAATTCGTCCTCCCAAAGCTTGTACTTTTCTGCAAAAGCAATACGCGCATTTTTATGTCGCTGGTTTAAGCGTGGTTTGACCATTTTTCTTTTGGTACCGAAGACCTATATCGTTCATTAGCAGCTGCTGGACACGCTGTCTCGTTACATTTAGACCATTTCCACCTTTATTTCCCTACAACACATATTCTCATTAGCTGCTAAATGCCAAATGCGCCGCTTAGTCCTCGGGTCTACAGTTGGGATGCGTCCACTGCGCTTAATAGTTTTCGGGGTCTTTGAGGAAATTCGAAAATGTATTGCGATGCCGATCTACCGCAGCTGCAATCTCGCCAATTCCTTTACCTGCAAGTCTCATTCCAACAATTTTTCCGCGCTCCTCATCCGTAAGTTCACTTCCACGTGGCATGTTCAACTAGAAACTAAACTGTGAATAAAACGTTTCTTAGAATATATTCATAACTATCACTTTACTCACGTACAGAAAGATATATTATGCTGAACACCCGAGAAAAATAGAGTTGTACACTTTAAAATGTCAGGAACGCGATTGCACATATAATTATTTTCTATTGAGTTGCAAACGTACAGAGTTAATCATAGATAAAGGGACTACAAATAAAGTCCAAAAGAGAAAAAGTCTATGATAACTATAGAGGGATATTATCGAAAAAATTGTATATGGTCGACATTAAATTACAGTTAGTTTTCAGAAGGAAAGAAAAAAAATTATTTTGCACATATAAATATTTGACAGAGGTATATTGCAAACACCTTCTCCTTCTCGTGTGAAATTTCTCGACGTACTTATCGAAACTTTATTTTACTTACTTAATTATCCGATCTCGGGCAACCCCGGTGGGTCAGGCACCTTACAAAACAAAGTTAACATATTTCGCCAACCAGTTCGATCTTTTGCTCCAGTTGGCAATACCAAGTGTACGCAGGGATTCGTCAACCTGATCCCTCCAGTGAAGTATTGGTCTTCCTATTTTTCGTCTTTCTTCGAGTCCGTTTTCGAAAACCCTTCGTGCTGGTTCGTCTTCATCCATTCTACTGACGCATCCATTCCAGCCCAATCGCGTTACTTTGATCCGCTTAACTATGTCAATGTCGGGATAAAGCGTCGCCGATACTCGCCGTTATGCACTATAGGGCCATACATTTTTCGGAGTATTTTTCTGTCGAAATCCCCTACAGATGTTTGATCTGCGCCATAAAGCAAGACAGGTTGTATGAGAGTTTGGTACAGCTGGACTTTTGTTACTCGAGAGAGGGCTTTATCTCTAAAGTGCTTGCTTAGCCCAAAACAACATCTATTCGCAAGCACAATTCTTCGCTTGATCTCAAGGCTGACGTTCTTGTTTCTGTTTACGGTAGCTCCGAGGTATATAAATTCGTCCACCACCTCGAAATTATAACGGCTATCAACGTTCACGCTTTGGTCTAATCGCGCGGAAGCCCTGTTCGTTGAAACCACTAATTTTGTCTTATCTTATCGAAGCTAACAAAACCCTATTTGGGTTTTGCTAGTTCATCTGCTGTTCGGATTTGATGGCCTCATGTATATTTTGGCTAAAACTTACTTTTTCATGCAATTTTTCTAACGGCTATATCTCGGAAACCATTTGGAATTTTGTTTTCCTGACTTCGGCACAATTGTAGTTACTGACTAGGTGAAAAAAACATTTTCTGCATCACCACTTTGATGAGTTCTTACACTAATTGCCTACCGAATCGGACGAACAAGGAGAGCGAATCCATCAGATCACCATGCCAATGCAAAGACTATACAATGGAAAAAAGCTGGACGCATTGCTTGCAGAAGTTTGTTGGTAGAGTCATATGCATATGGTTTCGATGCCACAGCTCATTAACTATGAAGTTGGAAAATCATGCACAAGAATGAGCGATAAGCAAACTAGGATTAAATTATTGTCTTCGATTTATACTAATGGTTTTTAAATAATGTTTGATTGATGCTAATGTCTTTTAAATTATGTTTTAAACTAGTTTTGTCATCTGCAATTCCAACTCAATGAAATTGCAACTTGCGACGTGACATCCAGTCAGAGCTTTAACAGCTATTGCAGGCTCTATGTAAATCCCGGAGTACGATAGATTTGGAGGACACACCGAAAGAGTTATGACATTGAATGTGCTATCAAGCTCAGATGATGATGATGATGATGATTCAGATCATGGACCTGAACCACTAACGAAAACCCAAGAGCATGAACTTCCTAAATATGCACAGAATCTTGCCTTCACGGATCTTGCAAAAGACGAAATTGCGAATATTTAATTGCAGCGTATGTACTATTGCACGGTTGTACTACTTGGAGCTTGACGAAGATCCTTATGAAGAAGGTCCAAACGTTTATCAATCGTTATCGGAGGCAAATACTACGTATTTACTGACCGAATGTAGTTTCTAATGAAGACCTCTGGCAACGCACAAATAACAGCCCTATTGAATTCGATATACGTAGGAGAAAATGGACCTGGATCGGTCACATACTTAGGCGTCCAACATCGGATATTGCTAGAGCGGCACTAGAATGGAAACCCCCGGTGTATCGAAGACCAGGACGACCACCGAATACGTGGAAGCGGTGCCTCGAAAAGGAATACAGCCAAACTCGACTGTCCTGGAGTCAAATTAAATCACTTGTTAGAAACAGAAATCGATGGACAGAATTTGTTGACGCCCTATGTTCTTCGTGAACCTTTTATTTAAATATTGTATTTTAATTGCATAATTGTATAGTATTTTGTTTAAATGAATAAAGGACATATATATATATATCAACTTCACAGGCTTCTCCCAGATCATCAACTTCAATGGATATTGAATTCATGTTTTTTCGCCTTGTGATACATTTGTCGAATTTTAGATTTAAAATACAGTTGGAAAATTAATAATTTCTTTTTTATTTTGATGGAAAGATAGATAAAAAAGGGATCTTTGTGGATGACAATTTTGAAAAAAGGTAGAAAAAATTAAAATTTGTCGATATTTTTTCAAATTTTGAGGCACTAGATGCAGTTTTTTGGGGTTAGTTTGTTTCAGAGGTTTTTTCTCCTAGTCTATAGCTATGATTGTGGTTTCTGAGATATAGCCGGAAGAAAATTGCATGTTCTTTGGAAAAATTAAGTTTTAGTCAAAATATACACGAGACCATAAGATCCGAACAGCAGCTAAACTAACAAAACCCAAATAGGAATTTGTTAGTTTCGATAAATACTTCGAGAAATTTCACAAGAGAAGGAGCTTGCACTCGATTACTTCAAAAATGTTGCATAGTGTAATCAAACTGGAATATACACCACAATAGTTTGTTGACATTCTAAGATTTGAAGGTTAGTTAAGCCAAAAAATTAAAGCATTTTTATCAGAACAGTATATGCAGGGTGGTCCAAATACAGTTATCTTTTTAAAAATTAAAAAAATGAAATAAAAATGAAATGAAATTTACTATGTCGTGGTTTTATTAGAAATAAACAAATATTCCCATTATTTATGGAACGTGGTCACGGTCACGTGGCTGCCGCGGCTGATCTTACAGTAGCACGTCCTGTCAGTCCAATTTTCCAAAGCATTGTTGACGGTTTCTGGTTCTATCTCATGTATGGTTCGGGCGTATTTGCTGTAATGCTATGTCCCCACTACAGTGCCACTTACTTAATTCGCTCTTTGAATTACTATTCTGAATTACCCTGTTTCCACTACACATACATAATTCGATCTGGCAGTTGTTTTCTTTTTTCATAGAGCAAATCATAGATTAATTTATATATAGATTTGTTATCCGTCTCATCTGACGTTTCTATTTGCGCTTCTTCAATGAGGAAAATAACTTCTGTCAGCTGTTTTGCTGTTTAATTACAACAAATTGTGCGAACATCCAGCAAAATCCTCCATTTTTAGTTTTGTGAATTCACGATGTTCATATATTTACATATATTGAACAATCACAGTAAAAATTTCAGCTGTGTTTGTCAAACCTCAGCGACAGAACTGAACTTCCACAAGTTCGATTCCCTTCAATCATTAAACCGATGAGTTAGTTGACAAATCTATGTATAAACATAGAGTAATACTTAAGAGTTTCCATTACTCTCTTCGATGCCTCTTCATGACGACGAAGGTAGTAGTCCATTTCATAGAGTTTTATTTGCTGCTGTATTTTTCCAATTTTACGCTTTTGTTCGATATTAAACGAAGAGAAATCAAAGAAATGCGTGTTTGCGCATTTCGCAAACAACATAAAACATAATTTGGCTGTCATTTATATCAATAAACACTATTTAAAATTAGTTCATGTCTTCTTTGGTCTCTTATTCTCCATCATTTCCCTAGCACCTTTTCGATCAGCTGTGCCATAGAAACCCCCTGGTATAAATTAATCTGTGTAGCAAATTAGAATAGAGAATCAATTTCTCTCATCTGACGTTTCATTTCACACTCTTCGTTGTAGGTTTGTGCAAATAAGAGATATTCGACCAAAATTACATACAGGGATTTGTGAACTCGCTCATCGGTGTAATGACTGAAGGAAAGCGAACTTGTGTTTGAACGTCAAGAGAAAAATTCTATCGCTGAGGTTTGATAAACACAGGTGAAGTTGTTACTGTGAATGTTCAAAATATGGAAATATATGAATATCGTGAATGCACAAAACTCAAAATAGAGGATTTTGTTTGACGTTGCTAACAGAAGTTAGTTTCCTCGCTGAAAAGGCACAAGGAGTAACGTCAGATGATACGGATAACAAATCTATTTATCAATTAAGCTTTGCACCAATTTGCGTTACAATAACTGTTGAATTAAGTTTCTCATGTCGTTTTACTATAAAACTTTGCAATTTAAATATATTTTACACTTTTTTGTTGGATTTTGTCGTTTGTATACAATTGTGTTGTATTCAACACAACTAAAGGGTGTCTCAGTAACAATGCACTTTTTCATTTCACTTGAAACTATTGCTGCTGATGGGTTTGGTTGTGTTTACTGGAATTTTTCCCGTTTGTGTCTGCGCTAAGATGTTGAAGATTACGCACGATATTGTGTAGCATTACCTGGTTATGCTTGATCTTTATCAAATTTAAACTACGTTAGGTTGGGTACGTAAAAGTTGACCCTCGTTTACAATTCCTGCATCATGATTTATCAGTTCTCGTACAGGAATCGCGTGAAAATCGCTAGGAATATGCCAATATGTTCCAATTCTCATAGAATCTGTAAGTTCGTAGTCATGCCATATTTTCCGCCATGAAGTTCCTAGGAATACCCCTGCTTTATGGCACCCATAAATGGTGACTATTTTTCTGCTGATCGAACTCGTTAAGAGATCTGCTGCAGTCCTGAGCTGTTGTTGAGTGCAGGAAATCAATTTGTCAGGCTTGACATCCGCCTGGTTGTAAGAGAACACTATTTCCACTAACTGAAAACTTCCCTAACCGGTAATATGTCTGCCTGTCAAAAGCTTCCAAGGTAGTCTACGAAAAAAACAACATTTGTTCTCCACCTGTTCATTCAATTTCGACCTTTATGAGTAGAAATTAAATTTTTCTCAATACCAAGAACTCCTGCATTTCAGGAATCTCTTTCGGGTACTTTATTTATATAAGAAACACCTAGTCAGAAGTTTTAGGTTCACATTTTTCACTTGGCAATCATTGTCATTGTAAAAACGAAAAAAAACATTTCAAAAGGAAATATCATTCGCATTCTGGGCAACCAACAATGCTGCGAGATTGACAATTTGCGATACGATTTATTTCCGTTTGTTCTCAGTTACATATGAACTGACAAGAAATAAAGGATGTAATATCATGTTAATTAATCTAGTATTGCGATATCATTCGCTGAATGTTGTTTATTCAGGAGAGTGAATGCATGTGTATACAAAGTGGCCTAGTTTCACTTTTTTTTTTCCTGCGCAACGATAAATTATAAAATCGACAATTTCAAATGACATAAATACTGGTATAGTACACATTATGTATAACACATAAATGTATTTATATTTCAGACGGCCTTGTGGATTCATTAAATACTTATATGTGCAATATAACTGCAAAATGTAATATAGATTATAGCTTTGAGCAGTGGCAAGTGTAGCTGAATATAACAAGTCAAAGAAGTCATTTGAAATAATTTCCAATAAAATTTAAAAATCATGCAAACAATAGTTTTAAATTGCACCAAAAAAACAGAGAATTAAATTAAAATTCAGATGGAGGAAGCAAAATTTAACTTCATCCCACACCTTTTGGGGCCTAAAATTTATATTTGGCCGTACCGACTTTTGTATATCTTCTACCAGGCATCTTATTAAAACAGTTTTCAACCAGTACAGAGACTTCAGTGATTAATCCCCATTTTAGGAGATGTATACTTTGCTGCCGACCAACGTGCGGCTACCAGAATGGGCGTGGAAAATTTGCCCATATTCAATGGTGTTGTGGAAGATATTATCTAACACTAAATTTAATTAGGATATATTGTGTTTCTTAGCTTTCTTGTGCCTACCAGCCAATTGTCCTCCCGACATTTGTATGTGATTTACCAAAATAGGTGTAGCAAAATAGTCCGTTTAAAATTACAATTTTCCCAGCTACGTACTACTTAATGGAAACTTTGACAAGACTTTGAAGTTAATCGCATTTATGGAAAAGGCTTTAGAAATATTAAGATTTTTTATTATATTTTGGGATTTGTGTTGGGGGTAACTGAAAAGGTGTGACCATAACATCCATTTTCAATTCCTACACCCTGAAAAATAACGGCCTCTCTAACATATTCTCCCAAACATATCCTGTTGTAACCATGTAAATGTTTGGAACACACTTCAAACATTAATATTGTTACGAATTTCCTTATTCGTCCTTTTTGCGTTGTTGTATTCCCAATAATAAAACAAGGTTCGTTTTAAATTATGATAATTACAACGGTTTCACTTCCTTTTGTTTTACTTATATAGTACAACAGTTTACTTTATTTATAACACTTAAAAAGTCTTGTATTTTACTATCAATTCGCGTTGCTTACTTTACGGGGTTTAGTCACAAACTGAACTCTCCACTCCAAAGACCTCTGCTTTTTATACCAACTCACCATACTCAAATGAAGGTATATCTAGCGAATTCAAGAACCTTCTAGAATCTGGATGTTGTTGTTGTTGCTTATCTTTGTAGAACAGTCTCGAAGAGCGGAGAGTTATCTTTACTGAGGTGAATTCATGCCACTGGTTTAGCGAGCTGGTACGTTGTTACAAAGCATACTTTCAGGCGCAGCACTAACCGCCTGTTATTTACATACTGTTAGTAGAGTCATTAACAGCAAGCAAAAGATTTTACTTATTCGTAACACTGCCCCCCACTTAAGCCTGTTCGTCCCGAGCAGGCTCAACCCTCCGTTTCCATACAGACCTAGTCTTTCCAAATGCACGACTTTCATTTTAGCTCTTGGACTTTGGCTTTTCTGGATTCTATAAACCACGTCGTTTATTCGTTTGACAATCTTGTAAGGGCCTTCCCAGTGAGTCTGAAGTTTTGGAGATAAACCCTTCTTGCGCTGTGGGTTGAACAGTAAAACTAGCTGGCCTTCATGAAATCCTTTTGAATTTGCCGCTCGGTCGTATCTGGCTTTCATTTTGTTACTGACCATTTTTAATTTGTTGCGCACAAATTCATGGAGATCATTAAGATCCCCCGTATCATGGTAATTGATATCACTGTTCGCAGGGTCAGAGGCTGGTATGGTACCGAACTCCAAATCTCCAGGCAGCTTCAGCTCATTTCCGAAAATTACTTTAGTGGGTGTTCGCGAAGTGGAGTCATGGGTGGCCGTCCTATATGCCAAAAGGAACTTCGGTATGTGTTCATCCCAATCTCTTTGATCTGCGCTGACTACTTTTCTTAGGTATTCTTCAAGAGTTCGGTTGAATCTTTCAACCATTCCGTCAGACTGAGGATGCAATGGTGTTGTTCTTGTTTTCCGAATACCATATGACTCACACATTTCTTTGAAGATGGTCGATTCAAAATTCCTACCCTGGTCCGAATGGAGCTCCGAGGGGAAACCAAAACGGCATATCCAGTTATCCACAAACACTTTAATTATAGTCTTCGCTTCCTGATTTGGAACAGGGTATACTTACTTCGGGCCATTTACTGAAGTAATCCATAACCACTAAGACGTACTGGTTTCCAGAGCTACTGACTGGAAATGGACCAGCCACATCCATAGCTATACGCTCAAAGGGTGCACCTGAGTTGTATTGCTGCATATGGCCATGACTTCTTCGCGTTGGTCCCTTAGCTGTCATGCATTGGGTGCAATTTGCTATCCAATCGGCTACCGCTTGTTGACAGCCAATCCAGTAGAACCGTTGCTTTAGCTTTTCAATGGTCTTGGTTATTCCTAGATGTCCTCCGCTCGGGCCATTATTGAATTCTCTCATTATCTCTTTTTCCTTGGAGGAAGGTACCACTATTAACTTTTTGACTATTTTACCATCCTCACTTTCCCATAACCGGTATAGGCAACCCTCCAATAATTTTAGGCTGTTCCACTGGAACCAGTATGCTTTCATCAGGGGGTTCTCTGAGGCGTTGTCATTGCGTGTTGGTCTTTCACCTTTTTCTTTTGCAGAAATGATTTTTGAAAGTATAGGGTCGCTACTTTGTGCTGTTGACCAGTCTTCGTTGGATTCTAGTCGAAGCAGACGTACGTCAATGATGTTTTCTTTCACCTCTGCTTTTGAGCAGTGTTTGCATTCCAGCTTGCATGGACGATGTGACAGGGCAATCAGCATTACCGTGTTTTCCTCCTTTTCTGTGCTCAATGCTGAAGTCATAGCTCTGCAGTCTTTCAATCCAACGAGCAAGTTGGCCTTCGGGGTTCTTAAATTGCAGTAGCCACCTTAGCACCGCATGATCGGTTCTTAACTGAAAAGGCTGGCCGTACAGATACTTGTGGTAGTGTTTGACACACTCTACTCTACTATACTCTCGTCTCGTAACACAGTAATTTTTCTCTGGCTTTGAGAGTATTCGGCTGTAGTACCCAATAACTTTTTCCTGACCATTGATTTCCTGCGAGAGCACGCCACCTATTCCATAACCACTCGCGTCAGTATCCAACACGAATTTCTCTCCAGCAACAGGATATGCAAGCAAAGGAGCCGTGCATAAATATTGCTTCAGTTGGTGGAATGACTCTTCTTGTTTTTCGCTCCAACAGTACGGCCGATTTTTCATTGTCAACTCGTGAAGACTTGCAGCCACTGTGGCGAAACCCGGCACAAACCGTCTGTAGTACGTGCAGAGTCCTAGAAAACTGCGTAATTCATGTAGATTCTGCGGTCGTGGCCAATCCTTCACTGTCAAGATTTTGTCTTCATCGGTGGAAATGCCATTTGCTGTCACTCGATGTCCCAAGTATTTTACTTCCTTCTGGAACAGAGAACACTTTTTCGGGCTGAGTTTCAACCCAGCCGCGGTTATACGTTGAAGGACTTCTTTAAGATTCTTCAGGAGTTAATCGAATGTTTTCCCCACGTGGCCGTCGGTAGTGCAATGGTTAGTGTGCGCGGCTCTTGTACATGAGATCCGGGGTTCGAACCCGGCTCTGACCACCTTCAAAAAAAAAAAAAAATTTCTTTCGGCGGCGGTCACCTCGCATAGTGACGGCGACACTATCGAGTATCTAGCCATGAAAAAGCTTCTCAAATTACCGTTCGGAATCGGTGTAAAACTGTAGGTCCCAATCAGTGAGTGAAAACGGGAAAGCGCACAGCTCAGTGATTGTGAGAAGTTCTCCCCAGTCCCTTCATGGGATGTAATGGGAAACCATTTATTTTTTTTTTGTTTTCCCCATGACAATGATGTCGTCTAGGTACACCAAGCATGTTCGCCAATGAAGTCCTTTCAACACGCACTCCATTAATCGCTCGAAGGTGGCTGGAGCGTTACAGAGTCCAAATGACATTACTTTGAACTGCCACAGACAATCCCCTACGCTGAATGCAGTTTTCTCCTTGTCTTTCTCGCTGATTTCTACTTGCCAATAACTACTTTGCAAGTCCAGCGTGGAGAACCATTTTGTTCCTGACAACGTATCCAATGTGTCATCAATTCTTGGTAGTGGATAACTGTCCTTTTTGGTGACGTCGTTGAGCTTTCTATAATCCACACAAAATCGAGTACTTCCATCTTTCTTCTTAACTAGTACCACCGGCGAGCTTGAAGAGGGTTCGATTACACCATCCCTCTGCATTTCAGCTACAAGTTTCTTCACCTCATCTCTTTTTGCAAGTGGAAGACTTCTGGGCGCCTGTTTTATTGGTCTCGCTTCCCCTGTGTTGATGTCATGCTTTACCATTGATGTCCTACCTTGGCATTCTGTTTTTAGGGCGAAGGCAGACGCATGCTTCCACAGTAATTGCTTTGCTTTGTTCCTATCAGATGGCTTTAGTTCTCGCACCCACTCACTTAGATGCGACTCCAGTACTTTCTGCTCCTTTTCTGATGGTTTGCTGAAGTCCGAATTAACTTCACAGTTGATGACCGCCTCGGCTGGTGTACATTCTGCAATTTCTGTGCGGTCGCTGATCACCTCCTCGTTGTTGGACAAATTTAGAACTCGTACAGGCAAATATCCTTCATTATTAGTCTTTACTAGAGCTTTGGCAGTGATGATGTTATAGTTTTTTATATTTGCCGGTTCAACTACCCACAAACCGCCGATCTCACAATCTCCCTCCATTCGGGCCCAGACTATGGTTTCTGAGTTTGGTGGCAATTTTACATCTTTGTGAGTGATCAGCCTTTTAATCTGTGTTGTATTGTCGTATCCCACATTGAGTGGAATTTCCACATTAGCCCATGTCAAAATTTGCTGCCCCATATCTAACTTGAGGCCTTGGGCAATCATAAAATCTGCGCCAATTATCACTTCATCTACAATGTCGGCGACAATAAACACGTGCTCGATGCTCATGTTGGCAATGGCTAACTTCAATTTAACTTTACCATGTACAGTTGCTGGCGCACCCGTTGCTGTGCGGAGTCTTACACCATGTAATGATTCCATTGGTCCATTTATCAAATCTGATCTGATGATAGATTGTGACGCGCCTGTGTCCATAGTCAATATGCGCTTCCGACCACCGATAGCTCCGTAGACAGTGAGGTTGTTGTTTTTCTGTTGTATTATTGAGATGGAGATCGTGTGGCCCTCGGTTGTGGGAGCCAGTCCATGCCCCTCTGGGCTAGCTCGTTTTAGTTTAACGTAGATTCAGTTTGTACAGTAAAATTTGCCCTTTTATTGCCACGTTGAGGTGAGCTCGATCTTGATCGTTTTCGTGGCTCTCTGCAGTTTCGTGAAATATGACCAGGTTTGTCGCAATTGTAGCACTTTAGTCTGGGCTTACTTCCGCCTGGTAACGCCTTGCTGAGGGTTTGGGTGATTTCTTTAAGATCGTTTATGGCACCCTTCAAATCTCCTGCCTCCGACTCCATTTCAATTTTTCTAACTTTTTGTATTTGAGGCTTGGACACAAATTTCGCTGTCTTCTGTGCCAATGCTAACGAAACAGTTTCGGCGAATGTAGCTTTTTGTGTGGCACAAGTCACGTATTTTATGTCAGGATCACGGATGCCGTTGACGAATGCTTCAATCTTAAATTGATCCAAGAATGGGTGGGACTCACCAGGATAAGTCATCAACACCAAACGTTCCACCTCGGTTGCGAAGTCCTGAAGCGTTTCATTATGCTTTTGCACTCGGCCTCTCAATTCCATGCGATATAAATCCTTCTTGTGATCGCCACCATACTTGCGTTGTAACGCAGCCAGTATATCCTCGTAGTTGTTTCTGGCACTGACGGGAATGCTCTGAAGGACTTCTGCTGCGTTGCCTTTCAGTGCTAAAATTAGCTCTACTGCTTTGTCGTTGCCGTTCCACAAGTTCTTAATTGCGACCATTTCGAATTGGAATTTGAAAACGTCGAATGGTGTAGAGCCATCGAAACTGAGAGCTTTCAATCTACTAGATCCTTCAGAAATTACTCGCACTGGCCCTTCTTGCAACTGGAGATCATTCATCTTTCTTTCAAGTTCGGCGAATCTTTCCTCCACATCCTGTTCGACCTGTTCGATCTTCTGCTGAAATTCCTCGAATTTCTGTTCGACCTTTCCGAATTGATCTTTAACCTGTATCTCCATGTTATTCATGGCTTCTGAAATTTCATGTAGCTTGTCATTTGTGGCGTTTGATGTTTCCTGCATAATTCTAGAATTTTCACCAAATTTCTTTTCAAGTTTTTCGTCCATAATTCTAGAATTCTCACCAAATTTGTCATTCATAATTCTAGAATTCCCGCCAAATTTCTGTTCAAGTTTTTCGTCCATAATTCTAGAATTCTCGCCAAATTTCTCGTCCATAATTCTAGAATTCTCACCAAATTTCTCATTCATAATTCTAGAATTATCGTCCAATTTGGCCATCATGGCAGCAAACATTGTAGAAACATTACCAGTTGCTTCTTTTGCACAAACCTCCATTTAGTCTTTGCACTCGAACTGATATCAGTCAATGTCGATGTTTCGGCGTTTAAATTCTTCTATTAATCGCCTCTGCAGCTCTACCTTATTACCAGCTGTCGGTTGATCCAATTTACTCAACTCCTTTTTTAGTTGTTCAACTTTGAGTTCTTCTAACTTCATCGTTGTCCTTAATTCGTAATTTCACTTCTGACACCAATGTTACGAATTTCCTAATTCGTCCTTTTTGCGTTGTTTTATTCCCAATAATAAAACAAGGTTCGTTTTAAATTACGATAATTACAACGGTTTCACTTCCTTTTGTTTTACTTATAGTACAACAGTTTACTTTATTTATAACACTTAAAAAGTCTTGTATTTTACTATCAATTCGCGTTGCTTACTTTACGGGGTTTAATCACAAACTGAACTCTCCACTCCAAAGACCTCTGCTATTTATACCAACTCACCATACTCAAATGAAGAACCTTCTAGAATCTGGATGTTGTTGTTGCTTATCTTTGTAGAACAGTCTCGAAGGGCGGAGAGTTATCTTTACTGAGGTGAATTCATGCCACTGGTTTAGCGAGCTGGTACGTTGTTACAAAGCATATTTTCAGGTGCAGCACTAACCGCCTGTTATTTACATACTGTTAGTAGAGTCATTAACAGCAAGCAAAGGCTTTTACTTATTCGTAACAATATGTTTGCAAGTCCAAAACTCACTTGGGTTTAAATGTAAAAAGCATCATGTTTACTGCCAAACATGTATGCTTTTATGTGGAAACATTTGCATATTTCTCCCCAAACATAATAATATTTAAAAACGAATTATTCTTTGATTTAAATATATATGTATGTAACATTTTTATTTATTAAATAAGAGTTTATTATTAAAGACTTCTCTCAGGCGACTTCTACAACATTTGTTGGTATTGGTGTTCGTTTGCATACTGATCGTTGATTCTTCACATTCGGCCATCCTCTACGTCATCGGTCTCAGGTGACACATCCGAATTTGTCTCGACATATCTCATATTGATGAAGTCAGCATTGACCTTGATGACTTTATAAGGCCCAATATACTCGCTCGCAAACTTCTCTCCGGCCACAAACTGTGTTTTTTTTATCACAACCAAGTCACCTTGCAAACAGATATTCTCCCTCTTTTTGTTTCTTTCTCTTTCTGCTTTGGATATTTGCTCTTTAACTTCATGCCGGATTATCTGTTTGATCTTGTCGAGTTCCGCTACTAGCTCTAACTGACAAAATCGATCTATTTACTCGCTCAATTTGGCCATTACCGCGAGCAACGCCGGTTGTTATTTTCACGTGATCAATGTTGTTGTGAATTGCAGATATCAAAAGGTGCACGGTTAAACTCGTAGATACCTTCCTTCGTAACAAAGGCAGTGAATTGTCTGCTTTCCTATTCAACAGGAACATGGAAGAAGCCATCTTCGAGTTCCATTACAGCGAAATATTTGAAGTATTGCAACTTCTCAAGAACGTCATCTATTAATGGTACTGGAAAGCGATTCTTTAATACCATAGAGTTCAGCATTCGAAAGTCAATGCATACTCTGTACGAACCGTCTTTTTTCTTCGCTAGTACGACACTGCTAGCATAACACGACTTCTCTCAGGCGACTTCTACATCATTTGTTGGTATTATAATTAATTTTATAAATATAAATCCACATTTATAAATAATTAATATAAAAAATTAAAAGATTTAAAACGGCCTTTTTTACAATTATTTGTTTTTTTCATGAAATGCGAATCTGCTGCTCTTTTGCTTCTCCTTTCTTTGTTGTCTCTCACGTTTTTGTTTTCGGAAGGTTTCAGCTATGCGTTGGTTATCACTATGCGTTGGTATCTAGTTCATGCAAGCCAAGCTTTTATTTCACAAATGGTCCGCCGTTCTGATTCTCTGAGTAAAGGCTCGGACAGACAATGGGCTTCACGTTGTTGCCCATACCAGTTGCTTTCCTCAAAATCATTTTTAACTTTGGTAGCACATACATGAATATAATGAATGAATACATGAAACTAAACTGTAGTACATCAGCCAAAATAAGAAACACTGACTTCATCTGCAATTTGCACGCACATTCAGGAATATTTATGACTCACTGACTGAAAGAATAATGCAAAAATACAGATACACACTTACAAGTTATACACACTCGTTGCCCCTCTTTTATTCTCTTCCTCTCGAGAGAGCATAGACAGGGCAACAAACACAGCTGTATTTGTATCACAAATATATGTGGATCGCAAAAACATATATTCTAACATATTTATCATTGTGTCTCAAATATGTAATATTGAATAGAAAAAACAATATGTTTGGACACAAGCATATTATATTTGCGGCAAGCTCCAAACGCACTTTATAGTTGTATCCAAACAAGAAAAAAAGACAGATTTGTCAGCGCGTAACTAATTTTCAGCAAATAATAATCACTAGCATAATTTCAGTATGGTCGTAATGAGTTACATCAGTTATTGTGTTGAGCATCCAGCCAGACAGATAGACGGGCACATTTCAAACGCCAAATTTGGTCCAAAGATACCAAGAGTCTAAAATTACTCTTTCTATACATATACTTTCTATACTTTACACTTTCTCACGTATCAAGTGATACGAGGATATAATGATTAGATAATATGGAATATGTCTCAGGTCTTAATGATTTTTATTTTTTTGAAAATGGGAGGGGCACCGTCCTTATTTCATGTTAAGAAAATTTTTTTCTTCCTCTTTGTTTAAGCCATAGGTGTAAAAACAAGAAAACACTGTATGATACTTCTTGTATCACGATTTTATTAATATTTTCCAATATTTCTACCAACTTTGTTCATAATTTTCAAGGAATCAATAGTACAAGTAAATACAATGTACATATTCGTCGTCCGTCGGTGGTGCAATGGTTAGTGTGCGCGCTTCTTGTACATGGGACCCTGGGTTCGATTCCTGCTCTGACCAACTTACATTTCTTTCGGCGGCGGACAACTCGCATAGTGACGGCGACACTATCGAGTATTATGCCATGAAAAAGCTTTTCAAAATACCGTTCAGAATCGATGTAAAAACTGTAGGTCCCAATCAGTGAGTATAAAACTTGCAAGCGTACAGCGCACTCGTTGTGAGAAGCTCTCCCCAATTCCTTCATGGGAAGCCATTTATTTATTTACATATTCATAAATGATAGTGAAAATCTTCAACAAAAAACAATATAAATCCAATATTATTTTCTTGGGAAAAATGGATTTTAATATAAAAAAATGTATGCTATTATTATGCACATTGAACTATGGTTGCGCTGTAAGTTTAGCAGTTTTTCCGTTGGAGTATCAATTATATGTAGTAACGGGTTTTTCAATAAGAGCGCTACAAAAGATTTTTTAAATAAAACAAAACCGGTTTTAGATACCAATGAAATTCTTTATTCCTGTGAAAGTACGTTCGATGCCATTATGTATGGAGCTCGATTTCTTTTGCATGGCCACCACGGCACACTTGCAAAAGTCCAGACGCTGAACCCAATTTTCGACGGTTTTCAAGCATAAATCGGCCGATACTGCTGCAATTTCACGTTCGATATTCGTACGAAGTTCATCAGTCGTCGCTGGCTTGTTAGAATAGACCATAGACTTGACGTAGCCCCACAGGAAATAATCTAACGGCGTCAAATCGCACGACCGAGGCGGCCAATCGACTGGGCCATTTGGTTTCCAATAAATTGATTGTGGCATTCGACGTGTGGCTTGTGGCGCCGTCCTGTTGGAACCACATGTCCTCCAAGTCCATATTATCCAATTGGGGCTAAAAATATTCGGTTATCATTGAACGGTAGCGATTCGCATTCACAGTACTGTGCCGGTCTTGACCATCACGGAAGAAGTACGGCCCAATGACGCCGCTTGCCCATAAACCGCACCAAACCGTAATTTTTTCGGGATGCAATGATTCTCATAAATAATTACAAAGCGAGGAAATAATTCATATGGGCAACAATGGCTAACAAATTCTGTTTACATTCACTTCCAACCATTTTTGTAGTCCCGACCATAAGGGCCACCGCACCAATTTTGACCTGTTGTATCTGTCGATTTGGGTCCTAAATGTTTTTTATTAAGAAAACGACAGGCCTTGAACAACTGAACTGTTACCTTTCCTAATAGCCGCAGAAAATCTCGATATCATCGCGATTCCATCAATTTAAATTTTTTTAAGTTTTTTTTATAACATTTGTATTTACAAGTTTTAACGTCAGGTTTGAAGGTTGTGCTAACCGAATTAAAAATTATTTCGGTTGTAATAACAGAATTCATAAGAAATTCGATTACAGCAACCGAATTGACACCAAATTCGGTCGTTGAATCCGACTTAAGGCCACTAATGATAGTTACAACTGAATTGATGCCAAATTCGATCGTTGCCCCTGAATAGATGCCACATTCGGCTGCTGCAATCGAATTTGGTATCAATCGGTTATTGCATCTGAATTTATTCCAAATTCGGCTGTTGCAACTGAAACTATAGAAAATGTTTTTCTGTTGTCACAACCGAATCAATTATGAAAAGAGGTTGCTTCCACCGAATTTAAGTTGTGGGGCCTAAATTAAGTAGTTGCAACCTCAATTCGTTCGTGGTAACCGCTATTCTGTGCCAACAGCCAAATTTGTGGTTACTACAACCTTTTTTTAAACAATTAGTTTTGTGAGTGCTGGTGGCTGAGGGTGCTGTTTTATTTGCTAAAGGTCTGTAACGGTTAGTCCGACTTATGTGCAGATATTCTGGTCATCATCTTAGTCGTAGTAGTCCCAACATATAGTTTATATAACTTCTGGCATATGTTGGATTTCTATCCATTAGATTGAATTGTATACACTACATTTGCTCTGTCCTCATTACCAATACTTGGCGTTGTCCTGCCAAGTATGTGGTTTAGCGGGTAATTATAGTTTAATTCACGTATGTTATTGTTGTAGATATTCGCATTTCTGAACACTTCGGAGAGTTCGCGGAACATATGTGGGTACATTTTTATATTTTCTCAAATATTGTAGTTCATCTTGCTGGCTTGTTCGGCTCTGCTTATGTTACCCAATTGTCAATAGTTTTCCTGGGGAAGCTATTCATTCGAAGCATTGCCTCTATTTTCTTCTTCTTCGACCTATTTTTATTTATTTTTATCAAACCAACACTCAGGGGATGCCCCTATAAATGTAGTGCATTGTATTGGCGACGGAAAATTAAGGTAGTGGAGGGTGGAAAGTAATGCCTTGAATGTATGTCACAATTGGTCGGAAATACATTAGCCGGAAGATTATTCCACATACGGACTGCACGGCCGAAGAACGAATTTTCTCTATAGTGTGTAGTCCGGTCAACCGGCCACTCGATAACAAACGGATGAGAGTTCCTGGAAAGCTGCGTACTTCGGCTAAATATCCTCACGTCTTGCATAAGTTAACGGATGTCCGAGGAACACATACCGTGGAAATATCGATAGATATATAAATAAATAGATATTTATCGTTTCATCAAGCACCTGAACAAGTAAGAAAGGGTTTGTTTAGTTCATGTATGGAACAATCTCTTTACTCTGTACCGATTTTTCCCATTCGTGTTTAAAACTCTAAATTTTACAACTCCATTAAAGTTTGACTATCACGTTCAAATTTTAAATTAAAATTTAAATCATATTCCATTTTGGAAAGCGTGATTAATATAAAATGTTAAATTATTGGAATGGAGTTCCTTATCGCACGTTGCGGGCGCTAAATGAAAAAAAATTAAACAACTTTTATGCTACAATCCAGTATTATCAACTATATTGTTTACTTTTGCTTTGGTTTGTGTCTAGGCTAACAAATGTTGGGAAATTTCTTGTTTAATGTGATGTTTTCTAGGTGGAGCCTGTAACCAATATTTAGTATATATATAATATTTAGTGTATATAACCCAATAAAAAGTGCATTTTCTTAAAAATTTAAATTTTCTCCAAAAAATACCTATACATATTCTTAAACAAAGTACCTTTTCTTAAAAAATACCATATCTTAAAGAAGTACCTTTGCTTAAAATACGTAAATTTTCTTACAAAAAGTACCTTTTCTTAAAAAAAATAATTTTTTTAAAATAAGTACCTTTTCTTAAAAAAGTAAATTTTCTTACAACAAATTGCCTTTTCTTAAAAAACGATTTTGCTTTAAAGAGTACCTTTTTTGTGAAACAAAATAACTTTTCTTGAGATAAGTAAAAAAAAAATAAATGGTTTCCCATTACATCCCTAGAAGGAATCGGGGAGAGCTTCTCACAACCAGTCAGCTGTGCTCTTTCTAGTTTTCTACTCACTGATTGGGACCTACACTTTTACACCGGTTCCGAACGGTATTTTTGAGAAGCATTTTCATGGCTAAATACTCGATAGTGTCGCCGTCACTATGCGAGGTGACCGCCGTCGAAAGAAATTTTAAGGTGATCAGAGCAGGGATCGAACCCAGCATCTCAAGTACAAGAAGCGCGCACACTACAAATTGCACCACCGACGGCACAATAAGATAAGTACCAACTGTCATTGCCTGTTGTTTCGTCCTGCTGTACGTTCATCAGGGATGATTTTTTTATAATTATTCGGCCTTTTTATTGGTACTTTTCTATTTTATTGCCAAGCTCCATTTTCTATATCTCTATAAATAGAGATATAGTTGTTTAAAAAGAAGATGTTTTGCAAATGCATCCTCATGATTCCTGGCAAACCGTATAGCTATTTCAGATCTCGCCACAGATCTTCATCAGCGGTTTTATGGATTGCTGCTTTTGAAAAATTCATCAAACTAAATGCAAACGAAAACTCATCTGAATTGAGAATTTACATTATGCAAGTGTTCGAAAAATATCGCAATTCAGATGAGTTTTCGGTTGCATTTAGTTTGATGAATTTTTCAAAAGCAGCATTCCAAAACATTTTCTTCAAAAAAAATACATCCTTTAAAAATACATTTTCTTACAAAAATGCCTTTTCTTAAAAATAAAATAATACCTTTTCTTTTCTTGAGATAAGTAGCCTTTCTGAAAATAAGTAAATTTCATTAAAACATAACCTTTTCCTAAAAAGAATACCACTTCTTTAAAAGGTACCTGTTCTTAAAAAAGTACTTCTTTGTAAAAAAATTCATACTTTTATAGCTTTCTCTTACAAAAAGTACTTCTTTTTAAAAATAGTACCTTTTCTTAAAAAAAACATAAAAGAAGTACCTCTCTTTAAAAATTACCTTTGCAGGAAAAAATAATACATATTCTTACAAAAAGGACCTAAAAATATATATTTTTTTTTAAAAAAAGTACATTCTTTAAATAAAAAAAAAAATTGTTAAAAAAAGTTTGTCATATTACAAAAAGTATCTTTTCTTAAAGGTCGATTAAAATTATTGTATTTTTCAACCGGGGCCTTAGGCGTGTTGGAATTAACTAGTACATAATATAAGTAAATAGCGAAAGGAACTTCGTTCCAACCGGGTGTCCCCTGACACCTCCTGTGATTTATATTTATTATATGGAAATGCGCATTAAAGCGATTTAAATTCAAAAATCATATTAAAATTAGAAAAAGATAAGAATCATTATAAAATTTTATTAAATTTAAGACATTTATTTATATACACTCTTTAAAGGCCACTTATTTAAAGGCACTAAAAATTCCATATTCAGCAGCCTTTTTTTTTGCAATTTGTAACCGATTGCAGAATTTTAAAATGGAAATGGAAGCTAGACATCTTGAGATATAAGAAAAATCATCACAATACTGGTTTCTTAACTAAAGAACTTTTTTTGAGCAATTTATAAAACAAAGTCCAAAAATGTGATATTTTTTTTGGTTCACTTGAATTAATGCACTTTATTATTTTTTTATTATTTTTAAAGTAAGCGATAATCTTTTGTATGGAGCGAGAATTGTAATAAAATTTATTACACCTTAATAATTTTACGAGTCAAAATGGTCAAACAACAAATTTTAAATCTATCGGAAAAAACTAAAACCGATGTTTACCGTTCTGAAGGATATTCTAAGCGCGCAATAGCTAAAAAAATTGGACGGAGCCCAACAGTTGTCGACAATTACATCAAGGACCCCGAGGGGTATGGAAAAAAATTTAAAGGAAGGGTTTCATTGTCTTTATCTACGTATGAGAAAAGAAAAATGAGCAGAATTGCAAGAATTGTACGCAGAGTAATTAAGAGCTGTGAGTATCTAAAATACCTGAAATTACAAAAAAAACCGCCACTGAATGCTCCTCGTAAGGAAAAGTGGCTTCAATTCCCAAGAGACTACATGATATGGGATGTGCAGCCAAGAGGTCATGTAAATGACTGTATTTACGAATGAGAAGTTTAATTTGGATGGGCCTGATGGCTACAACTATTATTTGCATGATCTGTGCAAAGAGAAGCGCTTTTTGAACCGAACTCACAGCCGAGAGGGTGGCGTTATGGTGTGGGGTGCTATTATGTACTATGGCACCATCGATCTTGAATTTCAAAGTGGAAAAAATGACTGGTGCAAGCTATAAAACGTTATTGGAATCGGCTTTTCCGAAGTTCAGTGAACTTTTTGGTCCCATATCTTGCATATTGCAACAGGATAATGCCCCTATTCACAACGCCAGAGTAGTAAAGGAGTTCATTGCAAGCCAAAATGTTAATATTCTTGACTGGCCACCCTATTCGCCAGATCTAAACATTATGGAAAATGTCTGGAGTTGGTTATCTCGTAAGGTCTATGAAGGCGGTAGACAATTTGATGACAAGCAGTCACTAATTCATGCCATTAAGGATGCTTGGAATCAAATTTCGTAGGATTACTCAATGAAAACCCGTATATTTGAAGTTATTAAAAACAAAGGGGGTTGTACCCATTACTAATAGTTCTTAAATAAAGTAAAATAAATTAAAAAAACAAGGAAAACTGTTTTTCATTAAAATTAGTTAAAGTGCCTTTATTCAAGTGAACCAAAAAAATAGCACATTTTTGGACTCTTTGTTTATAAATTGCTCAAAAAAAGTTGTGTAGTTAAGAAACCGTTATTGTTATGATTTTTTTTTTATATCCCAAGATGTCTAGCTTCCATTTGCATTTTAAAATTCTGCAATCGGTTACAAATTGCAAAAGATACAGGCAGCTGAATATGGAATTTTTAGTGCCTTTAAATAAGTGAACCGGAGTGTAATAATTTAAATTTTGAAATTTAAAACACAAAATGTTTGAAAACTTGTGTTAATTCTTAAAAAATTGTTTGAAAATGTTATTTAGAACTTATTGAAGTATAAAATCATATTGGAAAATAGATATCATCACCGGAATTCTATAACTTTTTCACGATTAAAATCGGTAGTTAAATGAGACAATTCTGAAGTTTTGTACTGAAATTTTGTGAATTTTGAGAAATTATCTACAGCATTTTATCGTTAAAAAGTTACAGTATTCCAGTACTTGTTTCTTAATTCCAAAATTTCATTAATATTTGAAAATCATATTATTTATTTTAAAATATTTTAAGGATATATTTGTATTCTGTTGTTCGACCTTTTCTTTATTATTCTTCGAGCTTGAGGTCAGATTTGCTGTTCTTGTTTTTATTTTCCTCGATATTTCGCTACTCCATTGTGTAGCATCATCAGGAGATATAAACAATATTTAACAATTAAAACCAAATAACAATTGTTATTGTTAATATTCTGTACAATACTAGAGACAAAATGTAGTATGTTGCCAACTATAAATCCGCAAACAAATTAATGTTTTTTCAAGGCAACTGTAGTAGATGTCGGCGTTTCATCCTGGATAACAGTAATGTCAGCTTTATACTTCTCAAGGATATCTGCCGGTTGGATATTTTAAATATTTTTAGGCTCCACGAGATACCCTCCAAGGAAATAACGCCCAGGAAATAGCACCCAATGAAATAAACCCCAAAAAAAAAATATCAACCAAAAACAAAGAATGAAATAAAAGCCAAACAAAAATGAAATTAACTCCAAGGCAAAGTGGAAACAAAGGCGGCGAACCACGATTGGAAAACGAAATAACTTCCAAAAAAAAAAATGAAATACTTCCCAAAAAATTTTGTTGTTTTTACATATGATCTTGATCTTGAACTCACCCAAAAATGTGTGAAAAAACATTGGAGATTATTTCATTTCTCGTTAGGGGGATATATCCTTGTGGGGTATTTCATGGAGCCTTTTTTTATTGGGGCATATTTGTATTATGAATTAGTCCCCAAATGTACCTATGTGCGAAAATAAGCCCCATTTAAATTGTGGGGCTTATTTTCAAATAGTTGGTGAGGTTCATTTCAGAATTATGGGGCGAAATTTCCTTTTGGATGTATTTTAGATTTAGGGTGAATATTTTTGGGGCTTAGTTTGATGTAGGTTTTCATTTATACTAACTGAAAACACAACCCAATTCAAGACATGCTATTTTTTGACCAACACTCAGATGATACCCCGTATAAATTCAGTGCATTGCATTGGACTTAGGAAGTAGTGATACACGCTGAGAAATCTATATTGGATGCAAACATATCGTGTTTATAGCCTGTCGCAAATATAGTTTACTTGTGCCCAAACACATTGTGTTCGCTATTCAATATCACATGTTGGACACACAATGATTAATATGTTATAATGTATGTTAATGTGGCTATTTTTGCTAAAATCTACTGAAAACAATGATTGAAAACATATACATGGTTCCTGTAATATTTTCTGGGACCGTTATAGTAGTACGAGGTAAGAGGGAATAGTATTTTTTGATGCTTGACTTAAACTCGTTTAAGTAAATCAGCATTTTGTTGTTGTTTGGATGCAGATATAACGTGCAAATATAGTACACTTGTATCCAAACACATTTTGTTTGCTTTTCAGTACTACATGTTAGAGACACAATGAGTAATAGGTTATAATATATGTTTTTGTGACCCAAATGTGGCTTCGTTTGTAGAAAACTTCTGAAAACATAAACGTGACAGACCACAAAGAAACAATAAAGCAACAGATCTTGAATTCATGAAAACAATGTTGCAAACATATACATGGTTCCTGCAATATTTAGGGCGGTTTTTTTTTGGAGACAGATTCAAAAATTTCAGCCAGCGGCTCTTTACTAAGATGTAGTTCAGAAAAATAAATGTGGCTTCGTTTGTAGAAAACTTCTGAAAACATAAACGTGACAGACCACAAAGAAACAATAAAGCAACAGATCTTGAATTCATGAAAACAATGTTGCAAACATATACATGGTTCCTGCAATATTTAGGGCTGTTTTTTTTTGGAGACAGATTCAAAAATTTCAGCCAGCGGCTCTTTACTAAGATATAGTTCAGAAAAATAAATCGCAATTTTGTAAGAAAAATAAATCTTAAAACATGGAAAATCTCGCTTCTTCCTACAATATCAAAGCTTTTAGAGAGACTTCTATCGAAACGGTTAAGTGCAATAATAGGGATCAAAAACTCCATACAATACAATACAATACAACAGATTCACAGAATAATAAATGAAATTGAACGAGTTTCCGAAGAAAGAAAAGTGTGCTCCGTTATTTTGCATGATGTATCCCAAGCGTTCGATAAGGTCTGGAACCCAGAACTAATTGGTAAATAATTTCAAATATTTCCAGCCAACATCTTCAATATGTTAAAATCATATATATCCAAGAAATACGTTAAATTTAAGAATGAGACCCAGTTTTCCGAATTATTTGATATGTATATACGCTGGTATTTCACAGGGAAGTATATTGGGACCAATATTGTACGTACTCTATACAAACGATGTTCCACATACAATGAACACAAAAATTGCTACATTTGCCGACGACACAGCTATAATAGCCAAAGGAACCTCAACATCCGATACATCAGCGTACTTGCAGGCGGCTATGACCAATATTTAATTTTGGGCGTCCAAATGGAAAATTAAAATTATTGAGGAAAAGTCAGTACAAGTCAATTTTGCATTGACAGAAAATTCACCCGTAGCAGTAGTGTTAAACAACAAAGATATTCCCATCTCAAGCTCAGCAAAATGTCAAGGTCTGATTCTTGACTCGTTACTATCTTGGAGGGAGCACATTAAAAGAAAAAGACTAGAGCACGAAATCAAATACAAAAGTCTAAACTGGTTAATAGGACTCGATAACAAACTGCTTGTTTACCTCCAAATATTAAAACTCATCTAAACCTATGGCATTGCATTATGGTAATGTGCATGGAAGACCCACATCAGACCAATTTAAGTGTTTCAAAATAAAGTTCTGAGAAATATGGTAAAACCGTCATGGTACATACGAAATGATGATATACATCAGGCTTCAAAAGTCCCCACTGTAAATGCTGTAATAAAAAGAAATGCTGAAAAACATGTGCAAAAGATGGCTGAAATATGGAAGCTAGACTTGTGCTTGACAACACCACTTCAAGGAAATTAAGGCGCAAAAAACTCCAAGATCTTATCTAAGCTGGTTTCCCATAACATCCCATGAAGGGACTGGGGAGAGCTTTTCCCAATTGGTGAGATGTGCGCTTTCTAGTTTTATACTCACTGATTGGGATCTACAGTTTTACACGGGTTCCGAACGGTATTTTGAGAAGTTTTTCATGGCTTAGTACTCGATAGTGTCGCCATCACTAAGCGAGGTGACCGTCGTCGAAAGAAAAGTAAGGTGGTCTGAGCAGGGATTGTCATGTATTTTAACGTCTTTGGTAATTAAATAGAAGAAATCTGCTAGTTGTTAAAATTGGGGTAATTGCGTAATCAACCATGTAATCAGGATGGATGAAGATGAACTAGCGGGAAATGTTTTCGATGACGTACTCGATGGAAGAAGGAGAAGAGGACGAGGACGTTTTCAACTGGCGAGAAATGACGAAGGATAGAACCAGTTGGACGAATATTTGTTTAATTTGTTTATTTAAATAATATGTGGAAGGCATCTGACATCATGAGGTTGTAAAATAGACAATAAAAGTAAATTAAACTGTTTGAGGAACTTCTCAAAAAAAAAAAATATCAATATATGAGCGTCAATAGTGAATTTTAGGGCACAAAATATTACGCCATTCAGCCATTGTTTCATTATCTTGTCATATGTTCACTAACGCATGGAATTGGTCCAAAACTGCAGGCACAGCCCATATGACTCACACGTTGGCCCGAGCATTTCTGCTCCCTGTTGGGCGCCACTGTGTCATATGGCCACTACAAGTGCCGGTTCGACATTATGTCACATATTCTATACAGTGAGGGTACCACAACGCCTGGCACCACTTAGGTAGGGCCCTTTCAGGCCCTACGCTGGGCGCCATTATGCCATATCCACCAAATGCATGGAACTGATTCCTCCAGATTCTCAACTGCGCTGGCATGCTGGCGTATTGCGCGGCTAGATCTCGCCGGACGGGGTGGTCCTTGTTGATCCTTCTCTGGTTGCGATGACATAAACATTTCTAAAATCATGCCAGCTAGGCTACGGTAACCCACCGAAGCCATACAAAAGTGAAACTTCCGAAGAAGGAACAAAATTAAAAATAAAGAACGAAAAGAAAGAAGGGAACCTTCCACAATAACACACCTTGTCTAAAGAAAATAAGATAAACAATAACAACAAAACACATGCATACCAAAAGTACACTGCACTATGAACATCGCTGAACTTTCGTTGTCGACTGATGACTTGTCGACTTAGGCATCTTTACCCTCCCAATACGGAGAATTATCTCCACCGTGACATCGTAACCTTTACTTATTTTAGATGTCCCAACATAATAAATATGTTTGGGATTACACACTCACTTCATCTTATGCCATTACCTACCTGTTTTCTTATGCCTGCATCATTTTAAAACTATTGATCATTTCAAATTTCAAAATCATAACAATGCATAACAAACTTTATTGAAACTACTTTAGTGTCTAGATTCAATAAACTTATGGGCATAAATAGACAACTATTTAATCGCTAGTACTCTCGAGGTACTTGAAAACTTAATAGATAATATTTCACATGATATGTAAATCATATCAAGCACTCATAGTTCAAAGAAAATTTAATTTAATATGACTGCGAAAAATCAATCGCATAAATCGTAAGTTTTTTTTATAAAGACGACTATATTGAGCTCGCTTTGCCATTCCCTACCTAGCAATGAGATCTCAGAGCCTTTCGGGTGGGCAGAATATTTCTTTTCCCTTTGAACTTAGGCTTTTTTTGCGCTTAAATTCCAATAATTTATAAATTCAAAATGTTTCAGTATTACGCACTTAAAAATATTTAACAATCTCTTATCGAGTAATTAATCTATAATATTTTTATAAACCTACACTAATTGTTTTCTAACCAAAACTGAATAAAGCTCCTGAACTAAAATTACTAAACGTGCCTCGTATAAGCATATTTGACACTACCTAAATAAATCATGTAACAACAAAATTAACTATAATCCTACTTATTACTAGAATATACACATATCGTTATCAAACTTATAAACCGCTGTATCAGTAAATTACAACATCTTCTCGTTTACTGAGAATAACTACTCTCTTTCAGAGAGTAATTCACACGCGTATATATATATATATATGTACATATGTATGTAGACATAGATTAGTATGTATATTTGCATATTTGTGTATATATATACGTTTATACATATACCACCAATTGGGGTGGGGGTAATGTACTAAAATGATCGCGATATATATATGTATGTACAAATACGTATGGATACTTTAAAACTTCACCGGTTAATGTATGTATGTGCAAAAATATATAAACGAGGGTTAAATGATATGATGGGAAAATGTAAATGCAAAAGAAATGACATAGAAGAAATTAATAACAACTAAATGGCAATGTAGTAAAAAAAGGTAAGGTAAATTTCATACCACTGTACAAATTATGAGCAATTCCAGTGTTCAACTTTATACTCCGTTATTACAAAGAGTTATATTTCTTTTCTTAAATCCTAATTTTTCAGGGATTCAGTTAAATTTTTCTTATTTCTTAATCTTCTTATTTCCTAATTTTCTTATTTCCTATTTTCTTATTTCCTAATTTTTTTAATTTCTTATTATAGTGACTTTAATTTCTGATTTATGAATTCTCTTAACATTTTTTTTCAGATTTTGTTTTAATTTATGTTAATTGGATCTTTTCTTTTGGCCGTATTCTTAGCATTAACATTGGGTTGGGATTTTCCCAACCTTTGGACCATTGTTCTTAGAGGACTGATAAACTTTCCTCTGGATTATTACTTTTGAACGTTGGCTTTGGACGAAAGCTTTATGGTTACTAAATTTACGGGCCTGGGGTTCAATACCCTGACTTCACGGGATACGTCCCTTAATTGGCTCAAATAATTTAAAGAATCTGATGGACTTACCGATTCTTTGATGAAATGGGGGATGATGATGAAATGATTTTTTAAAGTAATTGGTGAGATGATGACTGTTGTTGATGTGGTCGTTGATGGGCTATGGTTGTGGCGGCTGCTGTGACGTAGTCTATTGTTGTTGTTTTCTTCCTTATTGTTGCGGCTCAGAATCTTGCTGCCGATATTTCCGTCGTCGACTGTGGTGGTTGTCGTTGCGGTTATGAGTGATGATCGCAACTTTGTTGCTTAAAAAAAAATGTTGCTGCGGCTGGAGTGTAGAAATTTGGTGGCTGATTTGGCACTATTGAAAAAATGTTTTTGTGGCGACTGGTGTGTGTATTCTAAATTTGTTTTTCGTTTTTGACTTGCCGTATATCGACTTTTCGGCAGTCGCGCTTTCCTTCTCGGTCCCTCGAAACCACTCGCCCAGGGATTTAGCCTGGAGAAGCTCGAGGCCAACGGTCGTCACCTAAAAGGGTCAGAGAGTCGGACACTGAGCCGCTCGCTTGGATAAGCCCCTGGACTTAAACGGTGGTTTCGAAACTTTGAAGTTCCGCGGGTTCCACCGTAAAGAAGACTTTCAAGTTTTCA
Organism: Phaonia tiefii; assembly: GCA_963931995.1. Classification (NCBI taxonomy): domain Eukaryota; kingdom Metazoa; phylum Arthropoda; class Insecta; order Diptera; family Muscidae; genus Phaonia; species Phaonia tiefii. The sequence goes on along the minus strand of OZ008367.1, from coordinate 148,197,545 downwards.
CTAATCAATCTCACCGCCGAATCCAAATGCTCACGAACTACCTGATGAGCAAAACAAGAAATAAAAGGAAAGGGTATTAGCTTCCCGTCTTATCCAATCAGACACCCATTTTTCCTACATGCTGGAAAGTTACCCGAGCTTCGTGGTTTTCTTTTGAATCTTAGTTCTTTTTTTTTTTCTCAGGGATATTTTCCAAAACAAAAACTTTCGCACGGAAAAGTGCACCGGCAATTGATGCCTCGCTGCTTCCTCTACGTTTTTTTTTGTACGTTGTAACAGGCTTCGTAATAATCTTGGCTGGATCGCTGAAGATTGCTTCTAAACGATTTGATTGCCGCTGGTAGAAAGAAATTTTGAAGATGCCGGAAATGCCTCGCCCAAGTCATTTTGACATTTCGGTGACACCCGATGCTGCCATTCTCTTGGTGCGGAATACCACTCTGCGGCATTGCCAGATCCTTACGTTGGGTGCGTTTTATTGTCTGGGGTGGTGAATGAAACTGATATGCACCTGTGACTGAGGTTTGTTTCCTCTAAGGGTGCACATGACAATCTTTACCTTGCATTCAAGTTGAGTATTTTGGATTTAATAAAGAGATTTTAAGGGATTTACTTTTAAAGTTTTAAGGACTCATCTTTCAGTGTAGTATCCTCTACACTTAATGAAATTACAAAGAAAACTCTTGGATTAGCATATATTTATGTTAATCCTATGGCAAAAGTCTAAATAAAATGTAACAAGGTAATAAAGTTACGAGCCCAATGTGGGGCACATAATGGAGATTGTTTTATTTATTCCCCTTCCCCCTCCAACACCCGGCAGTATCAGTATTATTATTATTTATGCCATGAAGTGTAACAACTTTCAAAGTTTTCTCGTTAGAGGTTTAGTATCTGTCGAAAGTAATGAACGTGTACATGAACACTATAGGATATTGGAACATATGTATTACATATGTACTCTACATACCTATACATTCTCACAGTATGTGGCAAAATAATAAAATGTATACTTGTATGTTTGAACCCATAGTATTGTGCATTATACGAATTTCATCCAAGAATACCTGACATGTTCATTACTTCAAATATGTAGAATGGAGTAAATTCAATATTGGATATGTATGACACTCAGCGTAAGACGCACAACTATTATCATTGCAATTTATGGTTGCCACTATAGAGGGTAATAATTGGATTCTTTTTCAAAGCGACAGACTCAGATGAAGACTGTAGTCGCGGTATTTCGATATAAGGTAAAATAGGATGTTTAAAAATCGGAAGCCCCAACCCAATGATAAACAAATTATTTTCATTAATTTATTTTTGAATTCTTGTCTCTTTAATTGTGAGTATTTTCCAAAAATGGGGCATTTTAAATTCATGCAATTTCGTTTATTTTTTGTCAATTCAAATGCGGTCATATTTATTCAGCCTAATTAATTCTGAACACCCTGTAAAAATAATCTCTTTAAGATTTGTCACAAAATATATAAGGATTTCATATTTCATAACATGATCTCGAATTAATCGCATAGAGGATTCAATACATACATATGTATAAATGTGTATGTTTACAAATACATTGTATGTCTTCCTGTACATGTATATGAAACTACTTATAATAAGTCAACTCATATGCTCGTGAGAAAACTAATATTATGCAACTCAAATAATGTCAAATATTCATACATGCACGAATTATAATACACACGCAAGAGTAGAGTCCTTTGGTTAAATGTATAAACTTGTACGTGCGTGTGTGTGTGTTATGTTGTGTCTTATGTAACTCAACTAGATAAATATTAAGGATGTTAAAATTGTCACATGAATGTTAATAAACACATACATATATTCACATTTATACCCAACACACACAGAGTGAGATGGAAGGGTATTCTTTATTTGTGATGCTGATTGCAACTATTGGATGTAGATGTAACATACATATATATATGCATTATATATATATGGGCATAAGGGCGTCCTGTCGGACGAAAAATAATCAAGTAATAATTCTCAAATGGCGCATTGTGGTACAGGATAGACAGGGTATTTGACCCTGTTGGACAACTTCATAGTCTTTTCAAAGACTAGACGTAAATACCCAGCCACACGCTGAAAATCTGTCTTCCTTTGTTGCTTGGATGCAAATAACTATAATGTGTATTTGGAGCTTGTCGCAAATATAATATACTTGCGCCCAAACACATTGTATTTGCACAGACACAATGAATTAATATGTTATAACATATGTGTTTGCGATCCACATATATTTCTGTTTGTGATACAAATTCAGGTATGTTTGTTGTACTGTCTATGCTCTCTCGATAGCAAAGAGAAAAAAAACTGTGTATGTGTATTTTTGCATTATTCTCTCAGTCATTGAGTCATAAATATTCCTGAATGGGTGTGTAAATTGCAGATGAGGTGTTTCTTGTTTTGCCTGATTTATTGCGTCTTAGTTTCTTATATTCAGTCGTCAATGGTTCATCGGACAGAGAATATCAAAAGCGCTTGATCAGTGAAAAAAGATTAAACGAAGGCTCGGACGGTTAAATGGTTTGTGATGTTACTTTGGGTATGTTTTTCGTATATATATAAGTGTGCTACCAAAGTGAGAAATGATTTTGAGGAAAGGGCAACAACGTGAAGCACTTTGTCTGTAATAAAAAAAAACACAAGTAATTAATTCACGCTTGGCTTGCATGAACTTGATTTGTATATAAATATCTATTTTGTATACCAAAGCATAGTGATAACCAACGCATAGCTGAAACCTTCTGAAAACAAAAACGTGAGAGACAACAAAGAAGGGAGAAGCTAAAGAGCAGCAGATTCTCATTTCATGGAAAAAGTATTTTAAATATTTTAATTTTTTGTATGAATTATTTATAAATGTGGATTTATATTGTTAAAATTAATTATAATAAATAATACATATATATTGACATCGAAAAATAATTCGTTTCTAAATATTATTATGTTTGCGAGGAAATTCGCATATGTTTCCACGTAAGTATATGTAGGTTTGGGGGAAACACGCAAATGCGTCCACGTAAGTGGATGTGTTTGGGATGAAGAACGCATATGTTTCTACGTAAAAGCATACATATTTGTCTGTAACTTGCTAACATATGAATGTTTGAAGTGTATTCCAAACATATACATGGTTCCTGCAGACTATGTTTGGGAAAATGTGTTAGAGAGGCCGTTATTTTTCAGCGTGCAGCCAAATTGGGAGCGCTCCAAAAAAGGTGCCTGTAGGGACACCCATAGAGCTCCTCAATGGAGTGTTTGCGGAGTGCTCTTATCACGGGCGTCCGAAAGAGCTCCGGATAGGATTGTTTTAGGAGCGTTGAATCATACTGTGATTTTATTATCTTCGCGCTGAAATGGCCCCAGCAACATATTGCAGGAAACATGTACACTACTGGTTTATTATCTCTCTATTGTTTATCTCGTTTATGTTTTTAGCGGGTTTGGGTCCCACATTTGGGTCTCAAAAGCATAAATTATAGCCTATTAATCACTGTGTCTCAAACATGGTATATTGAAAAGCAAACACAATGTGTTTGAGCACAAGTATAGTATATTTGCGACAAGCTACAAACACGTTATATTTACATCCAAACAATAAAAAATTAGAAATTTTTCAGCGTGTTTGTAATCCTAAAACCGAGCGTGTAGGGACTTCCACATCGCTCCTCAAAGGAGTGTTTACTGAGCGCGCCTAAGAAGAAATATTAGAAACTAGCTGACCCGGCAGACTTCGTTCTGCCTTCAAAAGTATTTATAACATCAGATGTTAAACAATGATTAATATCTCGACGTGGGCGCCATTTATTTTATCAACATCTTTACTTTTGCCTAAGAATTATATGTTGCGAATTTGAAACAAATCAGTTCATAAATAACCGAAATCGACATCAGCGCCACCTACTTTGCAGCGCCACCTATCTATTGAAATTATGGAAATTTTTTTGTCTACGTACCATTCGGAGTCAACAGTGAACAAAATAAAAAAAAGACAGCCAAATCCGTCACTCCGTTCTTTAGTTATGCTGTCACAAACACACGCCAACTCATTTTTATATATATTAGATAAAGAAATATTAACCAAATCTGTAAAAACAAAACAATCATTGAAATTGTATACATAGTTATACTTCATTTTCTAAAAAATTTATTTCAAAGAAAAACAAATTGCACTGAATAATGGACATGGCTTATGAAGATGTCTTATGTTTTTAATTAATTATAAACTTTGGAGCATTTGGGAAAATCAATACGAAGCACTCATTCTCATTAGAGACCTTTTCAAAAATTGGAGGCGAAAAAGAAATCCGAGCGGAGTCTTTGCGAGTTATCTGAATGAGAGTTCTCGGACTCCAAAAACACTCCTTTATAGGAGTCCGCGCGGAGTCCTTGCCTGTTGTCTAAATTTAGGGACTCCAAAAGCACTCATTTAAGGAGTCCCTAGGGTGCACTTTTTCATATATATATTGAGCGTGCTCATTTCTCTGGCGGACATGGTTCTTTGGGACTCCATTTGGAGCCTTCCTAGGAGCGTTAGCGCACCGTGTGGGGAGTCCTATCGAAGCACCTTGCGGACTTCGTTGATGGGCTGGGTATATTTCCTGTTGTGAAGATTCACATACAGATAGGTAAGTTTGAATTGATGGCACTAACAGACTGTTGCTGCTGTCTCACCGTGAGTTTTACTTTTCCTTTGTTCAATTGTTTCCGATTTATTTCCTATGGACTGTTTTAACCAGATTTAGTGTTCTCTCTATCATCCAGTCCTTTTCCAGGTTTGATCTCTCTTGGACTGAACAAACTTTCTCATAGGCCATCATCAGAGTTTACATCAGCGCGGTTACTTCCCTGTCGATCCATGATCCTTGTAATTGGTTTCGAAATTATCTTAATTGGTATTGGTCGTGTTTTTGCATTTAATAGTTTCTTAGTCCAATGTGATATCACGGGGTAACGAGATTAATCTCTAGCTAAACCGGAGAACCATTTAGTTTTGCTCCAAGAAACTTAAGATTCTGCCAACGCCAATCTGTAACTGTTCTCCCAGGTCCCTAAATAAAAAGAATACCATAGTAAAGGGTGTCTCAATAAGAATGCACTTTCATTGCTATTTTTGTTCAAAAATATAGCTCGAGGTCATTTTAATTTCCAATTTATTTATTTAATATTTCTTTTCATTTTAAAATAGTAATACGTATTTTTTGAAATAGTTATGATTTGTTTATTGAATTATAAGGAAGAAGACATGTTCCGATTAAGTATGGAATAAAATATCCGTCAAATGGCCACCACCGCTCTGATGACAGGCCATTACACTTTTCATGAAATTTTTCATGTCTTTTTCACAGAGATGTGGCTGAATCTCACCGATGAAGCGTTGGATCTCGGATTTGAGCTCACGAATTGTTTGTGGTTTATTCTGAGATTTAACAAAACCCCAAAAAAAGAAATCGCACGGCGTTAAATCGCATGATCTTGGTGGCCAGTTAACATCAGAACTTCTTGAGACAATTTGTTCTGGAAATCGTTGCTGCAATAAATCGATTGTTTCATGCATGGTGTCGCAGGTGGCGCCGTCTTGCTGAAACCACATGTCTTCTAGATCTATAGCGTCCAGTTGAGGCCACAAGAACTCCGTTATCGTGTTCCTGTAATGAATGGCGTTCACAGTCACTGCAATTTCGGCCTCATCTTCAAAAAAGGAAGGCCCAATCACACCGCCTGACCAAAATCCGCACCAGACAGTTGCTCGTTGTGAGTGCATTTATTTCTCATGGATTGCATGAGGATTTTCCAAGCCCCAAATTCGAGAATTTTGTGTATTCACTAAGCCATTCAGATGGGAAGGCGCTTCATCGGAGAATATGTTTTTTTTTTGGAAAATTGGCATTAATTTCACTTTTCTCCATTACCAATTGAACGAATTTCCGGCGCTTCCATGGTCTGCTGGTTTGAGCTCCTGAGTAAGCTGAGTTTTGTACGCATGAAGGTGGAGGTGTTGTGTCAAAATTCGCTGCGTAGTGCTTCGTGAAAGTTGAAATTTTGAGAACGATGCCGAATTGATGTTTTCGAATTTCCGGTGACACTCTCGATTACAGTAGCAATGTTTTCAAGACGTCGGCGGGTACGTTGACGTAGAGGAGTCTTACTGACAATAACCGACCCAATTTCACCAAATTTTTTGACCCCTCTTCGAATGGTTGACTCATTAGGTGCACTTTCTCGACTGACAATTCTTCGAAGTTTGCGAGCCATCTCAGCATAATTTTCCAAATTTTTCTAATAAGTTTTTACACTTATAACGCGTTGTTCTTTCGTAAAGCGCTCCATTTTTAATAGTTGGGATAAACATATGTGACAGCTGCCAAATTTTAGAGTTGCCACTTGCATAAAAAAAGGCAGTAAATTTAAAAAGCTCAATCTTACTGATACACCCTTTAGAAATCACACTGCCGGCTAGTGCGGGACACGCTCTTTCTCATCGCTACAGCTTCTATAGAAGTCATTTGCCCTAACCTTTAGTCTCGCAGCATGTCTAGCAATCAGACAGTGTCAAGTCAGAACAGAAACAAGCATGGATACCTCAAGTCTGGCTAGAGATATAAGATTCATGGCTCTCCTCCTCTCCATTAATAGACCAGCAGAATCTTGTCAGTACACATTGTAAATTCCGTATTCTTCTTTGGATGCAACTACAACGTGTTTGTAGCTTGTCGCAAATATAGTATACTTGCGTCCAAACACATTGTGTTTGCTATTCACAAGTACATGTTCTAAGCACAACGATTAATATGTTATAATATCCGTTTATATGGCCCAAATATGGCTTTGTTTGTTTAAAACTGTTCCAAACAAAAACATGAGAGATTACAAAGAAACAGAAAAACAGAAGATATTCATTTCATGAAATCAATGCTTCCACGTAAGTATATAAATGTTCCAAACATCTACATATTCCGTTCATAATTTTACAAAGGCCATTTTTTTCAGCGAGTACAGAATTTTCTGGGGGCATACTAAAATGCTCCAATCCCAATGGAACCTGTAACCTAGTCTCGCCAGCTCACTCAATCTGCAATTTCTGTCTATGTCCCTGTGTCCTGTTACCTACATGAGGGGACTATCGTATCTGCGGAAGTCCTATGCAGATGTTTGGTTCCGGAACACTGATTACAGGAAATTGATTACCGCCGGACTGCCAGAGAAAACATTGATCCCAATGACTGCTGGACTATTATTCTTCAGCCAGCGGGTCACATCCCTAATTGCCAAGTTTTTAAAAGTTATATGAGAAAGAGGCAATCCTAGGTTGCTTGAGTAGGCTCCATACTTTACCTGATCATTTATTTTCGACCCATCCATATATAAATTCATAGAGTCGTCCATATCAGGAACTCATTTATTCCAGAAATCCCTTTCCGCAATGATCATTCCGATCACATAGTGGTTCATGTTTTCGGGTAGACTACAAAACCAAGATTTTTAGCAGAACCTTCCATCACTGTTCTATGACCGATTTCGACCATGCCCCCTTGTTATGATTACCATAACCTGATGGCAGACGTTGAAGCAATCTGCCTCTCTATAATGCCCAACAGCAACAAATTTATACGCTGTAAAATAACGACCCCAGCAACATATTGCAGGAACTATGTACATGTTTACAATCATTGTTTTTTTTTTAGTTTGTTTCAACAAAGAAAGTCATATTTCGGTGACAGAAACATATATTATAACCCATTAATCATAGTGTCTCAGACATGAATTATTGAATAGCAAACACAATGAGTTTGGGGCTAATTATACTATATTTGAGACAAGCTACAAACACGCTATATTTAACTCCCTTGACCACTATTGGCCTCATCACCTCTGTATTGATCCAGTGAACAATCCTTGGAGAAAGTCTCCATTTATAGCACTCGCACAGGGGAATAGGACTATCCACTATTTTGGGCCTGAAACTAACTGCCTGTCAAAATCACACCCTGGTATCTGGCACACTGCAAAGCTTAATTTTAGATCCGTTGAACGTGATTGGTTGTACGATAGGTATTTTATACATTCGAGTAAAGGAGCATTTTCACCCTCAAAGTTCGTAAGCTACCCTGGAGACTGACCCTTACTGTACTGAGATACTTAGAGAGCAACAATTTTGCCACCAAGATTGTGATCAGAATTCAGTTCAGCGCAAGGTTCCATAGAAGTGGAGACAAGACCTTCCTTGGGGTGTGCATCTGTTAACTTATTTGGTAAAGGTCGAGGTACCTGAAGCCTTAAGCCACATAATATCCACATCCACCTTATGGGTAAATAGCGTCAATGCTATCACATTAGAAGTGATATGTTGAACGCAGCCACAATGTCAAGATAGACTACCAACTTGTACTTCTTAGCAGCCAACGACTTCTAGATGTATCCTAACATTTCATGCAGTGCTGTCTCTGTAGATATACCCTTGAAGTACGCATGTTGCGTACCAGGTAACAGTCTTATATTAACACTCGCCTTCAAGTGTGCATGTATTAATCAGCTATTCCAAAGTCCTCAGTAGAAACCATGACAGGCTTATGGTCTAAAAGTCTATAGGAGCTGTTTGAGAAACATTTACAAATTTGGGGGAAACATCATCCTTGTATTCCTCCACCCTTGATGTGGAGGTGATGTATAACATTATTAACCAGAGGATTAGGCATATCCTGCTGGTGATGCCATATCGGGACTGGGAGAGTATGAAGGTTTGAAGTTGCCAATAGCACATTTATTCCTGGAATTAGTAACAATTTCCACGACAATTGTTGCGAGTTGCCAGGGAAATAAGTATTCCTTAAGAGATTGCCCGAAACTTTACTGCAGGTTGTCCATTGCCAAGAAGACTTGTTACCTTGTCATCGTGTTACTAGACGCCAGTGGTTTTCTCTATTAATTTTCAGAAGAGTGCCCACGAGTTTTCCTTAGCCTGTCTAAGCCCATAGTTATACCGCTTTAGCTTAACTTTGTAATAGTCCCACTCCTCTATGTCTCTCGGAGACTTGGCTCTATTAAACAGTCGTCGGCAGAGAGTGGAGCAGCAATGCCTTCTTAAATTTTCCACCGCTGCCGTTGCAGTCATGAGCTTGGTCGATAACTACTTATCTAATTGATGAATTTGAAAAAATATTACCAACAAATATTGTAAACATGATAGTGATGTGTACAACTTCGATTACATTATTTTTTGGGTGCCAAGAAGGGCGGTAAACCGATAACAAACATCAACGATATCTTATGTTCATGCTCATAAATGACATGCCTGTGGTTCGCTTTAGATGGGCGGAAATTCATAGTACATCGATTATTTTTTGGTGGCATAATTCTTCCAAATTGTATTTTAACTTATTTCACGTTCCACGTGATTTTCCCGTGATTTTTAAAAGAAGGAGAAACGAATCCGCTAACGTTCTCTGATTTTTGACAGCGCGTCGCTGCCGACGACGTTGACTTAAAAAGAAGGCCCTTGTAAAAGTGCGATATCCAGGGTCCCTCAATCTGATAATTTATTCTGGTAGCCTGCGTCCAAATAAGCAGATGATTATATAAATAACTCCCTCAGTTATCAATATATCACGATTGATATTTTTCATATAATTTTCCAAAATAAACCGAAAACTAAAGCGAAGCACAGACTTGTCCTTCATGAGCATGAGCTTAGTCAATAACTTTTTATCTGGCTGATGAATTTGAAAAAATATTACTAAAAAATGTTGGCTGATGTTCATGCTCATGAATGACAATCCTGTGGTTCGGCTAAGATGGAGGTAATCGATAAGTCGCTTTGTTATCAGGTTGGAATTGTAAAATTTGATAAACTTCTTGAGGCATTGCTTGGCGTAATGACCATTTAAGCACCGGAGATATTAAGGATAACATTTCATGCGTGGCTACCCTTCAGTCGAGGTCAGTAACACCGGCTTCGAGGCTTTGACAGCTTTTTGTTTTTTAAAGCTTTCACCGTGTACAAACTTACGGATTTCCACTTCTGTGGTGGCTATAATACCATCTTGGGTATAGTTTTCCTTTTTCAGATCTCCAATAATATATGTAAAAGCATATATTCAATAAAAAAAGCATAACTCAATAACTATGCGAGTTATGGAAAATTTGGTTGAATTTTTCACTCATATCAGTGATGAGATTTTTTAGTTTGTATTGGATTTTAATTTGCATTATTTATTTTATGCAAATGTAATAGAATTACCATTGTTCGCAATAACAATTAAAACATGTATGATTCTTATAGGATCGGGGTACATCGAATTGCACACTCTCTCCAAGAAAGCCCCAACATAAAAACTTCGAGCATATTTAAGCCGACATGCCTCCGACGCCACCAATAGTTGGTTCAGCCGCCGATAATGTCCGGTCGGCTCCAAACTCTAGTTTTCTGCGTGATTTCCTTATATCTGCAAGATCTCTATTCCTAATATCAGACATTTGATTTGCTGGGATGATATTGTCGACTTTAAGACAGGTTACAGACAATATGAATTGTAGGGTGGCCTAATAACGGGGTTTTCAATAAAAGCTCTACAAAAGCTTTTTAAATAAAACAAAACCGGTTTTAGATACCAATGAAATTCTTTATTCCTGTGAAAGTACGTTCGATGCCATTATGTATGGAACTCGATTTCTTTTGCATGACCACCACGGGCACGCTTGCAGAAGTCCAGAAGCTGAACCCAATTTTCGACGGTTTCCAAGCATACATCGGCCGATACTGCTGCAATTTCACGTTCGATATTCGTACGAAGTTCATCAATCGTCGCTGGCTTGTTGGCATAGACCATAGACTTGACGTAGCCCCACAGGATATAATCTAACGGCGTCAAATCGCACGGCCGAGGCGGCCAATCGACTGGGCCATTTCGTGAGATAACACGTTCACCAAACTTGGTTTCCAATAAATTGATTGTGGCATTCGCTGTGTGGCTTGTGGCGCCGTCCAGTTGGAACCACATGTCCTTCAAGTCCATATTATCTAATTGGGGCCAAAAATATTCGGTTATCATTGAACGGTAGCGATTCGCATTCACAGTAATGTGCCGGTCTTGATCATCACGGAAGAAGTACGGCCCAATGACGCCGCCGGCCCATAAACCGCACCAAACCGTAATTTTTTCGGGATGCAATGATGATGACTCATGGATTACGTGTGGATTGCTGTTTGACCAATAACGCATATTTTGCTTATTGACGAAGCCATTCAGCTAGAAATTATGACGACCATAAATTGGACGTAGCGCTCTTAAATTTGAGGCCACTGACTCCAAATTTCGGTAGTAAATTTTAATAATTTCGACTCGTTGTTGGCTCGTATATCTTTCCATGATGAAATGGCAAACCTTACTGAAGAGAAATGTAAAAAAGCGGGAAAAAATATGGCGTCGTTTGCTGTCCCTATCGATTTACTTTTGTAGCGTCTCTGTTGAAAAACTCTTTATAACATTGGTTGCATGGACCTTAGCGCCTGTGTACGTTTGACCATTTTCACCTGTTTTTAACATGAGAATGGGTTTTCGAGCTTCGCACAATAGGTGTGAGCGTGACCTGAATTTGTCGTATCGTGGTCGTGACTAAAATTAAATTTATTCAAGTGATCGTGAGTGCACTTACTTCCAAATTACGTCTACACAACTCTCAATCCAACAGTTGGATTTAGATCTCTGTTTCTAAATAGTCTTACAGTTGTCGTTTTCAAAATAGGAGTGTTTTCTCTTTGTGTTTTTCACATTCAAATGCAAACATTTGTACCAGTTTTGTAACTAATGCATTAGAAGAGGTTGTCAAATCTGTATATTTAAAGATCCCTCAAAATCTGGTGGTCCATTGCGAAGAATGTCCTATTGGGATTGCCGACTTAACAGCAATTTGCTGCAATTCTAGTGGTAACAAATCTAGTGATAACAAGTCCCAAAAAAATATTGTGGTAACAGGTTTAGGATAACATCCAAACCCTCGTTAGGAGTTCCCGTGATATACACTATTGATATACACTATTGTAATTCTCTGGACTTTTGTCAACAGACTTAGGTAAGTGTATTTTTCCAGTATTGGCCACCAAACAACAAAGCCGTATATGTTTATCGGGCGGACAACAGCTGTCTACACCCAGTAGACTATGTTCGGAGATAGGCCCCACCGTCCTCCGATCCATTATGGCTCCACTGATCATATTCAAAGTGTTTGACTTGGAATTAAGCTTTCTGTCGAGAATCACACATAGATATCTTGCTCTATCTTTTCGGCAAATTTCTCTACCAAAAGGAAAACAGGGGACGGCACCTTCTGTTCGCTGGTAAAGAGTACGAGCTCGGGTTTCTCTGGATTTACACCAGGTCCATTCTTCGCGGCCCACTTAGTGAGTCTCCCGATTAAGTTCTGGACCACATCCCTGCACTTCAATTGCCTTCAAATTCACACTGATCACTTTTTTATTTATTTTCTCGCTATGTGACTGCTCCACTATGTATCGGGTGAGTCAGTTAGAGGTGATTTTCCCAGTAGGTATTTTATTACATCAAGCAGTAATGGCATTTTTGTTCAGCATTGTGTGACACTTCATCATAGAAATACTTAGCTCGGCACAGCGTCTTGAAAGCTTAAAGTTTGCAGAAAATCCCCTGTTTACATCTAAAAGCGAAACCCCATTTCTCCTAGTTTAATCTTCCAAGTTTCACTCATCAACTTTGGCTCAGATATATAATATATTTGTATAGAATACGATAGTAAAATTAATTTTTTAAAAAGTTGGAAAATTTAGAAGAAAAGGATGACATTGGCCCTTTTAGCATAAAGTTACGTTTTTATTTTATGTTTTTTTGTGACATTGGCCGATATAATAAGAACAATAACAAATAGAAAACCACTGTATTTCAGTTGTTTATTATGTTGTTACAAAGTTGATTGTAATCAAAGGATATAAAAACAAAATATAGTAGTAAACTAAGGAAATGATAGTGTTAATTCACATTCGTCCTCCATACCTTCATCTATCAGGTAATCCACGAAGTTGTCATTTGTAGTTATTTGTTCCATGAAATTATTGTAGAATGTACGATTCGTATTGGTAATGTGTGGCAAAAGTGCCTTCAAGTCATTAAATTGCTCTGTACTTAAAGGAAGTGGTTCGTTGTTGAGTGGATGATTTCCATGTCGTGTTTTCTTGCGATTTCTTGATATGTCAAAAATTTTAAACTCGCCCTCAAAGGAATATTTATACAAAACATTTGGTGTTTGTTGAATACTGCATCCATTTAATTCGCGGTCACTGAACTTGTTCATTTAAAGTGTTATTTTTCCGATGTACATAAGACAAGTTAAAAAACATGATTTAAAATTTGGCATACAACTATTTTAGCAGCAAAATCAGATGTGCACCAAAATTTCACCAACGGTAAAGGCTTTTGCACTGAGGTGAAAAATACATTTTTTTCCGCGCTAGGTCCAACTTCTTGAGATATAGGCCTTTAAAGCTTGAGTATATAATCGGTCATATCTCAGGTATTTATCATCGGATCTGCTTCAGATATGTATCATTACAAAGCCCTTGTGAAATTCTATACCTCTGTATTTAAATATATTTTCTTTTATTATCCTATTGAGGCCTCATTTAAAAAATGTTTTTTAACCTCACTTTTTTTGGTTTAATCAACTTGTTGTTGTTCTTGCCTTTTGGTGTTGTTGTCTTTTGTTGTTGTTGTCTTTTGTTGTTGTTGTCTTTTATTGCTGTTGTCCTTTTTACACACCAAAATTTTTAGAAATAATTTTTTGACAGCGGCGCTTTTCTTTCTTCGGAAAAGTAAAAAATAATTTCTAACAAATCGCGCAGTTTTTTTAAAAATATTATTAATTAATTTCTAAAAACAAAAACAAACAATTTCAAACTAATAGAAACTAAAACAAGAAAAACATTTGTTGTTTCCCTCGTTTATCTTCAGAACATATTTTGCTATCGCTAAATCGTTTCAAAGTTATATCAAATGTATTTAGAAACATGGTTTGTCAGACTTCAAATTTTTCACCGTTGTATTTTTGTCAAAAACTACTTCCTACTAAAGTTTTGTCTACTGTTTGTCTGATCACTCTGTCTCAATCGTTGGACATGTTTTTCATGTTCCTGTATGGAATTTGCCACAAACTGATTTTGCCCAGAGCTAGGCAACTTATAAAAACTTTTAAAAACAAGTTGGCGCTCCTCAGGGGAGATTTTTTCATAACACTTTTGTTTGCATGTTCACGCTGCTTTCAGTTGTTTGGCAGGTATTGTTTTATTCCCGACACTGCCGTATATTCCCTACCTTGAGCTTCCAATGACTTTCTTATATTTTGGGTCCAATTGGAAGAATTTCGCTTTCGTTTTCTTGTAGCATCATCCTTGGTTTCTTCCTCTGCGTGAGTTGTTTGGTTGGTTTTCGTCAGTGTTCGAATTATTGTCTATCGGTACATATTCACCACCAATTTTTTCAAACGGTTCTGAATCGCTTGAATTTGTACGTTGCGTGACTTCAACATCCCTGACTCATGCCGTATAGTTATTCAAATTAAAGTTTAACTTAATGTTTCAATGTATCACCTACTATTTTCGTCCGTGTCGCACATTTGTAAAATCCTCATTATTCTTGAATTATTCATTATCTCCTTTATTCCACAATCAGTTTAAAAAACGTACAGTACAGGAGACAGGACAGAAGGCCGATAACAGAATAATAACAAAAACTAATGGTCATTGACAAAATTTGAATTAAAAATACTAATAAAAATACAAAAGGTTATGACTAAACTGGACGCGTACTAAAAGATGAAGCAAAAAGAGCAAACGTAGATATTGGCCGAATGTTTATTAAAAAAATATATAACAGTAGTGATTGCTAAAAGGGCCAAAGTAGACATTGGCCCTTTTAGCTTTAAATTTTATAGATGAGTTCATAATGACATTGGCCAGCATTACATTTATTAACCTCTTCTGAGTTGAATTTAACATTGGCTGTTTTAGCATTATGAAAGACATCAAGGAAAGAAATCTAATGCAATGATTAACTCAAAACAGCAAAATATTGACATTGGCCCTTTTATCACCAAGCCACAGATTTATTCAAATACGGAACGTAACTCTGAATGACGCCCAATAATAACTTATGCGAACTCTTCTAACTGAAAATGTACTTTACGTAATGTTGTTGTAGTACAACTATAATAACGACCACCCTATTTGATATCAATGTGTTCCTCTTCAACACTGTCTGTGTCATACTAGGAAAATATTTTCTTATTATTATTTTATTTTTGCATTTTTTGTTGCTTTTTTATGTATTAAATTCTTTCTTTTCTTGTATGCATATACATAGGATCTTTTTATTTTCTACGACCTAAATGACAACCTACTACATAGAAATGTAACATAGTATGTGATAATGTGTGGCAAAGTACATATGTGATAGCATATGATATAAAGAGACATCGTTTTTGGTTTAATAAATGCAATGAAAATGTGGCGAGAAAACTCTATTACTACGATACTGAATTATTTTTACTAAAGTTGTGAAAATAATCATTTAATTTAGGAAAATATGAAAAAAATTAAACTCGACATTGAGAACATATTGAATATATTATTTTATATATAAAATGTACATATTTTTATTCTGTTGTTTGACTTTTTTTATCAATAAATAATCAATATTCTTCGAGCTTGAGGTCAGATTTGCTGTTGTTGTATTTATTTTCCTGGATATTTCGCTACTCCTTTGTGTAAATTTAGGCTACATTATCTGTATCTGTTTTATAGTTAATTATTTTCAATAAAACAGATACAGATAATGTAGACCAAATTTACAGACATTTAATTAGTAAAAAGTAGATCCATTTAAGCACAAATTGTTTATCAATCTAATATTTTTCTTTGCGTTAATTTATATGAACTTTTTAAGAACATTATTTTTGTTTGTGTAACTTCAGAAAATTTTGAAAAAAGCCGGGAAAAGTTGTTTGAACATTTTTAAATTGACATAATTTTTTCACAATTGTTATTTTGTTTTAATTGTTAAATATTGTTCATATCTCCTGAGGATGCTACACAAAAGAGTAGGGAAATATCGAGGAAAATAAATACAACAACAGCAAATCTGACCTCAAGCTCGAAGAATATTGATTATTTATTTATAAAATTTACATTTTCAACAGTAGAAATATTTACAGTTTACTTCTTTGTTTTCCACTTTTGTTGCATTCACATGACAAAATCGACTCTGAAATATTAAGTCTGTTTTTTTATTCCCTTGTAAACTAATTTTTCGAGCACTTTGGATGGGGAGCTAAGCGATATTAAGCGGCTGCCCATATAAACTCATCGAAAATTAGTTTAGCGGGAAATTAGAAAAACACGCTTATTATTAAGAAATGCGCATAATGCCAACAGTTGTCCTAATAGATTTGCTAAGTTAGAGGAATGTAGTTTTAATGTACACGTACTGATAACACTTCTTTATGTCTGGTATCATAAATAGGAGTTTATTTTTTGTGTGTATTACGGCCTACGATTGTGTAAAATTTGAAAAAAAAAAAAATTTACGGGTAAACTTTTTTTCTGTTTTTTTATTTGCATTTTCGTCGATGGTTGTTTCATTATTTTCAAGTCCAATATGGTATTACTTTCGAGACAAATACACTCCGGATCACTTATTTAAAGGCACTACAAATTCCATAGTCAGCAGCCTGTATCTTTTGCAATTTGTAACCGATTGCAGAATTTTAAAATGAAAATGGAAGCTAGACATCTTGAGATATAAAAAAAATCATGACAATAGTAGTTTCATAACTAAAGAGCTTTTTTGAGCAATTTTTAAAAAAAAGTCAAAAAATGTGCTATTTTTTTGGTTTACTTTGAATAAAGGCACTTTAACTAATTTCAATGAAAAAACAGTTTTTCTTGTTTTTTTTTTTAAATTTATTTTACTTTATTTAAGAACTATTAGTAGTGGGTATAATCTCCTTTGTTTTTAATAACTTCAAATATACGGGTTTTCATTGAAAGATAAAGAGAATTTATGTAATCCAACGAAATTTGATTCCAAACATCCTTAATGGCATGAATTAGTGACAGCTTGTCATCAAATTGTCTACCTCCTTCATAGACCTGTACGAGATAACCAACCCCAGACATAATGTTTAGTTCTGGCGAATAGGGTGGCCAGTCAAGAATATTAACATTTTGGGTTGCACTGAATTCCTTTACTACACTGGCGTTGTGTATAGGTACATTATCCTGTTTCAATATCCAAGATATGGGACCAAATAGTTCACTGAACTTCGGAAAAGCCGATTCCAATAAAGTTTTATAGCTTGCAGCGGTAAATTTTGCAATAGCACCCCACACCGTAACGCCGCCCTGTCGGCTGTGATGTCGGTTCAAAAAACGCTTTTCTTTGCGCAGATCATGGAAATAATAGTTGTAGCCATCAGGCCCATCCAAATTAAACTTCTTCTCATCCGGAAATACAACGGTTCTCCAGTCATTTACATGACCTCTTGTGGGAGCCATTGACGCCGCTAGTGATCAGACGGAAGGGGTGATTCTTCTTCACCCAATTCACTCTTGCCGTGAAACTTTTAACACTAACATAAATAATTTTTATAGACTCCCGGAGAAGAAAGTAAAATATATGGATAAGGATTGAACTTGTTATAAGATTATAAGAAATATCATGAAACATCACTCAATGACTAGAACCAACTAAACTCTCCAAACTAAACTAAGGAGATATGCACATGTTTACCCACACAACCATGATTTTAGCGGTGCATATGATGTCTCATACTAAAACTCCAAATACAGGGAGTCCGTCGGGAAGGTATAGGTACTACTTTGTTTATTTATAATTTTTGATTATATGAAAGAGAATGAATCTTATATTGATAAATGTTTTATTTAATGTCGGCAATTAGGTATGGAATACAATATCAGATAAATGTCCGCCTCTGTTAGCCTCATAAATGCGAGCCCTTTTGAGCATATTTTTCCTTACATTATTCAATTTCATCACGAATATTTTCTTTGACTTGCCCAAGCGGTTCTGGTTTGTTTGCATAAACCTTGCATTTCAGATATCCCAACAAAAAGAAGTCCAACATCACCATTTCGTGAAATAACTTGTTGTGGAAAGAGGTCTCGCATTAATTCCATTGTAATCGTGGCTGTATGCGATGTGGCACCGTCTCGTTGATACAACATGTTTATCAAGCCCAAAGCATGCAGTTGTGGCGTTAAAAAGTTTTCAATCAGACAGTTACCGTTACACCGTTTTAATATTCAAAGAAGTAAGGTCCAATGATTCCTCCTGTCCAAATTTCACACCAGAGTGTCATTTTTAATGGATGCAAAGGTGACTGATGAATAATTTGAGGGTTTTCCATTGCCCAGAACCGACTATTCTGTATATTCACATATCCATTCAAATGAAAATGTGCCTCGGCACTCATTATGATTTTTTCATGCAATTGGGGATTGTCATGGGCGAGCAGTAACATCCTATTAGCATTTGTACGGCGGCGTAAATGGTCTTGTCGAAGAAGCCCTTGTATCAACTGAATCTTAAATGGAAACAAATTCACAAAAATCTTTTTGCAAAATTGTGGCCAAAGTTGTTCCTTGAAGACCAAGCTCCTGAGCACGGCGCCGAATTGAGGTTGATGGATTGTTTTGAACACTTTTGTGAGCAGCAGTAATGTTTTCAGCCGATCTTGCAGTACATTGTTGTCCATGCTTGGGCCTATCAGCTACATACCCTCTTTCGTCGAAATCATTCACTACACTATAAATAGAGGGATTTGTTGACACGCTGTTTCTCCCAAAAATTTCACGTAACTTTCTCATCGTCACAGTAATCGATGATTGAATTTGATAAAATGTTTTAACGATTAAAACACGTGGATTTATCGAATATTTTTCAATAATAAATTTGCCATGTCTCTACTTCACGACTGCCAAATATGAACTGTCAAGACTAATATTTACCAAAATGGCGGCAAAAGAAAGCAGTATACCGTCCCGGCGGACACCCTGTCTTATTACACGTACTTCGTATTCTACACATCCGTCAGTAAGAAAATGTACTCAGCACTTAACTAAAAATAAAAATAAATGGTTTCCCATTACATCCCATGAAGGGACCGGGGAGAACTTCTCACAATCACTCAGCTGTGCACTTTCCAGTTTTCACTCACTGATTGGGACCTACAGTTTTACACCGGTTCCGAACGGTATTTTTTGAGAAGCTTTTTCATGGCTAAATACTCGATAGTGTCGCCATCACTATGCGAGGTGACCGCCGCCGAAAGAAATTTTTAAGGTGCTCAGAGCCGGGTTCGAACGCAGGATCTCATGTACAAGAGCCGCGCACACTAACCATTGCACCACCGACTTACTATTCATTATTTTATTAACAATACGAATTCATATGCCAACAAACAGATTTTCCGATAACTTGATTATTTTCATATTCTTTTCATTATAATCCAGGCTTGGAACTTGACTAAATAAAAGTTAGGGACACTTGTAAAACACAAATCATAGCTTATGTCAAGGTATATATTTTCAAACTGATTATTGTCTAATTCTAATTTAATAAAACTAATTTAAACTAATTTATTGATAGACCCTTTAAAGTAAATCACCGAGAATATTTGAACCATAATGATTGAGCGAGCACTAGATTGTCCAAAAACCCGGTATTTTTTAGAAACCGTTTTTCGGTTTGTTCGAAAAATCAATTTTTCAAGAAACCGGTTTTGGTTTGTTCGAAAAAGCAATATCTCAAGAAACCGGTTTTCGGTTTTTAATTTTGGCAAAAACCGCTGGAACCGGGATTTTCGGTTTATTTGCGTTAAATTAAATTACACATGTAGAACTTACAATACATTTGTTTACCGACCATTTAATGTGTCACAACTGTATTTAATTAATTACGTTTTAATTTTAAATAAAAACTATATTTTAAATTAAATGTTCGTGCGTTAGGTTTATTTTATTCTTCAATATTTCTCTACCCATTGGGTAGCGTCGTCGGGAAGATAAACACACGTATTAATTAAAAATTAAATGAAAAATAATGAAATTAAAAATTAAAATTAAATTTTTAATTAATAATTGTGCTTATCTTCCTGACGATGCTACTCAATGGGTAGCGAAATATTGAAGAATAAAATAATTTAAAATAGACCTAACGCTCAAACAATATAACTTGAAATATAATACGAAAGGTCGAATAAATCATCACATTTTTGAAAATATATATCATATTCCAATTTGGAATGCGTGGTTAATATAAAATTTAAAAGTTTTATTCAAATTTGCATTAAACTGATTTAAAATCGAAAATCATATTCAATATTGAAAAGATTTTCATGTATGAAAATCTTATTAAGTTTAAAACATTTAATTATCAAAAAATTTTAATTTTGAAATTTGATAAAAAAAATCTTCTTATCGCTTCTCGGCCATATGGCTAAGATCAAAGTGTAATAATAAAAAATGTTCTTAATTAATTATAATTCAAGTCATAAAATCATTTTGAATAAATTGTTTGGATATCATTTAGAACTTATTGCAGCATAAGACAATATTTCACAATAGAAATCATGTTTCTTAATTCGAAAATTTCACTAAAACTCGAAAATCATATCATTTATTATTAATTTTTTTAAGGATATTAACACAAATTATGTAAAATCCGATTAACCGATGTCAAATAACCGGTTTCAGGTTTGTTCGAAAATTCCTGTTTTTAAAAAACCGGCACACGGTTACTAGTAAAAACCCGGTTAACCGGTTTCCCCGATTTTTCGGTTTTGGACACTATAGCGAGCACTCAACCGAAGGAACAAAATAATGTAATAATTGTGAGCAACGCATTGAATACAGCAACAAATCAGAATATGCAAGAGAACAATGGCAAAAACCTGATTTTTCGAACTCACCAAGAATGTTCTCCAACCGCCGTAAGATGAGGCCTCTTCATACAGATGGTTCGATGGTGTTTTCTGTAAACTAAGGCCCAATTTTTGACTGGTTATTTAAATTGGTAATCAGTTGATTTTGATTTATGTTTGATTTGACTTTAAATACGAAAAGAGTTTTTCAGTGCTTTTTCAAATAATCTTACTACGATCTGGCAAAAGTGGCAAATGTAACGAAAAATAAAATACATTTATCGGCTAATCGTTACAATGCATCAAACTGACGCCATTTGCAAAACAAGTGTGAAGTGATAAAATACAAAATATTTAATGAAATTGGAGAATATTTGAGCAGAAATAAAGTTCTGACTGCACTATAATTGTTCACATTAACAATGAAAAAAGTTTTGTGTTTGTTATTCTTCTTGTTTTCTGTCAAAATCATATGGTCACTTGATCATAGTTTAAATGCCCAACTTTGGCTGTTTAAACATCAATTAACTATTAACCTATAAAGTGAATTCAGAGTTTAAATTATGTTTGATCGTTGATCAAAGATGATTGACTAGTCAAAAATTGGGCCTAAGTTTAAAAGAATCAAATAGATTTGTTTTGCATATTATGAGTGCAGTGGTTTACAACTTGCGTGTGGTCATTATGATGTTTTGGACGAAGATCATTAAATAGTTTCTCTCAGTAAATATATATAGGTGCTTCCATTATGATTCTCAATAGCTTTACAATTTTTGTAAGTTCGTAGTGCTTGAAAATAACAATTAAACAGGATTGTGGGCATAGGTAGAAATGTAGTTATGTATGTTGATTGTGCAACTTCCGACTCAGGATTTATGAACGGGCGACACAAAAAGCAAGTTAGCAATCTCCACGCTGCTAATATTGACGATGACTTGGTGTAATTAGAAGACTCCATCAGCCGCTTCCTTGCCTGTTATGAAATCTGGGATAATTTTTGTTTCTCCACACAATTTTACTCTCTCAGAAGAAAAGTTTCCCGAGACTCCGGATATGAGTCTCCTTCAGAAAATGCGTTGTTGCACTTGCTGTCACAATATTCGTAAATGGGTTGGCCAAATTCACAAGACCCAGAAAAACGCGGCACCGGTGTTGTTGTAAAAAACAACGAATCCGACGATGGTAGTGCAATATATTAAATTCTGGTGTGGACTTAATATACGGGTGATTCAGGAAGTTCCGGACAAATTTCTCCAGCGTATTCCTTGGCCCATTTCATGAAGAAAAGTCCACTATTACCAAGTCCGTAAATGCAAGGGTGCGAAATGGCAGCGGGTTCAAAAATTTCGGATTGGCGGTCGGAGGGTAGTAGGGTAAAGTTGCTAACTTCTGAGCCAGTGGTCGGATTTTTTCCGTTCCAAAGTTCTGACCATTTCTGAAAATTTCAATAAAATAAAATCTTAAACGTGTTAATTTACAAAAACAAAAAAATGTGTTTGTGTTGAAGCGTATTTTTCAAATGCGCACTAGATCATTGCAGTGCAGCGCGCTTTTCGTTTACGATTCGCTGTTCCCCTCGCGGAAGTGTTCCTGGACGGCAACCAATTGTAAATTGGGTAACTTCATTGGGAACAGCAGGGAATGTGTTATGTGTACGCACTGTGTGGTGCGCCATATCATGAGTAAGCATCATTGGCCCTTAGAACTTCAAAAAACGTATGCAGCAGTGTGTGGATAGCGAAGATCGACATTTGCCAGATACACTATTTAAAACCATGTAATTTACAAATTCCCTTACTGTTCAATATAATTAAAATATACAATAATTTTTCCTAAGGTTCATAATTTTTTTATTTTTTTTTACCGCGCTCCACCCTGTATAATTTATTATGCCACTATTCACTTCCATATAAAAAGTTGGATAACTCACTTGTTAGAAATAACAGATTACACGCACTGGTGGGACTATTTAAATTATATGGGGTAGGATTTCCTAGGATTATTTTCACTCTGATTTTCTCAAGTAAAGTTGATTAATTTGTTTGAGCGGGAACGTCTTATGAAATCAAACGCCGGATGAGAAAGAGACTGCGAAAGTAACGTGCTTCCGAAAGTAAGTAGCTGCTTTAGAAGCAAGTTAAATGAGTGATTGGTCAGCTGTTTTGGATTTTGTTTTTATCATAGCTCATGAGTGGGGATCGTTTTAATTGGGTCAGACCGTATTACTTAAGAGCCAGTGATAGCAAATTTATGAAAACATAACAAAGGGCATTTGAGATCTTTTAACAGAAATACAATCCGTTCAAAAGGTCATAGTGATTCGCATGAACGCAGTGACATATGAAATTTCTATGAATTCTCACCTTACAAAATATAGAAGTTTTGTGTCATTATATATAAGTATCACAATTTCACTTTTTCTCGGTTTTTGTATTTTTTTCTTATCGCACCGACCGATAGAGAAAGGAAATGTCAGATGAGAATGATGGCAGCTCTATATGACATTACTTTATGGAAATAATTGTGGCTTTTCCTTTGTCATTTCTAGATTTTAGAATCCATTTCTTTTATGAAAAATCAAATACAATCACCCGCCGCTGGATGAACTTCATTTCTTGGTGAAATGCCTCGCCATTCTCGACACTAACGTCACCGAGATTATCCGAAAAAAAACGTAAATGAGAATGCAAGAAATGAACCTCGAGAGTCAAATTTACGCCTGTGTAAATTTATGCCAGATCAGAATATGAAATACCGTTTCGACCTCGTTATGAGTCCGTAAAAGCATAAACATGCGAATCAGTGAAATTGCGATTTGGCGGATCCGTTTCGAGCCCGTAAAAACAAAATGTGGGTTTGGGAATTAGAACGAATCTGAGAAAATTTGTAAAAGTGACTTCGCCTCGAATCCATTGAAAAAGTATAATAAACGATCCGCTTTTTCGAGAGGAATTATGTATCCGTAACTGGTGTCCGTTACAGATTCGAGTCCGTCTCGAATTTGAAACGGATTCAGAGTGCCAACTGGGACTATGCACAATATGTATGCATGTATACTTATATGTATGAATTCCTCACCAATTTTTTTCATAATTCTTTAGCAAATTTTCAATAATTCTGTGCCTACAAGGAATAACAACTAAACTCGATTTCGGTCAGTGTTCAACAGAGGATATAAAAAAATTTTAAATCGTTGTCTACAATCAGGGAATTTTGAATAAACTAATATTTATAAGTTCTATGTTATAAATTTTTGTAGTATTTAAATTCAATTTATGATGAATAAACAATTAACTTGAGAGAAGTAAACAAAACAAAGTCAACTTTGTCCTAACTCGACTTTAGCTGTTATTCCTTGTGGGCACAGAATTGTATTATAATATAAATGGCGTCTCAGTAAGAATGCAGTTTTTTATTTTAAAATAAAAACACGTATTTTTGGAGATAGTTGTGATTTTTTTATTGGATTGTAAAGAAGACATATTCCGATTAAGTATGGAATAAAATATGCGTCAAATGGCCCCCACGGCTCTGATAACAGGCCATTAATCTTTTCATGAAATTTTCAATGACTTTTTCACAGAGATGTGGCTGTATCTCACCGATGACGCGTTGGATCTCGGATATGAGCTCAGGAATTGTTTCTGGTTTATTTTTATAAACCCGAAATTTCACAAAACCCCAAAGAAATAAATCGTACCGCGTTAAATCGTATGATCTTGGTGGCCAGTTGACATCAGAATTTCTTAAGATAATTTGTTCTGGAAATCGTTGCTGCAATAAATCGATTGTTTAATGAGCGGTGGGACAGGTGAAAGGCGCCGACTTGCTGAAACCACATCCAGATCCATACCGTCCAGCTGAGGCCGCAAGAACTCCGTTATCATGTTCCTGTCTCGATTGCCGTTCACAGTCACTGCAATTTCGGCCTCATCTTCAAAAAAGTAAGGACCAATCACGCCGTCTGACCAAAATCCGCACCATACAGTTGTTTATTGTGGGTGCATTTGAACCAATTATGAAACGAGGTTGTTTCAATCAAATTATATTTATTGCCAACGAATTGTGGTTGCCACGTTGGAATTTAGATTGTCATGACTGAATTTTAGACCAGTCATGACAATATAAATTCCAACGTGGCAACCACAATTCGTTGGCAATAGCCGAATTTACGGTTTCAATAACCTCAAACAATTTAGTTTAGTTAGTAGTTTAGGGAATTATTATTTTGGAATCATCGTGGTTGGTTGTAATATTTGTCTCGTATTCAAATTGTGTTACAGAGAAAAGCAAACACTCTAATTCAACAACACCCTCTGTCAAGAAATAGTTCATATATGTATGTATATTAATGTGCACATGTATAAGTGATATAGTGTATGTGTGCTTATATATATCAACTTATTATTTAATAAAATATAAGTCAGTAAATAATGTCCTATCTCTATGGATTATGCCGAGTGGAAATCACTATTTTGGTTGAATGACTTTGGCATAAACAGTACCTGGATTTCTGTCTAGTAGATCTTGGCCTCATGTTCCTCCGTTCGTATTCCAACGTATTCCACTTGTTAGATTTTCTCAGTTAAATTACAAAATTGAAATTTATATCAGCACATCATATATGGTTGTTGACATGTGTGAAATGTTAATTAGAAACAAATTTCCGGTGCTTGAATATATGTGATAATTGGGATTCTAAGTGGAAAAAAGTGAAAATTTGCTTTAAACCATTCGGAGCCTTTTTTGATAAATAAATAGTGTGTACCAAGTGAAATACATTTTAAATTTATTTAAAGATTTTATTGAACATATTAAATTATATTTGAAAAAACAAACAACATGGTCGGTAGTGGTGCAAGATTCCAGCATAAAGACATCCACAAGGCTACTTGGGTATCCCCTGATCAAAGAACGAAGAACCAAATTGCACGTATGGCAATGCTTCAGTCAATTGCAGCGCCAGCAGTAACTGAGCAACATAGGGATAAAAGAAAGGAGGTAAACCGTCTCGTTGGTTGTAAGAAACGGCAGTGGAAAAAACGCGAGGGTGAGAAAATGTGACATACAGAAGGAAGAACGAAGCCCGGAAATTCTACTATAAGGTCAAAAACGGAACTAATGGACAAGGTTCAGGGCCCCCTTCTGTGAAGACAAGGACGGAAATCTCATCGCAGATGTGCAGAGTATGTTGGGAATATGGAGAGATCATTTATTTACGCTATTGGTATCTGAGATATCCAATGACGAGACAATCGATCACAATTTGGACGACGGCATCGATTGGCCCCTTCTAACCAAGACGCCGGAGCCGATGGTTTGCCGCCGGAGCCGATGGTTTGCTTGCGGAGCTGTTTATGGCCGGTAGCGATGAGCTGATAATGTGCATGCATCAGCTGATTAGCAAAATTTGGTTAGATGAAAGCGTGCCCGCCGATTGGGGTCCTAGTATACTATGCCCTATATTTAAAAAAGGTGACCCGAATCTCTGTGCCAACTACTGTGGAATAAGCCTTTTATCCATAGCATATAAAGTTCTATCGAGTATAATGTGCGAAAGACTAAAACCAATTATCGCTGGCTAGATTGGACCATCCATTGTGGCTTTATGCCTGAAAAATCGACAACTGACCAGATTTTCACGCTACGCCAAATCCTGGAGAGGACCCACGAAAAACAAATCGACACCTATCATCTATTTGTCGATTATAAGGCGGCCTACGATAGCCCGATACGAGAGAAACTCTACGAAGCAATGTCTGAGCTTGGTATTCCTGTAAAACCTTTGCAGGATGATCTTGACGAACACTAAATCCGCAATGAATGTTGGTAAGGATCTTACCGAAAATTTTGAAACTAAGCGGAGCGTCAGACAAGGCGACCCCCTTTCGTACGATCTCTTTAACATCTTAATAGAGATTATTATGAGAAAAGCTGTAGTCACCATGAATAAAACCATCAGCAGCAAAAGTCACATGCTGCTTGCGTATGCTGATGACATAGATATCAGTGTGCGCACAATAAGAAAAGTACTGCTATGTTTGCGACAATTGAGTCAGCAAAAGTGGCTCTCAGACCCACAAAGGACAAGTCAAAATTAATGGTTTCAACGAGCAGGGCCTCCACGCGATTGGACCAAAGTCAACGAATTTATATACCTCGGATCTGCCGTAAACAAAAACAACAACGTCAGCCTCGAGATCAAGCGGAGAATTTTGTTTGCGAGTAGATGTTATTTTTGGGCTATGCTAGCACTTTAGAGATAACGTCCTCTCTCGAGTAACAAAAGACTAAATACACCAGACTATCATACTTTATGGCGCAGAATCCTGAGTCTTATCGCAAGCTGACGAATCATTTCTAGGAGTCTTCGGGAGAAAAAATACTCTGAAAAATGTATGGCCCTATAGTGCATAACGGCGAGTGTCGGCGACAGCTATATACAGATGCAGATAAGCGGATTAAAATGACGCGATTGCGCTGGCTAGGCCATGTCAGTAGAATGGATAAAGACGAACCAGCATGAAGGGTTCTCGAAACCGAACTCGAAAGGGGACGAAAAATAGGAAAACCCATGCTCCGCTGTAGGGATTTGGTTGACGAATCCCTGCGTACACTTGGTATTGCCATCTGGAGAGATGAGGCAATATATCTATCTGGTTGGCGAAATAAGTTACCTTCAGTTTGTAAGGTCCCTGACCCCCCAGGGTTGTTCAAGACCTCAGAAGTAAGCAATTAAATAAGATTAAATTAAATTTTAAATTTTAGCATTGACTGCCCCTGCTATATGTTGACACTTTTCCCCTTTTTGTGCGTTAACCGAGTAATCACCGCACTAGCAATTACATATAAAAGAGTTCAGGTGTGTAAGCAAAACCCTCATGTTCCCATAATGAAGTGGATTTCGCACATCAGTTAACTTTGATCGAAATAAAGAAATTCGTAATGTAAAATCCTGTGACACAAACTAGGTAGGTAATTAAAATTAATTTTACACAACATTTTCTGCGCGATACCAAACAAACCAGCAGCTCCTCTACGACGAAAGTACTCAAAACTTTTGCTTTCACTTCACTTTAACCCTTCGCCATACTCATGGTTTGATAGTCACATTCGTAACACTTGTGGTCTGGCCAGACCCACTACGTCTGCAGTGAGAAATAAAGATTTAAAATCGTATTTTGTTTGTTTAATTTCTTGTTTTATTTTGAATGAATATTTCAATGGAATTCGATGTCATATGTATATAGGTATGCAAATAGAACAAGTATAGTCTATTACTGAATATTGTTGATATACTGGATTGAATCGCTTCGAACAAAAAAGGAGTTCTTCTGCAAGTTTTTTCATTTTTCATTTCACAAAGCCAACAACATCTTGCCTTCTCAAGTGTATCTGCACCGCTTAAGACAGTCAAATGTCATTAATATTCGTACAAAATATATTTGGGTATGGTCAGACCACAAGTGTTGCGAATGTGATTTACATTAGCTTTTTCGTATCGAGTGGAAATACAATTTTAGGAAGTTACCTGGAGTTTCAAGCCTTAGCGTAAATTAAGAATGTATTTGATTTGCAATTAAAATCAAAAAAGGTCTGGCCACACCCAGGAGCAAGACCGAGGGTTAAATGAAATATTTTATTTATTTTTACTTTATATTTTATAATGCATTTTCAAATGTTTCTTTAAGTTCAGAATACGCTGTTCAAATGCTCTGCATGCGCCTTCAATTACAATTGTGCACGGTTGTGGAAAATATTTTCGTGAACAAAAGCTTAAAAGGGGAATTTTCTGACAAACTTTAGAATGAAAATTGTAACATAATTGAGAAAATGTGGACAATTTAAACTGTTTCATAATTCAGTTAAAACGTAGGCTTTAATTTGGTATTGATACGTATTGTTACGATAAATGCTTTAGATGTTCGGATTAACTAACATCTCAGCAGTGTAAACGCCGAGATATTGCCAAATTATGTCCGCAAATATAGCTACTGAGGCCGTTTATTCAGTTAACCTTTGAACTAAGTTTTTTTTAAATTTTTTTTTCATATGGCCTCTTTGATAATAAACACTAAAATTGTAGTGACAAAATGAAAGACAAAAGTTTGTTGCGTGTACTTTTCTTTATTGTTCACAATCAACTGAAGACGACGTCTTCTCCTTTAATCCACCACAAAGTTGGCTGCAGTTCGGAAGATTTTACATAGATGCGCCATTACAAATTAGTCGTTGCAATTATCGATTACACAATTCAAAGGTTCAAAGTACATAATGTTATACATATACTATTAATAAGAGATATGACAATTACCATAATAAATAATCTAGTAGGAACGGTATAATTCATTACAACTCGGCCATCCTGACTATTGATTGTCCTCAATCAAATTTACTTATCTAACCATTTTCGCATTTGCGAAGCTTCAATTACCCCATCGCACAGTGGGCCAAACAGACCTGCCAGCGGAATTTAATTAATAGCTCGAGTAAATGAATAGATATTTTAATGGAACTTTAAACAAGGTTTTTAATGCATTCACCAAATAATCTCCAAATTTCCTCAACCTTCGTCAACTATATCTTATAGCTCCCATACAACTCATATAGAACCACAATATAAATTTTTGAATTTTTAAAAATTTTAAGTTTTTATTTTTATTATAACAAGCCACAAAAAAATTTATGTTCGTACATATCGACAATTAATCGGAATCCAAAGAATCAGAATCATTTATTACATTTTGGAAATGGATGAGCAACCCAGCAACAACTTTATCCAAATTTCCCGAAATTTTTGATGTTTTTGACAAAGACGTTATTAGCGGATCAGAAGATACAGGTAACGCGTTCATGACATTTTCCATTGTATTGCATCTCTTGTCCTTTCGTGAATGATTCTGCCGTATATCCCGGCAATCTTTATTCCAGGCTTCAAGGGCTTCTTCGGCCATCATGCCAGTAGGAATAGCTACAAGCTTTATGATGTCTGCACCGTGGATCAAAACTTTGTGGACAGATGACGGCATGTAAAACCATGGATATAAATTGACAAACATTTCAGCTGTTTCCATGGCATAAGAGCTGAATGCATCCGTTTTGACTTCATATCCACAAGTCAACGCACCTAAAATTACACTGAACTTGTAAATGAGTGCCTCGCTAACTCCTGTGTTGCGAGCTACCAGATCTGGTTGGCTGAAAAATCGTCTGGCAGTATTACCATTGTTAGTATTGCCACTATCAGCCATTGGTATATCCACCAATAAGCCCATTTGTTTTCTAAGCTCCAATTGCATTTTAGATTTTCTAGCCTCCACCTCCGGCTTATCTGCACCGTGAACTTGCCATTTTTTAATTGAAAGTCTGTAGGATATATGTA
Source organism: Phaonia tiefii (assembly GCA_963931995.1). Classification (NCBI taxonomy): domain Eukaryota; kingdom Metazoa; phylum Arthropoda; class Insecta; order Diptera; family Muscidae; genus Phaonia; species Phaonia tiefii. The sequence goes on along the minus strand of OZ008367.1, from coordinate 148,167,163 downwards.
AGACACATTCAAAAAATCGTATCCACGCATGATGAGTAGATAAGCCATATTGGAATAGATCTGTATTAATTGGGTAACTTTTTACCAAATTCAAATCGTTCATATTTTTCGGTACTGCTCTACAAATTCCACATGTCTGTGTAGAAGCATCTGCAAGGACGCTAAATGTTTTACCATCCAGCATGGTCATACGAAATTCATGGAAAATGGTAAATGAGTTGGTAGTTGTTGGCTTAATTGACAATATTTGGTTATTTACACTATCAGTCTCTAAACGAATTACTTCGCTTGATTCTTTATGGCAAATTAGTTTTATGGGCCGACAATATCGAGTAGATGAAGGTCGCGTGTTCTTCCACAAAACTGTCGATCCAACTTACTTACTTATCCGGTCTCGGACAACGCAGGGGGGTCAGGGACCTTACAAAACGAAGATAACATATTTCGCCAACCAGTTCGATCTTTTGCTTTATTTCTCCAGTTGGCAATACCAAGTGTACGCAGGGATTCGTCAACCTGATCCCTCCAGCGGAGTCTTGGTCTTCCTATTTTTCGTCTTCCTTCGAGTTCGGTTTCGAAAACCCTTCGTGCTGGTTCGCCTTCATCCATTCTACTGACATGGCCTAGCCGATACTCGCCGTTGCACAGTGGGCGATTGGGCCTCGTTAGCGGCATTTAATTAATAACTTCTAAACGAAAAAAGATATCTTCAGACGGTTTTTTTTTTCACAGCTCAGAAAAAAGTCATAGAAAATTTTGTTTAAATTTATTGTTTTAATTTTTAAAATTTTTTTTAATTTTTTTTTAATTTTTTTTTTAATTTCAAATTTTTTTTTAACTTCAATAAACAAATTTTATAAATCAAAATTATCTTCGGAATCAGGATCAGGCATATCTAGATGCTTCATTAAAAGCAAGCTCTTAACATCATCGTCCATAATAATATTTTTTGCAGACGAAATTGAAGACCCATTTGAAGATATCAAAGGGTCAGACGAAACTAATAAAGCATTTATGATATCTTCCATTGTATTTTTCCTGGAATTTTTTCTTGTATTGCTCTCGCGTATGTTTCGATAGTCCTTGTTCCTGGCTTCAAGAGCTTCTTCGGACATCATACCAATCGGAAGGGAAAAATGGTTTATTATATCTGCTCCATGAATTAAAATTCTGTGAACAGACGATGGCATGTATGCTTTAACAAAAATTTCGGCAGTTTCCAATGCGTAAGATCCGAATGCGTCCGAATTTATGTCGTATCCACAAGCCAATGCTCGTAAGACTACACTAAATCGATATATTAAATCCTGTTATACGAGCAGCCAAATTTGGTTGTTGGAAAAACCTCCTTGCAGTGTTTCCGTTGTTCGTGCTGTCAGTACCAGCCATTGGTATATCCACCAACAAATGCATTTCTTCCCTTAGCTTCTGCTGAATACTTCTTTTATTTTGTTCAACGACATCCTTGTCAGCACCACGAGCTTGCCACTTTTGTATTGGTATTCTATATGCAATGTGCAAAACACACTCGAAAAACCTAATCCATGCTTGGAGACTTGATAAGCCATATTCAAATAGGTTTCCCTTAATAGGAAAGCTTTTCACCAAATTTAGATCGTTCATCCATGCGTGGAGACTTGATAAGCCATATTCAAATAGGTTTCCCTTAATAGGAAAGCTTTTCACCAAATTTAGATCGTTGATATTTTTGGGAGTCGCGCTACAGATTCCGCATGTTTGCGAAGCCGATTCCGATATGACACTGAACGTTTTGCCATCAAGCATGGTCATATGAAATTGGTGATCAATTCTTAAGGTACTCACAAATGTTGGAAAAATATTTAATATTTGGCTGTTAATGTTTTGAATTTCTCTGCGAGACAAGTCTGCCGATTCTTTCTCGCAAAGTAATTTAATGGGTCGACAATATCGGGTAGAAGAAGGCCGATTGTTTTTCCATAAAACTGTCGGTCCTTTCTGCACTATCAATGGTACCATACAAATTGAAAATAAATATTGATCTATCATGTCTCCATCGAAGTCATTAAATTTTTGCCTGTAAGTAGAATGGCCGCTGCTGCCATCACAACCCCATTTGTAGGTAGCAGTTAATTGGGTGTTATTGTTATTTTCAATATGGTTTTGAAAACTTTCTGGGTGTGCTTCAATAATCCTAGCAATCGTATGGTCTACTAAGCTTTGTAATGGTACTTCAGCGAAATGATCAGTGACCGTGATGACACTAGGATAGCATTTTTTTTTCGCCCAACGCAGTTTGTCGTAGCATGGATATATATCGGCGTTTTGCCCTTTAGCGGCTCTCTTTGACAAATTCCATGTGTACTTGGTATGTCCAACATCTACAAATAGCGCCAGTGCTTTTTCATCAGAAAATTTTGTCGGTAGACGCTGAGGGGTACTCATAGCTTTCAAAATCTTACCGCTAAACTCTTCGTCGGCGTTTAGCATTGACACCACCTGTGAAGCACTACGTTTTCTACCTTTATACAAGCTGCAGCTTGCAGCTACCAACAATGCTTCTGATGGCACATCTTCAGTAAGGCCTGACAATTTCTTAACTTGCGTTTTTTTGCAACACTCCGAAATATCTTTTTGTGGACGTCCAATAATTTCGGAAGATGATATTTCAATCAATACTAACGGCGTATCTAGCCATTCCTGGTTTTTGTTTTCAAAAAAAACCTTATTTCTTCTACAGTTTTTCCACTTTTCTACAAGCTTACTAGTAAAATTTCGCAGCTTTTTGCCAATCTCGTACTGCTCCTCCTGAGTATATTTAAGGTTTTTGAGAACAGTACCAAATACAAAGTTTTCCATGGTGAGAAACTTCTTGGTTGGGATCGCTTCTTCATGCCATACTAAAAAAAGTACCCGTTTTGCTACCGACATTGTTCCTAAAAAGTACCATGATTTAAAGGTTAGCAGGTAATAGCGTTTCATATAACACATTTTGGACGCACAATGACTCATACTTCCAGCTAAAAAAAGAGTTAGACCTAATCCGTACGAATCTTGTAAGTTCTACTCCACGAACGACAGGTGCACGCTAGTGCGGGCTAGTTGTTAATACACTTAATTACCACTACGTTTTATGAACAACACATTTATAGACCGGTCACAAACACTGATTTTTTATGTAATACATACCTTGAAGATAATAAAAAGCCACACTTTTAATAAAACAAGTAAAAATTGTAAATTTCCAAGGAGCTCGAAATCAATGCGCACAACAAAGAAAAAATATTGTAAAGCACTTGCTAAAACATATTTTGTGTTTGACAGCTCACAGCTGATGATCAGCTGATCGTAGAGCTTATAAAAAACCGCCAAAAATCTAATCAAAGCATCTGTTATCGATTTGTGAAAAAAAATTAACGCTTTTTCAAATTTGAAAATTTGAATTAAATGCCGCTAGCGAGGCCCAATCGCCCACTGTGCGTTGTGCACTATAGGGCCATACATTTTTCGGAGTATTTTTCTCTCGAAAACTCCTACAGATGTTTCGTCTGCTTGCGATAGGACCCAGGATTCTGCGCCATAAAGCAAGACAGGTTGAATGAAAGTCTGGTACAGCTGGACTTCTGTTACTCGAGAGAGGGCTTTATCTCTAAAGTGCTTGCTTAGCCCAAAATAACATCTATTCGCAAGCACAATTCTCCGCTTGATTTCAAGGCTGACGTTCTTGTTTTTGTTCACGGCAGATCCGAGGTATATAAATTCGTCCACTACCTCGAAGTTATAACGGTTATCAACGTTCACGCTTTGGTCTAATCGCGTGGAGGCCCAGTTACCGTCAGACCCAATTTTGCTGACTCCTTCTCAATTGTCGAAAAAACCGCAGTAACTTCTCTAATTGTGCGCACACTGTTCGTCAAGCTCATCCTGCAAAGGCGTATGAGTTTTGCAGGAATACCAAGCTCAGACATTGCTTCATAGAGTTTCTCCCGTGTCTGGCTATCGAAGGCCGCTTTATAATCGATAAATAGATGATAGGTGTCGATTTGTTTTTCGTGTGTCTTCTCCAGGATTTGGCGTAGCGTTAAAATCTGGTCAGTTGTCGATTTTCCAGGCCTAAAGCCACACTGTTATGGTCCAATCAGGTCAGCGATAATTGGTTTTAGTCTTTCGCACATTATACTTGATAGAACCTTATATGCTATGGATAAAAGGCTTATTCCACGGTAGTTGGCACAGATACTCGGGTCACCTTTTTTAAATATGGGACATAGTACACTGAGACTCCAATTGCCGGGCATGCATTCATCTAACCAAATTTTGCTAATGAGCTGATGCATGCACCTTATCAGCTCATCGCCGCCAGCCTTAAACAGCTCCGCCGGTAATCCATCAGCTCCTGCGGCTTTGTTGCAATAGCTGTTCTGAACTCGTCTTGGTTAGGAGGGGGGCAATCGACGTCGTCGTCCATATTGTGATCGATTGTCTCATCGTCATTGGATATCTCAGGTACTAGTAGCGCGGAGAAATGCTCTCCCCATATTCCCAACATGCTGTGCACATCTGCGACGAGATTTCCGTCCTTGTCTTTACAGAAGGGGGGCCCTGAACCATGTCCATTAGTTCCGTTTTTAACTTTTTGGTAGAATTTTCGGGCTTCGTTCTTCCTTCTGTATGTCTCAATTTTCTCACTCTCGCGCTTTCTCCACTGCCGTTTCTTACTTCTAAAGAGACGGTTTACCTCCTTTCTTTTTTCCCTATACCGCTCAGTTGCAGCTCGCGTTGCAATTGACTGAAGCATTACCATACGTGCAGCGTTCTTTTCGTTATTTGCAATGCGGCACTCTTCATCGTACCACGGTTTATTGAGAAGCGGTTTTTTGAAACCAAGTACGGTTGTTGCGGCAGTTTTTATAGAGTCGGAAATGGGTTTCCACTGCGCATCAAGATCGTCATCGGGAGGGGGTGGGTTCTGTGCCAAAAGTTGCGAGAGCTTCCTTGAATAGGCTGTGGCTACCTCTGGTAATTGCAGCTTTCCGATGTCCAGCTTCCTCTGCGTCTGGTTTCGTACGATTTTCGCTCTACTTAATCTTGTGCGAACCTTTGCTGCTACCAGGTAGTGATCAGAATCGATGTTAGCTCCTCTGATCACTCCACTGGATGAGTGCCTTCCATCAATTACCACGTGATCAATTTGGTTCTTAGTTCTTTGATCAGGGGATACCCAAGTAGCTTTGTGGTTGTCTTTATGTTGGAATTGTGTACCCGCTGCAAAGTCAATCTGTCTCATACCGTTGTCGGAACTATCAGCATGGAGACTGAAATTGCCAATAGTTGGATTAAACACATTCTCCCTTCCTACTTTGGCATTAAAATGTCCTAGTACAATCTTAATGTCATGACCAGGGCAGCGGTCATACGTTTCCTCTAGCAGCTCATGGAATATGTCTTTGGCATCATCATCTTTCTCTTCTGTCGGGGCATGCACACAAATTAGGGAAATATAAAAATATTTATTTAAAATATATATGAATATATACGTTCACTCACGGGATTGAACCTAGAGACTAGATGTCGCAGTATTTTGCCAACTACAAATCCGCAACCAAATTCATGTTTTTTTTCATGGCAACTGTAGTATATATCGCAGTTTCTTTTTCTTGTGCAGCCATGTCCTGTCCATCGCATTTCCTGGATAGCGGTAATGTTAGCCTTATAACTTTCGAGGACATCTGCCAGTTGGATACTTGCACCGGATCTGTATAGAGTTATTACATTCCAAGTGCATATCCGTAAATCGTGGTCCTTATAACGTTTGCGGGGGTCGTCAACAAATAGGGGTTGTTTATGTTTTCTTGTTCGTTTACGTATTTTCACTGCTATTATGAACGGTGGCGGGAGGCAAACCCAGCCCACCGTGTTTTTGCATTTTACGTACTGCCAGGATAATTTGATGCAGCCGCCCATTATGGATCAGACGCTGACCAGGATGCGATATGTTGAACCTGGATTTTCTTCTTTTAGTTTCTATCCGCCGTTGGCCCGTATGTTTGGCTCATCCGCCTTCTAAGGACAACAGAATATGCCCGATTGTTTGATGAGCTTCAGTGACATCAGTCACGTACTAAACCTGATTTGATGCTCATTTGTTTCGCCTTCTCACTCTAGCTAGCTAACGGAGGTTTCCGAAAAGCCATTGCCCATGACATACTGCGTGGAAGTAGTGAGCTGCTTGGACTGCCCAATGAAGGAATCATTTCTGGCCACTCCTAAGTGAATGGCAATCAGAAACTTTCCACCTCCACGGACAGGCCCATGTCCCACTGTCGATCCAAACTGAACCTGTAGAGGTACAAGGCAGACTGTAAATAGGTGCTGATCGACCATATTAGTTTCACCATCTTGAAACTTTTGGCGATAGGTTGCGTGACCACTGCTTCCATCGCAGACCCATTTATGTAATGCAATTAAACTTATGTTATTATTGTTCACTGAAACATTATGTTCAAAAACCTGAGAGTGCGCCTTTATGATTCGTCTTACAGTGTGGTCTACTAAGCTCTGTAGTGTTATTTCAGCTGAATAGTCTGTGACTTTTAATCCGTCTGGTAGCACATAACATTCGCTGAATTCAGCTTATGGTAACTAGGATATATATCTGTGTTTCGTCTCTTAGCACTACTTCGTGTTAGCTTTTACGTATGTTTTGTGTGGCCTACATCTATACACAGTGCAAGCGCTTCTTCAGGTGAATAAGGAACTGGAAATTGCACTTGTGTGTCCAATGACTTTTTAATTTTTTGTCCGGCAGTCTCATCTGCATTTAACATAGAAACAATTTTAGATGCTGTTCGCATTCCAGTTTTATACAAGCTTGAGCTTGTTGCCACCATCAACTCGGCATATGTTGTTTCTTGAACAAGACTGGATACTTTGCTTACCTGGGTCTTAGGATGCAGATCACCAAAGTCCTTCTCAGGTCGACCAAAGTGCGACTAAGTCGTTCGCTTGTGTAGACAGAGTGGAATATTAAGCCATTTCTTGATCTCAAAAAAACTCTTATTTATTTGGCATGCCTTCCATTTCTCTGTAAGCTTGCTTACGAAACTAGCCAATTTTTGTTCAATTTCTTCCAATTCCTTTTTAGATTTTTTTGTGTTCTTAAAAATTGTACCAAACACATACTCTTTCAGTACCAAAAACTTATTTTCGTTGTGCCACATGGAATACAGTAAGTGCTTGGAGACTGACATTTCACCTAAAAAGTGCAAAAGGCTCAACATTAGCAGAAAGTAGCAGTTCATTTTGGACACACACTTTACATGAAGGCTGAACTTCACTTGAACAAGCTTGAACGACGTTAGTTATAGCCCAAGCATGTCAGTAGGAAGCTAAAAAGCTAACTTTCCAGAACAACCTACTTCTAATACATTTTATTAGCTACATATACAAAGACGGGTCACGAACATATATCTTTTTTTGTTAATACATACCTTTGGGAATAAAATAGGCCAATGTGCCATCGGTGGTGCAATGGTTAGTGTGCGCGGCTCTTGTACATGAGATCCTGGGTTCGAACCCTGCTCTGGCCACCTTCAAATTTCTTTCGGCGGCGGCCACCTCGCATAGTGACGGCGACACTATCGAGTATTTAGCCATGAAAAAGCTTCTCAAAATGCCGTTCGGAATCGGTGTAAAACTGTAGGTCCCAATCAGTGAGTGAAAACTGGAAAGCGCACAGCTCAGTGATTGTGAGAAGTTCTCCCCGGTCCCTTCATGGGATGTAATGGGAAACCATTTATTTTTATTTATTAATGTGCCATTACAAAGAGTTTCAAACGCTTGTCTAACGTGACAATTAAACGAAGTCAAAAAAAACTAGCACTTTTTGAAAACCACGTGCAAAAACATATGTTACGTTTGACAGCTCACAGCTGTTTATATTTGCAACTCTGGTTAACGGCTTTCGAGGTCATTTGAAGTATTTAAATTTGAAGGAAACCAAGAAAATAATCCAATCTTAAACTTTAAAATTTTACTTAAATGCCGCTAGCGGAGCTGTTTGGGCCACTGTGCATCGTATGGCAGCTGGGTAATCTGGCAGTTCTCGATATCTCTAATAACTTACCGATCGTTAGGTAAAACTTTGTGTACTGCATAAGGACCTCGGAAAATTTCTTTCAACTTTTTGTTCTTTCCAACCGTAGTATCAACATAACGAATGACAACAAAATCACCCCCTTGATAAGACTTCGAAGGTTTGCTTCGGTTCAGAAAATACTGCAAATTCTTCGACTGCGATCTCATAATCGCCTCAGATGCATCAGTTCGAATTTGCTCAAGGTCACGAATATGCCCATCAGAATTCTTTCCATGAAAATATTCGGTTAAAAAATCAATTGTCGTACCCCGTTGGTCAACACCAAATAGTAACCTGCTAGGAGATTGCCTGGCCGAACAATGGGTTGTATTATTCATAGCGAATTCAACGCGTATCAACATTTGAGACCAATCGGCGTGATTCAAGGGGTCTTTTAATTTACTCAACATTGCCATAAGTACCCTATTCACTCTTTCAACTTGACCGTTTGCATGTGCGGATGCGACTGAAATTCTAACATGATCCACATTATTAGCCAAAAGAAACGAACTGAACTCCGAAGATGTAAAACACGAACCGCGATCACTAATCGCCTAGGTCTCGAATAGTTAACAAAATATTTTCCCAAACATGCAATAACTTCCCCCGTACTGGTCGACTTAACTGCAAATAATTTCACGAATTTCGTAAATGCATCGATCATAACTAAAATGTACTTCCGTTGAGAACTCACGGAGGGGAGTAGACCAAAATGGTCAATGTGTATCGTGTCAAATGGTATAGGCTTCTTAGGAATGTTGTATAAATTTCGCTCATTTATCCCAACGGGAGGAGAGCACATAATACACCGCAAACAGTTCCTTATAAAATTCTCAATTTTCCCCTTCATATTTTAAAACCAGTAGTTCTTCCTAACCTGCTCATATGTTTTCTCAATACGCATGTGGCAAATATTCTCATCTACTAGTCTAATAACATTATCCACTAACTCGTCGGGAACGTACAGCAACAAATTGTCACCATGGTTCTCTCGAAAAACTATACCATCGACTAACTTAAAATTCGCCACTTCTTCGCGCTCCAGTCGCAGTTTCATCGTCGTAATTTCATCATCCCTATTTTGGGCAACTTGAATAGTAAAGTCTAGTTCTCCCTCATTAGACACATTCACAGTTCTACATGGTATAATGTTCGGTATATCGAAATCCTCATCATCCTCAGGGTAACTATCGGCGGGGCCATTACATAGAACAGCAGACGTCGGTAAATTAACATCGTCGTATGTAGGCGAGTCCACGGGGTCCAGAGGTTTAACATGAACGTCGGTACTATCCTCAACACCAAGACTGCCCTCTGCTCCATTCGAGTCAACACAAAATCTGTCCACCATATTGTGACGGCAATCGTCTGACGTTACAGTTGTCCCATGACATCTGCTCAATGCATCTGCATGACCCATCGTCGTGCCCCCTCTATGCATAATCGTATAATCATAATATTCCATCTGTAATGTCCACCTAGCAATCTTCGGGTTTATATCCTTCTTGTTCAATGTAAGGGCAAGGACATTACAGTCGGTCACTATTTTTAAGGGAATACCTCTTAAATAAATATCAAAGCGGTTCAGAGCATGTATGATAGCCAGGGTCTCTAGTTCAAAAATGTGCATCCGAGATTCCGATGCCAAAGTAGCTTTAGAGAAAAAGAAAACGGGATGAAATTTTCCATCCTTGTCTCTGTAACAGCACAGTTCCAAATCCTACCGTACTATCGTCCGTATGCAATTCCGTATCATTGCGAGAGTCATATATAGCCAAAACCGGGGGGGGGGGGGTCGTTAATCTCCCCTTTAGTTCGTAGAACGCCTGCCTACAAGATTCATCGACATCGAAACTCTTCCCATACCTCAGCAAGCGTAGAAGTGGATGTACAATTCTCGCATAATCCATTACAAATTTCCGAAAGTACGAAAACAATCCCAGACATGGCTGCAGCTGTTTAAAATTTTTCCGGCGGAGGATATTATGCCAGGGCATGAAAATGGATATCATTCGGAGTGTAACCCAAGTAGTTTATAGTCCCATAAGCAAAACTGAATTTTTTCAAATTCAATTCCAGACCCAATGTGGCCAATCGCCGCAAAACTTCGGATAAGATAATGACATGCGTATCAAAGTCTGGCGTAGCTATAGATATGTCGTCAAGGTAAACTATTATCTTCCCCGATTCAATAAAATCCCGCAGAGCGCAGTGAATATACCTTTGAAAAACCACCGGCGCATTCTTCAGACCAAAAGGCATACAATTGTATTCAAATTGCCCGTCGGGTGTCACAAACGAAGTATATTTTTTCGATTCCTCATCCAACTTCACGTGAAAAAACCCATTCTTTAAGTCCAGAGTTGTGAAAAATCTATTTCCTCCGTACGGTGATCTTATTTAACGCACGATAATCCACACATTTACGGTACTCCCCATTTTTCCTTAAAACCATTACAACTGGTGAAGCATACGGCGAATCACTTGGCCTAATTATCTTCTTCTCCAATAATTCACTAACAATTTTCCGCAGAGCCGTATGTTCCGCAATAGCCAGTCTACGTGGCCGAACATGAAATCGAGTTTCACAGTTCAATCTAACGGTCATCCTATAATCGTAGGGAACAACCTCAGCACCACAATTCAAGTATTGTTCTCTAACTATGTTCCTAATAATATCCCCCTCACTGCTGCTCAGCATTGGGTTGACGTCGATTTCATCAAAGTCACCACATATGTCCATGGCCATAATGCCACCATGAGCAAACTCGAACGACGACAGTGCTCGTTCACCAATCGTCTCAATGTCGGAATCCACATATTCGCACTGTGAGTCCTCAACAAAAACATTAGGCTTCGCCGCCAGAGCGGAGGGTAAAACATTAATCATCGACAGTGAAACTTCCTGAGGCATGTCCGCACTCAACGAACAAAAACTTAAATGCTCAAATTTAGCAATATTCAGAGGATTCAATTTATTCACAAAATTCACGGATTTATTCATATGACACAAACGAATGTTAAATTTATCGAGAAAATCTCGTCCGAGTAGTAAAGGCACAGGTAAAGTTTCACTAGGAACAACAAGTAATGTAATGGAATGTATTTGATTCCCAAATGAGATTTCAGATGTAAATTTACCAAAAGTAAATATTCTCGCCCTATCAAGACCATGGAATTCAGTCTGTCTTCTAACTGTATTGATCTGAAACGGTATTTAAGATTCGCGTACCAAATTTACCGGGCTGCCAGTATGGAAAAGGGATAAAATAATTTTAAAATCACAGCTGTTCACCATTCAAATGCATAAACCGTAAACATACCATATTAATAATATTAACGGAGTTTGCGTCTTCAGCAGCAGTCAAATTGCAATCGTTGTCTTCAGTCTTTGCATACGCTTCGTGTTATTGCATGACTTACGATCATGCCCAACTTGCCAACAATTAAAACACACACCAACGGGTCTCTCTTCGTAGGGGCACTGCGATTTCATGTCCCATTCTTGAATAGTTGTAACATCGTACTCCGTCGCTATCTGGATTTGTTACAATTGTTTTTGATCCGCTCACATTTGTTTTGTTGTTATTTGCAAAACCCTCCGAGTTTCCTCTTACGCTTTGTCGTTGTTCATACATATCAACTGCACTTTTTACTTCATCCATAGTTTTCGCAGCAGCAAAAAGAATAAAAATCACTGACGTCACTACGAATGACAATAGAATACATCTCCATGACACAGTCGAACACTTTCAACAGTTTTTTTAAATCGAAGTCGCGACGTAGGGTGTTATAAATTTCCTGACGACTAACTGTTCGTCCAAATTCTTTAATTAATTTAGATTTTAAATCTGCATATGTCATTGCCCCTCTTCCAAGGAGCAAACGAGCGGAGCCAATCAAAGAGTTCCGCAGAGTTAAAAATTTAAGAAGTTCATTGGCTTGTTCGGGGTTTTCAATAAGAGCGCTACAAAAGTTTTTTTAAATAAAACAAAACCGGTTTTAGATACCACTGAAATTCTTTATTCCTGTGAAAGTACGTTCGATGCCATTATGCATGGAACTCGATTTCTTTTGCATAGCCACCACGGGCACGCTTGCAGAAGTCCAGCATAAATCGGCCGATACTGCTGCAATTTCACGTTCGATATTCGTACGAAGTTCATCAATCGTCGCTGGCTTGTTGGCATAGACCATAGACTTGACGTAGCCCCTCAGGAAATAATCTAACGGCGTCAAATCGCACGACCGAGACGGCCAATCGACTGGGTCATTTCGTGAGATAACACGTTCACCAAACTTGGTTTCCAATAAATTGATTGTGGCATTCGCTGTGTGGCTTGTGGCGCCGTCCTGTTGGAACTACATGTCCTCCAAGTCCATATTATCCAATTGGGGCCAAAAATGTTCGGTTATCATTGAATGGTAGCGATTCGCATTCACGATAATGTGCCGGTCTTGATCATCACGGAAGAAGTACGGCCCAATGACGCCGCACAGTGTCGTGATTTCATATAAACGGCGGCCAAAAATAGAAGGCGTTATCGTAGATGAATGAAAATTGGTACACATTACTATTATAAGTAGGAAAGGAAAAAAACGACGTTTTGCGAAAATCGGCACAAGGACTCGCCCACCTCCCATATATCCTGAAATGAAAAAAACTTATATTTTCCAAAATTGTTGTTGGAATTGAACCAAATTTGGCTCGATTTGTCTCTGATATATTACTGATAACTGTGTTCAATTATATGCGATTATCTCAAAGGACACGCCCACCTCCCATATATCCTGAAATGAAAAAAACTTATATTTTCCAAAATTTTTGTTGGAATTGAACCAAATTTGGCTCGATTTGTCTCTGATATATTACTGATAACTGTGTTCAATTATATGCGATTATCTCAAAGGACACGCTCACCTCTCATATATCCTTGAATGAAAATATCAAAGAATATGCCCGCCCACCATATATCCTTGAACGAAAAAATAATTAAACTTCTAAATTATTATTCAAAGTGAATTAAAATGGTTACATTTATTTAAAATAACATACAATAAGTAGGAATGTAATATATACTACTCACTATCGCTGAAACTATCAGTTTCCGATTCCACTAGTAATTCATTATTTGAAAGTATTGTTGTTAAATTTTCGCTTTCAATTACATAATTTTTTAAATCATCTAGCTCACACTTCTTTATTATTTTTTTTTTGACTGTGGATTGAAATCGATGGCTCTGATTGGATAATAAGGTACACTATTAAGTCCTTATTACAATCGACTCTGCTTCGCTTTCTCGCGTGCCTTAGTCGTGCATTTCTTATAATTTTATGGCTTGATTCTAAAGCCTCTTCCGACAACATTCCAATTGGAATGGTAGAATATTTTATAAAATCTATACCATGTATTAATATTTTGTGAACTGTTGCAGGCATGTAGTACCAAGGATACAATTTGAAGTATAAAAGAGCAGTTTCTTTTAAAAGTTTTTCAAAATTTGGCACATTAATGTGCAGCCCACTCGAAATGGTTCTTAAGATAATGGAAAAATTTTTAATGTCTGACCAATAACGCATATTTTGCTTATTGACGAAGCCATTCAGCCAGAAATGAAATTCAGAAATTGGACGTAGCACTCTTAAAGTTGAGGCCACTGACTCCAAATGTCGTTAGTAAATTTTAATAATTTTGATTCGTTGTTGGTTTGTATATCTTTCCATGATGAAATGGAAAACCTTACTGAAGACAAATGTCAAAAGAGCGGGAAAAAATATGGCGTCGTTTGCTGTCCCTATCGATTTACTTTTGTAGCGTCTCTGTTGAAAAACCCTTACATGTTTTAATACTTCCTCCTCGAGATTTCGAAAGAACTCCATGATTCCATATGTGCGATCTTCTCCATTAAATTTTACAATCGCATGCTCGATTTCCTGAAAATGAATTGTACGTTTAGGTGCAGCAGAGTTATGTACATCATCGGTCATCCTATTGCGTTCCATTTCTTCAATTTCTCTGCGCAGCCGTAAAACTTCATGACGTCGTCGTAAAAATTTCTATTTCATCATCCAATTTCTCAGCTTGTTTTGTTTTGTTCTTTGTTTGCTGACGTCATAGACACACAAATAGTAGAAGAGTTCTGAGGGCCCAAATTTTTAGCTACGGTGGCAACATTCGAATTAACGGTCGATACGTTTGTGTTCTCTGCTGAGACCGGGTGGGTGGAAAGCGTCGTAGCAGCACAAATCGGAGCTTCAGTCGATGCGGCGGTGATAGAGGGAATTGTAAAATTTTTATCCGAGGAATTCATGGCAGAGGGGATCGGAGGGTTTGCACAAGCAACAGCAGCGATGGTTACAAGAGTCGGAGCGAATGTGAGCGGAGGGTTAGCACCAGAGAGCATTAAAGATGTTGAAACGGCATATCCGACTCGACGAGTGGCTCAGATTCGTCATTCTCACCTCCGTCTGTATTATTAATTTCATCTTTTTTGTCGATTTCGGTGACAACAACGGTATGGTTCTCTCTTACAACGGCTTCCACAATAATTCGGTATTCAGAAAAAATTCTGCGGAGACCATCGGCAGAACATTTGCTTGGAACAGATTTTCCCACATATTTTAATGCATCTTGCAGTTGTCTTTTATTTAAATTCAATTCCATTTTGTTCTTTTAAGGGTAATCCCACTTCTGTTATAAATATACTATTAAAAAAGAGATATGACAATTACCATAATAAATAATCTAGTAGGAACATTACAAAATATACAACAATTATAAATATATCTTTAAAAGAGCGTAATATGTTAACAAACCCTAATATTACAATTAATCATTCTCTTCAATGTTACAATAAGCGTGTTTTGGTTACACCGCGTGCTTATATATTCGCTTGTTTTGTATGAAGCACTTAGCGAAGACTTAGCGAGAACTTAGCGATGAGAATCATATTCGTTAAGTTTAAAAAAAAAATTGGTTTCACATCTTTTAGCATTTTCAACCCTTATTCAAATTTTTGAATAAAATTACTTATCTCTAAATTGCCGTTTTCTTTGGAACTTAGCAAGCGACAATCGCTTGCTTGTAACCAAAACACGACTAATATTGCACTCTCTATAACTATTTAACGATTGAGAAATGTAATCATCACGTACATCATAAATTGACTGTTTTTTATTTCAATTGCTCATTATTGTATAGTACAGAAATTTCAGTCGGGTGAACCGACTTAAACATACCCTCACCCGAAGTCATACACTGCTACCGAGTTATATTGAATATTGACAAAATCACCATTGTCTTACTTGGTGACTCGCGTTTGATGACATGAAGCCTATAACCTAATTTCATTAATATCGGAAGTGTTTCACGCGACTTATCGCATTGACACCCCGGAGTAATACCAAGCTTTTGTATGGGAGGTAAGAATGGGCGTGGAATCCTCGCCAATTTTCTCCAGTTAAGTAGATATTTTCAGATTATTAACCAATGGTTAAGCTGAAGCTAATCAGATCTACCAGAAAAAAGTTTTAGGAGCGTGTCCAAAGCGCCCATTTTCATCCCCATTTTGGACAAATAAAGGTCACTAACAAAATATCATTGTGATCGGAAAAGATTTACGGGAGTTATCTGGCCGAACAGCCAGCCGGCCGAACAACTTTTGTATGGGAGGTACCAAAATGGGCGTGGCAAAACCACCTTTTGTCTTAATCGGTGACTGGCGTTTATTAACATGAAACCTAATACCAAATTTCGTTAAGATCGTTAAGTGTTTAACGCGACTTATCGCATTGACAACACGAACGACCACCAAGCTTTTGCGTGGGAAGTTCCAAAATGGGAGTGGCCAAAACCCCCATTTTCAATTCCAAACTAACTATGGACAGATAATAATAACTGATGAAATTTCGCTGTGATCAATAATTATTTACGGCAGTTATCGTGTTGACCAGCCAACCAGACAAACGGACATGGCTCAATCGTCTGAAAAGTCGTAAAACGAATTTCGTCCAAAGATACTGAGGGTCTAATATGGCTCCTTCTATGCGTTACATTTTTTCCGTATTAAATGATGTATACCCCATCCTATGGGTGAGGGTATAAAAATTAACATTTTCAGGGACTAAATGCTTTTGTCGTCCAACGGGCGTGATGATAGGCACCAGAAACCCAGAACGAAACATAGTGAGAAGGAAATGTTCCTTATTATTAACTGGATGAATTCTAAACAATCATCTCCAGGCTGTAGGTTAACTGAAGGCGAAGAAACTCCATAAACTAGTATTTTAAATTTATCCAAACTAGTAAAACAAAGGATAGTTTGGACAAATTTGATATGTGTAATATAGTATATAAAATACCATGTAAAGGAAATGACAACGAGGTTTGTAACAAAGTATATGTAGGGACTACAAAAAATAAACTAAAGACACGAATTGCAGGACACAAATAAGATCAGAAATATAGGCACATTTCTACACAGAAAACAGCATTAACATCCCATTGTGATAGTTTAAATCATTACCCAAACTTTCAGGATACAGCGGTTTTAAATAAAGAAAACCATTATAAACGTCGTTATATGAATATATATAAGAATTAACTATAAAACAGATACAGATAATGTAGCCCAAATTTACAGACATTTAATTAGTAAAAAGTATAAAAAGTAGAACCATTTAAGGACAAATTGTTTACCAATCTAATATTTTTCTTTGGGTTAATTTATATGAACTTTTTACGAACATTATTTTTGTTTGTGTAACTTCAGAAAATTTTGAAAAAAGGCGGGAAAATTGATTGAACATTTTTAAATTGACATAATTTTTTCACAATTGTTATTTTTGTTTTGTTTTAATTGTTAAATATTGTTTATATCTCCTGATGATGCTACACAAAGGAGTAGCGAAATATCGAGGAAAATAAGTACAACAACGGCAAATCTGACCTCAAGCTCGAAGAATATTGATTATTTATTCAAAAATATAGTATGTATTTTGAAATTCCCTTATTTCATAATTTTTCTTTACAAGCTGGCATCATATTCTACTATGTATATGCTTTTGCGTCCAGTTTCATAAACACTTGAGTTGTGGTTCGCCAGTTTATCTTTTGCATTGTACATATTTCACAATGCAATTTTTCCTGCCACATTTTAACCCAGTTGATTAATTCATTTATGTTGTTTTACATTCAAATAAACTCATGTGTTCACAACTTGGATCGGTATACCCATATGTGGGTTACAAAATCTCCACTTCTTTTGCAAACAATTGAAATGTTTGAAAATATTGCTCAATTGATTGTATCAAACTCATTGATCCTCAAATAAATGAAACGAGAACATAGAGTCATGGTCAATAAAAGTAGACCAACCACTCTTAGGATAACATACACAGAATCAGCAGCGTATGCATTCATATTCTATACATATACGAAAGGACAGGTACGAATCTTCATGCTGGAAGGTATACTTCAAATTAAGGAATCTTGATTGGGCTTCAGTGAATTTTACGATTTTGAAAGAAGGTTGTGCTAAATATTTTTGCGTAACTCAAGAGGTAATTCTTCGATTTGGTTAACAAATTTAAGGAAATGAATGTGACACTAGCCTAAATACGAACTTTAAACTTTGTTTACCAACTTGGTGTGTATTTTCCAGAATCGACATATGTAGCATTTTGCGATATATACCTGTTTCATTATTTATTGCGCTTCGGTCATACACGGGACAAAATAATTATATGACAATTATAATTCGAGTTTAATTTGAATTACCTCTACAAAAAAAATTTAAATACGAGTGGCAATTGTACTTAAATACCCAGTTGGAAATTTCCTTAAACATAACATAGAGTAATACTTAAGAGTTTCCATTACTCTCTTCGATGCCTCTTCATGACGACGAGGTAGTAGGCCATTTCATAGAGTTGTATTTGCTGCTGTATTTTACCAATTTTACACTTTCGTTGGACATAAAACGGACAGAAATCAAAGAGAATGCGTATTTTCGTTGAATGCAAACAACATAAAGCAAAATTTAGCTGTCATTAATATCAATAAACACTATTTAAAATTAGTTCCTGTCTTTTTTGGTTTGTCATTCTACATCATTTCCCTACTACCTTTTCGATCAGCTGTGTCACAGAAACCCCCTGGACATAATCAGTGACTAAGAAGTGACATATTTGTAGATAGGTGTAGACTTCTTCATTTGAAATCTCTTGAAAATAGAAGAAGTTTGTTATCATTGAAATTTATTTATAAATTAGTTTGTGGGTATATTGATCGTCATGCCTTGCTTGGCTTGATGAAAGTTTATGTTCCCACTAGATGTTTGCGTCACAATTTTGTTTGCCTATTCAAAGATCTAACTAATCGGCTAATGAACCTATTTTAATCGAGCCTTAAATGAATTTAATAAATTTTCTGATCAAAATATTGATATTTTTGGTAATTTTTAACGTTTTGTGTCCATATTGGATAATATATATTTTTAAGTTAAACTTTGTTATTAGTTTTAAGTTATAGTCTGTATGGATTATTGAATGTCCATAGACTGAATTAAATAAATAAATAAATGTCAGAATCCCTGCTGACTTGCCGATCAGCTCCCATACAAAAAACTTACAGCCAAAGTCACGATGTCGAACGTTAACGTTCGCTTTGGGCTGATTTGGGAGTCACTAACATGCGAACGAAAACATATAATATTCAGTACAAAATCGGACCCCACTTACATAACCTCTCCAACAAAATCCAAGCGAACGAAGCCAGTTACTCACTTTCGTTTCAAAAAGCGACCAACTATCTTTCGACTTGTCGTTCGCATGGTTTTACGTGTGTTTGTTGTTCAAAGCAATAACAAGAAGTTGGCAATCGCCATTTGATTTCGGAGCGAGAGAAAAGAGTACGAGGAACCAGTATCTGCAGGTGCTGCTAAGTTGACATTTTTGTGCTGAAATGGAAATTTATTTT
The DNA here is from genome assembly GCA_963931995.1 of Phaonia tiefii. NCBI lineage: Eukaryota > Metazoa > Arthropoda > Insecta > Diptera > Muscidae > Phaonia > Phaonia tiefii. Next base: position 148,148,068 of record OZ008367.1, on the reverse strand, counting down.
AATAACAAATTTATTATAATTAAACTAGCTGACCCGGCAGACTTCGCCCTGCCGACAAAAAGTATTCAATGATGTCATGGCCACAAATGAATTCACACACTTTATATAGGAAAACACATCATCACAAAAGTGTGCGTAAAACGGTAATGCGTAAATATTTTTTGATGTTTTTTTTGGAACGAAGTTATGGGCTAAATGAAAAAAATTAAACAACTTTTTTTTTATCAACTTTATTATATCCCAGTATTATCAACTATATTGGGTACTTTTGCTTTGGTTTGTGTCTAGAGTAATATATTGAGGGAAATTTCTTGTTTAATGGGAAGTTTCTAGGAGGAGCGCCTGTAATCAATATCTATCTATACATATATAAGTATAGCTGGACCCGGCAAACTTCGTTTTGCCTTCAAAGTTTTTGTAATGCCCAAGGGTGAACAAAATTATTTTGTTCCATTGCAGTTAATGAATATATCTGCTGGCGTTCCGACACGGGATAATGCCACGTTTAGTTGACAATGGGCAAATAAACCTGTAGAATGTAAAATTACTATTTGTTAGAAGTATTTGTTTAGATTTCGATCGTGTGCTGATTTGTCTAAAAAGCTTCTCATTATACTATAATAGCTGTACCCCTGAATTGTAATTTTAATGAATCACATTTTTGTTATTTTTTTCTATTTATTGAATTGCTCTAGGATATACAACATGTCTAGTTTTGTCATCTGGTGCAAATGTATATTAGTCAGAAGGTTTACCTACACGTGAACATGCAACATATATTGTCCGTGGGAAAACACGGATTTGTCAAATTTAACCGATTGCCCTTGCGCTTGGAATGCGTGGAATCAGTACATCAGTTCGTTTATAATTTCCAGTGATTATAATGGGTTTTTCAAAAGAGACGCTACAAAAGTAAATCGATAGGGACAGCAAACGACGCCATATTTTTTCCCGCTCTTTTGACATTTCTCTTCAGTAAGGTTTGCCATTTCATCATGGAAAGAAATACGAGCCAACAACGAGTCGGAATTATTAAAATTTACTACCGAAATTTGGAGTCAGTGGCCTCAACTTTAAGAGCGCTACGTCCAATTTATGGTCGGCTCATTTCTAGCTGAATGGCTTCGTCAATAAGCAACAAATGCGTTATTGGTCAGACAGCAATCCACACGTAATCCATGAGTCATCATTGCATCCCGAAAAAATTGCGGTTTGGTGCGGTTTATGGGCCGGCGGCCGTGACGTTCATGATCATCAAGACCGGCACATTACTGTGAATGCGAATCGCTACCGTTCAATGATAACCGAATATTTTTGGTCCCAATTGGATAATATGGACTTGGAGGACATGTGGTTCCAACAGGACGGCGCCACAAGCCACACAGCGAATGCCACAATCAATTTATTGGAAACCAAGTTTGGTGAACGTGTTATCTCACGAAATGGCCCAGTCGATTGGCCGCCTCGGTCGTGCGATTTGACGCCGTTAGATTATTTCCTGCGGGGCTACGTCAAGTCTATGGTCTATGCCAACAAGCCAGCGACGATTGATGAACTTCGTTCGAATATCGAACGTGAAATTGCAGCAGTAGGCCGATTTATGCTTGAAAACCGTCGGAAATTGGGTTCAGCGTCTGGACTTCTGCAAGCGTGCCCGTGGTGGCCATGCATATGAAATCGAGTTCCATACAGAATGGCATCGAACGTACTTTCACAGGAATACAAATTTCATTGGTATCTAAAACCATTGGTATCATTGGTATCTAAAAAACTTTTGTAGCGCTCTTATTGAAAAACCCTGTCAATGTCGGGATAAAGCTCATACAGCTCATGGTCCATGCGTCTCCGATGCTCGTCGGTTTTGCACTATAGGGCCATACAGTTTTCGGAGTATTTTTCTCTCGAAGACTCCTAGAGAGAGACGCTTGATTGCGAGAAGACCCAGGATTCTGTGCCATAAATCAAGACAGGTTGTATTAGAGTCCGGTATAGCTGGATTTTTGTAGCTCGAGAGAGGGCTTCATCTCTAAAGTTCACGATTTGGTCAAATCGCGTGGAGGCCCTCTGTTGAAACCATTCATTTTGTCTTGTCCTCATTTTCTATCAAACACACTTCTGCTGATTCCTTTTCAATTCTCGAAAACACCGCAGTAACTTCTCTCATTGTGCGTCCAATGATATCTACATCATATGCATACGCAAGCAGCATGGGACTTTTGCTGCTGATGGTTTTATTCATGTTGACTGCAGCTTTTCTCATAATGAGGCCTCGCTTAGTTTCGAAAGGTTCGGTAAGATCCTTACCAACTTTCACTGCGGATTTGGTGTTCGTCAAGATCATCCTGCAAAGGCGTATGAGTTTTGCAGGAATACCAATATCAGATGTTACTTCGAAGAGTTTCTCCCGTATCGGACTATCGAAGGCCGCCTTATAATCGACAAATAGATGATAGGTGTCGATTTCTTTTTCGTAGGTCTTCTCCAGAATTTGGCGTAGCATGAAAATCTGGACGGTTGTAGATTTCCAGGCCTAAAGCTACACTGCTATGGTCCAATCAGGTCAGCGATAATTGGTTTTAGTCTTTCGCACATTATACTTGATATAACCTTATATGCTATGGATAAAAGGCTTATTCCATGGTAGTTGACACAGAGACTCGGGTCACCTTTTTTAATATGGGACATATTATAGTGTAAACAAAAGTACAATTTCCAGTCTACACTCAAAATAAAACAAATTTACGTGACGGGAAAAATGTTTTAAAATGACAGTTTTACAAGTCCGTTACTTTTTAAATAAAATATGTGTTTTCCTCTATGTTCTTCAATCATTATATTTTGTACCTGCTTAAGTTCTATTAAAATATAAAGTTTAATAAATAGTTTTATATCACAATATTATCTCCTTTTACCTCGATACATTTAGTCTATCGTTTTTCCAAGTTTGTTTAATCCTTTCAAGTAATAGTTTATCTCAAGGTCTTCAAAATAGGCGTTTGTTTCAGTGATAACCTCTTAAAGTCGAGCCAAATCTCTTACCGCCGAACCGTTTCTTAAGGTTTGGGAATAGAAAGTAGTCACTTTTAGCTAAATCCGATGAATATGGCGGATGAGGTAGCAATTCGTAGCCAAATTTATGGACTTTTGTCAGGGTGACTACGCCGATAAGTTGTCATTGTGGAAGAACCATTTTATATTCACCAAATGCGGTCGGGTTTGCTTCAAATCTCTGTCAAATGTGATATTTTGATGTCGATTCCAATAGTGACCGTTTTACCCTTTTCAAGGTAATCGATGTGAATGGAAATTACGTTTACGATAAGTTTTATATTTGCGGGAAAAGTATCAAATTTTGCGAAAATTGTTTTAGACAATCTAAAAAATGTTGTGCCAAACGAGCTCTAAACATTTTGTGTGGCTGTATTTCAAACGCTTTATCCTTAATATCAATTAAATTAAGAAAAAGCTAAGAAATAATTTAGAACCTTTCTTATCATTCTTTACGAATAAAACACTGAACAGCAGCCGCAACATAAAGCAAACATTGTTGCAGGTTTTATTACAATATCATGCAGCAATATTTCATTGCTTTGTTCGAAAAACCTCCCCTCTACGACGAAGACTCAAACATTTTTTAGCTTAATGCCCAACAAATGAAAAAACAAACATAAAAAGCGAAAACAAAAGCGACAAGTTCAAAGAACTAATTGCAAATAAATCGCAGTTTTAAATAAGGAAATAAAAGAAGGAAAATGCAATACAATTTCCATCCAATGACCTCACTTAAGCGTCTTGCATGTCAGCTTTATAGCGATTTTCAATTGCCATTCAAAAGAAAAGTAGACGGTCCGAACCGACCAAACCCTGTGGCTTCCTTCCAATGGAAAAAGCCAAAAGAAAAACTGTAAAGCGATATACCAAACTAAAGCCCGGTGCTCGCAACAATGTAAATAAATAGTTAATACTATATGGTATGGATTTTGGAAAACCATCAGCCAGACAGAGTAAATTCTTCACGGTGCAGTAGTGTCGAGTTCTGAAAACTGTTCTCAAAATAAAAGGAAAATAATGGTAAAAGCTTCGGAATTACCCATTATTCACAGGGTATATGTAAGCGGCCTTTACCCATTACCCACGGAGATGGGTAATGTGTCATCCAGGGTAACCCATCCCCATTTTTTATCGACAACATACACAATTTAGAAAAGATATCTCTATGTATCTAGAAAACAGAGCATCCAACCAAAAATAACCCATTTTTCTCGGTTTCTAAGTGGTCAAATTCGTATGCAATTTTTTTCCAAAAAGACGCCAAAACAAGAAAATCGATAAAATAAAATAACTCGAAAACGGTACGTCCATACGCAAAACTAATAAATTTTTGACATACATACATAGGAGGCTCTAACCAGTAGATGTTTTTTTTTTTCCTGAAAATCACGAAAACAAAACCGTTCTCAGTTTTGGAGATATATACGGGATATCTACATTTTGGAACGATGTTCCTTATCGCACGTTGCGGGATGGGGGCTAAATGAAAAAAATTTAAACAATTTTTTTTTAACTACTTTATTACAACCCATTACTATCAACTATATTGGGTACTTTTGGTTTGGTTTGTTTAAAAGGAAGTTTTGTAGGTGGAGCCTGTTTATTACATATTGTAGTTTTGAACCCAATAAAAAGTAAATTTAGAAAAGCCAAAGTGCAAGACTGGCAAATCCATGAAATACAACCCTGAGCATGGAATTACATTTGGCAGCACACTTACTCTAACACTCTTACGTTTGGTTTGGTTTGTGTCTAGACTAATATATGGGAAGCAATTTCTTGCTTAATGGGACGATCTTTAGGTGGAGCCTGTTTATTACATATTGTAGCTTTGAACCGAATAAAAAGTAAATTTAGAAAAGCCAAAGTAAAAGAAGTTTAAAAAAATAAAATTTTCTAAAATAAGTGCGATTTCTTAAAGAAAGTAAATTCTCTAAAAAAAAATACCTATTCATATTCTTAAACGGAGTACCTTTTCTTAAAAAACACCTTATCTTAAAGAAGTACATTTGCTTAAAAAAGTAAATGTTTTTACAAAACGTACCTTTTCTTAAAAAAAGTACATTATCTTACAACAAATTGGCTTTTCTTAAAAACTTCATTTTCTTTAAAGAGTACCTTTTATGTGGCCGTCGGTGGTGCAATGGTTAGTGAGCGCGCCTCTTGTACAGGAGATCCTGGGTTCGATCCCTGCTCCGACCACCTTAAAAAAACAAACTTCTTTCGACGACAATCACCTCGCTTAGTGACGGCGACACTATCGAGTACTTAGCCATGAAAAAGCTTCTCAAAATACCGTTCGGAACCGGTGTATAACTGTAGGTCCCAATCAGTGAGTGTAAAAGTATAAAGCGCGCAGCTCTCTGGTTGTGAGAAACTCTCCCAAATTCCTTCATGGCATGGGAAACCATTTATTTATTTATTTTTTATGTAAAACAAAATAACTATTCTTGAGATAAGTACCTACTCTTAAAATTTTACCTGTTCTTCAAAAAGAACAAATTGTAAAAAAAAAACATTTCTTAAAAAAAAACCTTTTCTTCAAAAAAAAAAATACCTTCTCTTAAAAAATAATTTTTTTAACAAAAATTCCTTTGCTTAAAAGTACCCTTTTTTAAAAATAAAATAATAACTTTTCTTGAGATAAGTAGCCTTTCTGAAAATAAGTAAATTTTCTTAAAATAATAACCTTTTCCTAAAAAGAGTCCTACTTCTTTAAAAAGTACCTGTTCTTAAAAAAGTACTTCTTTGTAAAAAAAATTCATACTCTTAGGCTTTTCTTACAGAAAGTACTTCTTATGAAAAATTGTACCTTTTCTTAAAAAAAACATTAGCTTTTAATAAAAGAAGTACCTCTGATTAAAGAAAGGACATTTTAGGGAATACATATGTATATATACATACATTTTCGGGAATAATAGATATTCTTACAAAAGGACCTAAAAATATTCTTTTTTTTAAAAAACTACATTGAATAAAAAAATGTAATCTCATGTAATTTTTTAAAATAAATTAAATTAAATTGAATTGATTTGAATCAAATATAAATGAAAATACCAGCACGGCAGCTCACATGAAATGTATAATATCGTCACGGGTGTCGAATCACAGATCTGTGCATATGAGCCCGAAACAGAACAACAGTCGACGGTATGGTTCTTCCAAGACGAGGTAAATACACAAAAGTTGTTCGTGGAAGAAGCACATCGAAGCAAATGATCGCATTTTTTGGTATAACTGGTCATGTGGCCACAGTGCCTTTATTTGAATGTAGGACGGTCAATTCTGAGTGGTATCCCATCATCTGATTGCCAACAGTGTTCGAAGAAATAAGGAAACCCAACAAGAGAAATCGGATCATTTTGCATCAAAATAATGCGAGCTCTCACAAATCAGCTGAAACAATGGGCTATTTGAGAACACAACATGTCGAATTGATGGGTCATCCGCCACACAGACCTGATCTGACACCCAATGACTTCTTTTTATTCCCTCACATCAAGAAAAAACTGCGTGGTCAACGTTTTTCGACGGCCGAAGTACACGCTGAAAAATCTGTCTTGTTTTGTTGTATGGATGCAAATATAAAGTGTGTTTGGAGCTTGTCGCAAATATAATATACTTGTGTCCAAACACATTGTGTTTGCTATTCAATATTACATGTTTCAGACACAATGATTATTATGTTATAATATATGTGTTTGCATATATATTATATATATTTTGTTTGTGATACAAATACAGCTGTGTTTGTTGCACTGCTTATGCTTTCTCGAGAGCAAGAGAATGAAAGAGGGACAACGAGACAGTCTATCTTGTAAGTGTGTATCTGTATTTTTGCATTATTCTCTCAGTCAGTGAGTCATTAATATTCCTGAATGAGCGTTTAAATTGTAGATGAAGGTTTCTTATTTTGCGTGATGTATTGCGTTTTAGTTTCATGTATGCAGTCGTCAGTGGTTCATCGGACAGAGGATACCGAAAGCGCTTGATCAGTGAATAAAGAATAAAGAGTAAGGAAATTTGCGCAGCTTCACTCCTGACGGGAGGCACTTCACCACCCGTATGGTATAATCTAACAGCACAATAATTCGAAGGCGATTTATGATGCATCAATTTGAAATCCAATTCGTCTGACAAAAGTAAGCCACTTTTTACACGCGTCAAAGTACAAAATTGTATTCCCTATTTAATCACATGTTAGTTTATACACTTTTAGGTTAGCTTTTCATCGATATTTACCTTGACGTGAATTAAAGTGTTGTGTGGCAAAATTTTCTGAACTTTATAAGTTTCAATACTTCACTGATTATTAAAATATTTATCGCAAAATTTTCAAAAGTTTTAAATGTTGTCCGGTTGGCTGATAAAATGGAAAGGAAATAACTTTGACTTTAGCTTGATGACGAAACCTTTCGCCACGAGTAAGTGTAAACAGCTGTGACTAGCCAAACTTAAAAAAAGTCTCCAATTAGAGTGACCAGCCTAGTTTTTTTCTTACAATTGCCACTGCAAGTCCGTTAGCACTGCCAAAGTATTTTTGAATACTACATTTTTCATTCAAAGTAATTACATGGCGATGTCAATGAAAAAGTCCACTACAGTTGTGACACTACTTTTCAGTAGTTCAGCTACCTCCAGTATGGCGGTAATTGAGGGAGATATTTATATTAAGGTCCGGTGAATGGACCCCATAGCCTACTTGTTCCTCCAACTTTGATCCATCCGTGAAAAATCTGATACTACTGGTATCCCCTTCCAGTGACTTTTCCCAGGTATTCCTGTTCGGAATAGAAGTCCTTAGATTTGTCGCTGGTAGAAGATAGGGGATACAGTAGTCCGTTTTTACGGGAATAGAGTTGATCCGGTATAGTAATTCAGCGTGTCCGGAATGCCCCGATATCAAAACGCCACAATCTCTGATTCTCACCAGGGATGTAGCGGCTGCCGATTCTGCCATGATATCAGGAGTACAGATGTTCAGGATAGCACTAAGTGCAGTACCGGACGTCGTGCCAATTGTTTGTGTACCAACGCATAGTGATAACCAACGCATAGCTGAAACCTTCTGAAAACAAAAACGTGATAGACAACAAAGAACGGAGAAGCAATTTCATGAAAAAAAAATAATGCATTCAAAGCAAGTAAATGTAAAAACGGCCATTTTAAATCTTTTAATTTTTTGTATTAATTATTTACAAATGTGGATTTATATTGATAAAGTCAATTAAATTAAAATAAATAATAATATATATTGAAATCAAACAATAATTCCTTTCTAAATATTATTATGGTTGTGAGGAAAGACGCATACGTTTCCACGTAAGTATATGTAAGCGTATGTTTCCACGTAACAGCATATATGTTTGCCAGTAAACATGATACTGTCTACATTTAAAATCAGCGAGTAGCTGTTGAAGCGTTCAAAAACCATGTTTTGGAGGTGTCTTAATCGGAGTGGAAAAGTGCTTCGAAAATTGGTTTGAGCGCATGTAAAAGTTTATTGATCTTCACGGAGACTATTTTGATAAGCAGTAAAACTATTTCCAATGATAAATTATTGTTTTTTTTATTGGAGGACCCAAAATTTAATAGCAATCGTAACTTATTACACTTATTACTATTTTTTTTTAATTTATGAAGAAGTTGAGACATCCACAGTATCCGGTGGTCCAATAAATGTATTGCTTGTAAGGACTTGGCGACCAACACGGCGTTACTGCCGTGCACATGAAATAAAATTATTATGTTTATGAAAATTAATCTTGTAACAAATATATTTCTGTGGCAACAGTAGTGGACGATTTATCGTATGTCTAATTTTTTTACATAGGAAATGAGAAATTTTTCATATGAAATTTAAATTTTTTCATATATATGTTTGGGCAATTTTTTCATATATGTTTGGGCTAAATTGTTTTTGTTGTTGGACTAAATTTCGTATTTTTTTGAAGTTTTTTTAATAACTCCTAAATAATTATTTTAAAATTGCTTTATAGTGCAATTAATAAAACTGCTGCATATTTTTTTTTTGCTTTAAAAAAGCGAATTTTTATTTTAGTTGGAATTTGGTTATAATATTTTTCGTTCAACATCTAGAAACTGAATCCGCTTAAAACATGGAGTAAAGCGAACAGTTTTGAAAACTCTTCTCAACTGCACCGTGTCTTGTAATTGTGGGAGCAGTTCAAGTAGGTAGACATTAAATTCTTATAATTGTAGGAGGAGTTTGAGTGGGTGGATGGTCATTAGGCCAAGCACAATGAAAAGTATGTACAAAAACTCAACCAGAAATAGTATCTACGTCCAACCTTTGCGCCATTGACATTGGATATTAAATACAAGTATGTACATTAGGGATATGACTTTTTAATATTTTAAGAGATTTAAAAATGTAAGAGATTTGTTTTCGTTATAAGCTACCAATTGTCACTTGCTTGCTAAAACGCCACACTAGTAATAATTTATTATAATATATATCTATATTCGTCTTGTTCTAACGCATGGTTTGTACTTATAGTTATTCTTGAATATGTGTATATTCATCTCCTTGTCTTTGGCTCACAAATAACGATAACCAACACTGTTTTTCTGATTTTGTAATACTGGCAACTTTTTGCATTTTTCAACCAGAAATACTTGTAATCGTCTTGCTGTAACGCATTGTGTAAATTTATTCTTGTAAATGTTTAAACGCTTCTCCTTATCCTCCTCCTTATCCTCCTCCTTATCCTCCTTATCTTTGACCTCACAACAACGATATCAAACACTGTTTTTCTTATTTTTTTTCAGACTTGTAACTTTATGCTTGCTTAGGGCTGAAATGGAAGCGGTAACTTCAAGTGAAAACGGAGAAAAAAGGTAAAATAACGAATAATATTAGAATAATATTAGAAATAGAGAATAACGAGAAAATTAGTTTGTAAAGATTGGGAATTTATTAAATATGTGTAGTGGCTAAAAATTGGTAGAACTTAAATGCGTCAAACAGGGGTAAAACTTAAAAAAAAACATTAAAAATGAAACGAATGATTTGAATATCTTAAAAATTGTGTTTGTACGTAAAAAGGGTAGAACATGAATATGAGAGAAAAATCTTTTTTTTTCAATATTTATCTGGGTAAATGGGTCGAAAAACGATTAAATTTAAAAATGCCGGAAATTCAAGTTGAGAATAGTTAATTAAGTAATGGTTTCCCGTTACATCCCATGTGTGTATTAGGGAGAGCTTCTCACAACATGTGAGCTGTGCACATTCTAATTTTACACTCACTGATTGGGACCTACAGTTTTACACCGGTTCCGAACGGTATTTGGAGAAGCCATTTCATGGCTAAATACTCGATAGTATCGTCGTCACTAAGCGAAGTGACCGCCGTCGAAAGAAATGTAAGGCGGTCAGAGCAGGGATCGAACCCACGTTCTCATGCACAAGAGCCACGCACACTACCAATACACCGGCCAGTTGAAAATAATGGAGGTGGATAGAAAAGGAAAATTGTGTAATGCAAATGCAAGAACAATTTGCCGTGATTGCATGGGGTTGTGTATGTTTTGCATCTAATACCGAGCATGTTCATAATTTTGAAAATTTTTATAGTTTGAAATTTGAAATTTTTATAATTGAAAAGTTTTAGAAAAACAACTTGGGTTGCTTTTAATTTCAAAATTTTTACATTTGTGTTGCACAAAATCAGTTAAAACTATTTGATTGTGTACAATAAACACCCTTTTCCACCCAATTTTACCCTTTTAGACGAATTCACAATTTTTCCAGATTCACAATTTTTCCAGATTTTCCACATTCCTAATCATTCCAAAATTTTTCTCACATTTGAAGTTTTACCCCTTTTGATGCCCTTTTTACCAGCATTCAAAATGTTTGTCAACCATTCCAAATTATTTTCCTCGCCTTTTGAAGTTTTTGGTTTTCGCTCCTCCCCTTTAACTTTTTTACGCACATTCACATTTTTCACTAAAATTTCTAAACTTTCCAAGCAAATTTTCCTTAAATTTGCAGTTTTACCCCTTTTGAACATCTTTTTACGTTTTTTTACCCACATTTACAATTTCCTAATCATTTCGTTTCCTAACGATTTTTCTCGCATCTTGAACATTTGGGAAATGGCCTCCCTTTAACCCACATTCACAATGTTGACCACATTCCTAATCATTCCCAAATAATTTTCTCGTTAATTGTACCTTTACTCACATTCACTATTTTTAACACAGTCATAATCATTCGATACGTTTTTTCTCGCATTTTAATATCTTACCCCACTGCCCTCTTTTTCCTTCCCATCCTTTCAAACAATTTTCCCGAATCATCAAATTTTACAATTTATTGTCCGCTTTCTTTTATTTCACTCATGCGTATGCAATTTTTTCCTATACATTTAGGCCCAATTTTTGACTGGTTATTTAAATTGGTAATCAGTTGATTTTGAATTATGTTTGATCTGACTTTAAATACGAAAAGAGTTTTTCAGTGCTTTGTCAAATAATCTTACTACCATGTGGCAACAGTGTCAAATGCTACGAAAAATAACCGATATTCATACATTAACATCTATAGGATAATCTATCAAAGTGAACACATGCAAACGACACGCAGCGTTAGCATTGCGTACGTGGTTGTTGTACAACAATAGTCTCTGCCTGAAAATAAGTATGATGGTATTGATGTAGCGGCAGGGAACCAACAAGCAGGGCATCGTCGCCAAAGAGTACAGAGAACTCATGGAACGAATTGTATGACTCAAAAGCACTGACGGCATCTGGCGAATGATTTAAAACGCATTACTCTCTTTTTGTGATAATTTGGTCCATTCATAATTTTAATGTGAAACATTGATGCCTTTGAAACATTTATGCTGTTTGTATTGTTTTATCTAATAACGTTGTCGAAATGGTGCATTTATATTCAAATATTCTATAAAGAGAATAAGACTCGTTTATGCTCTTTTACTCAGACTCTCTACATGACAGCGGAAAAAGAGTGCAATAAGTTCTCTATACTATTCAATAATTTTTGTCGGCGCTCTATGTATGACAAAACAAAAACAATTATTTCAGTGAGCTAAATATTGCTTAATTTATTTTAACAATAGTATTGCATCTAATGTTAAGGCAGATGTAAGAAAAAAGAAAGTGCAATAGCAAAAGAGCCTTCAACACAAAAACTATTCTTTTTATTATTTTCCAATGTAACATTTACTAATGTGTTCATAGAAATCGAACAAGTACCGCGTAACAAAAAGGTGTTAACACATCGCCCGTGAGTTCGAACACTCATTGATTTTTTTTATTTAATTTTGACTCATCTGACGTTTCCTTTCACACTCTTCGTGGTTCGGTTCGAGTGATTGGAAATGGTCGGCTGACACGAGGTGGAGTTGCAAGAACTGTCGACTTATATTTGTCATGTCGTTTTCGTTGAAATTCGTGAAGTTTAAAATAAATTTCACATATTTCTTTTACAACATTTCTATTAAAATTTACTTTTTCATAGAAAAAATACTTTTTAATAGTTATTGATCTTGAACCGAACAATAATTACAAACATTTTCCAACACTTTTTCAGGTATGATTTTTATTAATTCGGCCATTTTATTGGTACTTTATTATTTTATTATTCAAGCGCAAGACCATTCTATATCTCTATATAATTTTTTATATCGCCGATGTCAATTTTTATTTAATTTTTCAAATTTTTATTTAGTCCCTGACGCTTTTTATTCGACCTACCCAAATTGTACCCTTCATATGATGAGGCATTCGTTGATAAAGTCTGAAATGTTATATCATATTGGAAGTATAAATACTTGTGATAAAATACTGTTGCAGTAAGAGCGGCCTTTTGTCATATAAATTAAAAAAATTTAAAAACTTTATAAAGGGTTTTTGGAATTCGAGTGATATGATTTCTTTAAAAAAAACAGTCACTAGGTATTAAGGAAATTCTAATGTGTTTTATTTAATGTCAAGCACAATCGATACAATTAAGTTCTGAATTAAACGTCTTTCAAATGGCCTCCAAGTCTTCTTTTGCAGGAACGAATTCGATGAACCCAATTTTCGAGCACTTTTTCCACTAAATCAAGTGATATGTCATGCATAGCACATTCAATATTGAGTTGTGAAGCTTGAAGAGAGTCTGGTTTATTGCTAAAGACCAATGACTTCAAATAACCCCGCAAGAAGTAGTATAATGGTATTAAATCACAACTTCTTGGAGGCGATTCAATGTCACAATTTCTTGAAATAATCGAATCTTCAAACTTTTCTCGCAATAATTCGGTTTGTTGCCAATGGCAAAGGTCCAATGGCTTCAGTTGTTGAGTGATAACAATTTTATACTGACGCAAGAACAAATCCTTTCTCGAAATCCGCCAGGTTTTGGTTTGAGACAGTCCCAATTGTTGACAACGATTTGGAATCGATAAAGTTTTCGTTTGCATTTAGTTTGATGACTTTATCAAAAGCAACATGCCAAACAACCGCTGATGAAGATCTGTGGCTATATCTGAAATAGCTATACTGGTTGCCAGGAATGCCAATGCATTTTACAAAACTTCTTTTTTGCAAAAACTATATCCCTATTAATAAAGATATAGAATGGCCTTGAGCTTGAATAAAAAAAACAGAAATGTGCTTTATATTTCTCTTTTTTAAAAAACTTCTTCTTTTAAAATTCAAATTTGAATTTTATCTATTGCAATCAAAGTCGTAGATTAAGTAAAAATTTAAAATTTTTTTTAAAACAGTGGAAAAAGTGATACATTTTCAAAATCAGTAAACTTCTTGTCACCAAAATGACCAAGAATAATTTTTAATTTATTTGTAAAAATCATGTAAATACCGAGTTACATAAAAATCATATACCTAATGTACATGTGGTTGATTTATGATATATTGGGTTGGGATAACATTGCACGGTACTCATGGTTTGGGTCACATTACTCATACCCAAATGAATGTACAAACGGGCAGACTATCCTTCTTTCTTTCCACCACATACATACATACAAATATATACTATGTCTAGCCATGATTTATTATTAACGCGTAATAAAATATGGAAATCTTAGACTGTAACTAGACGATTACATAGTGTTGAATTAAGAAATGGGATATTAAACAATTATTATATCTAATTAAATCGCAAGACTGTTGCGTATTGTGTTTTGTTTCCCCATTTGAATACAGAAAATTTTGATACGATTGGCGTGTAATGAATGAATGTACTCTGGCTTGGATGTGAGTAAGTTTGTAATTTATTATGAGTCAACATCCAATTGACGACAGCGATAGAAACTCAAATTAATTGTTTGCAAGAAAACCATATAATTTTGATGGGGATGCTCATCGGACCCTGCAAGTCCTGTATAAATCAAATGTATGTTATATAAATTTTTTTTTTATATTTATAAGTATGTATTTAAAATTGTTATATAAAAATTGTGGCGGTTATATTGTGGCTTGCCGTCGGTGGGTTAATGGTTATTGTGCGCAAAGTTGATAGTTGGTAGAACAGGAAAAGTCTTTGCCAAAACCGTTGTGCCTGGTGAAGAATCACATCATATTTACTAAACACTACGGATCTAGAGTGGTAAGTCGATAAAAATGCCTTCCGATACAAGGTGTATACCTGCCTAGAGGTTGTTGGCAGCCCGAGCACTAGGATCGGATGCAGTGGTCTAATGAATCACTCGCCTTAAATTACAATCTTTATAGAAACGTCCATAAATTGAGGGGAAAACATCCCCCTCGATAACAACATTTGTCTTTAAACAACGATTTATGATTGGTACCTGAAAGGTAAGAACTCTCTCCGAAAGACTAAGACTCGAACAAGTTCGACGAATTATGGAATTCTACAATGAGGACATCCTAGGCTTAAGCGAAGTACGTTGGCTTAAAAGTGGCAAATGCGCAACTAGTGTATTCAAAAAACCGGTTTTTCAAAAATATCGGTTTTCGGTTTCTTCGAATATTCCGGCTTTAGCGAAACCGATCTTCGATTAAACCGAGGTGTAGAAACCGGTTAATAACCGGTTTCGGTTTTTATAACAAAATGCACAAGTATGCGTTTTATAAACATCGTTTATTTCCAATTCGTCTCTTTGAATTTTGATATCGGCTATCGAGTACATAGCCATGAAATTGCTTGACAAGATACCGTTCAGAACCCATGTAAAACTACAGGTCCCCATCAAAGTGTGTGAGCCTATTCCTTCATAGGATGTTATGGGAAACAAAATTTCAAATTTAATTTCGCTTTAAAAAAATTCTAATAGAAATTTTTTTCAAAAATAATGATTTTACTGGTTATCTATTCAAATTGTTTCGTGTTTTAAGGCCTCAAAGAACTCGGGATTGTTTGCGTAACACTTATATTTTGCGGCGCTTCAGAGATAATAGTCTAACGGGTTCAAATCGCCAATGGACTTCCAGGTTTCGGCTGATTATGCGGTTTGCGAACACAGTGCGTACACAGTTTCAGCTTTTGGGAAGAAAAAATCATTGAGTATGGCACGATAACGCTCATCATTGACGGTTACAATGGTTCCTTGCTAATTTTCGAAGAACATTTAGCCTAGGATGCCGCCTGGCCAAAAACCGCATCCAACAGTTACTTGTGGATGCATCGGTTTCTCCTCGACGACACGTGGATATTCCGAGCCCCAAATGCGACAATATTGTTGAAAGGTGAAAATGAGCTTCATGGGCACATGATTTTTCCGTAAAATGTTCAGTTCAGTTCTGCGAACGGTGGCGAGTTGATGTTGACGGCTGTTCAAACACATTTTCATCTAAAGCGGCAAAAATTTCCACTGAACGCACGGTTCGAGCACGTACACGAGTAGTTTTGTTGATGCGTTGATGGCACTCTATTTCAGTAAGTTTGAATTGAAGACTCAGATCTTTGGAAGAAAGTTTTTAATATTTCCCAATATATTTTAGAGCCTAAAGCGACCCATTTTGAAAATGTCTAGCATTTTACAAATAATCTGCCACTTCATAGATTTGCAATGGGTCATCTGCTTCGAAATACCGCGAGGTTAAAGTTACAAATTCTACATATCCCACCCCTTATTTATTTATTTTATTCAACCTATCTCTTCTCATACACATTGGATTTACCCAATTAGGCAAAATCATCGTTGAGCAAATATTCCTTTCCTTAGGTGTGTAATTCTGCGGTATTACATCAGCTGCGTAAAAACCGAAAAAAACCGGTTAATTAACTTGAAATAACCGGTGAAACCGGTTCTTCAAAAATAGAAATTTTTATAAAACCGACATACGGTTAACCGACCAGAATTCGGTTAACCAGTTAACCGGTTTCGACTTTGAATACACTATACGCAACGTATAAACGGAGTCAGCCTTCTCCTTTTACCTAGGGCTAGAAAAGATTTAATATCATAGAAAGCTATATCTGAACGCATCATCGTTTTAATTGTAAATTCCGCAGGATTTCTGTGGTGCAGGCGTCTGCACCTACTGAGCCTGATGTGGACAGTGTTAAGGACGAGTTCTATAGCCAACTGGATATTGCTGCAAGCTCCTTGTCAATTGATGACATTAAAATATTTCTGGGAGATTTCAATGCCAAAGTGGTCAACGATAACAACAACCTACAGGAAGTGATGGGAAGACTTTGTCTTGGTGCTGCGAGAAATGATAGTGGTGACAGGCTCATAGATTTCTGTACACTTCTACAGCTGTTTATTGGCGGAACGAAATTCCGCCACAGAAATATTCACAATTATACATGGGAATCACCTGATGGTTAAACCTTCAATCAAGTTAACAATATACTTATCAGTTAGACTGTTTTGGGTTCCCTGCTGGACTAGAAACTAGACTTGGTGCTGATATTGATAGTGACTACCAACTCTTAGTGGGCTCTTTTTGCTTCCGTCCAGTGGCTGCCAATGGTATTAGAGGCAAAATCGTAAAGCACAATACAGACCGTCTGCAGAACCCATCCACAGTAATGATGTGTGATCAGTCTCTACGCTCCAATTTGGCTCAGGTCAGTCAATATAAGTGGTTAGGCATTGCTCGACCGCAGAAGGAATCAGCCGTGGAGGTCCCTTGTGAGAAAATATGTGTAAATAAACCACGGATTAGTGCAGAAGCCTGGACCGAAATTCGAAACGTGAACGCCAGCACAAAATGAACGTATATGATCGAAGACACCAACCTTGAAGAGACCGTTAATATCACACTATCGGTAATTAGCACTAAGAGTGGGTTACATGGTCTGTTCAGATTACGACAGTTATCCGCACAACATAGCAGAGGAAACCGAAAAAGCTGCAAACACAGATAACCTCCGTATTGTGTACTCTTGAATTCAAAAGCTGAGCGGCAATAACATCAGGAGTACTGCATCGTTAAAAGCTAATGATGGCACGGAAATAGCATCACCAAATCAGCGAGTGGAGCGATGGGGTGAATTATTTACAACACAATCTAGACTTCCAGATGATGAAGATCAGACCCCTTCGGCGGATTACTCATGTTGCAATCGGAGAAAAGATATTTCAACGGAACCCCCGTCGCAAGCAGAGATCGAGGCGGCACTGGGTAAAATGAAGGATCACAAATAAGCTGGTACTGATAATATTCCAGCGGAACTGTTGAAATATGATGCATCAGCGTTAGCAACTGTCATTGCGCTGGTCGCCACAAGTGCATGGATAGACATCAAAGTCTCTACAGAGTGGAAACAGGGAGTAGTTATCCCTATCACGAAAAAAGGTAATATAATGCTGTGCAGTTACTTGAGAGGCATTACATTGCTCAATGCAATAGGCAAAGTAATGGCGACCCTTGTACTTCGGCGGATCACACCAGTGGAGGAGAAAATTGTGCGGAAGGAGCAGGCGTGTTACAGGCCTGGTAGTTCGTGTGGCGACCATGGGAACTTTTTTACTTTTATGGATTATTTTGAGGTCAGATGTCTTACACATATTAATTAAACAAACAAATTAAACAAATTTCAACATATTCCTCCAACTGGTTCTATCATTCGCCTTTTCTCGCCAGTTGGTAACACCAAGGATACGTAGGGATTCTTCGGCCTACTCTTTCCATCGGAGTCTTGGTCGTCCTCTCTTCCTGCTTCCATCGGGTACATTATCGAAAACTTTTCCCGCTGGTTCATCTTCATACATTCTGAAAACATGGCCCGGGCAACGCAATTGACCCAATTTGACTTCACTAGCTATGTCCACGTCAGAATAAAATTATATAGCCCTTGGTTCCAGTGACGTCGCTACTAGCCATTTTCTCTAACAGGACCATATGTCAAGACAGGTAAAATGAGAGTCTGTCATAGCTAGACTTTTGTCTGTCGAGAGAGGGCTTTATTCCTAAACTGCTTGGTGAGCCCATAATAGTATCTATTTGCAAGCTCAATTCTCCTATTTATCTCCAGGCTGTCCTTGTTATCCTTGTTCACGGCGGATCCAAGGTAGATAAATTCATCTACCACTTCAAAATTAAATAGGTTGTCAACATTAAATTGCGGACCAAGTCGAGAGGTTTCTCTAGTCGTTGACACCATCGATTTTGTCTTGTCCTTCGGCGATTCTTTTTCGATACTTGAAAATACTCCAGTAACCTCTCGCAAATTTCGCCTAATGATGTCTATGACGTCCGCATACGCCAGCAACATATGGCTTTTCGTGTTAATGGCCTTGTTCGCATTTACTGCAGCTTTTCTCATTCTTATCTCCATTAAGATGTTGAAGAGATTGCACGAAATTGTGCCGCCTTGTCTAAGTCCTCGCTTGGTACAGAATGGTTGAGTGAGGTCTCTCCCCACCTTCACTGCTGATTTGGTGTTGGTCAGCGTCATTCTACAGAGGCGGATCAGTTTTGCCGTAATACCAAGTTCAGACATAGCTTCATACAGTTTTCCCCATATGGGCCTATCGAAAGCAGCTTTGTAATCGACATACAGGTGGTATGTATCGACTTGCTTTCAATGGATCTTTTCCACGATTTGGCGTAGGGTGAATATTTAGTCAGTCGTGGTCTTGCCTGGTCTAAAACTACACTGATAAGGTCCAATCAGGTTTCCAACAATTGGTTTTAGTCTTTCATATAATACGCTCGACAAGGCCTTATAGTTGGAACAGACACACGGATCACCCTTTTCGAATACAGGACATAATACACTGAGACTCCAATCGTCAGGCATAGACGGGAGCACACTCCGAATAATCATAGTAGCAATATTTTATGAAAATAAATGAATTTTAAACAAAAAAAAAAAAAAAAATCAGCTGAGTTGCTGTCGCCTCTGTATTTAGTTTTCGCAGTCTTCAAACAAGCGTTTGATTGTGTACACCGTAACTTTATGTGGTCCATATTGACCATAGCCGACAAGATAGTGGCCATGATCCGGTAACTGTACAGAGATGCAGCGTATAAAGTTCGATTTAATGGAAAAGGAAACCAACCTTTCACCGCATCCGCGGGAGTTAGACCAGGATATGTCTTGTGCCCAACATTATTTCTTCTACTTTTGGATGAGGTAATAGAGGCGACCGTGGCCGTCAGTGGTGCAATGGGTAGCGTTCGTGCCTCTTGTAGATGTAATCCTGGGTTCGATTCCCGCTCTGACCATCTTAAATTTCTTTCAGCGGCGGTCACCTCGCATAGTGACGGCGACACTATCGAGTATTCAGCCATGAAAAAGTTTCTCAAAATACCGTTCGGAACCGGCGTCAAACTGTGGGTCCCAAACAGTGAGTATAATACTAGAAAGCGCACAGCTCACTGGTTGTGAGGAGCTCTCTCTAATCCCTTCATGGGATGTAATGGGAAACCTTTTATATATTTAATGGAGGCGACCAATGCAGAAGCACCGGTCGATATTCAGTGAAGTATATATGAACATCTACATAATATCGACTACGCGGGTGACATACATATGTCTTATGGCCCAAAAATTTAATGACATAAAGGCTAAGTTAAAAAGACTCTCCGAAAATGCGAAAAAGTGGGATTGAAAATAAATATAAAAAAGACAAAGCTACTGCGTAGTCGAACAGAATGGAATACTCCACTAACAGTTGATGGTTCGTTAATTGAAGACGTGGGTTCAATCAACTGTTTAGGATGCAAGGTTACCAAGGATGGTGGCTCCATGGCGAACGTAGGTGATCGCATAAATATATATCCCGTATTCCTAAACCTGCACAAAATCTGGCGCAATAAGAAGATATCGGAGATGACGAAATTGTAAAAATTAAGTCTGTACTATTCTACAATTGTACTACTTGGAGCTGGACGAAGCTGACAATGATTGTCAA
Organism: Phaonia tiefii; assembly: GCA_963931995.1. Classification (NCBI taxonomy): domain Eukaryota; kingdom Metazoa; phylum Arthropoda; class Insecta; order Diptera; family Muscidae; genus Phaonia; species Phaonia tiefii. The sequence continues at coordinate 148,127,678 of OZ008367.1, read as the reverse complement.
TCCCAATACAATTTATAATAAAGCATCGTATACACTCAAAGATGATCACTGTCATGAATTTATTATCTACCCAGCAGAAACAATTTGTTGCTTGCTTGCCTTCCTTTCAGGCCTTCTGGTTGGACTGCAAAGTAAGGCCTGCTAGGAGCATTTTTAGAAAGACTCATGGCAAAATAAAGTGGAACGTTAACAAATTGCATGAGTAAGCATATTTGAGAGAAAATAAGTTTATACAAACACACACATACTATACTGCTTTTTTGCAGCAGCGTAAGCGCCGAGACATCCTCAAAATATGCCTGCAAATATACCTTCTCCACAAAAAATTCGATACACATTCATATCTCGCTTCTTGAAAGATGCCTAGAATGAGGCCTCATCCAAAGGTAGAAAAAGGTCCGATACACATGCTGGATTTCCTTCCGAATACAGGTCAGTCAGGATGCCCTCTATGTACCTTCCATAGGTAGGGGGTCTGGATATTTCCTTTCTCTTGACAGGGCTGCCTGCTGATCAGTAGAGAAGGATTTCCCTTCCAGGCCATCTGGTTGGACTGCAATGGAAGGCCTGCTAGGAGACACGGTAAATAGTATTTAAAAAAAAAACTCATGGAAGAATAAAAAAATATATGCGAATTATGTGAATATTTATTTATAATGTTCGGACATTTGTATTTCTCCCAGCCAAATTATGAACACAGTCTTTGAACATTACAAGTTTATTTTTTTAAATCTTTTTGAAAATTTGCAGCCGCAGGAATCGAACTCGTCTACCGCTATGATAAATTGCGAACATATCGAATTACGAGTTTACACGAACAATATTTATTCCTATTGCATTACCTTTGCTGGCCCGTCCACAGGCCCGCTTAGAGACGGGACGTGTGCATGTCTATGGGATATTTCGGAAGGTACAGAATGTGCCTCCTGACGGGCCCGCATTCCGAAGGGAATTAAGCATATGTATCAGATCTTTATGTACTTTTAGAGGAGACCTCTTCATGAAACGAGATGTGAATGTGTATCGAATTTTTCGTCAGTATAGGAGAAGGAGTAAGGAGGGCCTGTGAGAATGCCTGCCAGGAGAAGACATAGTTGAATTTTAACAAACTGGCTCACAAGGCCACTCTTATTAACACGTTGGCTGCCAAAGCCTTTTCAGGATTTTGATCGTGCAGTGCCAACATTTTTTCATGATTTTGGTCACCTGAGGCCAACAACTATTGTTTGTTTCTTAGTGCCTAAAAATTATTTTTTACTACTCGCGACTTTACTATTGGTTCTAATTTTGCAGTTACAACGGTTTTTTTGTATCGCTCGTTTTCGTGCGACATGGCCTGGGAAAACATAAAACACGCACGAGAATGTGCGACAGTAATTTTGTGTAGTTTTTGAGTTGTGTTTAATATTTTTGTTTTATTTTATTTGTTTTTGCAATAATTTATGAAAATATAGTTTATAAAAATGGCGCGAAGAAATGCGAGAGATAACGAGATTGCAGATATATTGCAAGATTTGGTAACTTCGAGGCGGATAATGGAGATTTTTCAAGCGACGACTCTGAAATTGATATGAATTGTCTACCGAATGATGACCCCAATTCGGATACTGATTCTGAAGATTCCGGTTTTAATGTTTTTGATGATGAATATGAGGAAATTTATGATTATGCTGGCGATGATGAGGAGCAAGCAAATGCTGGGTAAGAATGCCAAGGATACTAACTACAAGGACATTCAAATAAATTGGACTGAGTTTTTGTCCAGACAAAAATCGTTTCCTGACAAATCTGGACTCCTTATAAATGTTGCGCCAGATATAAGCTGCATAGATGCATTCAACCTTTTTGTTGATAATGAAATAATCGACCACATAGTTCGTGAAACAAATAAATATTTGCCACAATAATTGGAAAGGAGAACTCTCCCACGATCATCGCGAAAGTAAATGTGGAGGCCCACAACCCATCACGAAATGAAGAAGTTTTTTTGGACTCATATTTTGCATGAATCTCGTAAAGGTTGGCAGTCTCGAAAAATAATGTCACACAGGGTAACATTTACGTGTCACACGAAAATGTGCGACATTGCAGCCTACGTGCTAATGACATTGAGCACCCGGAAGTATTTTTTCATACGCGACTCTATAATTGATAGTGATTGACTTTGCTACGCCGTTTTTGGTAACTTTCGTAAGGTACAATTGGCTGTCAAAGACAATACATATCCTAAAATTTGTATCAACCATTTGAAATAGATATCGCACCCAAGGGTATATTTGTCGCTTAAACTGACAACAACTGGGAATTTCCATGGAAATTCACGTTTAATCTTCTTTGTCAGATTTCTCAGCATATCGACTACCTACAAAAATCTAAGACAATCGGTGGTGCAATGGCTAGTGTGCGCGGCGCTTGTGCATGAGAACGTGGGTTCGATCGATTAGTGACAGAGTCACCTATCTAGTACTTATCCATCCAAAAGCTTCTCAAATTTCAGTTCGGAACCGGTGTAAAACTGTAGATCCTAATCAGTGAGTGTAAAACAAGAAAGCGCACAGCTCACTGGCTGTAAGAAGCTCTTCCCAAGCCCTTGATGGGATGTAATGGGAAACGGAGTTTGTTTCGAATTAATGTTTGCTGGAAACCCGTGGAACTTGGCTATCAAAAATCGCAGATGGTACGACGGAGAATGTCGCATTGCAACTGATGAAAAAGACGCTGCACGTATGGCAACGAAACAGTCAGTTACAACGCGTGCTGCGAGTGAGCGGTACAAGAAACTGAGAAGGGAGGAAAACCAACTATTTAGGCGAAAAAAATGGCAGTGGGAGCAGAGAGACTGTGAAAGAACCGAAATGTTCAGGATGAATGTGCAGGATGAAAATAAATAAATAACTAAATAAAAAAATAAATAAATAAAATCCCGAAAGTTTTTTCAGAGGGGAAGAAGATCGAATAACAGACCTAATAATGGGATGCTCTCCTGCAAGGACGAGAATGGGAATCTGGTGACTGAGAAGCAGTGTGTGCTCAAAATGTGGAGAGACCACTTTTCAGCACTACTCCACTCCTGAAGATCAGGAGGTAATGATAGTGGAAGATAGTGTAGATTGTACCCTCCCAACCAAGACGAGAGTAGAACGGCGATCTCCCGACTGAAGAATAATAAAACCGCTGGTGCGGATGGCCTACCCGCTGAACTTTTTAAGGCAGGTGGCGAAGAACTGATAGCCCACATGCATCAACTGATATGCGGTACATGGTTGGAGGAAACTATGCCCGACGATTGGCACTGAAGATCCACTGAAGATCAGGAGGTAATGATAGTGGAAGATAGTGTAGATTGTACCCTCCCAACCAAGACGAGAGTAGAACGGCGATCTCCCGACTGAAGAATAATAAAACCGCTGGTGCGGATGGCCTACCCGCTGAACTTTTTAAGGCAGGTGGCGAAGAACTGATAGCCCACATGCATCAACTGATATGCGGTACATGGTTGGAGGAAACTATGCCCGACGATTGGAGTCTCAGTGTATTAAGTCCTGTATTCAAAAAGGGTGATCCGTGTGTCTGTTCCAATTATCTCGGTATCAGTCTTTAAGCCATCGCGTATAAGGTCTTGTCGAGCGTAAGACTAAAACCAATTGTTGGAAACCTGATTGGACCTTATCAGTGAAGTTTTAGACCAGGCAAGACCACGACTGACTAAATATTCACCCTACGCCAAATCGTGGAAAAGATCCATGGAAAGCAAGTCGATACATACCACCTGTATGTCGATTACAAAGCTGCTTTCGATAGGCCCATATGGGGAAAACTGTACGAAGCTATGTCTGAACTTGGTATTACGGCAAAACTGATCCGCCTCTGTAGAATGACGCTGACCAACACCAAATCAGCAGTGAAGGTGGGGAGAGACCTCACTGAACCATTCTGTACCAAGCGAGGACTTAGACAAGGCGGCACAATTTCGTGCAATCTCTTCAACATCTTAATGGAGATAATAATGAGAAAGGCTGCAGTAAATACGAACAAGACCATTAACACGAAAAGCCATATGTTGCTGGCGTATGCGGACGACATAGACATCATTGGGCGAAATTTTGGGTTACTGGAGTATTTTCAAGAATCGAAAAGGAATCAGCAAAAGGAGTCTTGCTGTTAATGAGGGCAAGACAAAATTGATGGTGTCAACGACTAGAGAAACCTCTCGACTTGGTCCGCACTTGAAAGTTGCCAACCGATTTAATTTTGAAGTGGTAGATGAATTTGTCTACCTTGGATCCGTCGTGGACAAGGACAACAACGTCAGCCTGGAGATAGATAGGAGAATTGTGCTTGCAAATATATGTTATTTTGGGCTCAGCAAGCAGTTTAGGAACAGAGCCCTCTCTCGACCCAGCTATACCAGACTCTCATTTTACCTGTCTTGACATATGGCTCCGAAACTTGGGTCATATCGCAAGAGGATAAAAAAACACCTGGGAGTTTTCGAGAGAAAAAGTCTTGCAGTTATGGAAAACTGCGAGTACCGACGTCGGTGGAACGCATAGCTATATAATCTCTACTCTGACGTGGCCATAGCTAGGCGAATCAAAGTGGGCCAATTGCGTTGGCTAGGCCATGTTGTCAGAATGGATGAAGATGAGCCAGCGCGAAAGGTTTTTGATAACGTACCCGATGGAAGCAGGAAAGAAGGACGACCAAGACTCCGCTGGAGAGACCATTCAGAAGAATCCCTCCGTATCCTTGGTGTTACCAACTGGCGAGAAAAGACGAAGTATAGAGCCAGTTGGAAGAATATGTTGAAATTTGTTTAATTTGTTTGTTTAATTAATATGTGTAAAACGTCTGACCTCATGAGGTTGTAAAATAGTCAATAAAAGTAAAGTAAAGAAACCCGTGGGAATTTGTAAGATTCATTTATGTTGCAAAATGCTGATTGGAATTCTTCCCCATCCATCCATTATCATAATTTCCTGACAATACTTTATTTAATATAATACTTTCCCAAGTCAAATAAATCTTATTTATTGTCGCATCACTTTCACTAAAGATCAAAACATTTTAGGGTTTGAAGTACCCTGGGAAACCTAGAACAGCACTAGAACATTGGTACTTTGTTTTACCACCCAACGTTCATAGACTAAAGTCCCTCTCTGCATTTGAAATGAAATGACATTAAGACCAAAATGAAAATGACTTTTATGACATCAGTAACAATCATTACTTAGCACAGCAAGAGGGTTTTTTCATTATCGACATAAATAACACTCCGCCCCTTTGAAATGGAAAGAAAAACCTGGTATCCAGCTGCTGTTGTTGTTACTATTTCTGATGCCTACTGCTATTCCAACTTACCTTTGAGATTGTTAGGCTGGTAGGAGGAGGTAGGATGAAAAACTACATGGCAAAAGTCAATTTTGGCTGATAATGTATAAAATATGGTAAAAACAAAGCAGAATGATGTAAATTGAAATTTAAGTAATAACTTTATTTTACTCTCTTAATGAAATTTTTGACAAAAATAACGAATTTAAATCAAAGTGAAAATATTTTGCATTAAGTTGCTGGGAACGCGAACTAGGACGAAACTGGTTGTAGAACATATTACTCGAAAACTAAAAGAAATAAACAACCAAATTAGGAATTATCTACAAACGATAACCACCACTATTCTCGGGATTTTTTGAATTTAACTAGGCACATGTGTAGTGCAGAAACCAGGTTAACCGGTGCCATTGGGATTTCCGGGTTGACCACTCAAATAACGAGATATATATATATTGATAATGGTATTTAAAGAATTGCTTTACTGCAACCCTTTTAAAGAGAAGGGACACTAATATCATTCCGAAAATTGCACAAATATTCAAGAATGGGCAATAGTTGTAAATACGAAAGTATATCAAGGTAGGCCATGACATTAAATTTGTTCTAGGTGATTTTAATGCTAAAGTCGGCAGAGAAAATGTATTTGAACCAACCATCGAAAAACTCAGACTTCACGCTATCACTTCCAATAACGCAATGATACTGTTAGCTTTTACGGCGGCGAAATATATGGTTGCCCGTAGTACCACTTGGATATCGATTGATCAACAGACGAAGACAATTGATGGAAGGCACTCTACTAGTGCCATGGACTACCCGGTTGCAGCAAAGGTTCGCACAAGGATAAGCAGAGCGAAAATCGTACGAAACCAGATATATAGAAAGCTGGACATCGGAAAGCTGCAATTACCAGAGATAGCCACGGCTTAGCCAGAGAAGCTCACTCAGATATTGGCGCAGAACGCACCCCCGCCTCATGATCCTGAAGCGCAGTGGAAGTACATTTCATACTCTATAAAAGCCGTACTTGGTTATGAAAACCCGATTTAAGGCAAACCGTGGTACGATGGAGTGTCGCTTGGCATGTGATGAAACGAACGCTACACGCATGTCAATGTTTCAGTCAGTTGCAACACGAGACGCGTCAGAGTGGTATAAGGAGAAGAGGAGAGAGGAAACCCGTCTGTTTGGAAGAAAAGCGGTTGTGGATATTGCGCGAGGGTGAGATTGAATTGAATCCTACAGGAGGAAGAATGAGGCCCGTAAATTCTACCGAAAAGTACAAAGCCAAACCAACGAAACTGGATCAAGGCCTCCTTTTGTAGAGATAAGAACGGGAATCTTTTCACAGATGTGCAGGACGATGGCGTTGACTGCCTCCTCTTAGCCAAAGCGGAGTTAAAACAGCAATTTCCCGGCTTAAGACCTACAAAGCCCCTGGTGCGTCTTAGCTACTGTGTCCTGTTTTAAGGAAAGGTGACCCAAGTATATGTTCAAACCAAAGTGCAATAAGCCCTTTATCCATCGCATACAATATCCCCTTGAGCGTTATGTGCGAAAGCCTAAAGCCGTTTGATGCAGACATGATCGGACCTTATCAATGTGGCTTAAGGTCAGGAAAGTCAACTATCGATCTGATAGTCACACTACGACAAATCCTGGAGAAAACCCACGAAAAACATATCGACACCTACTATAAGGCTGCCTTCGATAGCCCGATACGGGGAAATTGTACGAAGCTAAGTCAGAGCTTGGTATCCCTGCTAAGCTGACACGTCTTTGTAAAATGACACTGACCGACACGAAATCCTCAGTAAAGATTGATAAAGATCTCATCGAACCATTTAGTACTAGACGATGCCTCAGGCAGGGCGATGCCCTATCATGCGATCTCTTCAACATGTTAAATGTGATCATCGGGAGAAAAACTGCAATCAACACGAAACAATTATCAGCAGCAAAAGTTTCATACTTGTCGCGTATGCTGATAATTTGGACATCATTTTGCGAAATCTGCGAGAAGTTGCTGCAGTAGTTTCAAGAATTGAGAAGGAATCAGCAAACGTGGGCTTGGCAGTAAAAGAGGATAAGACAAAATTAATGGTTTCCACCGTTGTAATTTCGAGGTACTGGACCAATTGATTTGCCTTGGATCTGCAGTGAACAGAAGCAATAACGTCAACCTGAAAATCAAACGGAAAATTATGCTTGCAAACTGTTGTTATTCATTTCGTGCTAAGCAAGCACTTCAGAGATAAGACCCTCTCTCGAGTAGCGAACTACATAAGACTCTCATACAACCTATCTTGAACGTTGAATCGTTGAACCGGCAAATTCGCCCGGTGTGGTTAAGGGGGGTTTAGTCCATTGAATACCTCATCCCAATATTCCAAGATGTGGCTGAAGAAAACAAGTAAATTGGTCCATGGCGAAACAATTAGTAGTCTCCGGAACCGTCTTAATGTTATTCAGCTTAACTTCCTAAATGGCTGTTAGCTCCCACCATGGAGTAAGAACCTAGACATTTTATCACTTTCAGTCACAGAACTAATTATTTAAAAAGAGTTGTAGTAACCGTAATTTCGGCTGCTGCCACCGAATTGCAGTTGCCACAACCGAATTGAGGTTGGCACGACTGAATTTAGTCCCTACAACTGAAATTCGGTTGAAGCATACTTTTGGAAGGTTGTGACAACCTCCAATTCGGAAGTGGTTGTGACAACCTCTCTATTCCGTTACGGTTAATTCTACTACTTTTTTTGTGGGTACTCATATACAATTCCGGGCAGTAGCATACGATATATTATATATATATATCCTCACAGCTTTTGCAGTAACCATAATCTAAAATTCAAAAGCTAAAAATGCGTTAGAAGAGGCCAAATTGTCATCAACATTGGTGGAGTTCACTTGACCGTTATCATCTTCATAAAGCAAGAAACTGAGTTGTTTTGGGTCACCCAGAATGATATCTTATGCGCTCTTGGCGGTTGGCAAGACCAGCCCATCAGAGTTTTGCATTTTACCTCTTTTCAGAATTAACATTGCAGCTGCCCATTATGGAACAGATGAGGGCCATGATACAGCTCTCCGTTAGTCTGTTGGACTAGGAATATGTTTTTTTCTGAATATTTATCTGCTAGTGACAGTAATTTAGTATAATCCACATTATAAGGACAACCTAAATGGCCTGATGATTGGATGAACTTTGTGGGCGGGTATCAATTGATAACAAGAGTTACACCGGTATTAGTATTACATTTAGGTTGCTCATTTCTACGCTACTAATGCATATTTTTGGGTCATCCCGCACAGTTTTCTTTTGTCCGACATACCTGCAGGTGGTTCATCTATCCACCCAATGGGTAGGTGCCCAGCAGGAGAAATATCAAAACCCTCTTGGGCGCTCTAGGCTATATTGCTGAATATATACTATGCTCCTGCTGCATGACCCAAATTAGTAAATGCTTGCCAATCTACTTATGTATGCCATGACTTTGGTTTTAATTCCTAAAAATAATAGTATCATCGTTCGCTTACTTTTTTTTGTAGCGATGCTGTAACTACTTCCGAATGCAGCAAGAGATTTTTTTTGCATTATAATGATAATCAATGCTTACGTGCCGATGGTATTCGTTTACCATTAATGGTAACCCTTTGTTTTGTTCTCGTCCTTTATCGAACATGCACTGAAAAAAAATTCAAAAAGTTCGTATATATTATTTGTTCATAATTATGTGAATGTATCATACATGGGGAAAATTAATTTGTATAATACAATTATAATTTGTTGTTTAATTTGAATTACGTCTACAAATGCAGATTCAAAAAAAAATTAAATATCGTTGGCAATTGCACTCATTTGCAAAACATTTCCTTCATATCTGGCAGGTTTGATGTTCCACTATTTTACACAGTACAGGTTTATGAATTTGAAAGTACTTCGAGGCAATTCCTATCGCGGCCACAAACCTCTACATATAAAATAAATAATTTAAAAACAGAATTGCCAACAGTCAAACAAATTCAAAAATAATTAAAAGCATAAAACGTTGCAAATGTCCAGCCGATCCCCAAAAAAGGAGAGGCTACTAATCCCGATAACTACCGGCCAATTGCGATATGTTCTACGGCGTAGAATCTACGCTCTCAAAGGTGATGGAGACCATAGTAAATTACCATTTGGTGAGTTACCTGGAAGTTAACAGTCTACTCAGTGATCGTCAGTATGGGTTTCGCAGAAACCGTTCAACTGGCGACCTGATGGTGTTCCTCACGGAACAGTGGAATCGGTCCGTGCATAGACTGGGTGAGAGCAAAATAGTGGCCTTAGATATTTCTAAAGCATTTGATAGAGTTTGGAACCAGGCACTCATAGCAATGGTTAATGCTTTTGGTTTAGGTAGAAACTTCTCTCGATTTATTTCGAGTTTTCTCAGAGACCATTCCATACGAGTTGTAATAGACGGTATCTCCTCCGATGAGTATACAATTAATGCGGGAGTACCTCAAGGCTCTGTGCTTTCTCCCTCTCTTTTTCTTATTTTCATCAACGACCTTCTGGATCGGACTACCAATCCCATCTATTCCTTCGCTGATGATAGTAATTTATGTCACTCATATTCGTTCGATCGTCGACCCAATCTTTCCGTAGTGCAAGGAAAGAGACGAACAATGAATGACACGCTTAATCATGACTTGCATCTGATTAGTGAGTGGGGCAGGAAAAACCGAGTCGAATTTAATGCACGCAAAACACAGTGTTGCAGAATATCGCACAAGCACACTGGTGACTCAACCCTGCCAACGATTTCAATGGGTGGTTTAGATGTTGGTAAATCGGAAGCTCTTGATGTTCTGGGCATGAAGATACAATATGACATTCGTTGGAGTAAGCACATTTTCAACGTGTCGAAAGGATCATTCAAGTGCCTGGGCTTTTTAAAGCGATGTAAAACATTTTTCACCACAACCGATCTCCTCAATATCTACACCACGTATATTCGGTCAAAAATGGAATTCAACTCTCATATTTGGGCTGGGGCTCCAGCGTCCACCTTGGAGCTTCTAGACCGCGTGCAAAAGAGAGCGTTGAAGCTGATAGGCGACAGCAGTGTATACAGCACTGTTGCCTCCTTGGAGCATCGACGAAATGTTAGCTGTGTCTCGGTATTTTATAGGTATTTCCATGGAAAGTGTTCCGCCGAGTTACATAGCCTCATTTAACCGTACGACGCGGTTTTCAAGTGGAACTCCTCCCTTTTTTTGATTCCTGGCCGTTGGATCGAACTGCGCATTACAGAAACAATTCGTTCTTCAGCCGAACAGTCCGTATGTAGAATAAGCTTCCGGCAATTGTATTCCCCACTTCTTAGAACATCCACAAGTTTAAGTCAAATATTAACAAGTACTTCTCTCTCTTTTTCCCCCTACTCCTACCCCATTTTCCTAAGTCCAATGCAATGCACTGCAGTGATAGGGGACATCCCCTGAGTGTTGGTCTTAGCAAAAAAAAAAAAAAATATATCATTACTATTGGCATTCGATTCCACAACCTGCATTTGCATTCCCTGACCAAATGCAAATTCAAAATGTTGTAATTCCCATTGCGAACAATGGTAATTCTTCTACAATTCCATTAGATAAAGTAATGCAAATTAAAAAGACCCATGTATGATATGTATGTATGCATGTATTATTATTGATAATTTACTTCAGGATACACAATAACTTAATATTTATATATAAGAATTTAGTTACAGATTATAACTTTTGTACTTAAACATGTAACAATTTTATGAACAAATTCCATAAACTTATCAATAGTTCAATAAATTCAATGAATCTGTTCATAACAAAGGTACTTGGGACTGTCCTTGGAGGTGGATAGTTTCCGATAGCCATTCACTTGGGAGCGGCCAGAAATGATTCCTTCATTGGGCAGTCCAAGCAGCTCACTATGTCCACGTAGTATGTCCTGGGCAATGGCTTATCGGATACTTCCGTTAGCTAGCTAATGTGAGAAGGCGACACGAATGAGCAACATTATTGGTAATGCGATCACTGATACTTCTCAGTATTACTATGTGACCCTGTCACTGAAGCTCTTCGAACAAGTGGGCATATTCTTCTGTCCTTTGAAGGCGGATGAGCCAACGGTCAACGGCGGATCAAAATCGAAGAAACCAAAATCCAGTTTCGACTCGCTGAAAATATAATCATCCTGTCAGTAGGTAAAATTCAAACCACGGTGGGCTGGGTTTGAGTCCCGTCACCGTTATATAGACAATAAAAGTAAACAAAAAATACAACAAACGAATAAACCCCCTAGCTGTTGACGACCCTCGCAAACGTTATAAGGACCACGATTTAAGGATATGTACTTAGAATGTGCGAACACTATAGAGGACCGGTGTCATTTTCCAACTGGCGGATAGCATCGAAGATTATAAAGCTGACATCACAGCTATCCAGGAAATGCGATGGACAGGATATGGTTTCACCAGAAAGAAAAACTCCGATATTTAATACAGCTGCCATGAGAGAAAGCACGAATTCGGGTGCGGATTTATAGTTGGCAAGTGACTGCGACACCCTGTTTCTAGGTTCAACCCAGTGAATGAACGTATATCCACAATTGAGTGAAATATTTCAACATCTCCTTAATTTGTGTGCACCCGCCGCCAGAGGATAAAGACGATGAGGTAAAATAATCATTTTATGCTAAATAATTTTACGCGAACGCTGCCTGACCAAGACATTAAGATTATTCTAGGGGATTTTAATGCCAAATTAGGAAAGGAAAGTGTCTTTCGACCAACCATCGGTAATCACAGTCTACACGATACCACCCCGATAATTGAATAAGACTTATAGACTTCGCCGCTGCAAAGAACATGGAAGTTAGTAGCACACGATTCCAGCGTAAGGACATTCATAAGGCGACCCGGATATCTCCTGATCAGCGGACGAAGAACCAGATTGATCACTTGGTAATTGATGGCAGGCACTCTTCTAGTGTAATGGATGTACGTGTGATTCGAGGTGCCAATATCGACTCGGTTCATTACCTGGTGGCTGCGAAAGTTCGCGTAAGACTGAGCAGGTCGAAAAATGTACGAAGCCGAACGCGGGAAAAGCAAGACATTGACAAGCTCCAAATATCGGAGATATCAAAGTCCTATCAAGAAAAGCTCACTCTCCTGCAAGGGCGAGTTTTTTCAAAAGAGGATCGAATTTCGGGCTGAATAATGGGCCGCGCTCTTGTAAGGATGAGAATGGGAATTTGGCGACAGGTAAGCAGTATGTGCTTAAAATGTGGAGAGACCGCTTTTCATCACTACTCCACTCAGATTCTTCCACTGAAGATCAGGACGTAATGATTGTGGAAGGCGGTATACCTCCAACCCCCCAGCCAAGATGTGATTAAAACGGCAAAATCACGGCTTAAGAATAATAACCCCGCTGGAGTTGATGGACTACCCGCTAAGCTTTTTACGGCCGGTGGCGACGGACACATGCATCAACTTATGTGTGGTATATGGTTGGGGGAATCTATGCTTGACGATTGGAGTCTCAGTGTATTATGCCCGGTATTCAAAAAGGGTGATCCTTATGTATGTTCCAACTTTCGCGGTATCAGTCTTTTATCCATCGGTCTTGTCAAGTCCGTTCTTGGCAAGTCCACGACTGACCAAATATTCACCCTACACCAAATCCTGGAGAATATCCAAGGAAAGCATACCGATACATAACATCTTTTTGTCGATTACAAAGCTGCTTTCTATAGTCCCATACGTTGAAAATTTTAAGAAGCTATGTCTGAATTTGGGATTCCGGCAAAACTGATCCGCCTCTGTAGAAAGACGTTGACCAACACCAAAACAGCAGTGAAGGTGGGGAAAGACCTCACCGGACTATTCGGTACCAAGCGATGACTGAGACAAGGCGACCCACTTTCGTGCAATCTCTTCAACATCGTAATGGAGGTAATAATTAGAAAGGCTGCAGTAAATACGAACAAGACTATTAACACGAAAAGCCATATGTTACTGGCGTATGCTGACGATATAGACATCATTGGGCGAAATTTGCGAGAGGTTACTGAAGTATTTTCAGGTATCGAAAAAGAATCAGCGAAGGTGGGTCTTGCTGCTAATGAGGGCAACACAAAATTGATGGTGTCAACGACTAGACAAACCTCTCGACTTGGTCCGCACTTAAACGTCGACCTTCGATTTAATTTTGAAGTGGTAGATGAATTTATCTACCTTGGATCTGCCGTGAACAAGGACAACAATGTCAGCCTGGAGATAAATAGGAGAATTGTGCCCTCTCTCGACAGACAAAAGTCCAGCTATACCAAACTCTCATATAACCTGTGCTGACATCTGGCACCGAAACTTTTGGCATATTGCAAGCGAAGGAAAAACACCTGGGAGTATTCGGGAGAGAAATTCTCCGTAAAATATATGGTCCTGTTAAAGAAAACGGCGAGGCGAGTACCGACGTTGTTGGAATCAAGAGGTATATTATTTATATTCTGACATGTACGTAGATAGGCGAATCAAATTAGGCCAATTGCCAATTGCGTTGTTGAATGGACGAAGATGAGGCAGCGCGAAAGGGTTTCGATAACGTACCCCATAGAAGCACTAAAAGAGGAAGACCTCGATGAAACGACCAGGCCGAAGAATCCCTCCGGTTCTTTGGTGTTACCAATTGGTGAGAAAAGGCGAAGGATAGAACTAGTTGGAGAAATATGTTACAATTTGTTTATTTGTTTGTTTAATTAATATGTTTAAGACATCTGACAACATGAGGTTGTAAAATAGTTAATAAAAGTAAGTTCATAACAATTTAATGATAAATTCATTTCAAAAGTTCGTTAACCCGTTCATTGTTCCACAAACTTTTTAACACATACATTTTTTCAGATGTTTCCTGTTTGTTGATATTTTTTGGCCATTTGTGTACTAAACAATTCTCATTGCATTTAGAGCTTTCGGTACTTATTGCATGATGATTGTTTCAATCATTTCGAACTACCGCTGATGAGGGTTTGTGGCTAAATCCCAACCTTTTCATTAAACATCGACTTTAGAAAAGTTAATTGTATTAGTGAATAATTCATAAAGTTTACGAAATGTTTTAATAAATCGAAAACCAAGCAATAAATTCATTAAAACTATGAAAAAATTCATTTCACTGTACGACAGTCAAAATCGGCATGGGTTCTGAATACCGGGAAAAGTTATATCGGTCAAAAACAAGTTATACGTGTCATGGAGATTCGCTGGATTAAATCTCGGAATCGATATATATCGATTTGAAGTTAGTAAGTAATCATATAGGGGAACTTGTCACGTTTGGGGCTCTTTTGTTTGACATACATAACTCGCGAACGGCTAGTCCGATTTTGCTGCAATAAACTTAGTAAAATTAAGAGTTATAATTCCTTCATTCTACTGATATACCAATTCTCTACATAATCAACAGTTTTGCAGTTATAAATAAATTTATGAAGAAAAAATATAATTTTTTGCCTAAAAAATTAAAATGTTTAATTTTTAAAAATCATGAAAAATTCAAACCGTGAAAACGAGTCAAGTCTTGTTATTTTCACGTAATCACATAAGGTGTAATGAAACATGATTCATAATTTTAATGAATTTATTCTTTTCCATGAAAAAATGAATTACAAAGATGAACATTTTCATTAATAATATGTATCATTTATTTTAAGTGTACGCAAGCTGAATTCATCAGTGTGGAGAATAAGTTTACACACATTTCTCCAACCAAGTCTATATTATCGACATACATATGTAGTTTTTACTTTCCTTGATACTTACTATTCGCAGAATGTATTCCCATTTGTTTTTGTTTCCAAGCATCTAACTTATAGGACGGGAGCATTATCCTTTACCCTTCATTTACCCATTTAGTCGTTGATTCATTTGTTCACTTTCATTCATCTATTTTATTTCCATTCATGGAATGCACCAAAAGTCGTAAAATATTTTTACGATTCTACTGTTGTTATTGCTACTATTGACTCGGTGCTCGGTGCTCGCCTGATGTTTTTATGACAGTCAGAGTGAGTTGATGCGAAACTTCAAAGATATATGTATGTGTTTGTGTGTGTAAGCAGCTGGTTAGTCTGATGATTTTTGGCAAAACGGAAATGAAAAGGAAGCAACACCCACAAAGTCACATTCCATTTATGTTTCGATGTCGCTGTTTTTGTGATTCTTGAGCACTAGAAGCAACAATACCAAAAGCCAGAAGCAGAAACATTGATAGGTCTATGAGTCTGTTTTTTGTTTGGTAACACTTGTGTTTAGACAAATATGTTGTTACTGTGACTAAAGTTTAGAAACACACACACACACACATACATCTTTTTACACCGCCAAACAAACAAAAAAAGCAAACACACACATGTTTGTTTGTTCTTCCTTCGTGTCTTTGTTTGTAGTTGAGAGTGATTGTGTCTGGGTTGTGCCATATTGCTGATGTTGTTTACGATATGTTGTCAATGGGGAAATACTTCAGATGTTGTTGAAAATGCTTCTCGTTACATAGCAATCAGGATATTATGCCCCCAGAGAATATTTTTAAGTATTGAAGAGCTTGTACAGCTACGAGGGTGGTGTGTTAACGAGCGTAACACATGGGCAACAGATGAGCAACAGTTCAGCATAAATGCGTGATAAAAAAATTCATATAAACTTCGTGGTTTAAGAAAAGTTTTTGTTACACAAATAACTAAATTGTTGCCGCGTTTTTGACACGGATAAGATTGGCCAAGACTTTTTAACTTCTCCACTGCAACGTTCACAGTTTCATCATCAATTTAAGTGAAGCATTTAAATCTTCCCTCGTTTATAATTTACTATAATATTAGAATGAAAGGCGAAACTGTGTTTTTTTTTCCTATCTTTAGTCTATAAACTTTTTTCTTTCGCTGGCTTTTACGAAAGTGGAAATTTAAGCGTAATGGCAAATGCCTTCCTTCGTCCTTTTATGATGTAAGGATATAGGATGAATTGATGAATGTATTCTTTGTTGGTTGCTGATCCATGTACTAATGTCGCAACATTTACAGATGCTTTGACTTTGGCTTAGATGAAAGTAAAGTGTATTGAACGGTAAAAACTGAGGAAAATTTAATCAATATAAAAGTGACAGTATCAGGAAAAGTAGGTTCCTTTCTCTTCTATAACTCTTAAACTTCGTGTACAAAACACATAAGGTAAAAAAGGAAAGCAAAATAAACACTCAGCTTAACTGCAATGTAGACCAAGTCAAGGGATTGTTTCATTAACCTGAATAAAAACACATGTGCTGGCAAATGGTTTACTTTAGTCAGAGCGATATAATCGGAAGACATGAGTTTTCGTGTAAGGGACATAAATTAAAAGTGGAAACAGATTTTTCCATAATCCAGCAAACAAACATTTCGGTTTTGCAGTCAGCAAACAATATACATATATTGTTTTAAATGCGTTACTAACTTAATAGTTTCATAGACATTTTTAAACGACATAATATCCGTTTCTATTCAATCAAAACTGCAGCTAACAAGACGAGCATTTGGTGTCATAAAGGGGTTACATTTTCAAAGGTACAATTACTGTTTTATTCCTTGTAAAATCGATTTTTGTGATATACAAGGTGATTCACTTGTAATGCAGATCTTTGACGTCAATTAATTGTCATATGTTATTATCTTTTTTTTCATAAATTGGTTCTAAAGGCTTTGACAAACTTAGTCACGGAGCGATACTCAGTTGAACAACTTCTAAAACTCATCCAAACATTTCATAAAAATGGTCGTTGTGCAAGAAGTGCATTACGCGCATTGCATGATTTTTTCGGTCAACATAACTGGCAATCTGAGTCAACAACAACAGTCAACAATCAGCCGTTTGGTGCAGAAATTTAAAGGAATTGGATCGGTGCATATCGTGTCAGCACCCGTGCGTCTTTGTACAACTTGTTCGGCCAAAAATATTGCTGTTGTGGTACAAAGTGCACAAAAAGTGAACAAAATTCGTCGTTGTCCACAGCAATTGAACGTTTCATGAAACACCGTTCAAGAAGATTTTAACAAAAGACCTATTTACATCCGCCTAAATAGTTCAATTGAAACAGAAACTGAAGCCTACAGATAATTTGCAGCGTCGTATATTAATTGGATGCTTGAACCAGAAGCAGTTGAAGACGACTTTTCAAGAAAATCGCTAGCTATGTTGCAAAAAGAAAACGGTTATTTCGCGATAAGTGATTTTATTCAAATATATAAAAAAGGGTTGACAACCATAAACGATGTAAAAAAAAAATTGTTTAAACTGAGCGAAAATGATTCGCGTCGCTAAGTTCTCGCTAAGTGCTTCATAAAAAACTAGAGAATATATAAGCAAGCGGTGTAACCAAAACACGCTTATTATTTTCCTACTTAATACTTTTTGTTTTATACCCACAAAACCAAAGAGAATGCAAAGCAACAGACACATGAACATACATACATTGTTGTGTTCGTACATACACTACACAAGTTCACACAATTTTCGATGCTCTCAATTTTATATACCTAGCAGGAAAAGGGAATGAATAGGAAGCGAGAAGGTAATGTATAGCGTGTATTAAACGTTGATTCCAGAATGCATTATTCTTAACACAGGGATGTCTTAGGAAAAGAATGACTTATTTTTATGTGTCCAGAGAATGCG
The DNA here is from genome assembly GCA_963931995.1 of Phaonia tiefii. NCBI lineage: Eukaryota > Metazoa > Arthropoda > Insecta > Diptera > Muscidae > Phaonia > Phaonia tiefii. Next base: position 148,109,607 of record OZ008367.1, on the reverse strand, counting down.
TTATGTTTTTTTAGTTTAAATTCATTTTTATTCTCCAACGTTTTGTTCAAATCTTACATCTACTTGACATTAATATACATAAGTACATTATAATTCCTAACATCTAACGACTAATCTAGGATTTTTCTCATTTATGTTACATACATCGGCCTATAGCCAGCCCATATATATTGTTATTCTGACCTTTGACATTTTAATGCATTATTTAACATGTTTTCAGGAACGAATTCTATAATGCATTCTATTGTTAATGAATTAAGAATTTTCCCCCGATATACATATGTACACTATTTATTTAAATAAACTAATTATCTAACTTCACCTCTACACATTGCAATACAAACTGACTTATTTACGCGATTCTAATAGAAACATGTGGATGAATGCAAGGTTTATAAATATTTACAAAGATAAGCCATCAGAAAAAATTTCCGTTAGATAACGTATTGTGACAAACTTCAAAAAGAGAATCGTCACACTCAGAAACAGCACATTCCATCTTCGCAGATGTGGGAATGCACTGGGGAATCAATGTGCAATTTTGTCAAATGATTCTTTAGAATGTCTAATATAATGTAATTATTATAATGCATTATATTATTCATTCTCACTGTAATGCATTCATCACTTTCCTGCTGGGTACGTATAATACGTCATTATTCTGTTTGCTCTGAGAGTGCTCCTTCACATATTATTTGACTTACCTTTCACAATAATAAAAAAAGGCGTTCAATTGTATGATGACATTTCATTTAAATAATATTAATACTTAATAACACTTAAAAATATTTAAAGAAAGTGTCAGTATTTTCTTGCGTAATACTTTTTGTTTTATTCCCACAAAACACATAGAGAATGCAAAGCAACAGACACATGTACATTAGGGTGGGTCGATTTGTAGGGAGTGAAAAAATTCACCAATTTCCCTATGATTTCCGTATTCTATGGGTTATTCCATGAAAATTTGCCGAAGGAACCATACCTCTATCGTTAAAATCGAGTCCCCTACTTTTTGTTGGTAAAAAGTTCAAAAGTTACGGGCATTTTTGTCCAAATTTTGGACCATTTTTCCATTTTTTTCATGATTTTGTCCAAGAATATTACTTTCATGGCCATTTTATGCCTCAATCCATTATTTAATTCAATTTACAATTCAAAACGAAGAGTTTAAACCCAAATTTATCGAATTCGGTTGATTAATTCATGCGATATTGCTAAAACAAAATAACACATAAAACCAACTTTTTGATTTTTTTTTTCCCTTTTTATTTTTTTTTCTACAAAAATTCAAATTAGGAGATAATAAAGTATCTATCAACCTATTATCAAAAAAAAAATATTCAATTTGAGTGTAGTAAAAGACAAAATGTGAAAAAAAACATTATTTTTTCTGAAAGTCTTGTTTGCTTTCAAGTCTGGATGTTTTCGTACGGCTCTCTAATGTCGTCGCCATATCGCCTTCTACATTCTTTCCTGCAACTCGTTTAGCAGTGGCAGCCAGCAATTGGACATGTCTTTCCGTTCCTTGAATGTGTAAAGGTATTTGTGGATCATCGAACGGTGGCACTTCGTAATTTAAATATCCCTCCAAATGTTCATACGAATAACTTTGCGTAAACGGTGGTTCGAATAAAATGTTATCATCATTTAAATCAACCATATTTGTATATTCCGTACAATTAAAGTTTATAAGAGATTTTTTAAAAACTCTAAGTTTCGTTGGGTCGACAATATCTCTTCGGTAATGTAAAATCTTCTTTATAGCAATGTTTCGTTTTTCCATTCTATCATCAAACAACATAGATAGCAAGATATTTTCTGAGTGTGCAAAATATGGATTATCTTAAATTAATGTATTTACAACTCCAAGTAAATTCGGTGGTAAAAATCGTGTCCAAGTAATAAATTTAAAAAGTAATGTACTACCGTATGCGGCAGAGCTATAATACTTAACATTGAAATACATTGGCGTGTATACTAGGGTGGACCTTGTGTCGATATTTTGGTAGATGAGGGCTCTATTCCGTGCCTTTTTGAAAAAAAATGACAATGCCGAAAAAAAAAATTTAAAAAAAAAAACATTAGGGGTTGCGCACGAGCCGAGAAAAAGGTCCACTTTGCCAAAATTAGGGGGGAAATTGCCATAGGTCATTAGGGGTCACCCGTAGGGGGGAAGAATGTATGGCCGACCCCCATTAACTTTTTACCGCCAACATTTTCCCCCAAGACACCCACCCCCAATCTCCTCCCCTTAGGGGGGTCACCATACAAAAATGGAGGTTGCTCAGTATTTTCGAAAAACACCATAGGTCATCAGGGGTCACCCCTAGGGGGGCAAAATATATGACCGACCCCATTAGCTTTTCATCCCCAACATCTTTTCCAAACAAACTTACCCTCTATCTCCACTCCTTGAGGGACTCCCCATACAAAAATAAAAGAAGCTGTAATTGAGTAGTACTACTAAGCACTCTTAATATAATATAGTCAAATTAACATATTTTTGTTCGCTGATGGGTATTTCTTGCGGTAAGAATCGATAACATGTAGTAAATACTGTTTATCTTCTTCGCCTTGACACAGTATTCTATTATAATCTTGTATCATTTTTACTCCTCTTTCGGCAGTGTCGTTCACAACGCGCAAGTTATTTACAATTCTACGACCTTCTTGATAGTCTGCGCGAGATTTCCAGGTTGCTGGATTTGCAAGAATGAAATCTTGCGATATTCCAAATCGTGCAAATAAATTTTTGGTATTATGAGAGACGAAGTTGCTCAAGTCTTTAGCCAAGAATTCCTCATTCACATCTTTGAATTTCACCTCGATTTTTTTAACGCTGGTGCTTTTGATTACGACGCGAGGAGCTGGGGGAACCGGGTCGTCTTCTTCATCTTCTTCGTCTTCTTCATCTTCTTCACCTTCTTCGTCTTCTTCATCTTCTTCACCTTTTTCGTCTTCTTCATCTTCTTCACCTTCGTCATTCTCATTTTCTAGCAATGCTTGGGCCATTTTGGCCTTCAACTCATTTGAAACCTTGTCATCGAAAAAGGCAAGGGCTATGTGCTCATCGGCGAGATACCATAGGTGACCGATAAATTTCTTTATCATTACCCGAGATAAATCCTGGTCAACGGACTTGTACTCGACGATGTCCTTCAAAAACTTCCAATCTTGATTCGGCGCCTCAGCTGCTCGAGAAGAACCAAACCATGCCTTGACGTAAAGTCGCACCACAAAAATACAAACGTGTCGAATACCATTCAATTCACATACAGATAAGTGAAAAGTTCTCCGAAACAAAAACATATTGAGGCTGTAAATGGCTTTTGCCATCCACCGAGCATGGGAAACGGGTCCTGGAGGTCGGAAATGGTAATTCTCAAGTTTTTCACCCAGAAACAAAAGAATTAATTGTAGCATTTCTTTGTAGTCATCGCGAGGGTGTTTCTCCTTCAATTGATCTAAGCAAAACTTCTTTATGCCGACTTGCATTGCCACAGGAATTTTTCTGACGACTTGATCGTCTATCAAGCCAGAATGGAATGGTTTAACCTTTACAGCGTCCCATTCCTGTTTGAAACGGTCAAAGCAAGGAACGCCTGGTGCACTGGTCTTTCCCATTTTTGTCTCAAAAACTTCCCTTAGCACCAGTTCGTATACGTGGTGTCTGCAAGGTAAATATAAGATATCTCTCTCCAACATCCGCTCAAGAGCAACTGCGGCTCCGGAGAATGTGCCACTGTTCGTTGATGTCGTGTCGAAAGAAAGTCCTTGTATTCGATGTGTCATATGCCAAGATGCCAACAGTTGATAAACGGCATGTGCTATTCTCCGGCCTTTTCCTTTCCCATCTTCTACTTTGGGAACTCCAAGAAGTTGTTCTTTTTCTCCGTACGAGACAATTACCGGTAGACGGTCCACCTTCTTTGTACCCACAAAATCCAAAAGCATTTTGCCATCCCAATGGACTACGAAGGATTTAGCTGCGATAAGCTGGAGATGAATGAAACGCGTTGAAGAATAAGAATTCTGAATGAGAGCAAATAAATCTATGCGATCTTAATTCTGGATTGTCTTTCACATAACTCAGCATGTTCTCTCGATTTGAACGCCGACATCTCCGAAGCGACGTACGGTTTATTGTGTATTGTTGAGGATCGCGTCCAAATGCTTCTGCCGCCGCTATCATAATGCCGACCGCGTCTCGGTCAGTCACTTTGCACTTGTCCAAAGCTGATAGGACTCGTTCAGTAAAACATTGTTTGTAACCTCTTCTGTCACCAACATTTGACGGGCCAGCTTCTGCCGGGAAGTTTTCGTCCTGTCTCCCATTATCATCGCTTGAATCACTGCTTGAAAATTTAACCACTGCAATTGAACGAATTTCATTGGAATATAAACATTGGACGAACACACAAAGCGCGAAATAGCTTACCGCCTTTAGCGAACCGATCTCTACTAGATTCCGTTGCACGTTTGCGTCGCAACTCTTCTTGTTCTTCGCGCTCAGCTTTTCTTTTCCTCGTTCGAGTATCAGTAGCGTCCACACCTCCCATAGTTCCTGGCCGGCCATCTTCTCTTTGCTTTAGCAGAAACTCAATGTCTTCGGTATTTGTCATTTTCTCAAGGGCGTTGGCGTGTGCGATGTCGAAAAGATTATCCAAGCTATCAGAAAACGTATTCTCTTTTTCTCTAGTGGACTCAGTCTTTCTGTGAGATGACTTTCTTAAAGCATCCCACTCATCGTGCAGCGCAGCTATTTTTCTTGTAACATCTCCTCTGGCTTTAGTCGGAATAGCTGCTTGGCGCCAAAAAATCATCACTGCGTCCGCGACTATAACCGCACTATTTTTCTTCGACATGTTTCGTTTGCGAATGTTGAAGAAATGCATTCTTAGCACTTGCTTCTTCGACGGTAATTTGTTCCCCGTAATATTCATGCTTGGATAACCAATCAAAAAAATATCGTCGCGCGATCTAAGTCGTGTTGTCATCTTAACTTTTAAAAAACGGGAGAAAAATCAATTTTCTTTTCGCGGTCGTCGGCACTTGTTGAATGACAACAATCGATGAATGAACTGCTATTTATAACTACTACGTATTTTGCAATATTTTACTGCCAGGTACTGATGAATGGGGGCATCTGCTAAGGGTGCCTATGTACCTGATTCAGCACGTGTGCGTTTCAAATTTTTCAAGACTTTCCAAACAATGACCACTCTTGAATATTGGTGGAATTTCTGTAAAAAAATCAAAAAAAATCAAAAAAATCTCGATATTGTGCAACTGTAAATACATAGATTTTCAGTATTTTTGTATGGGGAGTCCCTCAAGGAGTGGAGATAGAGGGTAAGTTTGTTCGGAAAAGATGTTGGGGATGAAAAGTTAATGGGGGTCGGTCATATATTTTGCCCCCCTAGGGGTGACCCCTGATGACATATGGTGTTTTTCGAAAATACTGAGCAACCTCCATTTTTGTATGGTGACCCCCCTAAGGGGAGGAGATAGGGGGTGGGTGTCTTGGGGGAAAATGTTGGCGGTAAAAAGTTAATGGGGGTCGGCCATACATTCTTCCCCCCTACGGGTGACCCCTAATGACCTATGGCAATTTCCCCCCTAATTTTGGCAAAGTGGACCTTTTTCTCGGCTCGTGCGCAACCCCTAATGTTTTTTTTTTTTAATTTTTTTTTTCGGCATTGTCATTTTTTTTCAAAAAGGCACGGAATAGAGCCCTCATCTACCAAAATATCGCAAAAATGTCATTTCAAGGTCCACCTTAGTGTATACTTTTATTATATAGTTAGCCAGAATTTTTAAATTTTCAGTTGGATTATTAGTTGTCACATACAACCGTAATAATCTATTGGCTTTGGTCAGCCAACGAGAATGTGCAATTGGCCCTGGTTTTATGTGAGACAAATCCGCAGGAACCACACCATTAGAAATTGCATTGGCCATTAACATGAAGTACCTCGAATCGGTAGATAATTCTTCTGGATTTAAATCACCAGGAGGCATATTTTCCAAAGCGATTTCCTCAAAATCTGTTACCACCTGAAAAGAAAACATAAAAGCTAAAAAATAGAATGAAAAATGGTAAAGAATCAGCTATAAAAATTACATACCGGAAGATTTTCACAATCAGCAATTTTTGAGCTCAACTTTCCGGTAGTTGATCGTGGTCCAGTGGTGGTTGATTTGCCTAAAGTGTCAAACAAATGTCTAAACGGAAGCTCGTTAAAGTGCAGAAGACACACAAACCAGTGCAGTGGTCTCTTTAACTGTTTTTCGAATAGTCGCAAAATTCCACCGTGTACGCCAGTATTTGTTGGTTCACCATCAGCGCATATGGCAATTAATGAATCGAGAGACAATTGTTTTTCTTGGAAGAATTCGATCAATTTGTTGACTTTGCTTGCCGCAGTTTCACTTTCTAGTTTTGTGTAGCCTATCAATTGAGATTTTGGTTCCCTCAAAACAACTAGATGAGGTTCTTTAACAATCCTTGGATGCAACTTCTCATCAATTTTTTCTACAGTTAGAGCATCATTTTTCCTGCCGTCGAATGAAAATGATATCAAATTCGAGCCATCATACCGCTTACGAAGTGCGTCTTGTCTCCATTTTTCTCTTTGTCTACGAAGTTTACTTTTATCCATGATGACAATATTGCCATGAGCATCTTTTACGCCCAGGTCTTCCATCAGAGCTGTTGCCAATGCTGATCCCATTCTATCATGCACACCAAATCTGTCACACATCATTGCATAGTTTTTAGTATTGTATCTGGGAGTGTATGTTTGTGGTGGTAGAACTAATTCTGAACCTCCTATCACATCAACTTCCATTTCGTCATAATGTGGTTCGTATGTAGGATCGTTGCTCACTGGGATTGTTGGTATAGTCGTTGGTATCGTCTCTTCACTTCCACTATCGTGTTCCGGTATCGTTTGTATTCTGTCATTATATTGATCGCGCATGAAATCTTTTAAGTTTTCTGGGATAGATCCACATGAGCAGTCGTTTTCTTTCAAGTTGCATTTACATTTTCCAATGTTGAATAATTGGTTTGTTGATTCTACGAATTTTTTGAATTCTGTTGCGCGTTTTACTCGTTGTTTATCTGCATTACTATATGCGTCAAGCAAATTATTCAATTTTCTAATGATGCTACCTTTGAGTATAAGTTCAATATTAAGTTGATTCCAAATTTCTAACAATCTGTCTGCTACTTGGGGAGTAAATGTTTTATACGAAAACATTTTGCTTTGGGCTTTTGAACGTTCGGCCAAGAAAAAATAGTACTTCAATATATCTCGTTTAGTTGACAGATTAATATCAGGTAATTCACAGGCCACGCCAAAAGAAAAAAACATCATGAGAGACCAAATGTTGCAAACTACTGCGTTGGGTATCTGTTGGATTTTGCGATGAACCAGGCTCTGAATGCATTTTTTAAACCGTCACTAAAAGAATTAAATATGTTTTTCATAGAATAATAATATAACTATTAACTATAATAGTTAGCAATGTTTTTACACTTACCTTTAAATTTTTTCTAAATTTCAAAATAGTTTGATTATTTGTTAGATATTTCAAGTAACACTTCACTGAAATGACGCTCAAACAAAACTAGCATACACTGGAATATTATAAACAAACAAAAATAAAGAAGTCTATAAAGAAACTAAAAACAAAAAGAAATAAACAAACATAACACAGGGTGTGCACCCTGTGAAAAAATATGCCAATAATGTAAAGCGAAAATCAGTCCAGTCGTAACGTAAGGTTCGTAGGCTTCGTAAGTCAAAAAAATTGAGCCAAAAAAATGGCCATGAAAGTAATATTCTTGGACAAAATCATGAAAAAAATGGAAAAATGCTCCAAAATTTGGACAAAAATGCCCGTAACTTTTGAACCGTTGGACCAATGTTGGAGATTGGAGATTTGTAAATTGATTTCCAATGAGCCTACTGGCGATTAAACCCGATCGATAGTTTTTGAGTTATGGATGTGAACGTGTAGGTAATATTTCATACGAACGTCAATTTGGGAAAAAATCTACCAACAAAAAGTAGGGGACTCGATTTTAACGATAGAGGTATGGTTCCTTTGTCAAATTTTCATGGAATAACCCATAGAATACGGAAATCATAGGGAAATTGTCGAAAAATAAATCGACCCGCCCTAATGTACATACATACATTGTTATGTTCATACATACGCTACACAAGTTCACACAATTTTCGGTGCTCTCTTGCTATCTTATTTCTATATACGTATAACCACGTCATTATTCACTTTGCTCTGAGAGTGCTCCACTCACACACAAGCCAACTATTCGCTGCCGCTACAATCTGTGATCGCAGTCGGACAATCTGTGTGATCGCAGTGTGACAAACTGTGTGATCGCAGTCGGACAAACTGTGTTTGGATGCATTCACTTTGTGAATTTAGTCCCTACCCGCACCTATAGAAGTTAGCACATCAAAAATATCATAAGTGATGGGCGTATTTTCACCTAAACAGTCAAAGCTATTCACTTGGGGTACTGAAAATCTACATGTCATTCAAGAAAAACCTATTTATGCCCCCACAACGAGCTACTGTCTGGTGGGGTTCTTGGGCTGGCGGAGTCATCGAGCCGTACTTCATCGAAAATGATTCCAGTAACCGTGTTACGGTGAACGATGAACGTATCGTGATATGGTTATAAAATGTATAAGCTCCCAGACAACTAATTATTTGAGAACAGGTTGTAGACAAGTTTTCTGTTACCACCGAATTGCAGTTGCGTCCCCGAATTGAGGTTATCACAACCGAATTTAATAGCCACAACTAAAATTCGGTAAATACAACCTCGTTTCATAATTGATTTGGTTCTGTCAACTGAATCTTCTGTCAACTACATTTTCTAACATTTCAGTTCATTCCTTTTATTTACAGACCAGCAAATATCTTACATAACTATTTAACAAGAATAACAAAATAAACTTAACTAATTAATTAAATTACATAGTAGTTGTCTAAAATTATTTTGAGGCAACCGAATTTGGAATTAATTCGGATGCAACAACCAAAATTCGTACCAAATTCGGTTGGAGTAACCGAATGTGACATCAATTCAGGTGCAGAAACCGAATTTGGCATCAATTTGGTTGTAATTATCGAATTTGCTATCAATTTGGTCACAATAACCGAATTTAGCCTTAAGTCGGTTGCAATGATCGAATTTGGCGTCAATTCGGTTGATGTACCCGAATTTCTCATGAATTCTATAGGTACAACCGAATTCAATTTCAACTCGGTTACCACAACATAATTCTATGTATTTCAAACCTGACGTTGCTGTCAATATCAAGATTTTTGTCTTAAAATCCGTTAATATTTGTTACCTCTGAAACCAATAGTATCAAGTTTGGAAGGTACAATTTTTGTGGTAGGCAGATATAAGCGTGAGCCGATATGGTACTTTCTGACAAACGTTCATCATAGCTTAATAAAAGCTTTTTATGTATGGCCGCTATATGAAAACACGAATCGATGTGGCCTATGGCCTATCAAGCTTTGGAAGCAGATTTGTACGTATGCTATATACAAAACGTGGACCGTTAAGAGGCTCTGTTTATATTGGTTTGTATTTGCTAGCTGTACTTTGATCACAAAAATACATTTATAACCGGACATGCTATAATCGAGTTGAAAATTAACGATACTACATTTCTCTATGTTACAAGAATCAGAAATAACTAGTAATAACCTGTTACCACCATTTGGGGCAAGATGTAAAACTAGATTTGTTTTAGGGGCAACTGCCCTATTTAGGGGCAACTGCCCGCCTTGACTCACACTGGCTACAACCATGACCATCAATGCATGTCCGCGATCAGAATTTGAGCTTTATGACTTTCTGGTTTATTTTTGTTGAACGACTGAATCAATTTAGGAGAATGTGTTGTTTATGAATGTATTAGTATAGACTTGTTTCTTGAGAGAGATCCGTTTTGAGAGAATGCGTGTTTATTAGGGCGGGCCAATTTGTATGATCATAGATCTCTCTCGATTTTCGAGTCTCCCACTTTTCAAAAAAATATTTTTTCCCTATAACATTATTTTGATTCAAAATTCGATTTTTTATTCATCGTTATATTACCTTTTTTATGTGTATATGGGGGGTTTTTGGGGTCGAGAAATTCATTTCTGACCTTTATTTTTACCTATGACCACCGCCAGAGGGCGTTTCATGCATATTTTAATTTCAACCAAAATTGTTTCTGCTGCTTTGCGGACTTTTTATCTCTGACATTTATTGTTGTTAATTTTAAGTAAGTCAATTAGAAACAGTTTTTTTTCGTTTTTCGTTTCAAGTCAAAATTTGATATTTGAATATAAATAAAATTCTCACCATTTTTACCACTATGTATTTACCAATTTGTAGGTGGAAAAAATATATTCGAACCAAATGTTTTAAAATATACTAATTTCAGTTATTTTTTAGTTCTTTTAGTAAAAGTATACAATGGATCCAAATGCATTGCCGTCTACATCGCAAACCGCAACAACATCAACGAGTACCATTTGAAGCATTTGCCTTCGCACGATGTTGCTGTTTTTGGTGCATCTTGTGATTTGAGTGGACTCAATCTGCCAACGAAACAGGATATTTTAGGATGTTTTTTTTCTTGGCGAACGTGCTAAACTCCAAAACAAAATGTTTTCGTATAAAACATTCGTACATTCGAGTCAACTTAATATTGAAATTCTAACAAAAAAAAGTGTTGTTAGAAAATTGGGTACATTGATTGACAAGTATCAAATCGAAACTAAACATCCAAAAATCGCCACATTCAGAACGTTCGTTCAATCTACAAAAGAATTATTTTACATCGGCAAATGTCAATGTGACTTGAAGGCAGCATTATGCTCATGTGGATTGATTCCAGATCATTTGAAAGAGTTTATGCGAGATCAAAATAATGTCAGAAGATTGACGATACGGGAATTCGTGGCAGAAGTTGAAGAGCCAGCACCATCGTCAACAATAATACCAACAAGCGTTGAAGAGACCCATTTAGCATATGAACCAAGTACTGATACAGATGAGCCAAGTTCAAATCCACAAGATGTTCCGCCAATGATACGAGGACCGTATATTCCCAGATACGATGCTTCGAACTTCGCTGCGATGTGTGATCGATTTGGTGTGTCTGATGGAATAGCAGCAGCACTCGCAACATCTCTTATGCAAGACAGTGACGTAAAAGATGCACATGACAATCCTATCATCATGAATAAAAATAAAGTGCGTCGAGAAAAAGTCAAATGCAGAGAAGAATTGCTTCGTAAGCAGTATGATGCATCCAATTTGATAGCATTTTCATTCGACTGCCGAAAAAATGATGCTTTAACAATGGAAAAAATCGATGAGAAGTTGCATCCAAGGATGGTGAAAGAACCACATCTAGTTGTTTTAAAGGAACCAAATTCTCAATTGATAGGCTACACAAAAGTCGAAAACGAAGATGCTGAACACAAATTAATGACATTGAATGCATTCTTCGTCGAAAAAGAAATTGCTCTCGATGCATTAATCGGCATATGCTGTGATGGTGAGCCAACAAATACTGGCGTATGAAATGGGAATTTGCGTCGATTTGAATTGCATTTGAATAGACCGCAGCATTGGTTTGTGTGCCTTCTGTACTTCAACGAGCTGCCATTTTGTTTAACACTTTGGACAGATCATCGACCACTGGACCACGAACAACAACCGGAACGTTGGGCAAACAAATGTTGTCATTTGTCATTTTTCTCATCGATTTTTTCCAGTATTAAATGGTAAAATTGCATTTAGTTCTTCTAATTTCTTTTTTTTTCAGCTTGTAGATGAATTCAAGATTATCGTGCTAGAGAACATGCCACCTGCTTTAGATCCATTTGAATTGTCCACCGATTCAAAGTACCTATACAAAATGGCCAATGCAATTTCGAATGGTGTTGTTCCTGCGGATTTGTCTCACATTAAACCAGGACCAATAGCACATTCACGTTGGCTCACCAAGGCGAATAGATTGTTGCGGTTGTATGTGTCAACTGAATTTGAAAATTCTGGCAACATACATAATGAAAGTGTATGTGCCGATGCACTTCAACATCAAAGTACTATAATTCGGTGGTCTTCGGTAGTGTATTATTTTACAAATTCATTCGTTGGACACAATATTTGGATAGAAATCTACGCGGAGTTGTGAATAATGTCATTAAAGACAATTCATATTACGCACATTCTGAAAATATTTTGTTAGCGATGTTATTTTATGATAAAAAAGAGACACGAAACATCGCAATCAAGAAAATTTTACACTAGCGAAGAAATCTGTACGATCCGGCACATCTTAGAGTTTATCAAAAACGTTTGATAAACTTCAATTGTACAGATTATACGAATATGATTGATTTAAATAAAGATGATGTCTTATTCGAACCACCGTTTACGCATACCATTCCGTATGATCATTTGGAACAATATTTAGAATACGATAATCCACCACTGCCTGATCCAAGAATTCCGGTACACATACAAGCAACAGAAAGACATGTTCAATTGCTGGCTAGCGTTTCTAAACGTGTTTTAGAAAAAAGTCGACACAGTGTTATGGCAGTTACATCAGAAAGCCCTGCAAAATACCCCAGACTTGAAAGCAAGAAAGACTTTCAAAAATAACTTATTTCGCTCTTCTCCCACTAAATTTTTTTTTTTTACACATGTTCTTATTTTTTAGGTTGAATTTCTGTTGAAAAAAATAAAATAAAGATCACTTTTACCGAAAAAATAGACAAAAAATAGTTAAAATTTGCATGAAACGCCCTCTGGCGGTGGTCATAGGTAAAAATAAAGATCAGAAATGAATTTCTCGACCCCAAAAACCCCCCCATATACACATAAAAAAGATAATATAACGATGAATAAAAAATCGAATTTTGAATCAAAATGATGTTATAGGGTAAAAATCATTTTTTGAAAAGTGGGAGACTCGAAAATCGAGATAGATCTATGGTTCCTTCATCAAAGTTGCTTAGAATTGTCCATATAATCATCCTAGGGGGCGGCTCTAATCAACAAAAAATTTGGCCCGCCCTAGTGTTTATATACACTTCTTCGTTAAAAGATTTCAGAATTTAAATTTTTAAAAATGACTAAAAGGACATATGCTAATTCATGATGGAGGATTCTCGTTTGCGAAATCCTCTAGTAAAATCTATTCCACAATAAATTGGTAGAGCATTTGGATATTTTGCTGGTTATTTTGGTGCAGTTTTGTTGACCTTGTTTCAAAAAAGGACAAAAAAGACGTCTGAAAATAAAGATATAGAATTTATTTCTATGACGACCTATAATGAAATTTAATGAGGAATAAATTCGTGGAACATTCTGTAGCTGTCCATTTTAGTGTACATTTTTTGTACTTGTTAAACAAAGGACGAAAAGGACCCTTTAAACTTTGAAATAGAGCATTTGAATATTCTGCGAAAATAATCCCTGTCAAATTTCACTGCTGGCATACTATCACAAGAATTCGATCAATTTAATATTTATACTTGATTTTTAAATTTATCTCGTACAGTATTGGGTAAAAAAATGTAAACTTGCCGCGCCCATAAAAAAAGTGTAGCGGTCTAAATTTTTGGTGTTTGACTATACTCACCTACTGTGATCATTTGTTCATTTGTAAACAATTTGTTCCGAATTCGGTCAGAAATCTGTCAGACACTCTGCACAAGTTGCCGAGTCTGATGCCGATGTTGGTCAGACAACGTACAGAAAATCGTATGGGCGGTTGACAAGAATTCGGAGAAGAGTGTGCAGAGTTATCGGACAGATTTCTGTGAGAATTTTGAGGGAAATTCTAAAGGCTTTTTAGATAATGGTAAGACTTATCCGACAATTTTCTGACCCTTTGTCCGATTTGTCATACCAATTTCAGAGAGAAATCTGAAAAAACATCAAATAATGATCCAACTTTTCCGATCGTTTTCTGACACATTGTACTATTTGTCGTGGCAACTTTGGAGAAACGTCTGAACAAACATGTGAGAATGTTCCGACTTTTCTGATCATTTGCATACATACAACAAATACGAACAAATTAATTATTATTTTTATTTGGCGACCGCGACGTCTTAAGCACGTGCTTGCTCGTTTGTAACTGAAGACAACAAACAAAATGATGGAGACAAAACAAAACCAACAATTCAATTCACCGAAACTATACAGTAAAATCATGTTCGGGGAATTCCCTTAGTGGCGCGTGGTTACGGAATGAAACAAAATGAAATAGAATAAAAACTTCCCTTCAGAGAATGTGCAGAAACGTCGCATGATTTTCGTATGGAATTCCAGAAAATGTGCAGAACCGGCTGACAGAGAATGTACAAAAAACTCGTTTAAATGACTGAAGGAATTTCATATATTTCGGCTAATTGTGTAATATAATTTAAGAGAACTTATAGACAGACGTCCGACATGTCGGAAACAATTGTTTACAGGGAACTTGTCACGGAGATCGAAACCAGTAAATGTGCTTAACTAAATTGTCTATTATTCCAATAAAACCCAACCATTTTTCAATTAGAACAATTTTTCTGACCTTGTAAGCTTGTAGTATGAATTTCTAATACATTAACTAAAATCTAATGAAATCGGTCATAACTTTCAAATCCGAAATAAATATTTTTTGCTCCAAACGAGCTCCAAATGTTATTTTCTTTGCCTTCAGACATAGCCAAATCATGTCCTTAATTCAAAGCAAAATATGAAATTCATATTTTTTGATTTTCCTTGAGCTTAGATTGGCCGTCGGTGGTAAAATTGTTAGTGTGCGCGGCTTTTGTATATGAGAACGTAGGTTTGTCCCTGCTCTGCCCTTCTTACATTTGTTTCGACGACGGTCTCCTCACTTTGTGACGACAACACTATCGAGTACTTGGCTATGGAAGACAGCTGAAGCTTCCATTTAATGACCACTGCCGTGCATGTGAACACGAAGGAGAGGAGGAGTTGTCCGGCTCTACAGTATAGTATCTGCAGTTGTCCGGCTCTACTGAATAGACGCCTACAGACTATAGGTCGTCCATTCTTGCACAACCTCATTGAGATACACGAGATAGATCTAGGAGATCTAATGAGGTATCTCCGATTAACAGGATGTACATACGGTACATTAGACTGTCCGGAATGATGGGGTAAATAGTTGATGCTAAATAGTGATAGATGCAAATACGTAAACCAGCCAACCAACCATTGTTCAAGTTCTGTGGCTAGATCTGAAATAGCTATACGTATAGCTATTTTAGATCTAGCCACAGATCTTCATCAGCGGTTGTTTGGAATGATGCTATGGAAAAATTCATCAAACTAAATGCGAACGAAATCTCATTTAAATTGAGAATTCACTATAATGCAAGTGTTCGAAAAATATCGCAAGCAAAACACACAAGAAAACATTTGCAGAAACTTCTTTCCATCTCCAGAGAACCATCGCACACTGGTTGCCGTTTCATACAAAGGGCGGCCATAAATAGAAGGAGTTGTCTTAGGTGAACAATATTTGACACATCTTACAATCTCTTTAAATTACCTTAATTTCTTAAAGTTGGTTAAAATCTGTAAAAGGATTCAAGGACCTCTCCTAGATCCTTGAAATTTAAATTTATAGTAGGCACACCAAAGTCGGCATATCTATTGATTTCATCATTCTATGACGACATCTCAAGTTTGGTCCATGTCGGCAAAGGATTCAAGGACCTCTCTTAGATCCTGAAAATTTAAATTTATAGTAGGCACACGAAAGTCGGCATATCTATTGATTTCATCATTCTATGACTACATCTCAAGTTTGGTCCATGTCGGACAAAGGATTCAAGGACCTCTCTTAGATCCTGAAAATTTAAATTTCATAGTAGGCACACCAAAGGCACACAAAAATTGATTTTGAATTTTGGTCAAAGTCGTCCAAAGGATTAGGGGATCTCTCGTATATCCTGAATATATTTCACACCAAAGTCAGCATATCCTTTATCTTTATAAATGTATGCCTATTGTAGTATGTAGTATAGTATTAGTTAATATATCATTCTAATAGATCAAAAACAGATTTATTTATTATTATTTGAACCGCTTTCTAAGCACCAAATATCAAATATATATGTGCGGGAAAGTTCGCATACATAAGATGTGCATTAAATGAAATTTACAAAGTACAAATATTAAACACCCATGGAAAAGAAAAGAGCAAACACATTGCATTACATGCATAAAAATAACACAGCAACAAAAAACATGTTCACTATTATTAAGAAAAAATCCGCTAAGAAGGAATAAGGCGGGAACACAACTAAAACTTTCGCTAAAATTTAACTGTATAGACGAGTGAACACTAACAATGGCAATGGGAAAATATTAATTTAAAAAAAAACACCACTTGCTAATGATATTAAAAATATTTTAAAATAAAGTTAATACGTTGTACTTCAATATTCATTTTGATTTATTTTAACAAAAAACTGTTTTATATGATTTTAATTTCTTTAAAGTTGCACTTTATTTTCACCTGTTCACACTGCAAAAACCAACTACTAATATGTTCTCTCTTTTGAATCAATTCTTAAAGAGTACGGTTGGAATGAAACAAAAACAACTATACCTCTTAAAAGCTTGTTCTTTCTTATATGAGATAGTGATGCTACATTTGGTGACAAATGTTTGACTTTGACTTTTTTATTTTTGTGCAGCGACCGATGCATCGGTCCTCATTAGACATTCACGAAAATATTTTGTTTTCAAACTACTGGCACCATCTTATACGTCAGGTCGGCTAGTTTTGGGACCCTCCTCGTATACGTATAAAATATAATTTTTAACGGCTAAATGTTTTAAGAATAATTTTATGTTTCTCCGAAAGCATAAATGTTTGGTTTTTCCGAAAATGTCTCAAGTAATTCTTTCTGTTCTCAAAAACTAAAGACAGGCAAGTTATGGCTGGGGTTAAAATCAATCATTGGAGGGGGAAATATCTAGGCAAATATCACCTGTCTATCTTAAACTGTACGTACATAATTTGTTATCCCATTATTCAAATGAAACGACATGTATATCCAAAATGTAGAAAAGGCAAAACAATAATCACTTAAAATTTGTTTTGTAAATTATTGCCTTCAACGAAATAGCTAAAGGCTGTTATGTTTTATGCTTCAGTAGACGCCACAACCGACAATGTTTTTATTGCTTTTAATTTATCCTTATCACTGTAATGGGTCGAAAACACTAATAGAACGGAACCACCTCAAACAGTATTAAGAATTGACAAAAAATAAAATGAAACGATTCAGGATAATTTCAATTCCAAGACCAAACAATGTGACGTCTTTGTACCAACGGTAAACCCTCAATATAACAATATTTGTTTCGGTAGCATCGATTTCATTCTTGCATGGTAGACTTATTTCATTTGCCTCTCGCATACACATTCCATGTATATGCGTTTGATGATATTCATGCCCTTAGTGTTTCAGGACTTTTTCCGATTGTCAAACTGTCAATGGTAGAATGTCTTCGAATACCATTATATTTCATTAAGCTCAGTAAGGCAGACAAAGGCCGACATAAAGCAACTGTCAAAGAATGTATTTGTCTGAACGACTTGACTTTGAGGTCTCCTAATACCTAATACGAGTATTAGAAACGCAAGACATCATTCGGAAATTAGCTTCATTTATCCGTAACACAGGATGGTTTACTTATTTTTTCCTTTTCAAGTTTACAGTATTTGATTTTCCAAATGCATTCATTGAAAGACTGTGTGTTGGGTGGTAGAGTAACAGTTTGTCATCATATGCATATTAGAGCCTGTGCCAATCGGTAAAGTGCACAGGTTAGTAAAAATATGACATTTGCGTCGTCAATAAAATTTCACTAACCCATGGGGCTAGGTAACTTGTTGACAAGTGGATGAAAAACTTGACGTTTAACAAAAACACACCAGCGGACAAAAAAGTTGTGTGAAGCGAAACCGAATGCATATTTATATTTTGTAATAACATAATTTACTTTTTTAAAATTGCTTTAAATAATCGGCTTGATCCAACATCGTTTGAAATTTTTGTCCGGCGTCGCACAGTGGTTCAGAATCCATTTCCATCCGTATAAATACATTTTTCTGATCTAGCAAACATTTCTGTAAAAAACCGATTGTAGGCAAGGAGCCAGTGATTATGGCCATATATCAACATTGAGAAAGTCGATTATATGTCAGAAGAATTTCCAAAGTTGCCTATTTTTAGCTTTTTTCGTTTGCCAAGAAAACGACAATTTTGGATTCGATGGAATATGTTGGGCAATAGTATACAGGGTGATTCAGGAAGTTCTGGACAAATTTCTCCAGCGTATTCCTTGGCTCATTTCATGAAGAAACGTTCACTAGGACCATGTCCGAATATGCAAGGGTGCGAAATGGCAGCGGGTTCAAAATTTTCGGATTGCCGGCCGGAGGGTAGTAGGGTAAAGTTGCTAACTTCTGAGCTAGTGGTCGGTTTTGGGCTTGTTGGAAAGGTCTTTAAGAGGCCTTTCAGAATCAATAAAAAAAGTAGTAGAAAAAAGTCAAATCGCCGAGATACAGAGATTTCGGAATTGAAAAAAAAGTTCACATAACCTCAATTTGCTCAGCCAGATGGCAGGTATTTTTTTCTACCCTTTACCTTACCTTTCCAAAATGACCTAAACGAAGCCCAGAGGTCTTACCGTTCCAATGTTATGACCATTTCACTGAAATGCAAAAATGTTTGTTTTTGTTTTTGGAAGCGAAATAACAGCACACATTTATTTGTTTTTGTAAATTAACACGTCTAAGATTTTATTTTATTGAAATTTTTGGCTGAAGAATCAAACACATAAGGAAAAAACACTTTTGATGTTAAAGGAAGTTTTCAATGTGGTTCCCATTTTTCTACTAAACACAATAGCAGCCGTTTGCGAACCACATCCGACACGTTTAGTTCACTCATCTTCTCACGAACTTTCACCACGAAAACTTTCACGAAAATCCGACCACTGGCTCAGAAGTTAGCAACTTTACCCTACTACCCTCCGACCACCAATCCGAAAATTTTGAACCCGCTGCCATTTCGCACACTTGCATTTTCGGACATGGTCCTAGTGGACTTTTCTTCAGGAAATGAGCCAAGGAATACGCTGGAGAAATTTGTCCGGAACTTCCTGAATCACCCTGTATACTATTACCCATCATATTCCTAATTAAAGGACGTATTTAAAATGTTTTTGCTAACATGATACCAAGAAAAGAGCATAACAAAAAAAGCTAATTTTCAATTAAATTTATTCATAATTGATAGGATGCTGTTGAAAACTCATTAACCCTCAGTTTAAATTCATATTAAATTAAGTTTTTTCTGAGTTTGAGTTTTTGTCCTTTCCCCCATAATACAGCGATAAATGCCTAAATGTTGAAAATTGTGTTGCTAGCAACCAAATCGGGGTCATTGCAACGGCCATTAGTGGGCCTTCTTGATAGTCTTTTAGAAGGGCTTGAAGCAATGGCGAGCGGTATTACGATACGATACACAATTAAAATTGTATGGGACTGACATGGGCATAGGACATGGGAAAGGAAGGACTGGGGAGGTGGAAAGTTTCTGATAGCCACTCATTTGGGAGTGGCCAGAAATGATTCCCTCATAAGGCAGTACAAGCAGCTCACTACCTCATAGAACTATGTCCGGGGCAATGGCTTTATCGGAACCCTCCGATAGCTAGCTATCGTAAAGCGAGAAGCCGAAACGATCGAGCAGCCTGATGGGGTATGCGATCACTGATGCGTCTCAGATTAAATAGGTGACCCTGTCACTGAAGCTCTTCGATCTAGCGGATTTATTCGTTTGCCGTTTGAAGGCGGATGAGCCAACACTGATGGCCAACGGCGGATCAAAACTTAAGAAACAAAAATCAAGATTCGCATGTGCCTTCACTGGGTCGCCAGAAATTTGGTGAGAGGCTTTTGTTATTGGTGATTTTTTACATGGTTAGTTTGAAATTGATGCACGTGATATGTCTGTCTGTCTGACAATCTTCTAAGATCACCATGTTGATTTATACGGCAATAGCCAGACCAATACTTTTCTATGGCATCGTTGTTTGGTGGAGGTCCCTCCAAAAGAAATATATTCTGAATTCCTTGATGAAAATGCAAAGATCAGCACTGATTAGCGTTAGTGGGGCAATGGGCACGACGTCAGGTACTGCACTTAGTGCAATCCTGAACATCTGTACTCCTGATATCATGGCCGAATCGGCAGCCGCTACATCCCTGGTGAGAATCGGAGATTGTGGCGTTTTGATATCGGGGCATTCCGGACACGCTGCATTACTACACCGGATCAACTCTATTCCCGTAAAAACAGGCTACCGGGACACAGCGACATTCCAGGCAATTGCGTAGCGGATGCGTCACCTAGACAGGGCACTACGGCACAGGTTCTTCCGGCAAAAGAAGGTGTTAGTATGTCTGCCGTTTGCAGATCAGGCAGTGGGCCGATAATATGTTCAAGGACAAGTGGAGACTTACTTCAATTTGCAAACAAGCCAGGGTCCTCTGGCCACAGGTGGACAGGAAGAGGACTAGGAAACTACTTAACTTGCCGAGAGGCAGATTATCCACAATGATAGGAACACTTACGGGACATTGTCTTGTAGGAAAACACACCCTAAGATTGGGACATAGAAACTCCACTCTCTGTAGATGCTGCATGGAAGAGGACAAGGAAACGACGAAACACCTTCTCTTGGATTGCCCTGCTCTGGCAGGACTGAGAAGTAGGATTTTCGGAACACATTTAGTTAGCACCGTAACTCGATAGGATATTTCTGTAGATCTTATAGACAAATTCATTGAAAGGGTAAATTGGCTTGACGACTAGTCAATAGTTGCTATAGAGGAAACTGCAAGTATCACAATGGGCTTCTTTAGCCTAAGTGTGCTAGACAGCGTGCTGTCTTGCAGCCTTTTCAACCAACCAACCAACCAACCAAAGTTATATGTTTGATCCGGAACAAGTCCAAATACCCGGTTCTCTCGGAACCGGACTCGACGGAACCGGTTCCTCAAATACGAGGAACTGTACATCACTAGTTGTTAATGCTCTTTAAATAAAGGGGTTTTCAACAGAGACGCAACAAAAGTAAATCGATAGGGACAGCAAACGACGCCATATTTTTTCCCGCTCTTTTGACATTTCTCTTTAGTAAGGTTTGCCATTACGAAATTTCGAAATTAATTTGTATCTAATTCTTCGACCTTTACTTTATTAATTATTCTCGACTAATTATTCCAGCTTAAGGTATCTCCAGATTTCATACAACGTTTTGGTTTTTTCGATATTTCGATTTCCTTTGGAAATCTTCTTCAGGAAAGTTTTTATATTAATTATAACAAACAAACATCAATACAAATTAAAGTGAAAATTTTTGACAAATTGTGAAAAGTAATACTATTTATACATATTATAATACAGTATAGTTTACAGAAAGTAGAAATATTAATTGAACAAAATTTTAAAATATTTTAAGACATTTGCGTTAATTTATCCTATTATTAACCTATTTGCTTTTATTAATAGCAGATTCTACCATTTTTAGTGAAGTTATATGTATCTACTTTCTTATTAAAATGCGAAAACTGATAAAAACTTGCGAAAATTAGCGAAAAATTACCAAAATTTAAACAAGTTAAAAATTACCTAATAATCACTATAACCAAAAGAAATGGAGAAAACTCTGTTAAAAACCGCCAAATTCGCGAAAATCCGGAAAATATTGCCAACCCCATTATGACAACGATTTCCAACATTAATTAAAAATCGCCAAAGCTCTAAAATTTCTTAAATTGTTAAAAATAAAACCGCGAGACCGCAAAAATTCGCGGCCTTTGTTTTAATATCCCCTATTATTAACATTTTTATTTAATAAACATCTATAATTTTGAGCTAAGTTATCTGTGTCTAGTTTAAAATTTATTCTTTTTTCAAATGGAACATTATTAATCTGTAACATTTCTAACATATATCTACGTTTTTTATTATTCTCTGTGTTTAGAATAGATGTATTTTCGAAATCTGGATAGTGATTGAAATCTCGTTGTCATAATGGGGTTGGCAATATTTTCCGGATTTTCGCGAATTTGGCGGTTTTTAACAGAGTTTTCTCCATTTCTTTTGGTTATAGTGATTATTAGGTAATTTTTAACTTGTTTAAATTTTGGTAATTTTTCGCTAATTTTCGCAAGTTTTTATCAGTTTTCGCATTTTAATAAGAAAGTAGATACATATAACTTCACTAAAAATGGTAGAATCTTAATTAATAAAAGCAAATAGGTTAATAATAGGATAAATTAACACAAATGTCTTAAAATATTTAAAAATTTTGTTCAATTAATATTTCTACTTTCTGTAAACTATACTGTATTATAATATGTATAAATAGTATTACTTTTCACAATTTGTCAAAAATTTTCACTTTAATTTGTATTGATGTTTGTTTGTTATAATTAATATAAAAACTTTCCTGAAGACGATTTCCAAAGGAAATCGAAATATCGAAAAAACCAAAAAGTTGTATGAAATCTGGAGAGACCTTAAGCTGGAATAATTAGTCGAGAATAATTTCGAAATTATTAAAATTTACTTCCGAAGTTTGGAGTCAGTGGCCTCAACTTTAAGAGCGCTACGTCCAATTTATGGTCGTCATAATCGTCCTATCAGATCAACAATTGAGCGTCTAGTGGAAAAATTTGAATCCACAGGCACAGTACAAAATGTTCCCGTGCCAGTGAGACAAAGAAGTGCCCGTAGTGTCGAGAATATTGCTGCCGCTGAGGCTTCAGTTCAAGAAAGCCCAAATGTGTCTCTCACACGTCGGTCTCAAGTGTTGGGCATCTCTGTGACGTCGTTGTGTCGAATTTTGTGAAAAGATCTTGGCCTACATCCTTACAAGATCAAATTGACGCAAGAACTGAAGCCGCTTGACCACCATAAGCGTCGTATGTTCGTGAATTGGGCTGAGCAACATCATCTTCAGCGATGAGGCTCATTTCTGGCGGAATGGCTTCGTCAATAAGCAAAATATGCGTTATTGGTCAGACAGCAATCCACACGTAATCCATGAGTCATCATTTCATCCCGAAAAAATTACGGTTTGGTGCGGTTTATGGGCCGGCAGCGTCATTGGGCCGTACTTTTTCCGTGATGATCAAGACCGGCACATTACTGTGAATGCGAATCGCTACCGTTCAATGATAACCGAATATTTTTGGCCCCAATTGGATAATATGGACTTGGAGGACATGTGGTTCCAACAGGACGGCGCCACAAGCCACACAGCGAATGCCACAATCAATTTATTGGAAACCAAGTTTGGTGAACGTGTTATCTCACGAAATGGCCCAGTCGATTGGCCCCCTCGGTCGTGCGATTTGGCGCCGTTAGATTATTTCCTGTGGGGCTACGTCAAGTCTATTGTCTATGCCAACAAGCCAGCGACGATTGATGAACTTCTTACGAATATCGAACGTGAAATTGCAGCAGTATCGGCCGATTTATGCTTGAAAACCGTCGAAAATTGGGTTCAGCGTCTGGACTTCTGCAAGCGTGCCCGTGGTGGCCATGCAAAAGAAATCGAGTTCCATACATAATGGCATCGAACGTACTTTCACAGGAATAAAGAATTTCATTGGTATCTAAAACCGGTTTTGTTTTATTTAAAAAAAACTTTTGTAGCGCTCTTATTGAAAAACCCGTTATAAATTAGGTATTAGTTTACTATTATATAATTTCAATAAAATTAACTATCTTTCAAAACTTCAGCAAAAGTGCTTGTAAGTTAGAAAGAAAAATGTGTCTGTGATGGCACACGAGAGAAAATCAATACTCTGCAATGTGATGAAAACGGTCACTGGAGTAAACATCGAAAGCAACATACTTCGAAGCGATCCTCCACCAATGTGAGTTAAAATCCTACTTTGGAATCTTTCAATTTGTCCACCAGAAGAAATACAAAGATCATTATAATATATTTTGATGTTACTCGTGAGATATCTAAATTGAATCCCTTTCGGCGAAAATTTCATAAACACTTAAACTCTCTATAGGTCTTTTATCTCAAAATACCGTTCGGAACCGGTGTAACAACTGTAGGTCCCAATCAGTGAGTGTAAAACTAGAAACCGCACAGCTCACTGGTTGCTAGAAGCTCTCCCCAGTCCATTCATGGGATATTATAGAAAATATTTTTTTATTTTTTTTTATAGGTGTTTTTGGCCAACCGGTGGTGCAACGGTTAGTGTGCGCGACTGTTGTGGGAGAGGACGTGGGGTCGATCCCTGCTCTGACCACTTACACTACTTTCGACGACGGCCACCTCACTTAGTGATGGCTACACTATCGAGTATTAAGCCATGAAATAGCTTCTCGAAAACGGTTCGGAACTGGTGTTAAAACTGTAGGTCCCAATCAGTTCAGAAAACTGTAAAGCGCACAGCTCAGTGATTGCAGGAAACTCTCCCCTAACTCTTCATGGGATGTAGTGGGAAAATATTTATTTATTTTTAATCATGCAATGTTTTACAATTTTGGATTCTAAGGGGTTTGAAACTGGGAACACAGCAGATCCCATGTTTGTTCGGGTTTGCGAGCATCTTGAGACATTTATCGTTTCGTATAGACGTAAATGTCCGTTTCTCAACTTTCGTTGTCTTTAATCCGAGATATTTCTGGAAAGTTGTAATTCCTTTTAAGCTTTGTCGGTTACTGACTTTTTTACTGTATTTTTTTTGCCGCAAATAAATGAGAAGTTTTGTTATTCTTGCATTCATCGTTTGCTATTTCATACTCTTTCGGAAGAAAGAACGTGTATTACGCATTCAAAAAGAACGCGATAATCCTTCCTTTAGCGATTGTTTAAAACGGGAACAGAATTAATTAAGGCCTTTTTCATAGTAGTAAGACAGTCTTGAATGCTGTCAGTTATTAATTTCCCCGCTAGTGAGCTAGAGTTCGGATGACGACCCATCAATTAAAATTACACGCATTAATAAAAGGGAAAATATCGAATAACATTTACACGCATTCATGGTATAATATTTCAAATGGAAAACTTTAGTATACAAGTGCACACACGTTGTGGCATTCAATTTTGATTAGACCTTTCAGAGACAACACCCATTGCATCCATGCACAATATCCTGTTGCTCTGTCTCACTAGTGGCCGACTGGCAATTTCATCATTACTACGCCATCAACATGAATACCGTGAATTGGTTTTAAGATTTTTTTGGTTTGAATATCTATTTTGCATAATCATTTTGTGAAATCAATTAAACAAGAATTCTGAAAATAATAGACTGTAAATGGTCTGTACTCGTTTTGGATCGCAAATGTAGTAATAGACCACATTACACTACAATGAAATTTGTCCACCCATAGACTGTCATGGATTTAGTAAAATGTACAAAAGTTTTAAATGTGTAAAGGAGAATTTGATACCAATGTATGATAAAATACACAACAAAGAAAAAAGCGAATATAATTATTTGTGGAAATTTGAATAGAAAATTAAATGAAAATATTATGGTCATGTGTAATTCCTATTTAAAGCGTAAGGGAACAAAAATAATCTGGAACAATTTGTTATCCATTATATTTCTTTATATATATGTATATATTTTATTATTTTCTATGGGGTCAGTCTTTTGTGAACGTGCCCAGCAGTAGCCAACAGGAGAGTGCCGGCTATGGGATCCAATTTTGTAGAGACCTGGGAAAATAATCTCATCTAGTGGCCAAGGGTTATCCAGGATTTTGAGGTTCTTGAACCAGACTTACTGGTACTTCTGTGGGCGATAGCACTAAACCTCTTTAGCTTGTCTTATCACAATGAACTAACAACTCTAAGTGTGTTGTTCGTCGATTGGCACCACCGGCACCTGACCTAACCTAGTCTAACATTTAGAACCTATTTAAAATTAATTAGAAATTATCTGTTTGATGCTCTATTTCCATAGATTTGCCCTTGCATGCTGCAATTTGGACAGCTAAGATATGAGTTAATCATTGTCTCCAATGCCTTCCGACGGAAAGATGAGTGACCAATTTGTTTAAATTCCTTTGGATTAAAATGTGATGATTTGTCGGTTTTCGAAGTACCAGCTTGGATTCTCTACATCTAACAGGAATATATGTTAGCTTAATGGAGCTGCAATTATGGTTAGGGACCAAGGGAGCCAAAACGTGTAGTCCACTTTCTAACTCCACTGGTGTTATGCCGTGAGAACCAGGAGATTTCTGCCCGGTGTACTTTGTCTTTAGTCACAATGTTTCGCGGAACGTGTTTGCTGTCGTGGTTGATCGACGATTCCGACCATTGTTTTAGAACCAGTTTCCCAGATAGTGCAAAAGTTCAAATGATTCATCACTCAATGTCGTCCGCCGCTCGTTTTGTTCTTTCAGTTATCCGAGAGATGTGGGCGTGGGTGAGAGAACTTTGTACCTTATGGAAGTCACAGACGCGGTTATAACATTTAATTTGTACATATCCAAGTCTCGGTCCGACATTTAGGACTTATCCTTATTAAAAACTAGATTCTCCCAAGATTTGCAGATCCTTGATCCACATCGTGGGTTCTTCTCAGCTCGGGGAAATCTGTGGGACGCGCGGAGTCAAGTAATCTGAGGTGAAGACATCGATTATATTGTCAACCTCAGGTATATTAAATGGTTCAGAGAGTTGTATGGTTTTCATAATACCATTCAAAATTAGTTTGTACTTGGTCCAATTGGTTTTACGAACATTTCTTAGAACCAACATTATGGAACGAGAATGAAAACTCTATGTAACAATGGTCGGGGAAAGGACCTGGTAACTTTGTTCAACTCAATGGCTGCAGCGTTTCGCCATGTCACTGAAGTTTTTCGAGACATCTGTACCCTTTTGAAGTACACGCTCGGACTCTGCCGCTTTTGTTCGGGAACAGCTAATTATTCGCAGCTAACTTGAAATCCTGCACGTCGTCCAGCTATCCGCCACCTGCATCGGATGCCATTCCAGATGCGTTTCTAGAATGAACGTGTACAAATGTATGTTGGATGTTACATTATAAAGAGTCCCTATTGATAAAGTATGTTACAGTGCTTGATCTTCAGATCATCACAATTGTGTGCTTTTATTGGTGATCAAAATCTGCAGATATATTTACTGAGAAATTAATTTATTTATTGAGCCATTCGTTCAAATATACACACATAAAGAACTTGCAAATGACAGCAGTTCTGAAGGTCTTCTTTGGCAAAACATTTAAAGAATGCACCTATAAACACTAGAGGTAAGACCATCATTATAATTATCCAGCGTATGGGTCCCTAAAATGTCTTTGCTAGTGCTAGTAGTCTATAGAGATGGGGGTTACAACATTCAGCTATACAAGGAAATGGTACCGTAAAGGTCATGTGTATCATTTAACTCAAAAAGTTGAAGAATAGATTTTTTGGGATTTTTGTTAGTAAAACTTTTGCATAGGTAAGTTTTAACATGTATTCCATTAAATAATCTGAGATTAATTTAATAAAATCCCAACTATAATCTTTTGCAAGTGTATTTGTACCATAGGCAAACTTTATAGAAATTCGATATGATAAAGAAAAAATTAAATTTTGAGACTACCTGATTCCAAAAATACGGTTGCCACAACCTTACAAGATTATACTTTCGATAGAACATTGCGCTTCTGATAACCTCTAAATTCGATCGCGATAACCTCTAAATTCTATTGAGACAATCTCTAAGTTTGGTTACGTCCAATTCCATTGTCCCAACAGAATTTTTCTGTAAGTGTAGAAATTGCCTAAGTTTTGTAATGATGTCGAGTTTAACTACGTCTCAAGTATAATGAATTTCATAAAGCAATTGTTGATGTTATCCGCGATGCTGCCTTTTTATTAG
Source organism: Phaonia tiefii (assembly GCA_963931995.1). Classification (NCBI taxonomy): domain Eukaryota; kingdom Metazoa; phylum Arthropoda; class Insecta; order Diptera; family Muscidae; genus Phaonia; species Phaonia tiefii. The sequence goes on along the minus strand of OZ008367.1, from coordinate 148,081,547 downwards.
GTAAAGTCTCCTTACAAATTAGGTGGCCATCATTGTCGAGGCAACTTCATTGATGTGGTCCATAGCATACCAGAAACACTCGTGTATGGAAAGCTTACAAATGTTTGTGGTGATTTTAATGGCCAAATAACTAAAGTGAACAACACTAAACCTAAACCACATGCAACTAGAATAGATGATTGCATGCAAATAAGGACTACAAGCAAAGTAACTCATTTATATATTGCGTCTCAAGAGGTAAGTGTAATAAGTTTGGGAATTGAGATTTTAGATCAAACTGTTAGATATGTGGTTTAAAAACTGTTAAAATACCGTGAATCTTTTTAAATACATTTTAAGTAATTTTGAAACTCTCCCCAAACTTAAGCAAATCTTAATGCCAACCTGACCATTGGCGTGTATATCAGTACATCTCAACGCGATCGAGCCTGAAGATCTATATAACTGACTAGCTGGCCCGGAAGACTTCGTCCTGCCTACAATAGTATTGATTTAGATATTTTCTTGCACTTGAATAGATTAGTAAACGGAAATGATTATTTCCCGAAAATTGCACTTTTTGTTGGGTTTAATATCATTGTCCGACTCCAAAAAAAATGATGGCGTTCTGTCAACGGATTCTGGTAGAAAGGTCTAGAAAACAATATACGTGTATCGGCGTTTTGCCAGATCTGATCAGAATTTTTTTTTAGGGCGGGTCAAAGTTTCCGCTCCTCGGATCTTTCCTGCAACATATCGGTATGCAAAATTGTGTAACTTTTACTTTTTTTTTAAATCTCGCAAAAAACTGCTACAAAAATTATCGCCATAAAATTTCATTATATGTGTTCGAACACTCCAAAACACAAATATTAGCCCAAGTGCTAGATAATGAGCAAAAACTAACTTCCTTCTAAGGGTTAATAATGAATTTTGTCATTTTTCTGTTTCCATTAAAAATAGTCCATATAATATAATGCATTTTGTCATATTTCATCTTTTATCTAGCACTTGGACTAAGATTTGTGTTAAAGAAAAATATATTGTTTTTCAAAAACACTTAAAATATTTTTTACAGTCGAATATGGCTGACTAATGTCAAAAAAATGTGAGTGCTGAATGATTTTTTTTACGAAAAACGTTCGGTTTGGTATGGAATAAACGATATGAATCGTACTCCAGACAAAAAAAACCCAACCCGCGTTTTTTATAAATTAATCTATTTTCTTTCTCAATCTGTATTTTTTCTCCTTTGTATAACAATAGCGCTTTTAAAATATATTTTTTCTAAATATCAAATTTTAAAAAAAAATTTCAAAGGAAAAGGATGATAGTAAAATCGACGCACTTTAAGTATAGATTAAAGATCAGTGCTGACAACATGTTACCTAAAAAGATATCACATGACTGAATATTCAAAATTCGGCACCAGATGGCGACACTCAACAACTACCCATTGTAATACGAGTACATTAATCTGCAAACACAGTGTGTGAAATCAAAAAAAAGAGCCTTTGTACACATGGGAAAATGTTTCCTTTAAAAAAAATAAAACAAAAGAAAAGTGCTAAATTAGAAAAAAATGCTTGAAATTCGGAAACAGGCCACCCAAACTCAAAAATAACCTAATCTTTCATCTCTTTCGAACTTTTTTACCTTCGTTATTTTATCAACAAGATACTTTAAATAATTTGAAATAAAATTTAACGAAAGATATCCACTTTTTATGTAATGAAGACAGTGAAAATGGTCCTTATCTTTCCCCTATCTACTACTTATTGCAGCAGAGGCCATAATGACACTTTGGGTCAAAATCTGGAGTTTTTAGCTGAAGATTGGCAAATCTGATTTGATGTCTTATTATTCCAAGTGGTTGTTTGGTTGTCTATCCTAGAGAAAACGCAAAGAAGGTTGCAAAAGCTACTAAAACTGGTACCAAAAAAGTACCCACAAAAATACAAACACAGCACCAAAAATAGTACCAACAAAGTGACAACAACTGACAAATTGTATCAAAAAGTGATGAAACTACCCAAAAAGGTACTAAAGTGTAAAAAAGGTAAAAAAATTGTTATTAACACCATAAATGGACGGAGAAAGATACCCAGAAAAGCCAAGTACGATCACATAGATGTTTAAAAACGGAACAAAAAATTACTAAAAAAGTACCAAAAAGTACAAAAAAGTACGAAAAAGGTACAGAGGACTACTAACAGACTATAGGAGAAAGAGCAAAGAAGGAACAAGAAATGGTACCAAAGAAAGTACCCAAAACGGTACCAAATAAGTAACATAGGAGTATCTAAAAAGTACCATTTATTTTGAAATGTAGTCTCCAAAATTCAAAATTCCATCTCCAACCGTTTGGTTTTGACGAAACTACTATATTTTTTCCCTTTTTGCCCTATTTTTATATCCAACAGTTTAAATCTTGAAAATCACGTATCTCCGTATGTCTGCATTATAAGAGGAATGTGCAACCCAAATTTCATGATTCTGTCTTCAGCCATTTGGTATTTACAGTGGTACCACTTTCGTCCCTGTTTGCCCTAGTTCTCTCCCTAAAAGTAAAAATGTTTAAAATTCACTTATTCCCTCCCCCCCCCCCCGCCCTTTGCATGCGTTAAGAGGAGTGAACACACCAAGTTTCGTGATTCTGCCTTTAGCCGTTTGGATTTTAGCTTAGTACCAATTTTCTGTGTGTTAAGAGGAATGTACACGCCAAGTTTCGTGATAGTGTCTTTAACCGTTTAGATTTTAGTGTAGTACCATTTTTATCACTTTATGGCCCATTTTGATCCTTTAGAGTACGAATTTAAAAAAAAATTCCTTCTTATCTCGCATATTTACCCCAAAAGGAGTATGCAGTCCAAATTTCATTATCCTACTGGTAGCCGTTTGGCCAGGGCGCTGATATATCAGTCAGTCAGTCAGTAACACAACATTTTTATATATACATATAGATGACACCTGCTTCTACTACACACTGATAAATATGGACATTATCTGCTAAATAAGACCTTTTTATGCAACATCCACAAGTACAAAACTTTTCCTTAAATTTCTTAACAAACAGAAAAAAAATTTTGGTTAAGCCGCGACACCAATATTTCTACGTTCATTTTGTTTTTTCGTATACTAATTTTTGTAAAATTTTAAACATCAGATTTTAAATATAAACAATTATATTGTGGTTAACGAAATTAAAATAAATTCGGTTGTACCAAGAGAATTCATGAGAAATGCGGATGCAGTGACCTCATTTTTCAGAACTACGAGTATTGAAAAAAGCAATTAATGCCAAATTCCGTTGTAGCAATCGATGTAGAGCCAAATTATATATCAAATTCAATGGTTGCAACCGGACTGATGACGAATTCGGTTGTTGCAACCGAATTGCTGTCATATTTGTTTATAGCAGCCAAATGTCGACTTGTGTGAAAAGTGGTTGTAGCAAACATAAATGTGGTAGTTGTAACCGAAATTATTGGAGTGGCAAGAAAGTAATTTTGGGTTTTTTGTTCAAAATAATTTAGAGTTATTTGATTCAAAGAAATAATTTTAATCTATAATGTGCTGTTTTGTTCAACGAACATCTGCCATCGTTCAGGCAACTTTTTGATCCCAGATTCATAGAATCACTGCTCCGTCACGCAAGTGTACTTGAAGAACTGGGTTTATAGATCCTCTTCTATATTTTGAAACATTTTAGATACAAAATATTTTGCAGACTCCGGATTAAAGGAAAATCCGAAGGTGCCAGATCAGGACTATGAGGTGACTATCCCACACAAGCTTCAATATTTGTTTTTCCGAGTTTGCAAACATGTGTGAGGAATAGTGTTGTCGTGATGGAAATCACGCTTTTGCGATTTACCAATTCGAGTCGTGTTTCTTTCAGTGCCCCATCAAATAGACATCAGAATTTATGGTTGGGCTTTTAGGAAGCAGTTCAGAATAAATTACTGCCTAAAAATCCCACCAAATGGACAACACAACTTATTTTGTGCAGTTCAACCTTTGATGAAGAGTGAGCACGTTCATCGTGCTTGAACCAGTATCTCTTTCGGTTGACATTATTGTAAGTAATCCATTTTTCATCTCCAGTGACAATGTAATTCAAAACTGGATCATTTTTGTTGCGTTTGAGCAATAAATCGCAAGTGCTTATCCGCATTGTTAAGTGGATTTCCTTAAGCTCGTGCGGAACCAAGATATCAAGTTTTTGACAAGTCCTAGCCGTTTTAAATGGATCTGAATGGTCGTGAAGTTCTCTTTAATGAATTTATCTTGTCTTTAATCTCTCGAACAGGAACGTGTAGGTCAGACTCGATAAATGCTTTGACCACTGACCACTGAATATAATATGACATATAACAAATTTAACCTTGAAATGTTGGCTGTGTAACTGTATGACAAAGAATTTAGTCAGCTGGTCAAAACCATTTCAAAAACGACAAAAGCACCATCGATATGAGAAAGCCGAAGTTACTTTCTTGGTAATCCAATATTATAAATTTAATTGATAGGACGTTATAATTGGAATTTTAGTTGCCACAACCGAATAAATTCTGAAACGAGATTGTTTCAACTGAATTTTAGTTGTGGGGACTAAATTCAGTCGTAACTAGCCCAATTCGGGTATTGCAACCATAATTCGGTGGCAACAGCCGAATTTACGGTTGCTACAACCTTTTCAAACAATTAGTTCTTTGAGTGTAGGAGAATTGTGGGATCTTCCTGAAGAGTCCAAACAAAAACATACACGCTACTGATGATGACAAAAAAATTTAGAGTAGGAGAGAGGGAGAGCGTCTGACGGCTTCAATTGATTTGTTTTTGTCTGCGTCATTTACATATATGTACAGCTGTATTCAGATATTTGTTTCAGAGTTTGCAAAAGCAATATTAGAATTAATAGGATTTAAGATTTCTTTTTAATAATTTAATTTGTTTTTACTGCTGGGTAATTCCTAAAAAAATCGACACAAAAATCAATATTTTCGAACCCGACCACTATTGATTGGTGTACAAAAAATACAATTGAGTCAAAATTCAAAGTAGTTTTTGTTTCAGGGTTCGTTGAAGTAGGTATTGTATCTGAAAATAGCATAACTTCGGAATGCGTTAATGGATTTCAAAATATTGGATATCATTTTATAGCTTGCAATAACCGCTTTAATAATAGTCGATACAATAGTCATGTTCTGGTGTCGTAGAATTCGTATGGAAGAGGAGAATCTTCTTTCCAAATTTCACACAATTCAATAGGGGTCGGGTCCTGGACTGTGTCGAAATATTTTGGATTTATCCTGCTTCTAAAATTTTTTCTTTTACTTTTAATATTTTGTAGTTCAAAGTAAAACATTTGAAACGCTTTTATTAAATTTTCTTTTGTAACTACATGTAGCACCTAGTATATGGTTTAGTTGCTCTTTATTTGTTAAAAAAAATGTGACAACTCTGCTTCGTCAATAGAGAGTTGTCAGCCTCAGCGAACTTTTCTAGAAATGTATCCCTTTCATAAGAAATTTATATAAAATAGTATTGATGACGTCGGTAGCATGTATTGTTGTGTTTGGGGTCTAAAGAAGACAAGTCAATTAATCTCAGTCCATATTAGAAAAAACAAGATAGACTCAGTAGTTTTTGTTGCAATTATAGGCAACAACAGCAGTATTTTGATTATAATATATCTTCTGCCTAATTTAACACATTTGTATATCTACAATAAAAGTAAAAAAATAACAAAAACACAATTTATGGTATTTGACATAAGGAAAACACTGAAGCAATAACAAAGTTCAAATCAGCTGCTGTAACGAGATTATATTTCTTTTTCTACCATGTATCAACTATTTTCTAAATATTCTGTATTTATTACACTGACCTCGCTCCGACTACATACACTTAGAAAAATTTAGTTCTTAATTTGTACTCGAAAAAATTTGTAAAAATTTCCTTAAAAATTGGTAATCGGAAAAAAATTTCTCATCGAAACCATCTACAGTGTTTATAGAATGGGAGTAAGTTTGGAAACCCATTGAAAGAAACAACAGCCAAAACAACCGAGCTGCCATATACACCACAAATTTTCTTTGACGTTTCAATGTTAGCTTAACATAACGGGTGGTTCAACTGCAGGTATCTCTTTCAATCATATGTTATTTTGACACTGATAGATTTTTTTTGTTCGAAATATTGATTGGATTCTATTGAATTGAATTGATTTGAATTGAATTGACGTGAATTGAATCGAATTGTTTTGTAATGAATTGAATTAAATGAAATTAAATTAAGTTGTCTTAGATCCTCGTTATTTTTAAAGTTGTAATTCCCTTTAGGCTAAGAGATAATATTCTTTCCGGGTAGTGAAAAAAATGTAATTGCCACTGGTGGGATTCGAACTCACATTCGCTGGACGATCGTTTCGATGTTTGTGAATCATCATCTTTAATTAGAATAGTACATTTTATAAATATAACTTTCAAAACTTCGGCATCAGTGCGTGTAAGTACGAAAGCAATGTGTAAGTAGCGACAAACAATCACTCTGCACAATAAAATAAATGTATTCGGTTAGTGACTAGTATGAATACACACCGCAGTGGCTTAACGGGCTAGACGCCGCTGAAGATGATGCTTCACAAACATCGAAACGATCGTCCAGCGAATGTGAGTTCGAATCCCATCCCCGGTATTTATATTTTTTCACTAACCGGAGAGAATATGAGCTCCTAGCCTAAAGGGAATTACAACTTTGAAATTAAATTAAATTAAATTATATTAAATTAAATTAAATTAAATTAAATTAAATTAAATTAAATTAAATTAAATTAAATTAAATTAAATTAAATTAAATTAAATTAAATTAAATTCAATTAAATTAAATCAAATTAAATTAAATTAAATTAAATTAAATTAAATTAAATTAAATTAAATTAAATTAAATTAAATTAAATTAAATTAAATTAAATTAAATTAAACTTAAATTAATTAAATTAAATTAAATTAAATTAAATTAAATTAAATTAAATTAAATTAAATTAAATTAAATTAAATTAAATTAAATTAAATTAAATTAAATTAAATTAAATTAAATTAAATTAAATTAAATTAAATTAAATTAAATTAAATTAAATTAAATTAAATTAAATTAAATTAAATTAAATTAAATTAAATTAAATTAAATTAAATTAAATTAAATTAAATTAAATTAAATTAAATTAAATTAAATTAAATTAAATTAAATTAAATTAAATTAAATTAAATTAAATTAAATTAAATTAAATTAAATTAAATTAAATTAAATTAAATTAAATTAAATTAAATTAAATTAAATTAAATTAAATTAAATTAAATTAAATTAAATTAAATTAAATTAAATTAAATTAAATTAAATTAAATTAAATTAAATTAAATTAAATTAAATTAAATTAAATTAAATTAAATTAAATTAAATTAAATTAAATTAAATTAAATTAAATTAAATTAAATTAAATTAAATTAAATTAAATTAAATTAAATTAAATTAAATTAAATTAAATTAAATTAAATTAAATTAAATTAAATTAAATTAAATTAAATTAAATTAAATTAAATTAAATTAAATTAAATTAAATTAAATTAAATTAAATTAAATTAAATTAAATTAAATTAAATTAAATTAAATTAAATTAAATTAAATTAAATTAAATTAAATTAAATTAAATTAAATTAAATTAAATTAAATTAAATTAAATTAAATTAAATTAAATTAAATTAAATTAAATTAAATTAAATTAAATTAAATTAAATTAAATTAAATTAAATTAAATTAAATTAAATTAAATTAAATTAAATTAAATTAAATTAAATTAAATTAAATTAAATTAAATTAAATTAAATTAAATTAAATTAAATTAAATTAAATTAAATTAAATTAAATTAAATTAAATTAAATTAAATTAAATTAAATTAAATTAAATTAAATTAAATTAAATTAAATTAAATTAAATTAAATTAAATTAAATTAAATTAAATTAAATTAAATTAAATTAAATTAAATTAAATTAAATTAATTAAATTAAATTAAATTAAATTAAATTAAATTAAATTAAATTAAATTAAATTAAATTAAATTAAATTAAATTAAATAAATTAAATTAAATTAAATTAAATTAAATTAAATTAAATTAAATTAAATTAAATTAAATTAAATTAAATTAAATTAAATTAAATTAAATTAAATTAAATTAAATTAAATTAAATTAAATTAAATTAAATTAAATTAAATTAAATTAAATTAAATTAAATTAAATTAAATTAAATTAAATTAAATTAAATTAAATTAAATTAAATTAAATTAAATTAAATTAAATTAAATTAAATTAAATTAAATTAAATTAAATTAAATTAAATTAAATTAAATTAAATTAAATTAAATTAAATTAAATTAAATTAAATTAAATTAAATTAAATTAAAATTAAATTAAATTAAATTAAATTAAATTAAATTAAATTAAATTAAATTAAATTAAATTAAATTAAATTAAATTAAATTAAATTAAATTAAATTAAATTAAATTAAATTAAATTAAATTAAATTAAATTAAATTAAATTAAATTAAATTAAATTAAATTAATTAAATTAAATTAAATTAAATTAAATTAAATTAAATTAAATTAAATTAAATTAAATTAAATTAAATTAAATTAAATTAAATTAAATTAAATTAAATTAAATAAATTAAATTAAATTAAATTAAATTAAATTAAATTAAATTAAATTAAATTAAATTAAATTAAATTAAATTAAATTAAATTAAATTAAATTAAATTAAATTAAATTAAATTAATTAAATTAAATTAAATTAAATTAAATTAAATTAAATTAAATTAAATTAAATTAAATTAAATTAAATTAAATTAAATTAAATTAAATTAAATTAAATTAAATTAAATTAAATTAAATTAAATTAAATTAAATTAAATTAAATTAAATTAAATTAAATTAAATTAAATTAAATTAAATTAAATTAAATTAAATTAAATTAAATTAAATTAAATTAAATTAAATTAAATTAAATTAAATTAAATTAAATTAAATTAAATTAAATTAAATTAAATTAAATTAAATTAAATTAAATTAAATTAAATTAAATTAAATTAAATTAAATTAAATTAAATTAAATTAAATTAAATTAAATTAAATTAAATTAAATTAAATTAAATTAAATTAAATTAAATTAAATTAAATTAAATTAAATTAAATTAAATTAAATTAAATTAAATTAAATTAAATTATAAATTAAATTAAATTAAATTAAATTAAATTAAATTAAATTAAATTAAATTAAATTAAATTAAATTAAATTAAATTAAATTAAATTAAATTAAATTAAATTAAATTAAATTAAATTAAATTAAATTAAATTAAATTAAATTAAATTAAATTAAATTAAATTAAATTAAATTAAATTAAATTAAATTAAATTAAATTAAATTAAATTAAATTAAATTAAATTAAATTAAATTAAATTAAATTAAATTAAATTAAATTAAATTAAATTAAATTAAATTAAATTAAATTAAATTAAATTAAATTAAATTAAATTAAATTAAATTAAATTAAATTAAATTAAATTAAATTAAATTAAATTAAATTAAATTAAATTAAATTAAATTAAATTAAATTAAATTAAATTAAATTAAATTAAATTAAATTAAATTAAATTAAATTAAATTAAATTAAATTAAATTAAATTAAATTAAATTAAATTAAATTAAATTAAATTAAATTAAATTAAATTAAATTAAATTAAATTAAATTAAATTAAATTAAATTAAATTAAATTAAATTAAATTAAATTAAATTAAATTAAATTAAATTAAATTAAATTAAATTAAATTAAATTAAATTAAATTAAATTAAATTAAATTAAATTAAATTAAATTAAATTAAATTAAATTAAATTAAATTAAATTAAATTAAATTAAATTAAATTAAATTAAATTAAATTAAATTAAATTAAATTAAATTAAATTAAATTAAATTAAATTAAATTAAATTAAATTAAATTAAATTAAATTAAATTAAATTAAATTAAATTAAATTAAATTAAATTAAATTAAATTAAATTAAATTAAATTAAATTAAATTAAATTAAATTAAATTAAATTAAATTAAATTAAATTAAATTAAATTAAATTAAATTAAATTAAATTAAATTAAATTAAATAAATTAAATTAAATTAAATTAAATTAAATTAAATTAAATTAAATTAAATTAAATTAAATTAAATTAAATTGGATTGAATTGAATTGAAATCACTTGAATTGAATTGAATAGAATATAAATAAGTTGAATTCAGTGATTTGAATTGAACTGAACTGAATTGATTTGAACTGAATCGAATTGAATTGAGTTGAGTTGAATTGAATTGACTTGAGTTGGGTTGAGTTGAATTGAATTGCGTTAGATTGGATTGAATTGAATTGAGTTGAGTTGAGTTGAGTTGAGTTGAGTTGAATTGAACTGAACTGAATTGAATTGCATTGAATTGAATTAAACTGAATTGAGTTGAATTGAGTTGAATTGAGTTGAATTGAATTGAGTTGAATGGAATTAAACTGAATTGAGTTGAATTGCATTGAATTGAATTGAATTGAATTGAACTGAACCATTGAGTGAATTGAATTGTAATGAATTGAATTGAATTCCATTGAGTTGAATTTAATTGAACTGAATTGAATTGCATTGAGTTGAATTGAATTTGAGTTGAATTGAATTGAATTGAATTACAGTGAATTGAATTGAATAGAACTGAATCGAATTGAGTAGAATTTCATTGAGTTGAATTGAATTGAGTTGAATTGAATTGAATTAAACTGAATTGAGTTGAATTGAATTGTGTTGAATTGAGTTGAATTGAATTGTATTGTGTTGAATTGAGTTGAATTGAGTTGAATTGCATTGCATTGAATTGAACTGAATTGAATTGAGTAGTAATGAATTGAATTGGATTGAGTTGAATTAAATTGAATTAAACTGAATTGAGTTGAATTTAATTGAATTGAGTTGAATTGAATTGAACTGAATTGAGTTGAGTTGAATTGAGTTGAAGTGAATTGAGTTGAATTGAATTGAACTGAATTGCATTGTGTTGAACTGAATTTAATTGAATTGAGTTGAATTGTAATGAATTGAATTGAGTTGAATTGAATTAAATTAAATTGAATTGAACTGAATTGTAATGAATTGAATGATTATGGTAAATATATGCCTTATATACTTTCCAGGATATTTTCTGTACTTTATGGTAAATTTTATGGACTGTTTGGTACAAATTACGTTGAATACACATTCATTATCAGGAACCATTTGTATTACCTCTCAGCATCATAACATTTTACGTTCTCTCGAGCTGCTCATTACACACATACTCGTATGCATAAATGCTCGCTGTGGCGTGCGTCGATTGTTTTTTTGTTCGCTCGTGCTCTGGAGTCGTATAGTTTGGTTTTGTTTTTACATCTGGCCACTAACGAGTAGGAGCGCTTTATAATCTTCGTTTTAAGGTTTGTGGCGTGGGAGCGATTTGTGAGCGCATGTTGACGATGCCTGGGCCGGTGTATGAAATTAACTGTTTTTCGAATTGTTAATAATACCATGGTTTAAGAGGCTGTATGGCAAGTATCGCCATCTTGTTGGAACCATATATCCCCGACTCACCGGCTTAAATTTCAGGAAGCAAATAGTCCGTTATCACGGCGTAACAACGGCCATTCACAGTTATACAGTCGGCCTCATTTTTTAAGAAATAGGGGCTGACGATTCTTGCAGCTTAAAAAACCAGACTGCACAGTTGGGTTGTCTCGACGTAATATCATCTCTTGACCTAGTCAATTAGCAGTTAATGGTTATCATCGTTGAACAAAATTGTGGTCGAAATGAGTGGATCTTCTTTAAACTTTTCAAGTGTCTAAGGACTGAAATGCTGACAATTCGGAAGGTTTCATGACGACATGTCAAACAATACTGACGAATATACGATGACAGTTTGATCTGGCATATAATTCTTACATGAAAAAATATCTCTAAATGAATCACCCAATACCTTGTATAGTCCTAGGTGATTATTTCCGGGTTTTACGAACGGAATGACTAAGTGAATGTACACCCATCCTAGGGTATACAAATTAAATGAAATATAGCCAATATCTAATCATACGTATCATGAATACAGGAAAAACCATAAATTGAATATGGAGATAAAATGTTTTATAATGGTAAATTTTCCTTAAGTTTAGTCTAATTTTTACTCATATTGGGGCTCCGTTTTTTTTTGCGTGTATGAACTAAATAGCCGAAGTGGAGTAAATAATTACATTCATAGTCTATGAATGAGATTACCGCAGCGGAAACACGGATTTTATGAATATTATTATTTACTGGACTTTGTCAGTCTGCCTGTCTGTTTGTCTGATGAGCAAAAATTTCCATTTCTACATTCGAAATTGTAGATGGGAATTTTATTTTAATTAAAGGAGGCGGTTTGAAGTAATTTAATGTTTATGTAGTTCTTTCATCAAAAGGACTTACATGAGGGCATGCATGATGAGTATGTGGTGATGGTTGTATCTTTTATCTGCATATCTTTTGAATAGGGATTGCAGACATATGTGTAATAATATGAATGAAGGCAAAAATGTATTAGTTAATTATACTATTATGGCATAATTCCATAGACAATCATTTTGCTCCTTTATTACAAAATCTTTACCTTTCCCTTGCACTTTGTTTGGATCAAAAATCTTAAGTAAGCATCTTAAATTCGTTGTATTACTAGGACTATTCGAAGAGGTTCATTGCACTCATTATAAAGTCTGCACTGCATCTAGGCCTTTGTAGGCAAGTGTTGATGGAAAATGTGTCACTTGCTCAAATAAAATGGGATAGAAAAATGAAAGAAAAAACGAAAAAGATTTGTATTATCATGGCAGCGCATCATATGCGAATGTATTAACTGATTAACACACACATTGCATATGAATGCAGCAGTTGCAAGAATATTATGCATCATAGCATCATTACAGTGGTAGTTAACAAATACAACCATCAACCACAGCAAGAGAACAAGGATACAAATGGCAAGGAATAAAAGCGCCACCAATCTGTCATGGTGTTGGATACCAACAGCAATGAAAAAGGTTGCCGATCCGTGTGTGTAAATATGGATGGCTTAGAACTAAGAGAAACTCTGCCGTATGCTATATTGTGTCATATGCATTCAGGACATTTTTCCAGAAAATGTGTGACAATTTATTGTACAATATCTTCCTCGACACGGACTCTGCGCCCAGCAACTTGGAATCCTATTCTATAATCATAAGAGCAATAAAGTTCTGATACTTGATATTCTGCGGACTTTTAACTTTGATAGAATTTTCTTTTCCTGTTGTACATTTACGTTTCTCCTTTACTTTCCATTTACAAAAGGCAGTTAACATTCTCTTTTTAGACATTTCCGCCATACGGTTCCATTGACTGCATCATCATCCTCGCACCTTCTTCTTTAGTTGAAATGGCACACATCAATGACATGGCATTTACTTAGGGGGTATCTCTGCCACAGCTGATCGAAATGGTAGTAGGAATTTGATAGAGAACAAAGTGGATGGGAGAATGGGCGGTCAGTAACTAGATGTAAATCATGTAGTCAACTAAGTTTAAATTTAGTCGTTGATTGATACTGATGACAGCTGAATTATGTTGGTTGCATATACTCAATCTTCTTTATTTCTGTTGATTTTATATGCAACCATAGAGTAACACACAACATTATTTCGAAGTCTATGCAATTTCCAACTAACTCCGCAAGAGAACGCGATATATGTAGTCGATGGAAAAATCATATATGTGACCTAGTCTACGGAAATATATCTATGGTTAGAAACAACTTTTTGAGAAAACAGCTGTTAATGATTCCGAATCGCGTTCGTGCGTTGCGTTCTTGTTTACGCTTTCACCTCTTCTTTATTCTTGTTGCTCTTGGCTCTCTACCTCTCAGCGAACTTCCCCTATGCACAGTTTTGCTTTTACAATAAATATTTTTGATATAGTAAAAACTCACCTCAAAAGCACTGCAACAATGTGAGTATGCAAGAGGAAAAGAAGAACATGGTGGAAAAACGCCGTCTGTTCTTGTGTTGGATTAAAAGCGTTTTTGTGTGTTTGGTACTTAGAGATCTTCGATCGATACTAATTCGCATATGTAAATTGCATAATTCAGTTTGTACCCAGTGAAATGTAATCTCACAAAGAACCGAGCGCGGAATCGAAGATTTTTGAAGGAACGCATTCTCTGCTCCATTACCTAATCGATTATTTTTACATGGAGTGAGACTCGTGGAAGTAGTTCCTTATTCAAACAAAATAATTTAAGAAAGAAGTAGTTCTTATATAGAGAAATTTTACCTTGGAAATATCAGTCCACACTATCTTCCACTATCATTACGTCCTGATCTTCAGTGGAAGAATCTGAGTGGGGTAGTGCTGAAAAGTGGTCTCTCCATATTTTGAGCACTCACTGCTTCTCAGTCACCAGATTCCCACTCTCGTCCTTGAATGAATGCAGCCCATTATTAGACCCCTTATTTGATCTTCTTACCCTCTGTAACAATTTTCGGCATTCACCATTCATCCTGCATAATTTGGGTTTCTCCCTCTGCTCCCACTGCCATTTTTTCCACCTAAATAGTTGGTTTTTCCTCCCTTCTTCTCCTCTTCTACCGCTCACTCGCAATACGCGTTGTAACTGATTGTTTCGTTGCCATACGTGCAGCAGTCTTTTTCATCAGTTGCAACGCGACATTCTTCGTCGTACCATGGCTTATCATTCTACGGTTTTTGATAGCCAAGTTCAGTTCTTGCGGCGGTTTCTAAAGAATGGGAGATGTGCTGCCACTGCGCATCTGGGTCCTCGGGAGGGGTTATTCTGCCCTAGCAGGAGAGAGAGAGCTTCTGTTGATAGGACATTGATATCTCCGATATTTGTAGCTTGTCGAATCTAGCTTTTCCTGTGATCGGCTTCCTACGTTTTTCGCTCTACTCAGTCTGGTGCCAACTTTCGCAGCCACCAGGCAATGATCACATGTACATCGATTACACTACAAGAGTGCCTGCCATCTATTACCAAGTGATCAATTTGGTTCTTCATCCTCTGATCAGGAGATATCCAGGACGCCTTGTGAATGATCTTATGCTGGAATCGTGTGCTACTAACTACCATGTTCTTTGCAGCGGCGAAGTGTATGAGTCTTATTCCATTGTCGGTGGTGGTATCATGCAGACTGTGATTTTCGATGATTGGTTGAAAGACACTTTCCTTTCCCAATTTGACAATAAAATCGGCTAGAATAATCTTGATGTCGTGGTCAGGGTAGCTTTCGTATATTTCCTCCAGACACTAATAAAATGTTTTTTGATCTCATCATCCTTATCCTCTGTCGGTGCGTGCACACAAATTAAACGAGATGTTTAAATATTTCGCTTTGACGCGAATTGTGGCTATGCGTTCACTCACTGGGTTGAACATTGAAACTAGGTGTCGCAGTCGCTTGCCAACTATAAATCCCCTCCCGAATTCGTGCTTTCGCTCATGGCAGCTGTAGTAAATATCGCAGTTTTTCTTTCTGGTGCAACCATATCCTGTCCATCGCATTTCCTAGATAGCTGTGATGTCAGCTTAATATTTTCTGTGGACAGCGGCACCCGTCCTGTATATCATTCACCAAATGACAACGTACACGTTAAAATGTATAATTGTAGAAATTGAGAATAACCCCGATAGAAGTGTTATCAAGATAGAGTGTGTTGCATGTAAAATATCAACTGTATGTCATTCGTTTTGAAAAGTATTATGTTAATATAATGTGTAGTTTTCATCAAAATATTTTAGTGGTTGTACAAAATATTATTGTTTTTTTTCTTCTTCCAGGTAAAGAATTTCAAGACTTTAATAGAGACAAACAATAACTAAAGCAAAACCACAAGAAAGTGAAGTAAAGATGGATGCCGGGGAATATCTCGATTATCAAACAGATATTTAACCGCTATCTTCCCAATACTCGACAGTATTCGCAAGAACGCCTTCGACTCTGTGTGATTGCTGCATTGTAGGTAATTTTTTGTTTATGCACTTATGCACATTTTGGTACCTTTATTTACTTTATTTTTGTGTTATTTATATACTATTTCGCCTTCAAAGTTTTTGTAAAATAACAACATATATACCAAATCTCATATTCATACCTCTGATAGTTCATGAGATATAGCCATTTTAAATGTCAAGTTGTATGGGCGATGCCACGCCCCTTTATCCAATCATAACCAAGAATAGCCAAGGACTATCAGAAAGTCATCAGTACCACATTGTGAAGTATTCATAATGATCGGTCTATTAGAAAAGCCGTCACAGCGATTTTTGAAATGGGGGTGTGGCACCGCCCACTTCTACCCTGGCTGTAATTCGATGTGTACGAACAACATATATTTTGAATATCATTTTCATACCTCTGATAGTTCATGAGAGGCGATTGATCAAACAGTCCTCCAGATATTGCGTTTTCGAAAATAGGGTCCAATGGGCAGGGCCACGCCCACTTGATATACCAAAAATTCAAGTACCCTATTTTCACCACCGGCCATACAGGTATATTCTGTGAAAATTGCAAAAAGATCGGTCCAGTCGTTTTCGAGTCTATACGGTACTAAAAAATGCAAACAAACAAACACAAACTCATTCTTAACGACTACGATGAACCCAATTTTCGAGCACTTTTTCCACTAAATCAAGTCGTATGTCATGAACAGCTCGTTCAATATTGACTTGTAAAGCTTGAAGACAGTCTAGTTTATTGCTAAAGACTAATGACTTCAAATAACCCCACAGGAAATAGTCTAATGGTGTTAAATCACAACTTCTTGGAGGCCATCCAATGTCACAATTTATTGAAATAATAGAATCTCCAAACTTTTATCGTTATAATGGCAAAGGTCCAATGTCTTCAGTTCTAGAGGGATAACAATTCTATACGGATGCAAACCCAAAACCTTTCTCAAAATCCGCATTGTTGACAACGTCTTGGAACCGATAAATTCCGGTCTTCAGCCACACTTGCCTGAACGGCAGCAAAATTTTCATTACTTCAAGCGGTTCTTTGTCTTATTGGCACTTGAACATTATTTAAAGAAAATGTACACTCGCAATTTGCAACAATTCGACGAATAGCGAGCACGACCATAAAATGGCAAAAGCGCAAGATAAGTTGCAATTGGAGAACGATTATTTTGATAAAAAAAAAGTTGAATAATTTGTAAACGTTGTTCTTGCGTATATCTCTCCATGATAAAATTGTTAACTTTATTGAATACAATAAAAAAATGACAGACCATGACATACTACAAATGGTCGAAACGTCATTTAGAAATCGTATCACTCACATTGGAAAACCCTTTATAAGAAGATGTCGATACACTTTTTGTACAGTTTGGTATACATTTTAGTATCATTCTGTACTCTTTTTGTGCAGTTTTCGTAATTTTTAGTACACTTAAAGTACTTTTTGGTGCATTTACGGTTCAATTGTTGTTGGTGTACATTTGGTAAATTTTTATGTACTTTATGGAACATGTTATGTACTTTACGTTGTGGTAAATTTTGTTCACGTTTAGGTACATATTATGGTATATAAATGTTGTATCTAGTTTCTACTACATTTTATGTACTTTGTGGTAAATTTTATGTTCTTATCGTACAAATTATGGTGTATAAATGAGTACACCGATGATCCACACTCATCACTTGGAGCCATTTTCTCTTACCTCTCTACACATTAGTTTTTACGCTTGCGGTACACGACTTTCTCCCGAGCTCCTCGTTTTGTTCGTTTATGACCTAAAAGGGTGTGCGGAAATGCATATAAGCAAAAACAGGCGGTTCGCTCGGGGATGCCTCCGATTTTACGATTTACTTTCGTATATTTCGTATATTTTGTTTTTATTTTTACGTCTCACGGTTAACAAGCAGGCTCATTGTAACTTCCCATTTTACAGCTCATGGCGAGTGAGCGGCCCGTGAGCGTGCGTTAACGATGCCTGGGTTAGTTTTTTATAGTGTTATACCCCGATATGTCATTAAAGTCACGAACAATTCAATCGAAATCTTGTGTTACGAGATTTTGTTTATCTACACGTATGTTTTTCAATGCAACGATTCACTGCAATTTTCTGCGAAATCTCCAAATGAAAAAAAAAAATCCTGAATGCAGAATAACAACCTCATATATTGCATTGTATTCATTAGGATTTTGTTCTGTTCACTCAGGAGATTCCCCCTATAAATACAGTGCAGTGTGTTGGCAAAGGAAAATTAAGGTAGTGGAGGATGGAAAGAGGGAGTAGTGTCTGTTGGCATTTGCCTTGAATATTTGTATGTCACAATTGGTGGGAAATACACTAGCGGGAAATATATTCCACATACGGACTGTACGGCTGAAGAACGAGTTTTCTCTGTAGTGTGTACTGCGGTCAACCGGCCACTCGATAAAAAACGGATGAGAGTTCCTGGAAAGCCGTGTACTTCGGCTAAATATCCTCACGTCTGGCATAAGTTGACGGATGTCCGAGGAACACATACCGTGGAAGTATCAATCCACATTTCAGCCATGCTCAAGGGAGGCAATAGAGTTGGATACCCTACTGTCCCCTATTAACACCGTCGCTCTCCTCTGGACATGGTCGAAAAGCTCCAAAGATGTCCTAGGAGCACCTGCCCATATGTAGGAGTTATATTCCATCTTTGGCCTGATGTAGGTAATGTAGATATTGAGAAGGTCAGATGGAGTGAAGTATTTCTTGAACCGTTTTAAAAATCCTAGACACTTTAATGCATCTATCGACAATTCAAATATCCAACGGACATCACATTGTATTTTCATGCCGAAAACATCAAGAACGTCTGATTCATCAATATCCTTACCGTCCGTAGACAATGACGACACACGTGGGTCAGCAAACATTGGGTCTTACCCGCATTATAATGTACTTTATTCATTCGACCCCATTCAACAATGGACACCAGATTCCGGTCGAGTGTTTAATTCATCGTCCGGCGTTTGACTTCAGTCCCATGAAGACTTGGCCTACTGTCGAATGAATAAGAATGGCAGAGATTACTGTCATCTGCAAAAGAGTAGATTCGATTCACAGTCTGACCCAGGAGATCGTCAATGAAAATAAGAAAAAGAGAAGTAGAAAGAGGAAGAGGAAGAACAGAGCCCTGTTATGCTCTGTTATCCTCAATTTATGCTCGTCAGATGAAATCCCATCTACAATAACTCGTATAGTGCGATCTCTGAGAAAACTCGATATAAATCGAGTGAAGTTATCCCCGACACCAAAAGCAACTAACTTTAACAAGAGTGCATCGACATATACTCTCAACAAGCCGGTGGATGGATCCACTCCACTGTTCCGAAAGGAACGCCATTAGGTCTCCAGTAGATCTCATTCTACGGAAGCCATACTGCCGATCATTAATAAGGCCATTGGACTCAAGATATTTCACAAGATAGTGTTTATCCATTGTCTCCATAACGTTAGAGAGCGCAATTGGGTGGAAATTTGCATCACCTTTTTTAGGGATTGGCTGGACATTAGTAAACTTCCAACACGCCGGGAAGACTCCCGTACGGTATGTAAGGTAAGGTAAGGTGAAATATAGGATTTTTTTTACAATCTACCCACTCAAGGATATTAAGTAAATTGTGTAATAGAGAATAAAATGACAAAATTGACGAACTCCATTCAGATCGCCATCAAAAAGACTACTTATACAAAGTTGTTAGCAAATAGACGAATACAAATTAAAAACTATCGGATGAAGCTGTGTTGATTATATATAACGTCTAAGAGTTTTTTTTTGGCAACAGATGATGTTTACTTATAAAACACATCACACATAGGAATTAAATATTAAATTAAATTTCACTTCAGAGTTTTGAGGCCTTTCGTAGAATGTTTGGGAACATTCCTTCAATTGGCTGCATACAAACATTGTGTATATCGCACATGTTCCACAAAATATCCACGTCGTTATTTCTTTCTTGTTTTTAATTTGTTCTTTTTACATCAACAATCCCCACTTCATATCTCTCTCTCTCTTCTATGAGGCCCTTTATATTCGACCCACAAAACTGCTTTACCGACAGAAATGTGGCCATAGTAATGTTTCCCAACACATGTTTTGTTTAGTAAGTGTTGATGAATCAAATGAGTTTCTAAATAACCATTATGAATGACGTGTAGAAGGTGGACAATTCTGTCGTAAATTTAATCGCTGGATTCCTTTCTGGCGTGCATAAATATTGAAGGATATAATATAAACAACTGCTATATGGAATTGATTGGAGCTTTCCACAAAATTAAGTAAAAATATTTAATGTTTTAAAAGTGTTACAGAGATGTGTATATGGACATGGAAAACTTCAAGCTAGTTGTTGGTAAACATTATGTAAAACGTGGCTTTACTAGAGAAAATGGGAAATTGTACCACATTCATTCTGGTATCTATCAAGCAGAAGTTGGTCCGAAAGTTGGCTGGTAATGACGATAAACGTCGAAAAACAAAATAGACCCTAAATCAATTCGGTATTTGTCGATATTCTGTCAAACATCAATCTGCTGTTAAAAACGACGATTTTGCAACGACCTTCGGGTGGCAACCAAAATAAAAAAGTCTGGTATTTTTTTAATAAATTATCCTACACTTTGTCACAAATGTTTCAAATCGAATACGTACCTAATGTGTGACTTGTGGTGAAGATATTTCTAAATCGACTCACCGACAAAAATTCCGTTAGTGGGATTTACATTTTTTATATGACATACAATGTCTTGAGTTTTATGAAAATTTGTTCAGTATTTAGAGGGCGGATCAATAACTCCGTGACTTTTTGAACTTCCCTCGTAGTTATATGAAATGCAACACTGATCCCATCCAGCAAAAAGGATGTATTTACAAGTAGAGAAGAAAAAACACCGTAATTTGGCAACCCTAGTAGAAGAGAACCAAAAAAGGCAACGCGATTCACTCAAACGCATTTCGATCCCGCGTCATAACTTGATTATTTCACACTTTTTACATACTTTATGTAATTTTATTAAAATATGGTTGGAATTTCTATAGTTAGATACAATAACATCATTAGAAAACTGATCGTGTATTGAAATATTCAGCGAAGAGAGTACGAGACAGATCAGAGAAACGACGCGCTTCACTCGTTTCCTTTGTTGGCATTCCACTCCATGAGTGAATTTTCTTCTCTATACCATAGTTGATTTAATCAAGTACCACATCGTTTACTTTGCGTTTAACAGCTGTTCAAAACATACAACCTCGTGCATTTTTTTAAACATGGAAAAAGTGAATTTCGAGTTCTTATTAAACATTATTTTTTGCGAAAACAAACCTTCAATCAAATCAAGGAAAAGCTTGATAAATGCTATGGGGACCCTGCACCATCGATTTCAATGGTAAAAAAAGTGGTTTACTGACTTTTCTTCTGGTCGTACAAGTACAAACGACGCTGAACGTTCTCGACAGCCTATTGAGGTCAATACACCCGTAAATGTCGAAAAAATTCACGATATGGTGTTGGCCCATCGAGAGTAAAAGTGCGTGAGATTGTCGATGCCATAGGCATTTCATATGGCAGTGTGGTTTCGATTTTAAATGATCAGTTGGTTTTAAGAAAGCTGTCTGCAAGATGGGTGCCGCGTTTGCTCTCAATTGACCATAAACGTAATCGTGTAAAAACTTCAAAGGATTGTATGGAGTTGTTTAATTGGGCTACGAATTGGTACCTTATCCGCCATATTCTCCGGATTTAGCCCCCAGTAACTATTGTCTATTTCCAAACCTAAAGAAATGGCTCGATGGAAAGAGATTTAGCTGCAACGATGAAATTATTGATCAAACAAATGCCTATTTTTATGGACCTCAAAAATCCTATTTTTTTTGGAAGGGATACAAAAATTGGAGAAACGTTGCACTTAGTGTATTGAGCTAAAA
The DNA here is from genome assembly GCA_963931995.1 of Phaonia tiefii. Taxonomy (NCBI): domain Eukaryota; kingdom Metazoa; phylum Arthropoda; class Insecta; order Diptera; family Muscidae; genus Phaonia; species Phaonia tiefii. Next base: position 148,059,453 of record OZ008367.1, on the reverse strand, counting down.
GGAGATTATGTTGAAAAATAATTTTTGTTTTGCAAAAAAAAAATGTGTTTCATTCAAAAAGTCTCAGATTTATTCATCGTACGAGGGAGGCGTTCAGTTTTTAATATGTTGACGTGTTTATTAAAATGTTTTGCAACATTTCTTAAATTTGTTGCTTACATACGTGGTATATCACACATGTTCCACAAAATATTTTCATCCATATATTTTTATTGTTTCCAGCTGGCTCTCTTTACATCCACAATTCCGACTTTACATTACTCTCTTATATGGCGTCGTTCATATAAAACCCACAAAATTGCTTCATCTTCACAAATGTGGCCAAGATAATGATTTCCAAAACTTGTTTTGTTTAGTAAGCGTTTATAGGTCGTAAGTAAATGTTGGTTTTGCCGGCTATTTTGTTTACTTCAGTGCTAGGAATAGGTGACAAATTTTGTTGGTAGTCCTTGGCAAACCACAGAAAATGCCGTAACTTTTGTTATATATGGAAGTCGGATATGTTTGCTATTTTCAATTGGTTATATACACATTAGGGTGTACTGTAAAATTCCTTTTGTTTCAAAAATTTACTATGGAAATTTCGAAATTTTTTAATGTTACTTTTGGCTCTCTATGGTTGGTTGAAATTGAGACTTCTAATGAATTTTGGAAAAAAAAAAATTTATTTAGTTGTAGAGTTGTTTAGTTGTTCAAAAGCTGAAACTCTCGTATCTCTGTATCTAGTCAACTGAGACCACTTTTTTGAAACCCCCTAAAGAACCTGCAAAAATTGGGTATTTTTTGATTGAAAGATCTGTTTCATACATATAGACACATTAAATTATATGTCCGCAGCGTTCCGCAGCGTTTCCGAGACATATTCTAATTATAGAAACATTATTATTTTTGCGACTGTTTTTAAATAACTTCCATATAAATTGGACGATTTTATTTAAAACCCTTAGGAATGCTCAAACACAGGTTAATTTTTCAACTGGAACCTCCGTTCCTGAGATATAGACATATGAGCAGTTTAGTTGTAGCGTTTTAATTTTTTTATGCCATATTAAAGATGTCACTTGGTTAATTGGACGCATTGTTTCAGAATTGTTGCCATATTTTTATTTTAGATTTTTGCGATTTTTTGAAAAATGATTTTTAAAACTGAACAATTGAACGACTCACTTAGACTTATCAGTCAATTGCGTTACCACGAGCTAATCAACATTGATCATAGGCTACTGTGTACTCAACAGAGCGCCTACAACCAGAGGAGGTCTACCGAAACTGCTTTGCATGATCTGTTTAGCTTTATAGAGGGTTATGTCGCTGTTAAAGAATATACTTTGCTAGATTTCTTCGACATACACTTACAGAAAAATTCGGTTGAGACAACCGAATTAGCCGAAACCTCATTAGAGGTTGTCGCAACCTCATTAGAGTTTGTCATAAACTCATTAGAGGTTGACACAATCCCATTAGACGTTGACACAACCGCATTAGAAGTTGACACAACCGTCTTAAAGGCTGATAGAACCTCAATAGAGGTTGACACAAACTCCTAAGAGGTTGTCACATCCGAATTAGCGGTTTTTGCAACCGAATTTAGATAGTGCCAGAAATTAATTTAAATTTTTTTTTTTTAATTATTAGGAGGAGAAAGTCATTAATATAGTGGGTAATCTTTATGGTAAAACATTTGTTAAACCTGCCACTTCCGACGTTTTGTGAAATCCCGGACATCAAGGGCCACCGCACCAATTCTGACGGGTAGTATCTACTGATTTACCTACACCGTTTTATATACAGACGATTGCAGCACTTCCTAAACGACCGACCTTGAAAAACTTCAAAACCGTTGATATTTGATTGGACATTTTCTGCAAAAAAGTCGTTTTAACACATAAAATATGATTACAATATTTTCCTTTACCTTTGTTAATAACCACCGCGAGATCAGCAATTGTACATTCTTAACTTATTTGAATATAATATTTCTATTTATAATTTTAAACGTCAGAATAGAAATACAAAAAATTATACTGTTGTAACCGAATTGAAATTGAATTCGGTTGTACCTACAGAATTCATTAGAAATTCGGTTACAGCAACCAAATTAATGCCAAATTCGGTCGTTGCAACTGAATTGTTGCCACATTCGCTTACTTCAACCAAATTTGGTACCAATTTTGGTTATTGCATCCCAATTAACTCCAAATTCGGTTGATGCAACTGAAATTTTAGAGAAATTAGTTGACAGAACGAATATAATTGAAGATTCAGTTGTCACAACAGACTCATTTATGAAACGAGGTTGCTTCAACCGAATTTCAGTGGTAGGAATAAAATCCGGTCGTGACAACCTCAATTCGATTGTGGCAACCGCAATTCGGTGGTGACAGCCGAATTTACGGTTGCGTCAACCTATTTTCAAGCAATTTGTTCTCTGGATGTGGAGGGAGAATTCAACAACGTAAATCTAGCCGATTTTCGTTGAATTAATTAGAAATTCGGTTACAGCAACCGAATTGATGACAAATGCGGTTGTTGGAACTGAATTGCTGCCACATTCGGTTACTTCAACCAAATTTGGTACCAATTTCGGTTGTTGCATCCCAATTAACTCCAAATTCGGCTGTTCCCAACGAAATTTTAGAAAATTTAGTTGACAGAACGAATATAATTGAAGATTCAGTTGTCAGAACAGAATCATTTACGAAACGAGGTTGATTAACCGAATTTCAGTTATAGGGACTAAATTCGGTCGTGACATCCTCAATTCGGTTGTAGCAACCGCAATTCGGTGGTGACAGCCGAATTTACGGTTGCGTCAACCTATTTTCAAACAATTAGTTCTTTAGGTGTAGACGGAGCATTTAACAATGTAAATCCAGTCGCAGTAACTGCGGCACTCACGGCTCTGGAAGTTGACAGCAATATCAGGTTGTTCTGTTCAGAACCGTCTTTCGAAACGACATACTTTGGCTAGCTTAGGGTCAACGGACCTCCATAGATTTGGCAGCAGAGGAACGGCTCTAAAAACAGTATTCTGCTTTCTCTGGAGAAGATGGGTGTAAAGACTATTTCGTACGCAGATGAGGAGTAAATATCGGTTAGAGGAAGTTTCCAAGTATTCTTAGGGACATCCTGCAACAGGACCTTCATACCACCACAAGATGGACTTCGGATAATGGTCTTGGAGTGAACCCAACCAATACGGAACTAGTTATTTTCAGCAGTAGGTATAAGGTACCAACTGTTGCACCTAACTCCGTATTGGTGCTAAAACTCCCTTCTCGGAAACCGCATAATACTTTAGTAGTTTACCCGACAGGAAGTTAAACTTCAAACCCAACATTTTGGAAGAGTCAAGAAGTCTGTGATAGCGCTATATACCTGTAAAAGAGCAATAGGAAAGCGCCTAAAATGTCTGAACCCGTGTAAAGTTCATTGGATGTATACGGAAATAGTTAGATCGATAATGCTGGGTTTATCGTGTGGGGGACGGGTCTCCGGAAATCCACCTACTTTGCGATACTAGATAAAGTTCAGCGAATGGCTGGTATGTGTGTCACTGGGGCAGTGAGAACGACACCGACTGACGCACTAAACCTCATAAAATAAATAAATGGTTTCCCATTACATCCCATGAAGGGACTGGGGAGAACTTCTCACAATCACTGAGCTGTGCGCTTTCCAGTTTTCACTCACTGATTGGGACCTACAGTTTTACACCGATTCCGAACGGTAATTTGAGAAGCTTTTTCATGGCTAGATACTCGATAGTGTCGCCGTCACTATGCGAGGTGACCGCCGCCGAAAGAAAATTTGAAGGTGGTCAGACCCGGGTTCGAACCCAGGATCTCATGTACAAGAGCCGCGCACACTAACCATTGCACCACCGACGGCCACGTCATGCTATATTTAATACTACTGGACAATGTATCGAGGCACTATGCCACGGCTACTGCATAAGACTTAGGGAACTATCAGTCTGGTCAGAAAATGGCTTCGGACACAGATTAATTTTCAACACAATGCTGACCTTCCAGGTACTATCGATTACACTTTGCCCACACCAATTTTTGACAAAAAAAAATACCAAGCTCTTACACCTGATAGAACAGAATGGAATGGTCATATATATGAGATTTGTGAAAATCTACACATATAGTTTAAAACTTGATGGCAAAGTAGGCATTTGTGTATTTTCGGAGGACCTAGGTCTATTTCTTGCATGATCACTGATAAATAAAATAAATGGTTTCCCATTACATCCCGTGAAGGAATTGGGGAGAGTGTCTCACAACCAGCGAGCTGTGCGCTTTCTAGTTTTATATTCACTGATTGGAACCTACAGTTTCACACCGGTTCCGAACGGTATTTTGAGAAGCTTTTTGATGGCTAAATGCTCGATAGTGTCGCCATGACTATGCGAGATGACCGCCGCTGAAAGAAATTTAAGCTGGTCAGAGCAGTGATCGAACCCAGGATTTCATGTACAAGAGGCGCGCACACTACCATTGCACCACTGTCGGCCACATCACTAAGTGTCTACCCGGCAGAAATCTTTGCTATTAGAGAAGAAGCGGAATGGCAGAGAAGTAATGCTCTGACTAAAGTCAGAATCAAAATATATCTCGTATAGTCAAGCCGGAATCAAGTTCGAGGAAACTGCCTTCTAATTCGATAACTGGCCTGGACTATCGCAGATCTATCAATGAGATGGCTGAACAGTTTAATATGCCGGGCCACATGGAGATACCACGGAACTGCCAAGCAAATAATCTTGCCAGAGTGGGGTTTACCTTACATGCTCCACGGGAACTGGAATACGTTGGGATGCCTGTGGCTATTGTTCCAAGAAGATCAAGATCTTGTCTTCGCCTATCTGAGATAAGGAAACGTGTAAAGAAGATATTCAGTGGATTCTTTCTTATCGTTACAGCTTCCATATAAGTCATTTGGCTAGACCTTTCGTCTAGCCGCATGTCTACCAATCAGATAATGTCGCGACAAAAAGAAACAAACATTGATACCTTGGGCGTGGGTAGAGACAGAAGTTTAATGGATATCGTGCAATCCACTATCGGTCAGATTTGTTTTGCACGTATGTAATCTGTGCCCTCGTTCACCTCTCCTGTATCATTACACAAGAACGTTCTTGAAGGATATACTTACAATTGGGACATGCCAGTTCATGTGGAACCTGTAAGGAAGTCCCTAGCCTAGTTACCGGATTCATTCTACAGTTCCCCAGAATGTCCTTCTCCTGCTGAACCTGTAGGGAAGTTCCTAGTCTAGCCAGCTCATCCATTCTACAGCTTCCCAGATTGTCCCTGTGCCCTGGCAGCGATATGAGGTGAGTATCGTACTACTGGGCCATCTAGTCAAGATGGCGGCAGTTCTGGGCAGATGTTGAGTTCAGAAATATTTATTCCACGGACTTGATAGTCATTGACAAAGAGACAACCCTAGTTTCGTAGAGTGGACTCCGTACCCTACGTTATCATAATTTTTTATCCATCCGAGTAGAAATTCACAATAGCCTTAGAAACTTTTTTGTTCTAGGAATCCCTTTGCGTTTTGAGGGCGTGGTATAGTGTTTCCGCTTTTGAATAGTGAATAGTGTTTCCGCTTTGGAGCAGTTGACAAATACAGGAATTTTGCACCAACAACAAAACACACAGGAACTGGCAAAAATATGTTATTTTTTCGATTGGACGCTTCTTCCGTTTCCGGGATATGGAATGGATTTGTGAATGAATGAATTGTTTTCGTAAAAAAATTGAGCAAGTTTCTTTTAACATCAGTTAATTTTGCTTTAAGTGAATGGAGTACTTTGATCATTCCCCGTAATTTGACTAACCACATCAAGTGTTTGGTATTATGTGGTTTCCAATACCCCATATGATGTAGTAAATTGGAACTCACACTTGCGATTTAGAAATTGGATCCGGTCTTCGGACCCTGAGGGACCCACGAGACTGACCTCCATTTTTTTTTATTTTGGTGGCCAAAATCGTTTGCCCTCTGTCTACTCTTACAAAGGGAATAGTTATAAATCGTCGACAGTGGTGGTGGAAGACGATGATTCTGCAGAAACACTGATCAATATTGACAAAATTGTGTTATCCATATATAGTTTTTCGCCATACAAATCGCCAGCACCTGAAGAAATACTTTCGATTCTGTTACTCCCGATTATGTTATACCTCAGAAAGTTGGAGAAGGGTGAAAGTCTATTCTTCCCCAAGGCTACCATGAGTCTGTGCATGATTTTAGACCAATAAGAATCTCATCATTTATACTCAAGACTCTAGAAAGAATTTGCGATGAACGTATTAGATTGATAATGAGTAATAGCGGTTCATCGAACAGCCAGCTTGATATGAATGTCGGCAAAAGTGTTGTGAGTTCGATAGCCTCAGTTCTGCGTACCAGTCGGATAAGTGCTCAGTGGGGTGTGGTAGTGGCCACTAGGTCAGTCTGTAGGGGTATACCACAGGGTGGAGTGATATCACCACTACTATGGCTAGTGGTTATGTACACTCTACTGGTGAACTTGGATAACATAAAGTATAAGGATAGTCACATACGCGGGTGACGACCTGGTGATGGTAGCAGGTCCCATGTCCTGATAGGTGATTCGTGGAGAATATCTTTTGAGATTAGAACTTGGGCCACAGGTTGTGATCTAGGCGGTAAGCTTGATAATAGTGATCTTCTACTATTCGCGAATAGGGGAAATATTTCACAATATCAACTACCCTCACTCAATGATAATAAACTGTAGTTGTCGGATAGGGCGAAGTATCTGGATGTAGTTCTGTATCCGAAACTCAGCTGGAAACTTAACATTGAAAATAGAGTTAAGAAGATGCAAGGTGCCTTCTACGCTTGAAAGAAAACATTTGGGAGAACATGGGGCCTAAACCCGAAGATGGTATTATTGATGACACGGCGGTGGTTAGACCCGTTCTGACCTATGGAGTATAGTTATGGTGAACGGCTCTGGAGAAAGTTAGAAAACTGTCAATAGTGCAGAGAACAGTTTGTGTTGGCGTGACAGGAGCATTACGGAGGTGCCCCTCTGCTGCTCGAAATACGATGCCAAGAGTATAGGTGGCAAAGAGCGAAACATAAATGTTGGACAGCTATTACATAACCTCTGCCGTTATTGTCTTTATTTAGCATATATGTATAGTCCCCATCTAATGAACACGCTATGCATCAGGTTAATAATTGTCTGTTAATAATTGTATCTTTAATCGCCTTTATCAGGCCATCTGTCCCATGACGAAATATTTTTATCATTTTCACAGAATATTTTTTTCATGGCCGCAATCTGAAGTCCTCATAAAACTGAAATTCTTACAGCAAAATAATCCAAAATAGAAAATACAAATAAAGGAACATATGTTTTTCTAAAAAATTACTCTGACTATATTTACAAAATATATTTCTCTTTATAAGGTCCTCTGGCAACATCGTTTGACCAAACTATTGTCCCAAAATATATTATAAGGGTGAACGAACTTCAACTGCGAATAGGGTGTCAAAAGTACTCCCGCAAAACATTCTCGTAATCTACTCTTCAATATGAATCGTTTCAAGCCCCCGTCCAAAAAATATTTCTTGGTACACCCTATAAAAATGTGCGTATCATGTGCGTGCTATGTAAAATATGATATTGAAATGTTGGGACTTTTGTGCGTGCATTGGGTTTGGTTGGGTTTCATGACATTGTTTATTGTTATTGTCTTATTATGCAAATACTATCGAGATTTTGAAGGGGAGGAAAAGGAGTAGTCAATGCTATTTTTGGGAAAAAATCACTTAGCTTGTTTTTGTACATTTCTTTGGCATTCAATTTCGTAACTGTGTATGTTGTTGTAGTTATGGTTGCTTATGGCAGCAGTATTTCGATAGAGATTTGTGTAATAAATTCAAGTGTCGAAGCTAATTATTGATCCTCTTCGACATGTTATCGTATTTATGAGGATAATGAACCTTTTCTTCTATTACTTTTACGGAAATTATCATTTGAATGGGGTTCATTTACATTTAGCTACGCGTACAATGGATTTAGATGACATTCTTGGACCAGCTCATTTGGTTAAGTGGACAGATATTGTGCTAAATATGCTTATATGTTCTTTAAAGCAAACATATGGAAACAGGGAAATGGACAAAAATTAACATTTATATATTTTGGGAATTTTTTCCGAAGAGAATATTGTATATATATTGTATATGTATATATACAACTCAAATAAATGTGTTTGTTTTATCATAACCAGAGCGACGACAAAAAGTATTGAATACTATAGAGAACTTATTGCACTCTTTTGCCGCTCTCATGTACAGAGTCTGAGTAAAAGAGCATACACGAGTCTTATTCTCTTTATAGAATCGTTTAATATAAATGCACCATTTCGAAAATTTTATGTAAAACAATACAAAAAGCATAAATGTTTCAAAAGGCATCAATGTTTCACATCAAAATTATGAATGGACCAAGTTATGAAAAAAGGAGTAATACGCTTTGAATCGTTCACTTGAGAAATGCTTGTATTTAAGAATGGGCGTTTACTTATTTAGATATCTCGCAAATCCTTAAAAGTTATCAAAGAGGATAGGCTGTGTTAGGTAAGAGGGGCGGCCTGCATTTCAGACTCACTTATACCTGGTCGTCCACCTTGAAAAAAAGAAAGAAGATGAGAGTTTCCTAGTCCCTAACGTTGAACCAAAGCCCAAAGCTCAAAAAGCCCAAGAGTTGGTGGATGCTAATATCAGCCAAATGTGCTAACTCTCCAAAGAAATGTGAGCCCAGTGTAACCTGCCGCCTTTTGGAAAGAGCGGAGAACAGACACAGACGGTGTTGTATTGACTCAACCCCTTCCTCGTCATCAGATCTCCTGCAAAAGTTAATTCTCAATACATTCAGTCTTTCTACATGCCGTCCAAGGAGATAGTGACGCACCATGACAGAAACGATAAGTAAGACGTCTGGTCTCGATTAGGACAGCAGTGCGTTAGTGCCTTCTGATTTTAGTCGTGATCACATCAGATTGGAAGGGTCACTGTTCCCTACTACTGACCACCTACCGTTAGTTGCCGTAAAGGAATAATTCCTGAAGAAGAGTTTGCAAGATCCTAGAGGCATGCCCACATGTTCTAGTTCCCCTGAAGAATTTAAGGCAGTTCCCAGTCTTGCAAGTTCATCGGCTTTGTAGTTATCTTTATGCCCCTGTGGCCCGGAACCCAAACAAGGTGAATATTAAACTGTTCAACTATCTTATTAAAAGATATGCAACATTCGAGTGCAGTTCTTGAATGCAGGAAGACAATTTCCAAGGACTTGATGGCAGCTTGACTATCAGAGAAAATGTTGATTCCGACCTTGGTCAGAACATTACTTCTCAGCCATTGCTCTACTTCCCTAATAACACTACAGTGTTCACGCAACTATTCGCTATTGATGGCCCTAGGTCCTTAGAAAAGACACCAAAGTCGAATTTATCGTCAAGTTTTGAACTATCTATATAGAAGTTCACGAGCCTCCTACGTCCAGGGATGGGACCATTCCGTTTTGATCTATCAAGTATAAGAGTGTTGTACTTCTTGCCAGAGTGACAGTTTCCTAAGTATAACTGCAGTAGCCGTGGCATGCTGCCGAGCTGCCATGTCCAGTGGTATTTAATGTGGTACAGTCCATCAGTCGGTGTCGCTCTCAATGAACCAGTGACACACATACCAGTCATTTGCTGAACTTTATCTAGTATCGCGCAGTAGGTGGATTTCCAGAGACCCATCCACCAGACGTTAAACCCATGCAGTATTATTGGTCTAACTACTGCCGTATAAATCCAGTGAACTATACGCGGTTTCAGACCCCAGTGTTTTCCTCTTGCTCATTTACAGGTACATATATAGCGCTATCACCGCCTTTTTGGCTCTTTCCAGAATGTTGGGTTTGAAGTTTAACTTCCTGTCGAGTAAAATGCCTAGGTATTTTGCACTTTCTGAGAACGGTGTTTCAATACCCCTGAGGATATAGGTACAACAGTTGGTACCTTATATCTACTGCTGAAAATAACTAGTTCCGTATTGATTTGGATCACGCCAAGACCATTATCCGAAGTCCATCTTGCGGTGGTATGAAGTGCCTGTTGCAGGATTCCCCTAAGAGTACTTGGAAACTTCCCTCTAAAGCAGAATATTGTTCATGGAGAGATTCCATAGCAGATACGACGAAACGCTCCCTTGAACCGTTCCTCGGCTGACAAATCCGAAGAGGTCCGTTGACCCTAAGCCAGCCAAATTGCGTTTTTTCGTAAGAAGATTGTGCTCAAAACAACCTGATAGTACTGTCATCCCCCAGAGTCGAGAGTGTCGCAGTTATTGAGACTGGATTGACATTGTTATAGACTGGATTTATGACTAAGAAAGCTACACGCTGAAAAATATCGGCCCCAGCAACATATTGCAGGAACCATGTACATGTTTGCAAGCATTGTCTTCGTGTATTGAATATCTGATGCTTTTTGTTTCTTTATAGGCTGCCACGTTTTTTCTTCAACAGTTTTCAACAAACGAAGACACATTTGGTCACAAATACATATATTATAACCTATTAATCACTGTGTCCTAAACATATTATATTGAATAGCAAACACAATGTGTTTGGGCACAAGTATGAAATATTTTTTTTGACAAGCTACAAACACGTTATATTTGCACCCAAACAACAAACAAAGACAAATTTTTCAGCGTGTACCAAGGTATATTCGTTAACAGCGAGAGAATCTTCTATAAAGCTGACCAGCTCATGAAGGACGGTTTCGGTGGACCTACCCTTGTTGTACGCGTTATTTTGAGTAAACAGTAACCTATTATCAGTGTTGGTTCAAAGATGCTATAACTAAGATTATGTCACTTTAGAAATACTAAATACCAGATTGGCCATCTGCTTCATAGTAACGGGGGGTTCAAATTCCAAATTTTACATGGTCCATCCGTTATAACATGAAAGTCTTTCTCGACGATTTCATGGTGAACTAAAATATTGCACCTAGAGGAAATGCATCAAGATAGCCTAATATTAGTGCGGGATAGTTAATACATCAAAAAAAGTGTGAGAATCAAAACGCATGTATTCTAACCGGTTGCAAAAACCGGGTTTAACGAGTAGGTACAGTAACCGCTTTAAGAAACGGCCTCAAAACCGGTTTTGAAGACCCGGCTTTAATGCACGGTTTTAGAAACTGGTCCCGAAATTTGGAAACACGTTCAAATAAATGTTGTCCCGCTCTTCTTTTGTTGATTGGTTTGAGGGGATGTAATGGGAAATGGTTTTATTTAGTATCAATCAAACACTATTTAAACTTAGTTTGCTGCATGGTTTGCATCTGGTTGCTTATCGCTCTCTCGTCTGTCTACTCTGTTTCCAGTCAATTTCCTACTACATAGTCGATCAGCTGTTTATGATCGAATGTTTATATCATTTCGATCCGCGCGATGTCCAATCGGTAAATTTTTGGAGCCCTAGGTTCATTTCTAACATGGAAGAAATTTCGATATGATCGTTGTGTCTGAATAGTCGGCTGCTGAGTTTCAATATAAAATTGAACAACTTTGGTGCTTGGTTCTGTGCTGAGTCTTTCCATCATAAATTTTCAAAGTTTTTCACTGTTAATCGTGAAAAAAAAACGAAAACAATACGTAATACGTAATAATATGTACTTCCTAGGAAGTTCATATGTTCTAGAAAGTTGTTTATTGAGATCTTAGGTACATTTTTGTAGTTAATTGTTTCCTTGAATTTTGAACCGTTTGCTGCCTATGGACCTGAACACGGGAAAAAAGGTAAAAAAAATCGAATTTTTTTAAGTTTTTTTTTGCGATTTTGACCTTGGAGATGAAGGTTTTTGATTTTCACAATTTTTGTTCTTTATGACAAGAGACAAGAAAATTCCGAACGGTTTCCAAGATATGAGCCTGACAAAATGATCACTGTTTTTCAAAAATGACACCGAGGCCCCAAATCATTGAGGGCCCATAAAAAAAAGTGCATGACTTTGGGAAAAACTGGGAGACACGGGTCTTTTTCTTGGTATTTTATCACGTAGTGGTGTCCGTATATGGTTATATTTTACGCTACTTACGCACCACACGTTATTTGAAAAAGACTGTTTGAAATTTGGCTCAGAATTGTGTCCTAAACATGCTAGTGTTCAAAAACCATTTCCCTATTATGCTGCGGTATTGCTCTTAGGGGCATTGTACCTTCTGAGCGTCCTTCCTTGAAACTGCTTTGTAATAAAGCAACAGCCGGTTTTAAAACCAAGAGGATTGACGTTCATTCTATAAATGCCGTAAATAATGTGATATGAAAAGATTATTCATGTGTCAAATAGATCCGTAATCACTTAAGCATAAATAACATCATATTATCGGATATGGATTCATGTGTTTGTATGTAATGATGCTCTGTTAAAAAATGTCTTTATTTATTGAGTTAATTGCCAGGAGTTGTAATTTTCCCAAGGGCTTTGTAGCAAACAGCCAATGAAGACATTGTTGCTACATACTTCGATGGCTTTGTGTCAGTCGTCATCAGTTTGAGCTTTTTGTATGCGTTACATTCCACCATTGTCGCCGATAATTGCTCCAAGCTAATAAGAAAATCCCAATGTCCATAGAATTTATATGCAAAACAAAGGTTTGATAATTCCAATAAGGAGTTCTATGAAATTTGCCAACATATAAGTAGCTGCGTATAATTCTCAAGTGGAATCGATTCTCAATATTCATTCACATGCAATTGACAACAATTATGTTGGGGTTTGGTTGATGTCTTCTCAATCAAAATGGAATAACATGGGAGTGGGTAAGGTCTAGAGAGATACGTGTATACGCAAAAAGAACAATTAAATACGTTCTTGAAAACATAATTTATTGTTTCTTACAGTACTCGTATTCATCATTATTACCGTCTTTCATCTAAAGACCCATTTTTTTTGCCTAAAGTTTTTGTTAAGTTACTATGTTGACATTGTATGCGGCTGCTGCGTTGTTTCATATCTCTGGGCTAAAAGATAATATTGTCAGAATAAAGGGCAATTAAATGTTAAAGAGAAAACACACAAATGGTAAGAAACTGCTTTCAGCAGCAACAACAGTAAAAAACAACATCGTCCTACATCTACTATGGTGTGGTGAATGTAAATAAAGGAAGGAAATAAGCAATTGACTGGCCAGACCAGAGCGTTCAACCGCCGAGTCAGCGATAAACCATAATATTGCGTAGGTATTGGACTTTGGGTGTACCAGAAGTACTTGTGATACAAGTTCATTCTTTTGTATATTGCACGTCGTTAAATAGGGAAACAAGTAAATGAAATTCGCCTGACAACAGAGCGTCTGAGGCGGTCGGAAAATTCCGTACTTTATAAATATTAGTATTTTTGTTAATAAATAATTATCACTATTCAATTTATTCAACGTAAATGTTCAACTTATTTCAGTATAAAATTCAATTTTGAACACATGTTTGGTTTTTACATTGGGTGTATTTCATGCGGTGGGGAAGAATATTACAGGCGGACTCGATGCCACACATAATTGACTATGAAGTTGAAAAGTCATGGAGAACTAAGTGGTTGAAGGAATAAGTCTTAGGCCAACACTGTTTAAATAACGTCTGATTGATATGTACTTTAAAGTAAGTTTGGTTTATGATAATAATTTTTAAATTATGTTTGAACTCGATGAAATTTCAGCTTGGTCTGTGACATCCAGTGCACGTTGAATCGGCTGTTGCGGACACCTAATATATTATTCTATGGTTGCATCGAACGAAAATACGTATTATCTTTTCCCTATGGGAAACGAGACCGGTACAGAACCAATCACGTGATAGGTTCAATAGGGATAGTGACCGGTCCCTGTATCGCCCCTTTTGTATGAAAATAACCTTTTAGATGCCCTGTGATATATCAACGCACTGATCTAAAACAACCCGTCACAGAATAAGTCGCAATTGAACCTGTCACAGTATAAGTCCCAATTGAACCAGTCCCAGAGAAATCCCCAATTAACCTCTTCAACAAACCTTCAAAATAGGTATGCACCTTGAGAAGGATCAATTTAAAAAATTGTCTAATAAAAGCGCTAAATAAATTCAACAAACCGGGTTTCCAAAACTGTCGGTTTTCGGTTTCTTCGAATATTCCGATTTTGTCGAAACCGGTTTTCGGTTAAACTGAGGTGTAGAAACCGGTTAATAACCGGTTTCGGTTTTTATGACAAAATTGAAAACTAGGCGTTTTAGAAACATGGTTTTTTATTCGACTCTTTGAATTTGGAGATCGAGCCATGAAAATGTTTGTCAAAATACTGTTCGGAACCGGTGTAAAACTGCTCGTCACAGTCAGAGTGTGTATTCCTATGCCTTCATGGGATGTAATGGGAAACTAAATGGTGGGCCATTTCAAATTTGGAACAATATTTCGTTTTAAAAAAATTCTAATATAAGTAGACATTTGATTGGTATTTATGAATGAACACAATACTTGCCTTACAGTACCTCATTCTATCTATCCAATTTTTCAGTACATTTTCGATTGTTTGGGCCTCCATTTCGTGTTGTACGGCCTTAAAGGATTCGGGATTGTTTGTGTAATACTTACATTTCAGGGCGGTCCCGAGATAATAGTCGCACGGGTTCAAATCAGAGCTGAGAGGCGAGGAATGGACTTCCAAGTTTTGACTGAACTGTTTTCGAACACAGTGCATAAAATAACGATTGTAACGTTGGCTGTGTGACACGTAGCGCCGTCTTGTCTTCACCTTTTGGGAACAACAAAAATCGTCATTGACGGTTATGACAGCTAGTTGCTCATTTTCGAAGAAAAATGGGCCTATGAAGCCGCCATGCCAAAAACCGCCCCAACAGTCACTCGATGTGGATGAATCGGCGTCTGCACGACGACGAGTGGATTTTCCGAGCCCCAAATGGGACAATTTTGTTTGTTAACGTAGCTCCCGAGGTGAAAATCAGCTTCATCGGAAAATATTATTTTTCTGTAAAAGCGCTCAAAATTCTGCGAAAAGGAGTTGCGAGAAATTACCATTTCTGCGAACGGTAGCCAGTTGATGTTGGCGGCTGTGCGAGCACTTTCAGCTACAGCAGCAATATTTTCCACTGGGAGAGCACGTCCAAGAGCTATTTTGACCAATCAGGACCTGGATTGACGAACTCACTTCACAAATCGATCCACACACGGCGTAGATGACATTCTATTTCTATCGAATTTATGTCGTAGATTTCTTACAGTTTGAGTTGAAGACTCAGAACTTTGGATGAAAGTGTTTAATATTTCCCAATTTTTCTCAAGCGTAAAGTGACCCGTTTCGTAAATTTATGAATAACTTGTAGCTAATAATATGTCCCTTCACAAATGCCAAATTGTTAATCTGCTGCGAAATAACGGGGGTCTTCAAATTCCAAAGTTTAAATGGCCCACCCCTTATTTATTTATTTATTTTATTCAATCTATCTGTTCACATACACATTTGACTTACCAAATTAGGCAAAATCATCATCTTTTTGGAGTGTGAATACTGGCTTTTTTGTTGTCATTAGTTCCGGAACTCCGGAACTAGATCGGAGTTACAAGATATAACTTCTATTGCCACTGGGTAACTTATTTCAGCATATCACCGGCGTAGTTAGTCGTTGGCAAAGTCTTTTGTATCTGTCTGATGGGGTCAGTAACCATAGTGAGCTATAAAAAAGGCTTTAGGTTTGTATATCAGTTGTGTAAAAACCGGTTAATCGACTTGAAATAACCGGTGAATACACTAGCTAGGATTAATTAATTATATAATTAAAATCCCAATATTAAATATTAAAATAATTCCATTGCTTTTAAATTTTACAGAAAATCCCAATATAATTCCTAAACATAATCACTTTTATTATATTCGATCCAGTAGGTCCCGTGGGTCCGAACTATTTAGTCAATCTCCAATTTCCTTTTTTTTAGTCCCGGTCTACCAACGGCAGTTCAGCACAATTGACACTTCTTTAACACTTTGGAACCAGTTTGGAGACGTATCCCCTTTTCACCTATCTCAGGACAGGAACTTTTCGACAATTGACACAACACTTCCGGTAGGGTTATTTCTGTTCGTTTTACGTGCAACCATAGAGTAACATACAACAGCAACTCGAACTCTGTGCCACTTTCAACTACCACGGTGATCATAAGACAACGCAAAATATCTGATGGAAACTCATATACATAGAGTATTAATTTAATTTAATTAATATTAGTTTATTCTAATACCTATATTAGTATTAATTTAATTTAATATTAGTCTTAATGGAACATTAATGGAACGCTGCGCCAAATCCACACGAAAACAAATCAACACCTATCATCTATTTGTCGATTACACTATGCATCATTTTGCAACCTAAACATTTTGATACGCTTGAGACTCAAACAACTGATGTTACTGGTGAGTGAAGAAAATCCCTAGTTGGGTTTGGTCTGATTGACTAAGGTTTTTTTTAATTGGCGTTTGAAGTTTTAGGCTTCGAAATGAACTTTTTGTAATACATACATCTCAAAAACTATTCACATATTTGCTCAAGCTCGTGAACTGCCCTACAAAAAACCCTCAAACATTTATTTAAAAAAATGCCACCTTCATGTTGAAAAACTTCAAAACTTCAAAAATAAATAAAAAAAAAACCCCGTAAAAAACGGCGAAAATTATATTTTTTACATTTTAAAGTTTTTGATCATGAAGGTGGAATTTTTTTAATGAACGTTTTTTGTATGGCAGTTCACGAGCTACAACTTTGCCGAAGACACCCAAGAAAAATCTTGAACAGTTTTCGAGATGTAGGCATTACCAAAAGTGTTCTCTTATCAAAAATTCATTTCTAAGCCTAAAACTTCAAACGCCAATTAAAAAAAAAACCGTAGTCAATCAGACCAAACCCAGCTATGGGTTTTCTTCTCTCATCAGTAGCTTTCAGATTTTGTTGGTCTCAAGCGTATCAAATTTTGAGTGTCTCACTGTGTTATAAGGCGGCCTTCGATAGCCCGATACGGGAGAAACTCTACGAAGCAATGTCTGAGCTTGGTATTCCTGCAAAACTCATACGCCTTTTCAGGATGACCCTGACGAACACCAAATCCGCAGAGAAAATTGGTTGGCAGAATCGTGGGTCTTATCGCAAGCAGACGAAACATCTGTAGGAGTCTTCGAAAGAAAAATACTCCGAAAAATGTATGGCCCTATAGTGCACAGCGGCGAGTATCGGCGACGCATGAACCATAAGCTGTATGAGTTATATCCCGGCATTGACATAGTTAACCGGATCAAAACAACGCGATTGCGCTGGCTAGGCCGTGCCAGTAGAACGGATGAAGACGAACCAGCACGAAGAGTTTTCGAAACCGAACTCGAAGGAAGTCGAAAAATAGGAAGACCAAGACTCCGCTGGAGGGATCAGGTTGACGAATCCCTGCATACACTTGGTATTGCCAACTGGAGAGATAAGGCAAAACATCGAACTGGTTGGCGAAATATGTTATCTTCGTTTTGTAAGGTCCCTGACCCCTCGGCGTTATTCGTGACCGGATAAATTGGTTGGTTGGTTGAAAAGGCTGCAAGACAGCACGCTGTCTAGCACACTTAGGCTAAAGAAGCCCATTGTGATACCTGCAGTTTCCTCTATAGCAACTATTGACAAGTCGTCAAGCCAATTTACCCCTTCAATGAATTTGTCTATAAGATCTACAGAAATATCCTATCGGGTTACGGTGCTAACTAAATGTGTTCCGAATATCCTACTTCTCAGTCCTGTCAGAGCAGGGCAATCCAATAGAAGGTGTTTCGTCGTTTCCTCGTCCTTTTCCATGCAGCATCTACAGAGAGTAGAGTTTCTATGTCCCAATCCTACACGACAATGTCCCGTAAGTGTCCCTATCATTGTGGATAATCTGCCTGTCGGCAAGTTCTATTTGCCTAGTCCTCTTCCTGTCCACCTGCGGCCAGAGGACCCTGGCTTGTTTGAGGGTTAAAGTAAGTCTCCACTTTTCCTTGAACATAGTATCGGCCCACTGCCTGATCTGCAAACGGCAGGTAATGATTGGCATACTAACACCTTCTTTTGCCTGAAGAACCTGTGCCGTAGTTCCCTGTCTAGCTAACGCATCCGCTAAGCAATTGCCTGGAAAGTCGCTGTGTCCCGGTACCCAGATCAAATACTCTGCCATCACCCTAAGTGATGACTGGCATTCTTTCACCGTCAGGGACGTAGCAAACATGGCTTCCAGAGATTTTATGGCAGCCTGGCTGTCAGTGTAGATACATATTCTCCGGAGGGTTGTGACACTACTTTTCAGTAGTTCAGCAACCTCCAGTATTGCGTTAATTTTCGCCTGAAATACACTACCGTGATCAGACAGCTTGCAGGAGGTATTTATATTTAGGTCCGGTGATTGGAACCCATAGCCTACTTGCTCGTCCAACTTTGATCCATCCGTGAAAAATCTGATACTACTGGTATCCCCTTCCAGTGACTTTACCCAGGTATTCCTGTTCGTAATAGAAGTCCTTAGATTTGTCGCTGGTAGAAGGTAGGGGATACAGTAGGAATAGAGTTGATCCGGTGTAGTAATTCAGCGTGTCCGGAATGCCCCGATATCAAAACGCCACAATCTCTGATTCTTACCAGGGATGTAGCGGCTGCCGATTCGGCCATGATATCAGGAGTACAGATGTTCAGGATAGCACTAAGTGCAGTACCTGACGTCGTGCCCATTGCTCATCTTTGCATTTTCATCAAGAAATTCAGAATATATTTCTTTTGGAGGGACCTCGACCAAACTACGATACCATAGAGAAGTATTGGTCTGACTATTGCAGTATGAATCCACATGGTCCCCAGCGCTTTCCTGTCGCCCCTCTACAACAGTAAAGAGCAACAGACGCCTTTTTCACCCTCTCCTCCACATTCGCTTTCCAAGACAGTTTTCTGTCGAGAATTATTCCCAGATACTTGACCCTTTCCGTCAACTGTAATTGCACCCCATTAACTGACGGCAGTTCAAATACGGGTATTTTATATTTCCGAGAGAACAAGATAAGCTCGGTTATAAGTGGGTTAAGTGATAGTCCGTTGTTAGCGGTCCAGTTCGAAATCAGACTAAGTAGGCTGGTTGTACGATAAGTAAGTAAGTATGAAATGTGTTTCTAGGTTGGAATTTCATGAATTCTACAAATCCATCAAAGACAATCTACAAATACATAATTTTCATATAAGTTTTTTTTTCAGCATAGAAGCAGATCCTTTCAATTGAAATCAAAGAACAATATTTTAAACACCAAAATTTTTCACATACAGTCGGAGTGAAATGAATATTATACCTCAAATTACTTCTATAACTTATTTATGAACTGAGTTTAATGACCGTAACAGTATTTGGTACATCACTGATGCCCCAAGGAACCTTTGCCAAGTCAAATTTTTAATATAACTCATATTTAACACCTTCATCAATGGTGGTCTATATGCAAATTTATTTTAACTTCTTGTAATAAAAATGTTTGTAACCCCAAATACAAACAAAGCTGAATTAAGGGTTTAAATCACCAGTTTAAATAAAACATGAAATATCTATGAGAAAAAAGCAACACATGTAGCTAAAACCCCATTTCCTAAACTGCCTTCTCTGCACATAACCTATGTATATCCTTTTCAAGTCAAGGAATGATTGAGCCAGCGAGCGAGCGAGTTTTGGAGTAAATGATATTCTGGGAATCGACCATAGTAATAAGTTTTACACTGAACTGCGAAACTTTTCATAACAAGATGTAAAGCTATAAAAATATCGTAAAAATATATAATTTCCTCTGTAGACGCGAAGCCGCCACATACTATTTTCACGTAGTGTAGACGGTGATGTATTTACTTATGCCTCTCCTCAATTTGTAAGCAGCTGTCCCAGTAGAAACAAACCCCCCTTTTTAAGAACGCCAAGGTGCCATTGCTAGGATCGTAAAAATCCCTGAAACGAAAGACATTCATAAAACAAAATGTGAAAGAAGTTTAATTTTTCAAAAAGATAGAAAAAAAGTCGTAAACATGAAACACGAAACAAGAGTAACAAGTCTTTGGAAATGGTTTGGAGTACTTACAACTTGGCAACCTTCAGAAGAAATTTACATAGATGGAAAGGAAAATTTTACCGGAGAGTGGAGCAAGATATGATAAAGATTTTTAATGATTTTTTTATACTTATCTGCTCGTTCCGAAGGAACGAAATAATTATGTTTATTACACCCCAGATATCGTATCTTACTCTGTACAATTCTGCACGTTCTGATGAATATTCGTCGTTCGTCGCTTTATGCCTCAACTCCCTCTTTGATGAAACATGTGGCCTGCCATTAGGTTAATTAAAAATACCTTGGAAAAGAAGTTGGCATTATCACTTTACAATCGTAAACATTTTTTACCACAAATACATTTAACCGCACATAGTTAAGCCTTACAAATTGCCAGAAAGTGAAAAGATACATATGTGAAATGAAGTCTCATATATGGATAGAACGAAACAAATCCCATACATAAGCCATTGTAAATTGTTTGATTAATGTTTATAACAAATTTAAGAAATTGTCTTGTTCCGTAACGAATAACAGTAGATTCTAAATCCTTTCTGCATCACAGCCATTAAATCTGAGAAAGTCATAAAACATCTTTGTCGTGGTGTCGTAACCAAAAATTTCTTTAAAGTCTGTGCTGTTATCCTATGAATATACATATTTCAAAATTTCGATCAATTCGCAGTTATAGTGTAGTGACAGTGTACATTTGAGTTATCAGCATTAAAGTTTGTTAAAAGAATTAAAAATACTTGGCCGTACGTTATGAGAAATGCTACAACAATAAATAAAAAAACATTATTAGATAATTTGGTGACAAAAACCAGCACATGAAATCGATCAAACTTTTGGGAATTTGGAATTACAGCATTTTTTTTCTAAAATATTTTCAATGCTTTTCTAATTCCTGAACATTTTTTTTAAATTAAGTTTTGATTAAGTTGGATCCAGTTATTATATGGTGAAACGTTTACAAAGTTCCACCACTTCTAAGGATTCCAAACCTGAGTTTCAAAAATTTCAGTTTTGTTGGTTTTCAGTTGTTTCGGCTTAAGGTCATAAGAATAAAAAGAAATCACTTCAAGCATTTCTTTTTACAATTTTATTAATATTTTTCAATATTTCGACCAACTTCGTTGATCATTTTCAAGGATCTAATAAAACAAGAATAAACACAAAATATTCATAAACAGTAGTGAACAGTTCAAACAAGAATTAACATAAACAAATCGTCACCTAAAATGCAAGAGGACGTAACTACACTTTTTAGTTTTTTACAGGAGAAGGAATAAATGTTATAAATAGTTCTTAACGTTATAAATAGTTCTTAGTTCTTTTTTTCCATTAATTTGTTTATTAGAAACAAATCCGTCTTTGTTTCCTAAGCTTGAATCTAATCTTTGGATATTAAGTTTAAAGTAGTCTTTAATTTATAACGTTTATTCCTTCTCCTCTAAAAAACTAAAAAGAGTAGTTACGGCCTTTTGCATTTTAGGTGACGAAATATACAATTTTCCCAAAGGGGGAACGATTAATTCTAATTAGATTTTGACATAACACAGAGAGCGTCCAAGTTTTTCCGCAGGCTTATGTCAACGGAGTTGGTCTTCTCTTGAATTTGTCTATTGTGTGCATACACGCTGGAAAATAACGGCCTCTCTAACATATTCTCCCAAACATATACTGCAGGAACCATGTAACGGGTTTTTCAACAGAGACGCTACAAAAGTAAATCGATAGGGACAGCAAACGACGCCATATTTTTTCCCGCTCTTTTGACATTTCTCTTCAGTAAGGTTTGCCATTTCATCATGGAAAGATATACGAGCCAACAACGAGTCGAAATTATTAAAATTTACTACCGATATTTGGAGTCAGTGGCCTCAACTTTAAGAGCGCTACGTCCAATTTATGGTCGTCATAATCGTCCTACCAGATCAACAATTGAGCGTCTAGTGGAAAAATTTGAATCCACAGGCACAGTACAAAATGTTCCCGTGCCAGTGAGACAAAGAAGTGCCCGTAGTGTCGAGAATATTGCTGACGCTGAGGCTTCAGTTCAAGAAAGCCCAAATGTGTCTCTCAGGCGTCGTTCTCAAGCGTTGGGCATCTCTGTGACGTCGTTGTGGCGAATTTTGCGAAAAGATCTTGGCCTACATCCTTACAAGATCAAATTGACTCAAGAACTGAAGCCGCTTGACCACCATAAGCGTCGTATGTTCGTGAATTGGGCTGAGCAACAACTTGAAAATGATTCGTATTTTCATCGGAAAATCATCTTCAGCGATGAGGCTCATTTCTGGCTGAATGGCTTCGGCAATAAGTAAAATATGCGTTATTGGTCAGACAGCAATCCACAAGTAATCCATGAGTCATCATTGCATCCCGAAAAAATTACGGTTTGGTGCGGTTTATGGGCCGGCGGCGTCATTGGGCCGTACTTCTTCCGTGATGATCAAGACCGGCACATTACTGTGAATGCGAATCGCTACCATTCAATGATAACCGAATATTTTTGGCCCCAATTGGATAATATGGACTTGGAGGACATGTGGTTCCAACACAACGGCGCCACAAGCCACACAGCGAATGCCACAATCAATTTATTGGAAACCAAGTTTGGTGAACGTGTTATCTCACGAAATGACCCAGTCGATTGGCCGCCTCGGTCGTGCGATTTGACGCCGCTAGATTATTTCCTGTGGGGCTACGTCAAGTCTATGGTCTATGCCAACAAGCCAGCGACGATTGATGAACTTCGTACGAATATCGAACGGGAAATTGCAGCAGTATCGGCCGATTTATGCTTGAAATCCGTCGAAAATTGGGTTGAGCGTCTGGACTTCTGCAAGCGTGCCCGGGGTGGCCATGCAACAGAAATCGAGTTCCATACATAATGGCATCGAACGTACTTTCACAGGAATAAAGAATTTCATTGGTATCTAAAACCGGTTTTGTTTTATTAAAAAAAAACTTTTGTAGCGCTCTTATTGAAAAACCCAAGTCCCAAACGCATTTGTGTTTAAATGTAAACAGCATCATGTTCACTGGCAAACATGTGTGCTTTTACGTCGAAACATGCGTATTTCTCCCCAAACAGAATAATATTTAAAAACGAATTATTCCTTGATTTCAATATATATATATGATTTCAATATATGTATGTATTATTTATTATAATTAATTTTATCAATATAAATCTACATTAATAAATAATTAATACAAAAAATTAAAAAGATTTAAAACGGCCTTTTTTACATTGAGGTGCATTGAATGCATTATTTGTTTGAGAACCTGCTGCTCTTTTGCTTGTTCTTACTTTGTTGTCTCTCACGTTTTTGTTTTCGGAAGGTTTCAGCTATGCGTTGGTACACAAAGAATATATTTATATACAACTCTAGTTCGTGCAAGCCAAGCGTTTATTTCACAAATGGTTCTCCGTTCCGATTTTCTCAGTAAAGGCTCGGACAGACAAAGGTCTTCCAGTTGCTTTCCTCAAAATTGTTTCTCACTTTGGTACAACACATACATATATACGAAACACATACACAAACACCAAAGTAACATCACAAACCATTTAAGCGTCCGAGCCGTCGTTTATGCTTTTTTCACTGATCAAGCGCTTTTGATATCCTCTGTCCGATTAAACATTGACGACTGAATACACGAAACTAAAACGCATTACATCAGCCAAAACGCACATTCAGGAATATTTATGACTCACTGACTGAAAGAATAATGCAAAAATACAGATATGTACACACTTACAATATAAACTCTCTCGTTGTCCCTCTTTTATTCTCTTGCTCTCGAGAGAGCATAGAGAGTGCAACAAACAGAGCTGTATTTGTATCACAAACATAAATATATGTGGGTCGCAAACACATATGTTCTAACATATTAATCATTGTGTCTTAAACATGTAATATTGAATAGCAAACACAATATTTTTGGACACAAGTATATTATATTTGCGACAAGCTCCAAACACACTTTATATTTGCATCCAAACAACAACAGAAAGACCGATTTTTCAGCTTGTATACACTTGTTCACATTGATCTGTATCTCGTTTGAAATTAAGCCTTTCTCCGATGGAACTTCAATTGTATGCAGCATTTCCTGGAAGAGGCGTCTCGAGTAATTTTCCTTCTCAGTCAGAATTTCCACTTCGTAAAAATTAGGTTTGTGCACGGTTAAAGTACGTGGGCTGCGAGTGCTGTCTTTTGTTCTATGGGCTTATAATGAGCTTTTCGGTCCGATATTCTAGTTCTCAATTTGTCCATTGTAGTACCAACATATACTATCTGGCATATGTTGGACTTGTCACCATTACATGGAATTTTGTACACAACGTTTGGCTTGTCATTTAATAATACTTATAATAATAGACTTTGTCTTGCTAAATAAACTGATCACGGTTAAATTCGATTTCAACGCCAATTCATATTCTTCGTTGTCATATATATTGGAATGTTGCAATATTTCAGAGAAACCCGGAACATGCGGTGTGGTTTTATACATTCTGTCAAATTCAGTATGGCGGTCCGTCGGATTGCTCGTCTCTGCCCGTGATATCAGATTGTCCATAATTTTCCTGGGGAAAGTATTCAATTTAAGTAGTTCCACCATTTTCTTCTTATTCGTCTTGTAGAATTCAGCGTCACTTATTTCAGTTTTGAATGAAATGAAATTTCATGGTTTTCTATTCTACAGGGTGTCACAGTAAGAATGCACTTTTCATTTTAAAATAAAAATACTTATTTTTTGAGATAGTTGTGATTTTTTTTATTGGATTGTAAAAAAGACATGTTCCGATTAAGAATGGAATAAAATATCCGTCAAATGGCCCCCACGGCCATAACTTGTTCACAAAGATGTGGCTGTATCTCACCGATGATGCGCTGGATCTCGGATTTGAGCTCAGGATTGTTTCTGGTTTATTCGCATAAACCCGAGATTTCACAAAACCCCAAAGAAAGAAATCACAAGGCGTTAAATCGCATGATCTTGGTGGCCAGTTGAAATCAGAATTTCTCGAGATAATTTGTTAGGAAAATCGTTGCTGCAATAAATCGATTGTTCCATGCGCGGTGTGGCACGTGCCGCCGTCTTGCTGAAACCACATGTCGTCCAGATCCATGCTGTCCAGTTGAGGCATCAAGAACTCCGTTATCATATTCCTGTAACGGATGCCCTTCACAGTCACTGCAATTTCGGCCTCATCTTTAAATAAGTAAGGCGCAATCACGCCGCCTTACCAAAATCCGCACCAGACAGTTGCTCGTTGTGGGTCAGATGTTTTCTCATGGATTGCATGAGGATTTTGTGAGCCCCAAATTCGACAATTTTGGGTATTCACGAAGTCATTCAGATGGAAATACGCTTCATCGGAGAAGATGATATTTTTTGAAAAAATTGTCATTGACTTCACTTTGCTACATTAGCCATTGAACAAATTGCCGGCGCTTTTCATGGTCTGCTGGTTTGAGCTCCTGGGTAAGCTGAATTGTGTGCGCATGAAGGTGGCGGTCTTTTATCAAAATTCACTGCGTAGTACTTCGCAAAATTTGAAGTTGTTGAGAATTTTGAAGCATTTTCGGACATGGTCCTAGTGGACTTTTCTTCATGAAATGAGCCAGGGAATACGCTGGAAAATTTTTTCCAGAACTACCTGAATCACCCTGTATATGTATTATTTTTTATAATTAATTTTATAAATACTATAAATCCACATTTATAAATAATTAATACTAACAATTAAAATATTTAAAAGGCCGCATTTTACGTTTATTTGCACTGAAGTCATTATTTGTTTTTTCCATGAAATGGGAATCTGCTGTTCTTTTGCTTTTCCTTTCTTTGTTGTCTCTCACGTTTTTGTTTTCAGAAGGTTTCAGTTATGCGTTGGTTATCACTATGCGTTGGTACACAAACAATATACAAGTATTGTTCATGCAAGCCAAGCGTGGATTAATTACTTGTGTTTTTTATTGTACTTATTTCACAAATGGTCCGCCGTTCCGATTTTGTCAGTAAAGGCACGGACAGATAAAGGGCTACACCTTGTTACCCTTTCTAGTTTCATTCCTCAAAATCGTTTCTCACTTTGGTAGCACACAATCATATACATATTCTAAACACATACACTAAAACGAAAGTAGCATAACCAACCATTTAAGCGTCCGAGCCTTCGTTTATCCTTTTCTCACTGATCAAGCGCTTTTGATATCCTCTGTCGGATCAACCATTGACGACTGTATACATGAAAAAATAAGAATCAATGACTTCATCTGCAAAAAACACGTACATTCAGGAATATTTATGACTCACTGACTCAGAGAATATTGCAAAAATACAGATCCTCACTTACAAGATAGACTCTCTCGTTGACCCTCATTTATTCTCTTGCTCTCGAGGAAGCATAGACTGCAACAAAATCAGCTGTATTTGTATCACAAACTTAGGCATATGTGAGTCGCAAACACATATATTATAACATATTAATCATTGTGTCTCAAACATGTAATATGTATTGAATAGCAAACACAATGTGTTTGGACACAAATATATTATATTTGCCACATGCTACAAACACACTTTATATTTGCATCCAAACAACAAAAAATACAGATTTTGATAATGTCGACATCACTAAGCGAGGTGATCGTCTTCGAAAAACATGTAAGGTGGTCAGAGCAGGGATCGAATCCATGCTCCCAAGAGCCGCGCGGACTAAGCATTGCATCACCGACGGCCACCTGAGACTAAGCTTGCTGTAACAGATATCACCCAGGTTTTTGGCATACCATGCAAACTTAATTTCAGAACCATTCAACATGACAGCTCGATGTTGCCAGGGTTTACACCTAATTCAGTTTCACCCGCCAATCTGGCCAAAGCCTGTGGACTACCCTGGAGAATGTCTGTTTGGGTTCTGGGATTCAAGCCTTTTGTAGCTATTACCATGTCGACCGCATAAGAAATAATTTTCCGACCCGCATTTCGATAGCGATCAGTATTCTATTCACACCTGCTAGAGGTTGAGGTGCTCAAGAAGGCCGTGACACATCTCCTGGTGATCATTTGGAATGCAAGCCCCATAATATTCACGTTCAACTTAAGGCTCGATAGCGACAATTCTATCGAATTAGGCATGATATTATTGAACGTCCCCTCAATGTCTAGAAAGGGTACCAACATATTCCCCTTAGCTGGCAACGACTTATCTTTTTATCCTACTAGTTTATGAAGTGTTGTATCTGTAGATCTACCCTGGCATATGCTGCACACCAGATAATGATCGTAGATCAATGCTAGCCTGCAAGTGTTCATTTATCAGCCGTTCTAATGTCTTCAGTATGTACGATGACAGCCTTATAGGCCTAAAGTCATTAGGAGTTGTAGGAAGGGCCTTGCCCACTTTGGGAATAAAAACCAAATGGAATTAACTATGTTAAAAATACTAGCATAGAGGGCGGATCAATAAGACCGTGACTTTTCGAACTTCCCTCGTAGTTATATGAACTACAACACTGCTCCCATCAAGTACCACCTGGTCCTGGTCAAGGCCTGGTCCGATTCTGCTCAAACTATATACAATAAGGTTAATAGTCAGAAAATGACGTTTTGTAAAAATTACTCAATCCAATAGGGTGTTATAGTGTGTATAGTTTCAGAGCGACCCTGTATGGGGGGTACCCGAATGCGTGGCACTTTTTAGGCTTGGTACCAAAAATCACTAATTTGCATGTTGCTGCAACTACGATTTGTGAAATGTACCTACATATATTTTATCCTTAATACTGAATGTTTTCTTTTTGGTTTATTTTATTCGAATAGTCGATATAGGTACCCTAATAAATACTATGGGGACTCTGCGCCATCGATTTCAATGGTAAAAAATGGTTTACCGACTTTCGTTGTAAAAATGACGCTGAACATTCTGGACCGCCAATTGAGGTCAATACACCCGAAAATGTCGAAAAAATCCACGATATGGTTTTGGTCGATCGAAGAGTAAAAGTGCGTGAGATTGTTGATGCCATAGGCATTTCATATGGCAGTGTGGTTTCGATTTTAAATTATCAGTTGGGTTTAGTTTGACCATAAACGTAATCGTGTGACAACTTCAAAGGATTGTTTGGAGTTGTTTAGTTGGGCTACGAATTAGTACCTCATCCGCCATATTCTCCAGATTTAGGGCCCAGTGGCTATTTGCTATTTCCAAACCTAAAGAAATGGCTCGGTGGAAAGAGATTTACCTCCAACGATGAAATTATTGATCAAATAAATGCCTATTTTACGGCCCTCGAAAAATCCTATTTTTTGGAAGGGATACAAAAAGTGGAGAAACGTTGGACTAAGTGTATTGAGCTAAAAGGAGATTATGTTGAAAAATAAATATTTTTTTTACGAAGAATGCTGTGTTTCATTCAAAATTTAACGGACTTATTGAGCCGCCTCCATTTTTTAAATATTTGATTACTTGAAAGGTTATATTCTGTGAGATGTGAGAAACTAAAAGTATCCGGTCCATTTGTTTGTAGTCACTATCAAATAGTTGAGCCAACCACAATACAGGACGAGAAAATGTGATTATCTAAAATTGTTCGCTGGGAAATACTGACACTGGTTCATATTGATAACATTTACATTCATAAGTATTAATTATGCCTCATGAAAATTCCTCCCAGTGTGTCAACTTGACGCTGTTGTTAACACCTTTTAACCACCTCCTTTCTACCATGGTTACTCCCAAATCTGGCTGCATATGAAACAGACTATTGCCGCTTACAATCAGCCAAACATACGTTTAGTATGCACGTATTTCTGCATAGACTCTAAAGCAATCACTTACAATTTACCAAAGCAGATACAACAGATAGATACAACAGAGACAACAGCCACCAGTCAACAGACAGATACCAATGAGCAGTTAAAAAATTCCCAGTATAATGTATTCGATCATAAAAATATAAATTTTATGACAAATTTACTGCCGCAGCTTTGTAAGGTGATTTTGTTGCTATTATGGCTTATGTTGTTGCTGGCATTAATGTTGTTAATGTCGTTCTTGTCTATAATTTGTTGTTTATAATTTTGATATGAATGTGATATCGTCATTGATTTGCAATTTTTTTTTTCCGTTATGCCATAAACGCGTTTTCGATTAGATTTCGTATTTTATCTGTTGATTTAATGTTTATAATTATAATTGTATTATGGTTACAGTACAAAATTAATTATATCTGTCATTTGTGTTTGAATACATGCCAGGGATGGGTGTTATGCTTGATGATACTTTATTTACTGGATTTTAAGACATTTAACCCCATTTTCAGGCTGAAACTATGTCTGATGAACAAAGTAAACTGACAGAAACGAGCAATCGAACATTGAGGCCATTGGCATCCCAAGTATCCCAGTACACTAATGGACACTCTCCAGGGTAGCTTAAGGACTTTGTGAAAATTGGCGGATGAAAACAGACCAAGTATAAATCCGGCTAACCTCCGCGCTAATACCGAGGTATTCCTTTTTACCCGAAGCTATATAACACCTATCGTGAAACCAATCACGTTGAATGGTTCTAAAATTAAACTTGCACAATGAGCAAACTCTTGTGTGATATTTTGGACAGCTTTATTTCAGACCAAACTGAAGGGACAGAAAAGCGATGATATCCGGTTGTAAATGTCGATGACTTTCAAAGATTGTTTACTAAATCTATAAAACGGTGGTGAGACCGACAATGGTCTATGGTGTAATCCTGTGGTTGCAGGTGCTTGAGAAACCCACATATTTGCCACCATAGATAAAGGAAATAAGTAGATATCCCACAGGCGTTGTCAAGTACTGCCACTAGATGCTGTGTTGTCGTTTTGTACCTTTCATTGACGTTTCTCATAACATTCACTGACGTTTATTCAACAGTGTGGGACATTTTTTCAATACAAAAATAGAATCATTTTCCAGGTTGTGCTATTCAAACAACTAATTTAGTTTTTTTCATGTCGTTGTGTTCCCCACTTCCAAGTTAAAATTTGGTTATTTTGATTGTATCTTTTTATTTACTGTTATTTTTGGTGTTCGTTTCTGTTGAATTTGAGAGCAACGGACCACAAAACAAAAACAAAATCATTGTTGATGTTGCCTACCACACCTATTGTTAGCACCTGTTCTAAATACATCTTGCAAGGTATATTTTGTTTGGGATCAAACGTTGTAATTATTGCATCCAGCTCCATCTAGAAAATATCCCATTGAACAAGAAATTTCCCAAGGCATGTGCGATATCTAGTTAGTTCCTTTATCTATGTTTGCCACTAATGGCTACACGCTGAAAAATTTGTCTTTTGTTGTTGTTTGGATGCAAATATATCATGTTTGTAGCTTGTGCCCAAACACAATGTGTTTGCTACGCAATTGCCTGGAATGTCGCTGTGTCCCGGTATCCAGATGAGCCTGATGTCAAAATACTCTGCCATCACCCTAAGTGATGAGTGGCATTCTTTCATCGTCAGGGACGTAGCAAACATGGCTTGCAGGGATTTTATGGCAGCCTGGCTATCTGTGTAGATACATATTCTCAGGAGGGTTGTGACACTACTTTTCAGTAGTTTAGCAACCTCCAGTATGACGGTAATTTCTGCCTGAAGTACACTACAGTGATCAGGCAGCTTGAAGGAGCTTTCACGTTTAGGTCCGGTGAATGGACCCCATAGCCTACTTGCTCGTCCAACTTTGACCCATCCGTGAAAAATCTGATGCTACTGGTGTCCCCTTCCAGTGACTTGCCAGGTATTCCTGTTCGGAATAGAAGTCCTTAGATTTGTCGCTGGTAGAAGGTAGGGGATACAGTAGTCCGTTTTTACGGGAATAGAGTTGATCCGGTCTCGTACTTCAGCGTGTCCAGAATGCACCGATATCATGACGCCACAATCTCTGAATCTCACCAGGGATTTAGCGGCTGCCGATTCGGCAATGATATCAGGAGTACAGATGTTCAGGATAGCACTAAGTGCAATACCTGACGTCGTGCCCTTTGCCCCACTAACGCTAATCAGTGCTGATCTTTGAATTTTCATCAAAGAATTCAGAATATGTGACCCGCTCCACGAAAAGGGACCTCCGCGCCGAAAAGAAGTTATTGAGAAAAACGCGTTTTAAAAAAGCGCTTCGTTTTTCCGTGTTTTGCGCATGGTTATGCAACTCTTCCTTCAACCTGATCAGACAAAGGTGAAAAGCAGCAAAATACAGAAGAACCACCAAAAAAGCGTGTTAGGAGTAAAAAAGAGTAAAATTTTGATATTTTTGTAATTTTGTACCTTTGATATTGAACTTTTTTAATTTTCAAATATTATATATATTATCTGTTTATATCACATTTTTCAATTTTTTCATTAATTATGTTCATCTCTACAGGTGATTTGTAAAAAACTAAAAGACATAGAAAGGAATTACGCGACGGTTTTTATCCTCATGGATGGATCCAATGGAGGTAAAGAAATTGAACTATCGCCCAAAATATGGTTGACGTTTTTACTGTTTCTTTTCTACTTTGACCTAGACAAATATAAGGGCGGATCAATAAGTCCGTAACTTTTTGAATGAAACACAGTTTTTTTTTGCAAAAAAAAAAATTTATTTGTCAACATAATCTCCTTTTAGCTCAATACACTTCCAAAAAATAGGATTTTTCGAGGTCCATAAAATAGGCATTTGTTTGACCAACAATTTCATCGTTGGAGCTAAATCTCTTTCCACCAAGCCATTTCTTTAGGTTTGGAAATAGGAAATAGTCACTGGGGGCTAAATCCGGAGAATATGGCGGATGAGGTACCAATTCGTAGCCCAATTAAACAACTCCAAACAATCCTTTGAAGTTGTCACACGATTTCGTTTATGGTGAATTGAGAGCAAACGCGGCACCCATCTTGCAGACAAATAAAATCGAATAAAATGAAATCGAAACCACACTGCCATATGAAATGCCTATGGCATCAACAATCTCACGCACGTTTACTCTTCGATCGGCCAATACCATATCGTGGATTTTTTCTAAATTTTTTTTTTTATTTTCGACATTTCCTTAATTGCCCGTCCAGAACGTTCAGCGTCATTTGTACTTGTGCGACCAGAACGAAAGTCAGTAAACCACTTTTTTACCATTGAGATTGATGGTGCCCATAGTATTTATCAAGCTTTTCTTTGGTTTGGTTGACGGTTTTTTTTCGCAAAAATAATGTTTAATGAGCACTCGAAATTCAGTTTTTTCCGTTTAAAAAAAAGAACGAGGTTGTATGTTTTGAACAGCTGTTAAACGCAAAGTAAATGACGGAACTTAAATGACAGTAGTCTATTAACAGGTGTTACTTGATGGGAACAGTGTTGCATTTCATATAACTACCAGAGAAGTTCGAAAAGTCACGGACTTATTGATCCGCCTCGTACATATTCCTACACCTAACCTAAATATGTACTTTCGTTTAAAAAAAATACATTCTATAAAAAAAAAATTTAAAAAAAAGTTAATCATTTCATGGAAAAAATCTACTACAGTTGTACAACTGTTGTAGAACTTTAGCACATACGACACATACAACAATCGCGTGAACACCCTAAATATGTAAAAAAAAATCCAAAGAGTGTTCGAACTCACGGGCTATGTGTTAACACCTTTTTGATACATGGTACCTGTTCGATTTCTACGAACACATTAGTAAATGTTACATTGGAAAATAAAAAACAGCGTGCAATCCTATAATGACGTTACATTTAAATAATATTAATACTTAAAATTATTTAAAGACCAGTGCAAGCACATCTGTCATTATTTTCTTGCTTAATACTTTTTGTTTTATTCCCACAAAAAACAAAGAGAATGGAAAGCAACAGAAACATTACATACATACATTGTTATGTTCGTACATACGCTACACAAGTTCACAAAATTTTCGTTGCTTTCTTGCTATCTCATTTTTATATACGTACTAGCTGACCCGGCAGACGTTGTCCTGCAAATTTTGTTCAAATACCGTTAGCAGGAGCAGAAATAATGGATTTTTAATTTGTGGTTTGTATGGGAGGTACCACGCCCCTTTGTCCAATTGGACCGAATAGTAAATCTAAACCACCGAGGGCGCCACCGAAACGCATACAAAAAAACTTATTCAAATCGGTTCAGAAGTTTAGGAGGAGTTCAGTCACAAACACACGTGCAGTAGAATTATATATATAAAGATAATACGTCATTATTCTCTTTTGCTTTACCTTTCACACCTTTGACTATTAATTCTTTATATATGACCACGCCCCTTTGTTCAATCTCGCCATATTTGCAGCAGATCTTAGAATATGTACACCTAACCAACATACCCAATTTTGTTAAAATACCGTTAACAGGAGCAGACATAATGAATTTTTAATTTGTGATTGGCATGGGAGGTACCACGCCCCTTTGTCCAATCCCGCTCATATTTTGATATTGATTTGAATTGATTTTCGTCGCCATTAGTTTGCCTGCGAAGTTTCAGCTAGATTGGATCACGGGAAAGGGGCTAAAAATTAATCCAACATTTTTTCGGCATACATGCATGCATCCAGACAGGTGAAGTTAATATACATAAGTTAAAAAGGCGTTCAATCATATGATGACGTTTCATTTAAATAATATTAATACTTAATAACACTTAAAAATATTTAAAAACAAGTGTCATTATTTTCTTGCGTATACTTTTTATTTTATATCCACAAAAAGCAAAGAGAATGCAAAGCACCAGACACATGTACATTAGGGTGGCCCAAAATACAAAAGTGTTGAATTTTCATGCTTCACAAGGCTAATCCTTTTCGAATAGTGTCTAATAATGCTAAATCCAAATTTTAGCTAATTCGGTCAATATTTAGAGGTCGCGCCAAATTAAACATTTTTCGGGTTTAGGGAGAAATTAAAAATAAATTCAAGTTTTTTATTAATAAGGTTCAGACAAATATATTTATTTATATAAACTAAGTAAAAAAAAGCTTCTCAAAAATACCGTTCAGAACCGGTGTTAAACTGTAGGTCCCAATCAGTGAGTGTAAAACTAGAAAGCGCACATCTCACTGATTGTGAGAAGCTCTCCTCAATCCCTTCATGGGATGTTATGGGACACCATTTTTTTTTGTAAGTAAAAACTATTAATATTATTTGATTATCATATATTTTATATATGTTTTTAATTTCCGATTGTCATTTTTCCAATATTAGCTTTAGAAGCCATGGGAAATGTTTTTCTATGGAGATCTACTGATCTAAGTAAAAACTGCTTCTGATCCTCATTTTTGGTTATAGAGCTGTTAAATTGGGTCACCAAAGCAATACCCTGTTCCACACAAGCATTTACAACTTTTAAAAGTCCAGCTTTTTCTTTCATCGTAATATAAATGGCGTCGCCTTCCCACAGGGTAGGATCCTTTTTAAGGAATGAGAGTGCTTTTACTTTGCCGTCATCTATTTATAAATTGAATAAAATGTTTGTCCGTTTGGTAACATAGGACTCAAGTGGATTTCCATGGTTGAACTCTTTGCTGTCTAATCTCTTTAGTGCTTTAGCTTTTGGAGTTAGTTGAAGATTTTACACCATTATTCTTTTAAATTCATATGTTACTCTAGAATCGAAAAAGGCGAGTCCGATCAAATATACTGAAAAGTACCACAGATGTCGATGAAATGCTTTAATGGCAGCTCAGCAATTATAGCATTTGGGTAGGCTTTGATTTGTTTAAGTAGATTTGCGTCATTAAGAGGAGCGTTTATGGCTAAAGGAGCTTGATTCCAATATCGTCCGTATATAAGACTTATGAACAAACTTATTTCTGTTACTGCTTTCTTCTCCTCATATGTAAGATCAAACTGATGTTGAAACATATATATTTTTATGCAATATATCGCCTTCGACATCCAACGGGCAAGATGACAGGCGCCTGGATCATACAATTTAAATTTGGTTTCTTTTGATTTAGGTTTATCAGCAAGAAAATGTTGACAAAGCGTAAGGAGTTCAAGGTAATCGTGTCTTGGTTGTTGGGTCTTCATTGCTACGGTATAATATTCATACATTTGCTGTCGGTGTTCAAGCAAGTGACTGGTATTAAAAATTGAATCATCTCCCGTTTGGAAGTTTTCTTTTTCAATACTTGGCCACTGCTTCTGAAACCTTTTAAATAATTGTACGTCTGGACCTCCGCTTGGGCCAAAATATTCATTGAATACATTAGAAAGCATAACCTTAAACATGTGATGGCGACAAGCAATCCATATAGGCTCTTTTTTAATGTTTTTTCAATTAAAGCACATGCACCTAGATTTAAACCAGTATTAGAGGCTGTAGTATCAAAGCATAGTCCATGAATTTTGTTTTTTATTGACCAATCGTCACATACACGCAAACAAGCGTTAGCATGTTCTGCACCTGTTCCTTTTGTTATCTTCGTAACTGCTAATAATTTTCCTTCTCCATTTCCACTGATGAGTACAGCCACTCTATCGACTTTTATATTTTTATCCAAGATATCGGGCAATAATTTGCTATCCCAGTGTAATATGTCTGGATATTCTAGAGATAATGAGTCCTTATCTGCTTCTGACATTTTGTTGCGGATATTGTTTCTTTTCGTTGTATTGTAGAATGCGATAAGGAAATTTCTGACACAGGTGTACCCAATGCTTGAGCTACAGCTCCAACAACATACATGGTATTCCGATCGTTAAGGTTTTCGCGGTCAATAGATCCAATAAAATCATTGGTAAACACAGACTTAGCTTTAACTTGTTTAGTTGGCTTTCGTGTATTGCAATACCTAACTTCGGCATGCGATGCATCTGATTCGCTATCCGAAAATTCACCATAATCCTTCAGGTGTAGATAAACCAACCACTCTTTCTTTAGCTCTTTGCGATTCAATGTCACGCAATTGTCGTGCATCTATATCAGCTTCTCTCTCTCGCTTCCGATTTTCTTTCTGATTTAAGGTCGTGTCTATTCCTGTCATGCTGCAACTCTTATTATTTTTTCTTTGCATTACAAGAAACATTTTGTCCTCTTCATTATTGATTTTGCTTAATGCATCATTTATAGCTACGTCAAATATTTTATCCAAATCTGCTTTGAATATGACTCCTTTTGCACGAATTCTTTCGATTTCACTATGTGTAATTTTTTAAGTCATGGCAAAATAACCATATACGGACACCACTACGTGATAAAAGACTAAAAAAAAAAGACCCGTGTTTCCCAATTTTTCAAAAAGTCATGCACTTTTTTTATGGGCCGCCAAAGATTTGGGGCCTCGGTATCATTTTCGTAAAAATGTGATCATTTTCTCAGGCTCATATCTTGCAAACCGTTCAGAATTTCGATTTACTCTCTGAGGCAAAGTTGTAGCTAAAGTTGTCATAAAGAACAAAAATTGCGAACATATAAAATCAAAAAAACTTCACCTTCCAGATCAAAATCGCAAAAAACTTAAAAAAATTCGATTTTTTTTTTACCTTTTTTTGTCCGTGTTCAGGTCCATAGCAAAACCGTTCAAGCAAACCGTTCAAAATTCAAGGAAACAATCAACCACAAAAATTTACCTAAGATCTCAGTAAACAAATTTCTAGAACATATAAACTTCCTAGAGATGATTCTTAACACTGTTTAGGTAGCACGCAAAAGTGAAAAATTTGCCGAAAATTTTTTAATTTCATTTTTTTTACCTTTTTCTCCTGTTCAGGTCCATAGGTAGCAAAAAATGAAATATGCCTGGCCAGAACCATGTGCAATTGTTGTTCTTTATGACAAGAGCTACAACTTTGCCTCAGAGAGTAAATCGAAATTCTGAACGGTTTGCAAGATATGAGCCTGAGAAAATGATCACATTTTTACGAAAATGATACCGAGGCCCCAAATCTTTGGCGGCCCATAAAAAAAAAGTGCATGACTTTGGGAAAAATTGGGAGACACGGGTCTTTTTTTTTTTAGTCTTTTATCAGGTAGTGGTGTCCGTATATGGTTATTTTTTTTTCGTGTTGCACTGTGTTTTGTTTCTACTTTCTTGAAAATTTTATATTGGCATAAACGTTTTTTTAACTTTTCTTATAATAGAATCGATCCTCTGAAAGGAAAGTCTTGCTCGTTCCCAAATCTCGATAACTGCAACTGCCGTTTCTCGAATACTAACCCTTTCAGTTTTCTTTTTCTCCAAATGATGAAATCTCATAAGTTTAAGCACATCACCATTTGATGGAAGCCTTGCTGGACAAAAGCGATCTATATGGTTTCCAATAAGCCATGTACCTAGTGAGTTTCTCATAAATCTCAAGGATTTAGTGGCATCCATATTTGTATAAACTAATCCAGAAAATAAGCACGAAAGTTAAAAAAAACTTTGAAGAAATGTTATAAGTTTTCATTCTACTTACATTTTTAAGAATCAATGAACGGACACAAAATGTACATTTAAAATGGCTTGTAGACTGTAAATTAAAAAAATCGCGCACGACGTTCTTGTATGCCGTATTAGTTACCACTGAAATTTTTTCCTAGATGTCGATGACTCTTTGACTATGCACTTAAGCTTAGGCCTCAATAGTTTGAATGCGATAGAAAAAGACAACACTATTATGCAACGTATTCTGCCTTCAGAATACGTTACATAATTATAGAAAGCGATATAGATACATACATATGTACATATATATATATTATTTTGCATGATTTAAAGCTAGTTAAGATCATAGGAAAATGTGGAAAAGTACATATTTACTAATGACGAAATTATATACATAAATACACTGTATAACAAATATACACAGTCAGAAATACATAAACAGTACTACAACAACAATTCATTAGTATCTGCTGGTAATATAAGGGACAATCATAAATGTCGCAAATCGGCGCGACCTCTAAATATTATCCGATTGATCCAATTTTTGCTATAGACACATCCATACATATATTGATAAAAGGAACAAAACTAAGATTGTGGAGAAAACATCGGAATATACTTTTATTTTTCCATGCAAGCTTGGGCCAGTCTAATGTACATACATACATTGTTATGTTCGTCCATACGCTACACAAGTCGCAATTTTTATTGCTCTCTTTCTATCTCATTTTTATATAAGTATGTACGTATAAACACGTCATTAGTCTCTTTGCTCTGAGAGTGCTCCGCACCCACACAAGCGAACTATACGCTGCCGCTACATCAGGGTGTGTTTTTTTTTCGCAGCCTGACAATCTGTGTTTCGCAGTCGGACAAATCTGTGTTCTATATAGGGGTGGGTCACACTTATCACTTCGGGGTATGAAAAATAGATGTTGGCCGATTCTGAGACCTACCCGATATGCACACGAAATTTCATACAAATCGGTCCTGCCGTTTCGGAGGAGTTTAACGGCAAACAATGTGTGATCGCAGTCGGACAAATTTTGTTTGGATGCATTCACTTTGTGAATTTAGGCCGTACCCGCGCCTATAGGTGTTAACACATCAAAAAACAAAATGGTGTCCCATAACAGTCCATGAAGGGATTGAGGAGAGCATCTCATTATCAGTGAGATGTGCGCTTTCTGGTTTTACACTCACTGATTGGGTCTAAAGTTTTACACCGGTTCCGAACGGTATTTTGAGTAGCTTTTTCATGGCTAAGTACTTGATAGTGGTGCCATCACTAAGCGAGGTGACCGTCGTCGAAACAAATGTAAGGTGGTCTGAGCAGGGATCGAACCGCAGTTCTCATGTACAAGAGCCGCGCACACTAACCATTGCACCACCGACGGTCTCATATGTATGTCGAAATAAATGCTTTGATTAATTTCAGTCTGCTTGAAAGATTCTAGTGGATTCTGTAAAAGTCGGAAGATGCTAAAAAGTTTCACATAATTTTTTTATGGGTCGGTTATAGGGCCATGCATTAACGATCTTAATTTTAGTGTGTTACGAATGTCGATTCTCAACACAGATAATACTATATTAGTAATATAAGTATGTTATTTGCTAATTTGTTATCATACACAGTCTGATACTTTTCGTCAACTCCCTCTCTTTTATTTACCCTTTAAATTATATGTTATCCTGTTTTCCGTTTAAATCGTTAACTATTATTCCATTTATTTGTTGTTGTTGGCGCTAAATATCCCATTGCATGTAGCACCATTATTAAGATAAAAAAATGGCATTTCATTTACAATGCAACATCATGGTGTGGGTTTAGCAGACACTATAGGAATGACTTCTTTGGGTAACTAGTTACAAATTACCAGTTCACTTGTTAGAATGGCAACATGGTTATTAACGTTGCACATTAAGTGGTAATAATATCAGAAGTTTATACAATTTGTCGGATAGTTGAGAGAAGTACCAAAGATATGGAGAGGAAGGCAAAGTCATTCAGAATATTGCATTTGGAGTCACCAGGGAGTCACTACAGGGTGTCAAAGCCGGCCACTTTGGCGCTGTTCATGTTTTGAATACTTCTAAAAGAATAAGAACAACAACAACTAATAAGAACAAACTAAATAAAGTCAGTGCGAAAATTGATATTGTTAATTTCTGACTGGTAATATCTCTTGAATGGTATGACATAAATCACACAGCTAAGCGAATTTTTGTTTGCCTTTTTCGGAGATTTCTTGAAGCAAAGAATCTTAAAAACAGACTCAAAATTGTAGAAGTTACAGGTATTCAACTTCAACTTGTCAACTTTAACACCTTGTAGCAGATTCTATTTAACCGCAATGTAATAGCCTGAAAGCATTATTCTTCCTCTTCAAATCTTGGGTGCGTCATTAATAGTTTAGTAGTTCTGATATTATTTCCACTTTTTTTCCAAGTGGAAATTACATTTTATTCATTGTTTTTTCTTTAACAACTATTGCACTATCCGGACTCGACACCAGTCACCTCGATTACCAGATGCGCGTCTCTGCATTGAGCTATCGAATACGTTGCCTTTGGATGAACAATAACAACACTGGCGACAGATAATTACTTTCCTTCTTTTATGCTGAAAATCGAGACTCATTATGTCATTGGACATGTTGAAAGGGGGTGTAAAGCCATTGGAATCACTCAATTTTACTTTTGCTGGAGAGAAAACCATATTCATATGTCTGCACTTTACCCAGACGCACTTTAAGTGCAAAATATATTTTTTTTGTTTCAAAAATAATAAACATTTTTAAGATACAAAGGACCACATTAACCAAGCCTATTGGGTTAATGTCGTCACAATTATTCAACATATCCTTAATTTTATCATCGAAAGGAGACAATAATTTCAATAATAAATTTTAATTTATCCTCCAACAATAAATAACGTATAAAGAGCTACATATAATTAAATGCAATAATTGAGTGGAAGCACTTTAAGCGTTGGGTACTGGAATCGAGACAATACTCTACTTACAACATAACTAAATGTATATGAGTATATTTGAATACGAGTTGAAACATTATTGTCTGTATTGAGTAAAATAAAGTTCTGTTGAATGACAAATTGTTAATTTAGAGTATTTTAATTTTAATTTCGTTGCCACGTCAATTTATATGCATTCGTAATTATTTTTGTTCAAATGGTTGCACAAATGACACAAGACCATCTGCCAGTACCGTTGATGGTGTAAAAATGAAATAATGTAATCATTGAAATTCCATGCCACACATGAAGTAACGCACTGTGGAGTCCTTTACCCCTGTTTACTGGGGAGAAAACGGAAAATTTAAATTGCTAGTTAAATAGTTATGTTCTGAGTATGTCCCAGATCGAAATCGCGATATGTTTAAAGTTTTGAGAATGGTCTGAAATAATATTGGGCAGTATCCGAATCCATGGGTCTAGGATCAAAACCTCGACCTTCATAAAATTATCACAGCGGTCAGAAATATTTTTGAGCATCATCTGGGTCAACAATCTATGTATTTGTTACAACTGCCTTTCCTCTGTTATAATCACAAAGCTTGCTCCGAAATTAATTTTATTTCCAGTGCTACTAAATAACAAAATATGGCAACTTTTCAATTGTTCAAAGCGACGACATAAACCCATAAACCAATTAGAAAGTAGACATTCAACATTTCTCTGTTCGGAACCGGTGTAAAACTGTGAGTGAAAAATTAGAAAGCGCACAGCTCACTGGTTGTGAGAAGCTCTTCCCCATCCCTTCATGGGATGTAATGGGATGCGTTTTTTTTTATGTATATAACTATGTACTTATATACAAACTCCAACCACGTTTATGTAAAGTTCAGAGTTCGCATTTACCCCCTCCCCCCCCCCCATGTGTAGTCCATTCACGTCGTCGTGGGGAATATGTAGTGAACGTTTACCCATTACCCACAGGGTATGGGGAAAATAATGGGTAGCTACCCACGAAAATGGGGAATTACACATCACGATTACCCAGTACCGGCAGGGTAATGGGGAAAATAATGGGTTGCTACCCACGACAATGGGGAATTACTCATCACGATTACCCATTACCCTCAGGGAAATGGGAAAATAATGGGTAGCTATCCACGACGATGGGTAGTGGGTTATCCAGGGTAACCATCCCCATTTTTGTTCGAAAATATGAAATAATTGAGAAAAATTTCTATATCTCGGAAACGAGCGTCCAATCGAAAAAATAACCAATGATTGCTGGTTTCTAAGGTGTTTTCAAAAAGTGGTCCAATTCGTATGGAAGAAGTTTTTTTCGAAAAATCGCCAAAATAAGTTCGTCCAATCGAGAAAATAATATACCTCCACAGGAGGCTTTAACCAATGGGTGTCTTCAATATGGCATCACTTTTTTTTCGATTTATAGCCACTTTTTTATTTTAGCGATATTCTTATTTTGGCAATTGTTCGAAAAAAAAAACTTCGATACGATTTGGACCACTTTATGAAAACCCCTTAGAAACCAGAAAAATTGGTTATTGTTTCGATCGGACGCTCCGTTTCCGAGATATTAACATATTAGCCCCCAACGCAGGTAAAATTTGTATTATTTTTTCGATTGGATGCACCGTTTTCGAGTTATAGCCACATTTTATTTTAGCGATTTTCTTATTTTGGCGATTTTTCGAAAAAAAATTCTTCGTTACCACTTGAACCACTTTATGAAAACCCTTAGAAACCAGCAAAAATTGGTTATTTTTTCGATTGGACGCTCTGTTTCCGAGATATAGAGATTTTTCCTAATTTTTTCATATTTTCGATCAACAATGGGGATGGGTTACCTTGGGTAACCGATTACCCATCGTCGTGGGTAGCTACCCACTATTTCTCTCATTTCCCTCAGGGTAATGGGTAATCGTGATGAGTAATTCCCCATAGTCGTGGGTAGCTACTCAGTATTTTCCCCATTACCCTGAGGGTAACCCACAGTAACTCATTACCCATGAAATACGAAACCAGGTAAAATTTCATAAAGGATGTAAAAAGTATGACATAATTAAGATGTTTGATTATATTTAGACTCTTAAATTTTGAAAACAGCATTTCCTGCTATTGAGATTTCCAATTATTTCTAAAGTCCTGCATGGATCCAAAAAAAAACATACAAATGGCTCAAGCTGAGATCACGGGCGTTCTACACTAACTGTATGGTTGGAATCGAGAAGACGTTTCCCTTTATTTGAATACCTGAATTTACATTTTATTTCATGGGTGTAGTTTTTTCGGTTTCGAGGGTTCAAGTGGTAATTCCCCCCAAAAAGGGACATAATGTTTGCAATTCTGGGTACCACAAAGAAGTGAAATTCATTATTTGGATACTAATTGCGATTTTAATGCAAAATTTAGAAGACAGAGTAATATAGTTGCTCCAACCTCATTTAAAAAAAATTGTCGGCAACTCTTTAATTCGTTTGTGACAATCACCATATTCAGTCGCGACAAATTCTAAATTCGGCTATAAATTCGATTGTGACAAACTCTAAACCCGCATATGGTTAATTCAATTGTCTCAACTTGTGAATTTCGACGAAAAACAGACACGTTTCAACTTCGTTACAATAAATTTTTTCTCATATCCTTTTCCATTCAAAAACACTTTCTGATTTTTTTTCTGATTACATTAAAAATCAACAATAACAGTAATTTTTGCATTGACCCTCGTTGATAAATGCAACCTTTTGGTCTCATTTGTTAAAGGTTAAAATGTTTTTAAAATATTTACACAATAATATCGTATTATTTCGATATTATTCGTATTGCAATGGAGCATAAATTAAGCGTAATTGCAATTTTATTAAGCGAGATAATGCCAGCATACAATAGCATTCAATTGAAGGACAGAGTGGTATTTGTTTTAAACGAAAACGAATACAAATTGAAACCGTATTTCAGATTATGTATTAAAAATGTGATACAATATTAATGGAGTAATGACGGCGAATGCGACAGAACGTTGATTTTTTTTTCATTTACATTATAAAGTAAAACAAGAAAATTATTGTATTTTAACATTTCGTATACAAAATTTTACTATTTTAAAGTTACGAGTTTAAATTAATATTTAGTTATGAGAACATTATTCAGTGTGGAACAT
The DNA here is from genome assembly GCA_963931995.1 of Phaonia tiefii. Classification (NCBI taxonomy): domain Eukaryota; kingdom Metazoa; phylum Arthropoda; class Insecta; order Diptera; family Muscidae; genus Phaonia; species Phaonia tiefii. Next base: position 148,015,699 of record OZ008367.1, on the reverse strand, counting down.
TTAAACCTTCGACTCGCCTGACGCTCCATACTTCAAAATAAAAAAAATGTTATAACTCGGAAACGGGGCTAAATGAAAAAAATTAAACAATTTTTTAACACTAAAATTATGCTACAACCCAGTATTATCAACTATATTGGGTACTTTTGCTTTGGTTTGTGTCTAGACTAACATATGTTGGAAAATGTTCTATGTGGAGCCTGTAACCGATATTTAATATATATTGTAGTTTTGAACCCAATAAAAAGTAAATTTAGAAAAGCCAAAGTGAAAGATGTTAAAAAAAGAAAAATTTCTTAAATAAGTGTCTTTTCTTAAAAAAGTAAACTTTCTCAAAAAAATACCTATTGATAGTCTCAAACATAGTACCTTTTCTTAAAAAATACCTTATCTTAAAGAAGTAAAAAAAATAAATTTTCTTACAAAAAGTACGTTTTGTTAAAAAAGTAATTTTTCTTAAAATATGTACCTTTTCTTAAAAAATACATTTTCTTCGACAAATTTTCTTTTCTTAAAAAACTATCTTTGCTTTAAAGACGAAGAGTACCACTTCTTTAAAAAGTACATGTTCTTAAAAAACGTAGTTCTTTGTAAAAAAAACAAATTATACTCTTATGGCTTTTACTTACCGAAAGTACTTACTTACTTACTTATCCGGTCTCGGACAACCCCGGGGGGTCAGGGGCCTTACAAAACGAAGATAACATATTTCGCCAACCAGTTCGATCTTTTGCTTTATCTCTCCAGTTGGCAATACCAAGTGTACGCAGGGATTCGTCAACCTGATCCCTCCAGCGGAGTCTTGGTCTTCCTATTTTTCGTCTTCCTTCGAGTTCGGTTTCGAAAAGCCTTCGCGCTGGTTCATCTTCATCCATTCTACTGACATGGCCTAGCCAGCGCAACCGCGTTATCTTGATCCGCTTAACTATGTCAATGTCAGGATAAAGCTCATACAGCTCATGATTCATGCGTCGCCGATACTCGCCGTTGTGCACTATAGGGCCATAAATTTTTCGGAGTATTTTTCTCTCGAAGACTCCTACAGATGTTTCGTCTGCTTGCGATAGGACCCAGGATTCTGCGCCATAAAGCAAGACAGGTTGAATGAGAGTCTGGTACAGCTGGACTTTTGTTACTCGAGAGAGGGCTTTATCTCTAAAGTGCTTGCTTAGCCCAAAATAACATCTATTCGCAAGCACAATTCTCCGCTTGATCTCAAGGCTGATGTTGTTGTTTTTGTTCACGGCAGATCCGAGGTATATAAATTCGTCCACTACCTCGAAGTTATAACGGTTATCAACGTTCACGCTTTGGTCTAATCGCGTGGAGGCCCTGTTCGTTGAAACCATTAATTTTGTCTTGTCCTCATTCACCGTCAGACCCACTTTTGCTGACTCCTTCTCAATTCTCGAAAAAACCGCAGTAACTTCTCTAATTGTGCGCCCAATGATATCTATATCATCAGCATACGCGAGCAGCATGTGACTTTTGCTGCTGATGGTTTTATTCATATTGACTGCAGCTTTTCTCATAATGATCTCCATTAAGATGTTAAAGAGATCGCACGATAGGGTGTCGCCTTGCCTGAGGCCTCGCTTAGTTTCGAAAGGTTCGGTAAGATCCTTACCAACTTTCACTGCGGATTTGGTGTTCGTCAAGGTCATCCTGCAAAGGCGTATGAGTTTTGCAGGAATACCAAGCTCAGACATTGCTTCATAGAGTTTCTCCCGTATCGGACTATCGAAGGCTGCTTTATAATCGATAAATAGATGATAGGTGTCGATTTGTTTTTCGTGTGTCTTCTCCAGGATTTGGCGTAGCGTGCAAATCTGGTCAGTTGTCGATTTCCCAGGCCTAAAGCCACACTGGTATGGTCCAATCAGGTCAGCGATAATTGGTTTTAGTCTTTCGCACATTATACTTGATAGAACCTTATATGCTATGGATAAAAGGCTTATTCCACGGTAGTTGGCACAAATACTCGGGTCACCTTTTTTAAATATGGGACATAGTACACTGAGACTCCAATCGCCGGGCATGCATTCATCTAACCAAATTTTGCTAATGAGCTGATGCATGCACCTTATCAGCTCATCGCCGCCAGCCTTAAACAGCTCCGCCGGTAATCCATCGGCTCCTGCGGCTTTGTTGTTCTTAAGCCGGGCAATAGCTGTTCTGACCTCGTCTTGGTTAGGAGGGGGGCAATCGACGTCGTCGTCCATATTGTGATCGATTGTCCCATCGTCATCGGATATCTCAGGTACTAGTAGCGCGGAGAAATGCTCTCTCCATATTCCCAACATGCTCTGCACATCTGCGACGAGATTTCCGTCTTTGTCTTTACAGAAGGGGGGCCCTGAACCATGTCCATTAGTTCCGTTTTTAACTTTTTGGTAGAATTTTCGGGCTTCGTTCTTCCTTCTGTATGTCTCAATTTTCTCACTCTCGCGTTTTCTCCACTGCCGTTTCTTACGCCTAAAGAGACGGTTTACCTCCTTTCTCTTCTCCCTATACCGCTCAGTTGCAGCTCGCGTTGCAATTGACTGAAGCATTACCATACGTGCAGCGTTCTTTTCGTCATTTGCTATGCGACACTCTTCATCGTACCACGGTTTATTGCGAAGCGGTTTTTCGAAACCAAGTACGGTTGTTGCGGCAGTTTTTATAGAGTCGGAAATGGGTTTCCACTGCGCATCAGGATCGTCATCGGGAGGGGGTGGGTTCTGTGCCAAAAGTTGCGAGAGCTTCCTTGAGTAGGCTGTGGCTACCTCTGGTAATTGCAGCTTTCCGATGTCCAGCTTCCTCTGCGTCTGGTTTCGTACGATTTTCGCTCTACTTAATCTTGTGCGAACCTTTGCTGCTACCAGGTAGTGATCAGAATCGATGTTAGCTCCTCTGATCACTCGTACGTCCATTACACTGGATGAGTGCCTTCCATCAATTACCACGTGATCAATTTGGTTCCTAGTTCTTTGATCAGGGGATACCCAAGTAGCCTTGTGGATGTCTTTATGCTGGAATCTTGTGCCACTGATGACCATGTTTTTTGCCGCGGCAAAGTCAATCAGTCTCATACCGTTGTCGGAACTGTCAGCATGAAGACTGAAATTGCCAATAGTTGGATTAAACACATTCTCCCTTCCTACTTTGGCATTAAAATCTCCTAGTACAATCTTAATGTCATGGCCAGGGCAGCGGTCATACGTTTCCTCTAGGAGCTCATAGAATATGTCTTTGGCATCATCATCTTTCTCTTCTGTCGGGGCATGCACACAAATTAGGGAAATATAAAAATATTTCGCTTTTATGCGGATTGTGGCTATTCGTTCACTCACAGGATTGAACCTAGAGACTAGATGTCGCAGTCTTTTGCCAACTACAAATCCACAACCAAATTCATGTTTTTTTTCATGGCAACTGTAGTATATATCGCAGTTTCTTTTTCTTGTGCAGCCATGTCCTGTCCATCGCATTTCCTGGATAGCGGTAATGTCAGCCTTATAACTTTCGAGGACATCTGCCAGTTGGATACTTGCACCGGATCTATATAGAGTTCTTACATTCCAAGTGCATATCCGTAAATCGTGGTCCTTATAACGTTTGCGGGGGTCGTCAACAAATAGGGGTTGTTTATGTTTTCTGTTTCGTTTTTGTATTTTCACTGCCATTATGAACGGTGGCGGGAGGCAAACCCAGCCCACCGGGTTTTTGCATTTTACCTACTGCCAGGTTATTTGATTGCAGCCGCCCATTATGGATCAGACGCTGACCAGGATGCGATATGTTGTACCTGGATTTTCTTCTTTTAGTTTCTATCCGCCGTTGGCCCGTATGTTTGGCTCATCCGCCTACTAAGGACAAAAGAATATGCCCGATTGTTCGATGAGCTTCAGTGACATCAGTCACCTACTATACCTGATTTGATGCTCATTTGTTTCGCCTTCTCACTCTAGCTAGCTAACGGAGGTTTCCGAAAAGCCATAGCCCGAAAGTACTTCTTATTAAAAATTGTAGCTTTTCTTTAAATAAATAATAAAATAAAAGAAGTACCTCTATTTAAAAAAATAAAAAAAGTACCTCTATTAAAAAAAGAGCCTTTTCGGGAATATATAATACATATTCTTACAAAAAGGATATAGTTAAAAAAAAATACATTCCATAAAAAAAAAATTCTATCATTTTACAAAAAGTATGTTTTCTTAAAGATCCATTTAACTGATCGTATTTTTCAACGGGTACCTTGGGCGTGTTGGAACTAACTAGTACTTTATATATTTCGAAAGGAATTTGGTTCCAACCGGGTGTCCCCTGACACCTCATGTAATTTTTTTAACAAATTGCAAAAACTAAAATTTTTTGAATACAAAATCGCTACGAAACTACAAATCGCTAAATACATCTATTGGTTACAGCCTCCCGTGGAGATAGAAAATGTATTGTTTTTGGTTAGTTTTCGATTGAACGCTCGTCTTAGAAATATAGACATAATCGCGTTTTAGCGATTTTTTATTCGAAAATTTTAGTTTTAGCTTATTAAATAAATCCATTGGATATAGCCTCCCTTGGAGAGGTAAACAATTTATTATTTTTGCCAAAAAAATTATTAGCCATTTTTTTATTTTAGCGATTTTCTTATTTTGGCGATTAAAAAAAAAAATTCAACACGAATAGAATCACTTTATGGAAATGCCTTAGAAACCCGCAAACATTAGATAGTTTTTCGATTCGACGCTCAGTTTCCAAGATATAGACATTTTTTTTAATTTTTTCATATTTTCGATCAAGAATGGTGATGAGTTACCCCGGGCAGGGACGTACGGGGGCTCGGCCACCCCCCGAAATGATTTCTTTAATAGGTGATTTTTGAATGTAGTGTTATTTTTCAACCTAAATATCAAGCTGGGCCCCCCGAAATAAAATCCTGCATACGTTACTGACCCGGGGTAACCCATTATCCACGAAATACGAACCCTGGTTACAAATAATAATAATTTTGTTTATATTAATTAATTTTGTTTATATAAAAAACACAATTTTAATAAAAAAAATATTTTTTTTAGTTTTTCTTTTCTATAAAATTCATAATGGAGTATGGGCATAAACAAATGGTTGTGACAGCCATTAAATTCAAGTAATTAGTTGAGCATACTAATATATTATTTGGTACAACCAAATTGGTTTTTAAAATTTCCGTTGATTCTATATTTCGGAAAAGGCGCTTTCAATCGAAAAGTGTTTTGCACAAAACAAAAACGCAAAAATAATAAAAGAATCCGTTAAACTAACATTTTATAAATAAATAAATCGCTAAGTCGCACTTAAGTATACGTTGGCGATTTTTTAAAAATACGTGATGTCGTCTTAAAGACATCCATCCTATAGTGGTAAGAAAATTATTACTTTTGGGATTTCCTTATTTTGGTGATGTTTTGAACAAAAATTCTTCCATACAATTGGACTAATTTATGAAAAACCCTTAGAATTAGAAACCTATCAAAATTAGTTATTTATTGGACGCTCCGTTTCAGAGATATTCGCATTAGGGCATTTTAGCGATTTTTGATTCGAGAAATTTTAGTATTAGCGATTTTTAAAAAAGTATTCAAGACATCCAAGAGATAAAAAGTATTCAAGACATCATGTGGAGGTAAAAAGTATGCACCGGATGCACCGTTTCCCAGTTAAACCCATTTCTTGATTTAGCGATTTTTTGAAAACAAAAAAATTCTTCCCGACGAATTGGACCACTACATGAGAAATCTTTAGAAACCCCCAAAAAATAGTTATTTTTTCGATTGGACGCTTTCCGAGATGTAGAATTTTTTTTTCTAAATTTTCAACAATTTCGATCTAAAGTGCGGATAGGTTTCCCTAGGTAACCCATTACTTACCGCCATATAATGTGTAATGGATAATCGTGCAGGGTAATTGCCCATAGTCATGGGTAGCTAACAATTATTTTCCCTATACCCTGTGGGCAATGAGTAAACGCTCATTACCCATTCCCCACGGTGACGTATATGGGTTACATTTGGTGGGTAAACAGTTAAAATCTAAAAACATCACATGTATGTTTAAGTTAATTTGTGTCATCATCCACAATAATAGTTCCTCCAGACAAGTGTCCACAATTTTTTGCATGTTTGTGAAGGCGTCAATAGTGGCGTCAGATTCAACGATTGTGTTTAAAAGTCTCACTTCACCTCAACTTATGGTTATACATACTAGTAAATTAAAAAAAATGCGATTCAGGTACTAGTGTGGTGAGATATTGTATATTAACTGGGCATATTCGTCTTGTCGAGAACAATAAAATATACATGAACTTTAATGAGATTCTTTTGATTTCGTATAGAAATTTGTACGCCAGTTGTTGTTTTTGTCCAAAGCATATCAAATTCGGAGTATATACGGCGTATATTTACTAAATTTTTCGATGGATGAGACTTTATTTAAAAAAAAAATGGTTTCCCATTACATCCATGAAGGAATTGGGGAGAGCTTCTCACAACCAGTGAGCTGTGCGCTTTATAGTTTTATACTCACTGATTGGGACCTACAGTTTTACACCGGTTCCGAACGGTATTTTGAGAAACTTTTTAATGGCTAAGTACTTGATAGTGTCGGCGTCACTACGCGAGGTGACCGTCGTCGAAGGAAATTTTTAAGGTGGTCGGAGAAGGAATCGAACCCAGGATCTCCTGTACATTGCACCACCGACATTATTGTTTTTTCACAAATTCGTTTCTCACTTTCTGTATAAAATAGTAGTTTTTCTGGAAAGTGACAAATATATTTTATCTTTTACAGCAAAGTCTCTAATGAACAATCGAATACATAACTTTGTAACAAATGTTTTTGTAACAGCAACTAAATTATGATTACAATGACTAATATTTGAACACGAATTCTAATATTGTACTCCAATGAGGTTTTAGAAATACTCAAATTAATTAATACAACTTAATTTCTGTAGTAAAAACTCGTATTTAGTACGACCTATTTTTAATTTATCAATAACATCGACAAATAATTTTGATGTTTGATAATTACACTGTGTGTAATTTTTTAAGTCATGGCAAAATAACCATATACGGACACCACTACGTGATAAAAGACTAAAAAAAAAGACCCGTGTTTCCCAATTTTTCCCAAAGTCATGCACTTTTTTTTTATGGGCCGCCAAAGATTTGGGGCCTCGGTATCATTTTCGTAAAAATGTGATCATTTTCTCAGGCTCATATCTTGCAAACCGTTCAGAATTGTAGCTCTTGTCATAAAGAACAAAAATTGCGAACGTATAAAATCAAAAAAACCTCACCTTCCAGATCAAACTCGCAAAAAACTTAAAAAAATTCGATTTTTTTTTACCTTTTTTCCCGTGTTCAGGTCCATAGGTAGCAAACCGTTCAAAATTCAAGGAAACAATCAACTACAAAAATTTACCCAAGATCTCAATAAACAAATTTGTAGAACATATAAACTTCCTAGAGATGATTCTTAACACTGTTTAGGTAGCACGCAAAAGTGAAAAATTTGCCGAAAATTTTTTAATTTCATTTTTTTTACTTTTTCTCCTGTTCAGGTCCATAGGTAGCAAAAAAAAAAAGGAAATATGCCTGGCTAGAACCATGTGTTTGTCCAAGGTTAACACCGTTTAGGTAGCGCTTAGGTATCACGCGATCATGCACCGACAGCAGCAGCACAGGCAATGCAGTAAGCTCAGCACACGCAACAAGGGACGCAGCACACAATATAAAAGCGACACGACGCTCACATCGAGGCATTACACAGCGCGACGTCAACGAGAGCTCTGCGGTGAAAGTTATAAAGTGAAAGTAAAAAAAGTGAAATTCTGAACGGTTTGCAAGATATGAGCCTGAGAAAATGATCACATTTTTACGAAAATGATACCGAGGCCCCAAATCTTTGGCGGCCCATAAAAAAAAAGTGCATGACTTTGGGAAAAATTGGGAGACACGGGTCTTTTTTTTTTTAGTCTTTTATCACGTAGTGGTGTCCGTATATGGTTATTTTTTTTCGTGTTGCACTGTGTTATGCATTATAATCAAAATATAGACTTTATCATGGAATTTCCAATGCCTGAATTGATTTACAACTAATCTTTTCTCTGTGTGTACGAATTAATATTCTCAGTGCTAAGGCAAAAAAAAAAAAAAACAAATACAAATACCTAAAATTTTAACTACAACAGCCTGTTTTCATTTCTCGAAACATTCAATATCTTCGTCAAAATTACTTACGAAATGTTTTTTTATGTCGAAATCCATTAAAAACTGACAGTAATTTAATTTTGATTATACACAATTTGTTTGCTTACTCTCTCCTTATCAAAAAAGCTAAAAATGCCCCAAAAGGGTTAAAATGGCAACACTCCTGCAGTAACATTATCCCCAATTTCCACTTTCTCCATACTATTTCCCTTCACCAACTTATATTATCATCACTCTAACGAAGCAACTTCACCACCCCACATCATTACTAATTACCACTCTCAATCTTTGTTAATTGCCAAAATAGTTAGTCATCTTTTGGAGATCGTCGCGTTTACATCGTGAAATTAAAGAGAGAAGAAGAATATTCTTCTGCGGTCGGAATTATATTTTGTAAATTATTGATAATCTTCATAAATGCCACCAATACTCTAGCAGACGTAAATGTAACAGTGTCTCTTTAATTATTTTTTCAAGTTCAAGTATTATTTTTGTTGTTGATGGACAAGATAAGAAGAATAACAACAACAATTGCTGTGTGCACCGTTAAACGAATGTAATGCAGTGACAAATGAGAGTAATTTATGTATATCGCGCGAGAGTTAATAAGTGTTTGTGTTGTGTGAGTGCGTGTGTTTAGTTGAAATTAATAGAATAACGGAATCATTATAATGAAAAGTGGAGTGCCAATTGCTGAGGTGCTGGCTGGTCATTCATAAGGCGAAGGTAAGCAAAGTTTTTATACCCTCACCCATGGGATGGGGGTACATATCATTTATTACGTAAAAAAATTTAAAACATAGAAGGAGCCATATTAGACGCTTAGTATCTTTGGACGAAATTAGTTTTAGGACTTTTTAAGACTTTTGAGCCATGTCCGTCTGTCTGGCTAGTCAACACGATAACTACCGTAAATCTTTACAGATCACAATGAAATTTTGTCAGTGACTATTATTTGGCAATATTGAGTTTGGGATTGAAAATGGGCGTTGTGACCACGCCCCTTCTGGTACCTCCCATACAAATCGAAAAATTTAGCACAAAATCATATTGTTACGAATAAGTAAAAGCTTTTGCTTGCTGTTAATGACTCTACTAACAGTATGTAAATAACAGGCGGTTAGTGCTGCGCCTGAAAGTATGCATTGTAACAACGTACCAGCTCGCTAAACCAGTAGCATGAATTCACCTCAGTAAAGATAACTCTCCGCCATTCGAGATTGTTCTACAAAGATAAGCAACGACAACAATGTCTAGAAGTTTCTTGAATTCGCTAGATCTACCTTCATTTGAGTATGGTGAGTTGGTATAAATAGCCGAGGTCTTTGGAATGGAGAGTTCAGTTTGTGATTAAACCCCGTAAAGTGAGCAACACGAATTGATAGTAAAATATAAGACTTATTAAAGTGGTGTAAGTAAAGTAAACCGTTGTAGTTATCGTAATTTAAAACGAACCTTGCTTTAGTATTGGGAATAAAACAACGCAAAAAGGACGAATAAGGAAATTCGTAACAATATCTATTTCTTTCAAACCTTGCTTCTGGTAGATGTGATTAGCTTCAACTCTCCCACCGGTTAATAATCTGTAAATGCCTAGTTAACCGGAGGAAATGGGCGAGATTGTCACGCCCATTATGGTACCTCCATACAAAACAGGGTGTTCGACCGGGTTTTCAATCCGATAAATCGCGTGAAACACTTCCGACCTTAATGAAATTAGGTATAAGGCTTCGCGTTATCAAACGCCAATGTCCGAGTAAAACAAGGGTGATTTTGCCTCGCCCATTGCGGTACTCCCATACAAATGTTGTTTGGCCGTCTGGTTGTTCGGCACGAGAAGTCGCGCAAAACAGAACCAATCTTTATGAAAGTTTGTACTAGTCAATATTTAGTCAAATAAAACTCTCCTATAGAAAATAAGGTGTTTTGTCACGCGTATTCTGGTAACTCCCATATAAAAGTTGGGCGGATGACCGGTTGATCGACACGACAACTCTCGTAAACTACAACCGATCTTAATAAAATTCGGTATTAGGCAATATTTTGCTAAAAGCTACTATGTAAGTAATAATTGCCTATTGTGCCACGCCAAGTTTCGTACCTCCCATACAGCCCGACTGAATCGTATGTACTGGTTTTTTGAAGTGAAACTTTTTATTTGAGGTACTGAAATCCGTATCAGCAATCCGTATCTTCAAAACATGTTAAATATCTTCTTTACTTGTTCTGTAAAAATTAAACATAAGGTACATACATGCATATGTATGTATAACGCCGATTGGAAAAAAATAGTAATAATATCAGAACATTGCATAAATAAAGCAGGGTTCATATTTCATATACCACCTACGGAGGTAAAATTGTTATTATTTTTTCGATTGGACGCACCATTTCCGAGTTATAGACACTTTTTTATTTTTCGCGATTTTCTTATTTTGGCGATTTTTCGAAAAAAAAACTTCTTCCATACGAATTGGACTAGTTTATAAAAAACCATTAGGAACCCGCAAAAATTGGTTATTTTTTCGATTGGACGCTCCGTTTCCGAGTAGTAGAAATTTTTTCTTATTTTCGAATAAAAATGGGGATGGGTTACCCATCGTCGTGGTAGCTACCCATTATTTTCCCCATCTCCTTGAGGGTAATCGTAATTCCCCATCGTCGTGGGTCGCTAACCATTATTTTCCGATGGGGGGTAAATACGAACTCTGAATTAAAGCGATAACAACCTGCTTTGTTGAAAGCTACCATCCTACTGAATGAAGATTTTTCTATTTGTTATGCTCTTTTTTGAGAGTTGTGTTGCCATTCGTGTTGTGTACGAGTGAAAAGCCGAATATGATCGTCCACCAGGGATGATATTTGTAGTGGATAAGGACTTTTTTTACCTCCTTTCGGTTTCAAAAAGCCCCAAACTGCTTTTGTTCCAAAAAGAGTACTTTCGGATTTAACTCAGTAAATATTATGTGAGAGAGATTTATAAATACAACACATGGCAAAATAAGTAAGGTAGAAGCATTAGGAATTGCAGGAATTTTGATTTTATATCAAGGGCCGACTTTGTCAAGCCCAGCTGATCGAAATTGCATGATGTATTTTTTGAGTCATAAGACTGTGTGCCTGAGGAGGCACTGCATTTACACCGAAATATTAACAAACCGTATGCAGATTAAATACATTTTTTTATATTTTCGACAATGAGCCCGTTAATCTTTCGGTGTAAATACAGATTTAATTGATTATTTTATAAAAAGTGCTATTACGTCGAAAAAAGTACTTTCAGAAGACTACAAAAAGTCCCCTTGAAAATTATCAAATATCATCACTGTCGGCCACTGGTGGCTATGAGTGCCGACCGCTAGTGTAGAGTAGTCATGCAGAAATCAGCGACTGTTACAACATTCGTACTTGTACATATGACAGAAAATATGTTGGATATGTATCAATAATAGCTGTGTTCGAGTACTTTTCCAGTAAAAATTATCAAGTAACTAGTTTTCGGAGAGTAAGAATGATTGTGCTCTCTGAGTAAAAATATCACAAAAAGTACGCGAACGACATCCAGTAAAAACTTGCAAGAAATCAGTACTTTTGTATGTAAACAGCTGATTTGCAATGTAAACATTGTGAGAACCAACAAACGTAGTTCGAAAAAAATGCTACAAATCACCAAAACTGTATTCTTTTTTAAAAGAAATAGCTAAAGGTTAATTACAGAGCATTGAACAATCACCTTTTATCTTAAACTGTAAGATTCCAAAGATTAATTTGTTGTTTTATACTCTTTATATTTTCTAATTTTGTTTGTTTACACAAATCATATGTTTCAAAACATATGTTATTACTTGCAAATTCTTACTGGCAAAAATTTCTCCAGTAAAAACTTGCAAGTTCTCTATCATCGAACTGTCAAAATAATCTCTCTCTTGCTCTCTCGTTACTGGCTTTTTGGTGTAAACGAACACTATCAAGTAAGAAATAGTAATAATTTGCACAAATTTGTACAAATTATCCAGTACGCGAACAGACTTAATGTCGGTTATAATTATGGAGTACATACATACATACTTGTTACAACAGAAGTACAAGTGTTGGAGGTATTTGTGGTGCCACAAGTACAAGTGTACGCGAGTATGTTAATAATAAATATGTACATGGGTATAAATTTTTTCCGAGTACTCGAAGTTTTTCTCTAATGTCCGCACACACAAATTTATGGATACACACAGAGAAGAGATTCGTTGTCACAATTATAATTATTTACAGTCAACTAAAACTTGGCAGTTCCTTGCATAATTGTGCTCCGTATCACCAAATGTTGTGCATACCAATTGATCTGTAATTCAGTTTTTGTTGCAAGAACTGAAATATTTAGTTGAAGCCCCACAGCAACAAGTAATAATGTGATCTGTCAATCGAGTTTTAATTCTAGCAATCAAATTATCCTGTAGTGGTCAAAATTTTACTTGTAGGATCAACGAAAAATTTAAAAACTAATTCGGTTGTACCAAATAATAATTGATATGCTCAACTAATTACTTGCATTTAATGGCTGTCTTAACCATTTGTTGATGCCATATGTCATTATGACTTTTATAGGAAACAAAATTTTTTTTATTTAAAATTGTTTATTTTATATTTAACTACAAACACTACCGAAAAATATGGGGCAAAATACATGAGGCCGAGCCTGCCTCAGAAACCAACAATTTTTTTAACGATAGCACCCATGGGGCCCTCGGGATTACTTTTCGCATAGTAATCGAAGTTATTAACAACGTACGATGCTATTTTTTTATTATAGTATTATATTATAGTATACATACATGCATTATTTTGTTCACCTTGTCTTTATACTCTAAGGAACTTGAATCCCATAGAAATAGTTTTTCTCCACCTCAGTTATAATAAGTTCAGCATCCATCTTGGTACCAACCCATGGTACAAAAATTAATATAAACTGAAGCAAAACAAAACATCACAAGGAACCACTTGTTATGATAAAAAATAATGTGTAAATTACAACAACAACAATATAATGCGAGACAAACGCAAGATGAGAGAGAGAGAGAGAGAGAGAGCTTTTGAAAACGCGGCGTTGTCGAAACACAACGCCCTGTATTTCTACAAGGCGGCGTTGGAGTTGATAACGCCGAAATACTGCGTTAAAAAACGCTAGTGTGGCCCTAGCCTAAACCAACAAAAACACACTAATTCTTTTTTTCTTTTCGAGCAGTAAATAAAAATCATATTCGTGCCCCTTTCTTTGGACCTTTTGCTTGTTTTAATTATCATATTTTGCTTAATTTTTTTTAAATTTTTTTCGGGGGAGTTTTATCTAGCCGTTTTCGGGCTTTTTTCGACGCCGAGGACCCCATGGGTCCGATCGTTAAAATTTTTTTTTGGGTTTCTGAAAATTTATTTTTTTTATTATTTTTAAAGTAAGCGATGATTTTTGGTAGGGAGCGTTTGTTTATTAAAAATTATTACATCTGAATCATTTTACGAGTCAAAATGGCAAAACAAAAATTTTTAAATCTATCGGAAAAACTAAAATCGATGTTTACCGTCCTGAAGGATATTGTAACCGCGCAATAGCTAAAAAAAATCAAGGACTCCGACGAATTTGGAAAAATTTTAAAGGAAGGGTTTCAATGTCCTTATCTACGTATGAGAATAGAAAAATCATCAGAATCGCTTCTAATTTTGTCTTATCCTTGTAAAACAGTAAGAGCTCAAGCTGGAGTGGAAGCGAGCAAGTCATCAGTACGCAGCGTAATTAAGAGCTGTGAGTATCCTAAATACCTGAAATTACAAAAAAACCGCCACTTAATGCTCCTCGTAATGAAAAGCGGCTTCAATTCTCAAGAGACTACATGGTATGGGATGTGCAGCCAAGAGGTCATGTAAATGACTGGAGAACCGTTGTATTTGGATGGGCCTGATGGCTACAACTATTATTTTCATGATCTGCGCAAAGGAAAGCGTTTTTTGAATCGACATCACTGCCAAGAGGGGGGCGTTGTGGTGTGAGGTGCTATTACGTACTATGGCACCATCGATCTTGAACTTCAAAGTGCAAAAATGACTGGCGCAAGCAATAAAACTTTATTGGAATCGGCTTTTCCGAAGTTCAGTGAACTATTTGGTCCCATATCTTGAATAGTGCAACAGTATAATGCCCCTATACACAACGCCAGAGTAGTAAAGGAGTTCATTGCAAGCTAAAATGTTAATATTGTTGACTGGCCACCCTATTTGCTAGATCTAAACATTATCCAAAATGTCTGGGGTTGGTTATCTCGTAAGGTCTATGAAGGAGGTAGACAATTTGATGACAAACAGTCACTAATTCAGACCATTAAGGATGCTTGGAATCAAAATTTCGTTGGATTACATAAATTATCTTTATCTCTCAATGAAAACCCGTATATTTGAAGTTATTAAAAACAAAGGGGGTTGTACCCATTACTAATAGTTCCTAAATAAAGTAAAATAAATTAAAAAAGGCAGAAAAACTGATTTTCATTAAAATTAGTTAAAGTGCCTTTATTCTAGTGAACCAAAAATAAAAAATATTGCACATTTTTGGACTTTTTTTTATAAATTGCTCAAAAAAAGTTAATTAGTTAAGAAACCACTATTGTCGTGGTTTTTTTATATCTCAAGATGTCTAGCTTCCATTTCCATTTTAAAATTCTGCAATCGGTTACAAATTGCAAAAGATACAGGCTGCTGAGTATGAAATTTTTAGTGCCTTTAAATATGTTTACCGGAGTGTATAACTTAATTTCTGTAATAAAATTTTTATTTAGTAAGACCTATTTTTAATTTCGGTGGTGCAATGGTTAGTATGCACGCCTCTTGTATATGAGGTCCTGGGTTCGATCCCTGATCTGACCACGTAAAAACTTCTGTCGACGGCGGTCACCTAGCATAGTGACGGCGACACTATCGAGTATTTAGACATGAAAAAGCTTCGTGGGATGAAACCATTTTTTTTTATTTAGTTTCAATTTATCTATAACATCGACGAATAAGTCTGATGTATGATTATAATTCTAATCAAAATGTAGACTTTATCATGGAATTTCCACGGTCGGAATTGATTTCCAACTAATTTTTTCCCTGTGTGCCTCTACTCTGACTGTCAGGGTGCTATAAAATCCCTACAATCTATATTCCTGAAATGGCCAAGCAGTTCGATATTCACGTTACATGTGGCGGAGTGCAGGAACATTCTAGGGAACCAAAGTGCAGATGAGCTAGCAAGATTAGGAACTACCATTATTCATGCAAGCTTATGCTTAAGACCGAAGATCTCAGACGTGCGAATCATAGATGGTTTCATGGCACAAATTTCAGGATCACCAGGCAAGTTGGAGCAAGTTATGACCTAAATCGTACCCTAATCCTGATATAAATTCCTACATAAGACATTCCTACATAAGACAATAGTCCCACATACGTCTAGACCTGGAATCTGAACTTATGATTACTGCATAAGAAGGAAGAAGCGGGCGAGAGCGTTGAACATTTCATATGCTACTGCCCGGCCTTTTGTATGGGCAGAAGTAAACGTCTAGGGTCTAACTTCAAGTTGCATCTAACCATAGTACGGAGAGCGCTCTTTTTCCACTCGCTCGCCAATGAAATCGCGAGCGAACACAATTTTCAGCTCACTCACGATTTTACTTCAGTTTAAAATTTAAAGATCTGAAAATGTAACTCGCTCACTATTTTAACAGCATTTATATATATTTCTTGACGTATGTTTTAAAGGGCTACCAGATAATTTGACTTACCGCTAAACAACCACTTTCTTTGCAACCTTTGCTTGTAAGCAAAACTCGGATAATACTCCTTAATACGTGCATAGATGAAAGCTGATAAGATGTCTTTGTGGACATCGAAATAATTATATTCCTAGCCATCTACCAAAATAATATATTTTTTGAATTTTGTACAAAATAATGTGCTCGAACCGGATTGATTATGTCTAGGGATAGGCGATTAATTGATTAATCCGGGAACCTGATTAATCGACACCCTGATTAATTGAATAATCGAACATTTTGGTTACTCATATTTACAATTAAACAAATACTTTGCATTCTGGTTAACTATATATTTTAGTAATTAAGCAATTCATGTGTTTAGGAAATTTCATTTTGAATTATTTCAACAACAGTCTTTACTCAGAAAGTTCAAATGTTTCCTTTTGTATGGGTTTGTATATTTTCGAAAAATTATTTGAACAAATAACGTGTGTTTGTTTTAGCTGTATGAGAACTATCGATATCGATAACTATGGCAAAGTGTGTTGACATTTCTGTTCAGTAAGGTTTGGCAAGTTCTCATGAATTGTTTAACGCTGCAACAACGCTTCCAAATTGTGGAAATTTACTTTGAAAAACATGAATCTGTTCGCGAAGTTCATAGAGCACTTCGTCCATTTTAGGTCAACATAATCGGACTAGTGAGCAAGCAATACGTGACATAGTGAGCAAGCAATTCATTTGGAGGGAAGACAATTCTCAAGCCGTTAAGGAGTCACAATTACATCCATTATTATTTTCGAAATGAGCAAGGAACTGCCGTTATGTTGAATGGTGAGATCTATCGAGCCAGGCTGACTGAAGTTTTGTTTCTACAAATTAATCAGCTAAACATCAACGACATTCGGTTCCAATAAAATGGCGCAACTTGCCATACAGCGCGCTTAACAATCGATTTATTGCAAAATCAAACGGGCCCCTCGTTCGTGCGATTTCACGCCTCTGGATTACTTTTTATGTGGCTGCGTTATGGCATTGGTTTATACCGACAAACCAGAAACTCTTGAAGCATTGGGAGCCAATATTCAAGCCACCATTGACGCCATACGGCTATATTTATTGGAAAAGTAGTCAAAAATTGGACTGACCAAATGGACTATGTCACTCGTAGCCGCGGCTAACATATGCCGGAGATCATATTTAAAAAATAAATGTCATGAATTATGTACCAGATTAAAATAGCAATAATTTCATTCCAACAATATTTCTGTCTTGTATTATCGTAATAAAATTATTCAAATATAATTATTCAATATTCAAATTATTTAGTTAATCATAGTTTTGATTCACCAGCGTTTCTGATTATTCGATTAACTGGTTAATCACTATAATGATTGGATTAATCAACATTTAAATTAATCGATTAATCTCACATTCATAATTTTGAATGGAAACCGTAGCTTTGTATCGTAATAGTGTATAAAACGTGTCCCGCATGTTATAATGTCTCTCTTAGTTGGTATTGGTGTATAATTGTAATCCCCGTCTTGCATACCTTCACAATTCTGTCAATAAAATTATGTCTGTTTACACAAACAATGGCAGGCATAAAATGAAATCCCTTTCTTTGATCAATCTTCACATCAAAAGTTCTTTTGTTGTTATTAAATTTTCTAAATTTCAGTTTTGAGTGCAGTAAAATTCAGTGGTGACAACCAAACGGCGAATAAATTCGGTTGTCGCAACAGAATTACAAACACATTCGATGGCTGTAACGGAATTCTTGGTTGCTGCAACAGAATAAATATCAAATTGGGTTCATAAGAAACACAGTTGTTTCAACCGAATTATTATATTATTATTATTCATATTCACATGTTAATATCACATTCACATGTTGAAACCGAAATATTGAAAATTTCTTTAAATGCTAGCTAAATAATAGTAATTTCGATTGCCACAACAGAATGAAATATAAATAAAGAAGCCGAATTTTCGGTTGAACAAATGTTTAAATAGTTTGTTATAGTACTTATAAATTGTTTGTTTTGAACAAATAGTTCTGTAAGTGTAAAAAAATATCAAACGACTAGATCCGGCTTGCAAACATTTTTAAATATATTTCCATTATTTAAACATTGCTACAATTTGAATGGTGCAATTTTAAAAAAGCTCTATATCACTCAGAAAATATTTCTAAACAACAAATTTAAAAAATTTAAAGAACAATTTGCTACGAAAAATATTCTCTATAAAAACAAAACTTTGCTTGTTGACTTTTGGGTACAATGCCGAGAGCCGTGCAACATGATGTATGAACATTTGTTGTGTTTATTAACATTTCACTTTGGACCCTGTTGTACGAGTATAAGCAAACAGTGAAAGAAAGGTTTAGGGAACAAAAGTTATACATTTCATCAATATTTTATAAAAATACGGAAACTTATGGGGTGTAGTGATTTCATTATGATGGATTTCATCATAAAACTGTAATGCCATTTTATCGGCGTGCAACATTTATGTTGTGTTGGACGCACTCCATAACAGAGAATCCTTGGAGCATATCGTTTGGTTACATACAGGAGTGTGTTTGTTGTATTATATTTTTACAAATATCTGGGTTTTTGTTTGTCGTCATTTAGAAACAAAGAAATCAGTATAAATATATATTACAATACTTTGTATGTTGTGGTATCCATTGTATTACGTTGTTTGGGGGAATACTATTTCAGATGTACATATTGGAATAAAGGCATCCAGCCAGCCACATTCGGTTGTCATAGACCCCATGTTGGGTAAGATGTATGCTTTTGTTTTTCTATTGTTGTTTTCGGTTGATTGTTATTGGTATATTGAAGAGCGTTTGGGTGTTAATGCTACTTATAGAGTCGATTATTTATGTGATGGGGTTATGCAGAGGGATGGTAGAAATTTAAGCAAAGCGAGTTACAGTCCAAAGATTCGTTTAATTTGTAAAATATTTTTGAAAATGGAAGAAAACTTATATAAGTCACCTGAATAATAAAAATATTTTAAAATCTATAGTTTCAAATTAAAAAAGAAAGTATGTTACGACCAAGAAATACAAATTCTCAATTCGGTTGCAACAACCAAGATTACGGTTTGCAAATAATTCTTAAGCAATAATATTTAAGCAAATAATTTTCGAAGTGTTCAAATATATCAAGCGACGAGATCAGGATTGGTCAAATCTAGAAGTGGCTCTAGAAGTGTAAAAATCAAAGCAACAATGTTGATTAAAGAATTAGCGGATTTTGGACAAATCAATTGATGGGTAGCTCAATAATCAATTACATCTAGAACCTTGATTCAGGAAATTTACAATTTGAAACAGAATTCATTAAAACTAGGATTGTATTATTAATCGATTAATTAAAATTTTATTTAGTCGATATTATGATTAATCTGTTAATAGACTAATCGCAAATCAATCAATTAACTTGAATATTGAAAAATCATATTTGAACAATTTTATTCCACACGCAAATAATTTTTGCAAAACACACAAATACGTACTATACAAACAAAACGAAACATTTGAATATTTTCAGCTTACATGGGGCAAATTAATTATATGACAATTATAATTTGTAGTTTTATTTAAATTACCTACCAAAATGAAAATTCAAAAAAAATTCAATATTTCATGCAGTACTACGAGGCAATACCTATCGAAGCCATAAACCTCTACATATAAAATACATTACAAACAAACAAACAGTCAAACAAATTCAAGACAATTAGAAGCATTCCCATATTTCTTTACAATTGGCATGTGATTCCACAACCGCTATTTGCATTGCCTGAGCAAATGCAAATTCAACATTTTTTAATTGCCATTTTGTTCTTTCTGACAAGAGCTACAGCTCTCCCTCAGAGAGTAAATCAAATTTTCGAACGATTTGCAAGATATGAGCCGGACAAAATGATCACTTTTTTGCAAGAATGATACCGAGGCCCCCAAATCTTTGGGAGACACGGGTCTTTTTTTATCTTTTATCGTGGAGCGGTGCCCGCATATGGTTATATAAAATTTCATACAGTGAAATTAAAAAATTTTCGCGAAATTTTTCACTTTTGCGTTTACCTAAACGGTGTTAAGAACCATTCCTAGCAAGTTCATATGTTCTAGAAAGTTGATCTTAGGTACATTCTTGTAGTCGATTGTTTCCTTGAATTTTGAATGGTTTGCTACCTTTGACCTGAACAGGAGAAAACAGGTTAACAAAATCGAAGTTTTTTGCGAGTTTGACCTTGAAATGAAGTTTTCTTGATTTTATATGCTCACATTTTTTGTTCTTTATGACAAGAGCTACAACTTTCCTTCAGAGAGTAAATCAAAATTCCTAACGGTTTGCAAGTTAGAGCCAGACGAAATGATCACTTTTTTGCAAAAATGATACCGAGGCCCCAAATCTTTGGGGGCCCATAAAAAAGTGTATGACTTTGGGCAAAACTGGGAGACACGGGTCTTCTTTTTGGTGATTTTTCATGTATTGGTGTTCGTATATGGTTATAATTTTTCGTGTTGCACTGTGTTATTCAGAAAAATCAGATCCATTCGAAAAATCAGATCATTGGTAAAATCAGTTTTGTTAGATTCGTCCATCAGTTTTTAGTTCAAGTCGATATACCAGAACTCGAGAAATTGTTACGGCGTGAAATATATATGTCTTTATTTCACGCCGTAACAAACACCCTTGCTCTGACCACCTTAAAATTTATTTCGGCGGCGGTCACCTCGCATAGTGACGGCGACACTATCGAGTATATAGCCATGAAAATGCTTCTCAAAAACCGTTCGGAATCGGTGTAAAACTGTAGGTCCCAATCAGTGAGTGAAAACTGGAAAGCGCACAGCTCAGTGATTGTGAGAAGCTCTCCCCTGTCCCTTCATGGGATGTAATGGGAAACCATTTATTTTTTTTTTAAAAACAACAAAATGTGAGTTCTACAAGACATTCAAGTAATTCTTACTAGGTACTGTCGTTTAACCCTCGATATAGAATTTGTGTAGGTCGCTGTTGTTGACAATTTTATGGAAAAACTTCAATTCAATAACTTTCTAATAATTTAATAAATAAAAATCATCCCTGATAGAAATTATCCCTGATGAAATATACACAATAAATACTGTACAAAAATTACAATTTTTGAATTGTTACAATTATTTTCAAATCTAAGATCACATTTTTGTTGGAAACTGTATTTTGTCAAAAGTTGTCAAAAGTTGTAAGCATACCATACCCATTTGTTTCAATCTAGTTGAATTTTTAAACCCATTATGAGGATCAACATTTAATTTTGGTTGATTAGTGTATTTTGTATAGTTGCCGAAAAATTTATAGGCTACAACTTCTTCGAGTTACCCCAATTTCCAGAGACTGGCAAACAAATATATTTAATATTTTCAATGACATTTCGTCACTTGATGACGTATTAATATGTGTTTTCTAAAGGTATATTAGAAAAAAAATCCTAAATTGCCATTTACAGCCATGATCCTCAGACGAAATCTTCTTTGTCCTGTAGAAAAATATTGTGATGATCAGTGCAAGATCACCGAGAAGGGCTTGTGATACCATGTATTTTCATAATTTTTTTGTTTGGTTAAGACCCTAAACAAAAACCTCCTGTAATTCAAGGGTTTAGGAAATGTTTATTTGTATTTTCTTCTGTTCCGAATGGTCTTGACATATTGACCCGTATGCACTAATATGATGCCTAGTGTAATGCCTAGTATAATGCCTAGCAACATGGAGTGGTCAAGGGCCTTACAAAATGAGGACAACATGTCTCACCCACCGGCTCGATCTTCAGTTTTCTTCATCCAGTTGGTAACACCAAACTCTTGCATGCAATCTTCCACCTGGTGTTTCCAGCGAAGACTTGATCGTCCTATTTTTTGATATCCTACGAGTACGTCTGCGAATACTTTTCGCACTTGTTCATTCTGGGAGACTTAAAGCGTTCGGTGGTACAGATATTCCATTTAAGCGAGGATTTAGTAACAATTTCAAGGGCAATTTCTGATCTATGACTAAAACTCTAAAAGCAGTGAGAATTGTTTAGTACTGAAACTTGCACAGAAATATCGGAATATGATGTGTTTGGGTTGAACAATTTATGAAAAAACTACCAGGTTTATAAACTTTTTCAATGAATTGATCATTATATAGTTATGAATAGACTCATCCAATTTACAGAACAATTCACAAGTCGGTATTGGAATGGTTAGTGTGGGCGTCTTTTGTACATGACAACGTGGGTACGAGCTCTGCTCTGGCCACCTTACACATCTTCATTTACGAGTAATTAACCATGAGAAATATTCTTGAACAACCAAACAGGGAGTGTATATCTAAGTATATAGCACACAGCGCATTGATCGCTCTGCCCAGTTCCCTCATGATATATATAATTACACAGTGCAACACGAAATAATATAACCTTATACGGACACCACTACGTGATAAAAGACCAAAAAAACAGTTTTGCGCAAAATTATGGACTTTTTTTATGGGTCCCCAAAGATTTCTCATTATCATTTTTGCAAGAAAGTGGTCATTTTGCCAGGCTCATATCTTGCAAACCGTTTGGAAGTTTGATTTACTCTCTGAGAGAAAGTTGTAGCTCTTGTCAGAAACTTCAACTTCAAGGTCAAAATTGCAAAAAACTTTACCTTTTTTTTACCTTTTTTCCCCGGTTCAGATCCATAGGTAGCAAACTGTTCAAAATTCAAGGAAACAAAAGTGTTCACAAGAAAGCAAAAGTGAACAATTTCCCGAAAATTTTTTAATTTCATTTGTTTTTTCTTTACTTGAACAGTGAGATACTATGCTATGAGTTGGTTGATAAAATCGTTAAAATGTAAATGAAGAAAATGCACCTGTAATGTAATCGATGTGCCGATTTGCTCCAAATAATGCTTTGTTTATGACAAGAGTTACAACTTTCCCTCAGAGAGTGAATCAAAATTCCGAACGGTTTGCAAGATATGAGCCTAACAAAATGATCACTTTTTGTTTTGCAAAAATGACACCCAGGCCCCAAATCTTTTTGGGGGCCCATAAAAAAATAAGTGCGTGACTTTGGGCAAAACTGGGAGAGACAGGTCTTTTTTTTTTTGGTCTTTTATCACGTAGTGGTGTCCGTATACGGTTATATTTCCATGACTTAAAAAATTACACACAGTGTTATTTAACAAAGGTTAAACTCCTTTAATGGAATATCAAAACGGCAAAAGGAACCAAACTGAGTTACTATGTGTAGCTGTTTAGGCACAATTCTTGAAAGCGCATCCAACGTCAAGGAATAGTATGCAAGATTTTTAGGGTTTAAACATCAAATAATTACCTTAACATTTCACCTTAAAGCCAACACCCTTTTAAATATTTGAGTTGTTCATCTTCAATTATTTTTAGAAGGATGCGCGCTTTTGGTTTTATATGTAAGAGAAAGTTTGTTATGATGAAAATGTGGGCAAGCATTAACAAAAAAATCCGTAAACATTCACTTTCACATAACAGATTTGTTTCTGGATATGTACTCTCTTTTGTTTATTATCCTTTTCTAGCTTTCTCGCAAAGAAGTACTATGAAATTAGCTAAACAACAAAGATGAATGTTCCAGGCAACAAGCAACCACTTCTATGCAATAGGAATCCAAAGAAGCCGATTATCCGGCAGGAAAATATGGTGTATTATGTCCATAGAAGAAAGTAAGTGCGTAGGGACAAAAAACAAGTAAATGTTTCGTGAAGACTGCAGAGAAATGTATAGAAGATGTAAAACTCATCAGTGAAAGCAACAGGCCAATACAAAATGTTATGAATTAAAAATTTATAGACTTAAGTGCGTTTTTCTATATGGAACTTAGTTGTATTTATTGTTTAAGGATCTTCTATGAATTTAATTTCCGTGCTTAAACTTCGACAGATGAAAGAGCTTTAGTTTATTAGCTTTGCAAACATGAACACATAATTCAATGAAATTGAGATTTATATGAAGAGGTGGCATCAAAGAACATGTGCAACGTTTTTAATTCGTGGAATAGTTTATATTTCGGTTTTTGCACACAGAAAGGAATTGAGCTTAGTTTATATGTATAGGGTGACGTGACTTAACGCCCATGGACTTAACGCCCAAAAAAAATTTTGGGCGTTATGACCGCCCCATACCCGGACGCAACGCCCAAATATTTTTTTGGCATTCTGTCCGCCCAATGGCGGTCAGAACGCCCAATGCAGACCCGGACAAAAAACCCAAAATTTTTGGGCGTTATGGCCTCCTTTTTGCCGGACATAACGCCTGAATTAGTTTTTGACGTTATGGCCGCCCCAAAGGCGGACATAAAGCCTCAGGGGCTTTAGGTTTGACCTCAATTTGGACTTGAACTGGTATTTTGGCTTCAACTCCAGGACTATATGGTTACGGCCTTATTCATAAAAAGTTGTGAGAGGTTTGAGAGACAGATTGTCATTCAACAAACGTCTCTCAAGCGTCTCACAACTTTTTATGAATAAGACGGTTAGCCTTTAATATTTGTCCATTGCCCTTTGCATTTGGTAAACATTGGAGCTCCTGTGTCGCAGAAGTTTTGGCGAATTGGGTATCGAACTCACTTTCAATTGCAGTCCATAAATACTCGTATGATTTCTGCATGGCAGTTAGAAAAGATTTCGCTCCAGTATTTGTTGAAGCAATAGTAACGAATTTTGGAATTGGTCAGTGTTCGTTGACGTGGTGTCAAAAGAAATACCTTAAACGCTGTCAGAAATTTTCCACTCAAAGAGAAGCCCGAAACCGGCCTCCGTAGTACGTTTGCTATTCTGTTCCCAACGTTATCTGGGGCTGTTCGGTCCCAGTATATATATGTGACGATAATAGAAAGTCGATTAACTTTATCTGTATATTAGGGTGTTCTGAAATTTTTTTCGAGAGGTCTCAAAAGATGTGTATTCAAAAAATGATTACGGGAACGTCAAACTTTTTTCAATACTTATAGTCCCCTACCAGCTGTTGTAGTTTAGATTCCTAATGTATTTATGTAAATAATATTTTTTTGGTCAATATGGGGCTCAAACGACGTATCATGATGACAATGATTAGAAAAATATTTTTGTCACCGACATTTTTTTCCACGGCTGCATTTTGAAGTCTGATTAATCATATATTTTCCGATTTTTCTCGCATTTCGCGATTTAGATTTCAAATATATTTTTTTTATGAAGGGTGTCTCAGGAAGATTGCATTTTTTAATTTTAGCATAATTTTTGTGTGCAAGTGGAAACTCTGAAATTTGGCAGCTGGCACATACGTTTATTCCGATTATTTAAATGGAGCGCTGTACGAAAGAGCGGTCGGTGGTGCAATAGCTAGTGTGCGCGGCTCTTGTATATTTGAACGTGGGTTCGATCCCTGCTCAGACCACCTTACATTTCTTTCTACGACGGTCACCTCGCTTAGTGATGGCGATACTATCGAGTATTTAGCCATGAAAATGCTTCTCAAAATGCCGTTCGGAATCGGTGTAAAACTGTAGGTCCCAATCAGTGAGTGTAAAACTAAAAAGCGCACATCTCACTGATTGTGGCAAGCTCTTCCCAATCCCTTCATAGAATGTTAAGGGACACCATTTTTTTATTTTTACGAAAGAACAACGCGTTATAATTGTGAAAACTTATTCCAAAAATTTGGAAAGTTATGCTGAGACCGCTCGCAAAATTCGAAGAATTTTCAGTCGAGAAAGTGCACCTAATGTATCAATCATTCGAAAAGGGGCCAAAAAATTTTTAAAACCTGGGTCGGTTATGGACAGTAAGGCACTTGTGCGTGAAAGTACCGGTCGGTCTCTTGAGAAAATTGCTGCTGTAAACGATAATGTCGCTGAAAACCCGAAAACAACAACTTGAAATTTCACGAAGCACTACGCAGTGATTTTTGACAAGAGACCTTCATGCGTACAAAATTCAGCTTACTCAGGAGCTAAAGCCAGCAGACCATGGAAAGTGCCGGCAATTCGTTCAATGGGTATTGGGGCAAAGTGGAGTCAATGCCAATTTTTGCAAAAAAAAAGTCAATCTGAATGGAATACACAAAATTGTCGAATTTTGGGCTCTGAAAATTCTCATGCAATTCATGAATTCACAAATGCACCCACAACAGGCAACTGCCTGGTGGCCACAAGAACTCCGTTATCATGTTCCTGTAACGAATGCCGTTCACAGTCACTGCAACTCACTCATCTTCAAAAATGTAAGACCCAATCACGCCGCCTGACCAAAATCTGCACCAGACAGTTGCTCGTTGTGGGTGCATTTGTTTCTCAATTTCTCCACAAATTCGAAATTTTTGTGTATTCCCGAAGCCTTTCGGATGGAAATTAGCTTCATCGGAGAATATTGCTTTTTTGAAAAATTGACATTGGCTTCAGTTTGCCCAGTTTGTAGGTGGAGGTCTTTTGTCAAAATTCGCTGCGTTTTGCTCTGCGAAATTTGAAGTTATTGAGAACGATGCCGATTTGATGTTTTCGAGTTTTTGGCGGCAGCAACGTTTTCAAAAGACAGCCCAGTACGTTGACGCACAGGTGTCCATTATCGACTAAATTTGCTAACATTTGTTGATCACTTTTCGAATAGTGGACACATTACGTACTTTTTCCACTGAAAATTCTTCGCAATTGGCGACCGATCTCAGGGTAACTTTCCAAAGTTTTGTAATAAGTTTTGGCAATTGTAACTCGTTGTTCTTTCGTAAAGCGCTCCATTTCTATAATCGGTGTCAACATATGTGACATCAACGTTCAAGATATATTTTCGTTTAGAGTAATTATTTTCAAATATTATCAATAATGCCAGTCAATTCTACAATGATAGCACCTGAATTAAAGAAAAAATATTTAAATTTAAAATACAAAAATTTCAAATTGACATAATAACGGGCGATTTTTTAAGAGCTTTCGGATTTGGTTTAACAAAAGAACACATAAAATTTAGAGAAATGTATGAAATCTTTATTTGAGTCGATAGAACGGTCTACATATATAATTCAATGTTCACTGTTTGTGTGAATATTGACCGCGGCTGCGCCGCATATGGTTCATGCACTACTGTATTCAAAACCGAAACCGGTTAACCGTACGCCCGTTTTATAAAAATTTACATTTTTGGAGAACCGGTTTCACCGGTTATTTCAAGTTGATTAACCGGTTTTTTCGGGTTTTGAAAAAATGATATACAAACGCAGAATTACAAACCTATATCCGTTTTCATAGTTTCCATAGGCTACTGACCCCATCAGACAGAAACAAAGTCTTTGAAAAATAATTATTTTGCCAATAATTTGCTGAAATAAGTTGTCCAACGCAACATAAGTCATATCTGTTAACTCCGATTTAGATCTAAGCTAAACTTGACAATTAGGAAATATTAAAAACCTTCTTCCAAATTTCTGAGATTTCAACTCAAATTGTTAGAAATCTACGGAATAAATTCGATAGAAATAGAGTGCCGTCAACGCAGTATGTGGCCCAATTTGCGATGCGAGTTTGTAAGTCCGGGTCCTTCTTGAACAAAAGCACTCATGTACGTACTCGCCCACTGCGATGAGTGGAAAATATTGCCGCTGTAGCTGAAAGTATGCTCGAACGGCCATCAAAATCAACTCGCAGCAATTGAGCATTTCTTGCACTTCTTTGTGCAGAATTTTGCATAATTCAATTGGTTCAAGAACTGAAGCCTGGTGACCATCCGATGCATTTTCGGTTAGCTGAATGGGATGAGGATCGCTTGGCTGAAGATGAGCATTTTTACCGAAACCCCATATTTTCCGATGAAGCTGATTTTCACCTCGGGGGCTACGTTAACAAACAAAATTGTTGAATTTGTAGAAGCCACACACAAGAAAAGTCGATCTATTCACAACGAGTGACTGTTTGGTGCGGTTTTTGGCATGGCGGCGTCATAAGCCGTTTTTTTTCGAAAATTAGCATGGAGCCACCGTTACCGGCAATGACAAGCGTAATGTTCAGCGACTTTTTGTTCCCAACCATTGAAGAGGATGCCATGGACGACATATGGTTTCAACAGGACGGCGCTACGTGCCACACAACCAACGTTACAATGGATATTTTGTGCACTGCATTCGAAAACGGCATAATCTTCCGAAATTCGGATGCACTTTGGCCGCCTCACAGCTGCGATTTGAACCCATTAGACTATTATCTTTGGAGCGCCGTGAAAGATAAGTGTTATGCAAATAATCCCGAGTCCATTGAGGACGTAAAACTCGAAATACAGGACCAAACAATCGAAAATGTGCTGAAAAATTGGTTTGATCGCATTAGGTACTGTGCCTATATTAGTATTTTTTTTTAAAGCAAAATGAAACTCCAAATTTTATACGGCCCACACTTTAGTTTAGCGTTACATCCCGTGACGGCATAGGCTTACATAATCTGATTGGGACCTGCAGTTTTACACCGGTTCCGAACGGTATTATGACAAGCTTTCTTATGGCTATGTACTCGGTAGTCGATCACAAAATTAAAAAAAAGTGAATTAAAAATAAACGATGTTTAACACCATAGTATTCCATTCTGTCATAAAACCCGAAACCGGTTATTAACCGGTTTTTATACCTCGGTTTAACCGATAACCGGGTTTGCTAAAATTGGAATATTCGAAGAAATCGAAAACCGACATTTATGAAAAACCGGTTTTTTGAATACACTAACTAGGTCCAATTTTGGCATACTCTCTCCAAGATATCTGCTGGTATCTCACGAATAAATACTTGCGGGCTTGGCCCTATAGGCATGACCCTTAACATAGCCCCACAAAAAATAATCTAAGGGCGTTAAATCGCACGATCTTCTGATCATAAAATGGAAGAAAATTCAAATATCCACAAGCGTTGTTCGTTTGTAAGTCGATTCTTGGTTAAATTATCGACCAAACCGAACATGTTTGATAGTAACATGTTTCACGAAGACAGCTGAGCTGCCAAAAACAGTGTTGCCAAAAAGAAAGTTGCTAAAAAATCACCCATTTTTACAGAACAACTTCAAATATATAAAGGAAGACAAATGAAGAACCTCACCTTATCTATTCATTGCATGTAATGGCAAACTATGTTTTTATTAAGTAAAATATCCTTAGACCAAATTGTGTTAACCCGGAGTGAGGAAGGATAACTGTTTCAAATTATGGATGTATTATAATATTTCTCAGAAAATCTTTGGTTTGCCATTAAATTATCTTATAACGAGGACAAAAAAGTTCTGCATCTGACACAATCTAAGGAAGGGGCTCTCACCCTCCGAAGCCTAAAATTAACAAACCTCACTCAGTTCTTATTTAATTCCCTCTCAATAGCAAATTCTTCCTAGTTATAGTGCACCCATCCCTTTCTGTTAAATTAAACAGACTTTCCATTATTTGGGCAACGAGTTTCTGGCTGATTGAGTTTCTCTGTTTTCTTCCCCGAAGCAAACATCCTCCCTTCCATATATTCGCTATTCAGCCGTTGTTAATTCTGCTTTCATTTTCAGTTTTTATTTATTCGATTTCGATAAATCGCATCATATCGTTAAGTAGCTGTATTGCGAAGAACTCTAGTGTTTAACCAAATAACAAATTACTTTATTGCGGCCTTTTCCGGTTCCTGTCTCGTTGTATTCAAAGGCTCAAAGGAGCTTGTGGGCATCTGTGTAAGATTGTGTGAATTGTGTGTAGGTTGGTTGTTATAATTATTATTGACTTTGAGTCTGTTTGTAGTTGAGGTCTATTGTCGGTGTTCATGTGACTTGGAGTGTTTGCCACCGTGTATTTGTTGTTATATTTAAGTTGAGAGTGTGGGGTATTTGTTGGCGCTTGTGTGTATATATTTGTTTGTGTATCTCCGACTCTGAGCCTGTTGAAGCAATCATTCATTTATATTTCCATTGATATTCCATTGTTTGCCACTCAAGCGTAGCAGTGAAATGTAATGAAATGCGAAATGTGTTGTATGTCGGTAGACGAGGGCGTGTAATGCTGGAGGGATGTAAATTGTATAAACCGTTATTTAAATTTATTAATACTTTGGGCAAAATACCAAAATGTTAAGTAAGTTGTCGGTTGACTTTGGCGTCATGCATATTTATAACTGTCATAAAGTTTCCAGCTATGAAGAACAATTATTTGGTTTTATTTCAATATAAATATGTACATATGTTAAATATTTTTGTGAACTTTAAAACGGAGAACATCTACATCCTTATCACACAAGTTACATTCATTTCACTTGTCATTTTAGAGATCACAGACTAAACAAACTAAGTACTTTCCATTAGATATTCGTCAATATTTATGTAAATCTCAACACAAACAATAAATATTTTAATCAGGTTCTTAATTTGGTCAATAGATGATGTCGAAATATGGCATTGATGTTAAAGTTACTTACAATCTAAATCCTGTTAGGAGCAGATTAAAGTGTTCAATAATTCTAAGTTTATTTTGAGATAAAACCACATTAATTTAATTGTTAACATAACAATTGTTGTGCGATGCTCTTGTTAGTTCTCTTCATTCACAATTCTTTTCACTAGTTCATTCGTTTGTCTTCAATTAAATTCAGATTGGAAATATAGATTTAAAAATATCTGTGTTATAAAATGAAATTCAGCGCAACAAAATAGATTTACCAATATAAACTTCCATAAAACGCACACACAGACGCTGCACAGTGGGGTATTGGACCCGTAATACGGAGATTAAATCAGAGAAACCCCAAATGAACAATTTATTAAAAATTTTCGAATACAAGCAATGAAATGATAGATGAAAACAATCAAACTTTAAAGTATTTATTATTATTTATTAGACACCCAACACATTTTCATCCACTTTATTGTAAACCAGTGTTTTTTACCTGAACCCAGATGATACAAAATGCAGAAAAGCACGCCTTTATTGATGTGCTAATATGTATAGGCACGGGTAGGGCAATCTATCAAAGTGAACACATGCAAACAACACACAGCGTTTGCATCACATACGTGGTTGGTGCACAATAATGTTCTCTGCCTGAAAATACGTATGATGGTATAGATGCAGCGGCGGCGAACAAACAAGCAGCTCATCGTCGCCAAAGAATATTGAATAGTATAGAGAACTCATGGAACGAATTGTATGACTGAAAAGCACTGGCGACATCTGGCGAATGATTCAAAACGTATTACTCTCTTTTTGTCTTAACTTGCTACATTCATAATTTTGATGCGAAATATTGATGCCTTTTGAAACGTTTATGCTTTTTGCATTGTTTTATGTAATAACATTGTCGAAATGGTGCATTTATATTGAAATATTCTATAAAGAGAATAAGACTCGTTTATGCTCTTTTGCTCAGACTCTCTACATGAGAGCGAAAAAGAGTGCAATAAGTCCTCTATAGTATTCAATACTTTTTGTCGTCGCTCTGTTTATGACAAAACAAAAAACAATTAGTTCAGTCAGCTAAATATTGCTTTATTTATTTTAACAATATTACATCTAAAGTTAAAGCAGATTTAAGAAAAAAGAAAGTGCAATGGCAAAAGAGCCTTCAGCATAAAAACTATTCGTTTTTTATTTTCCAATGGAACATTTAGTAATGTATTCATAGAAATCGAACACATCGAACAAATAGTAATGTTAACATTAACAAATCGACCATGAGTTCGAACACTCGTCGATTTTTTAATATTGGCAAACTAGTTCTTGGAATTCATGTTTGTATTGACTGAAAAAAAAAATTGTTATATGCAGGTATGAACATCATATACAATATGTCGACCTGATTGTCGATAAAAGTGTTATTTAGTTTAGTTACTGTTGTCGCAAGAGTCATAACGCTCTAGTTCCTCAATTTACACAACACCAGTTTCATCGTCACTATGAATATCATCCGATCGATCAATGCTCATTACAATAGTTGGCGGAATAAGCAATTCTAGTACAGATTTTGATAGATCTTTCAATATGTTTTTTGAAGTGTAGTATTGCTGCTACTAATCTGATCAGAGCTCCGCAGAAACGCGTTAAAAATGTTTTCATTTGAAGTCTCACGACTTCACTTTCGTGAAAAATGCTCCCTCTACAATTTAAAGTCATTGTTTCCAGTTCCTTGTGCTTCCTCTGAACGTTATCCGGTCGGTAGAAGAGCGTGCAATGTGATTTCAGGGCCATTAATAAAATACTTGTGCAAGGTAGTGGGCATTTTACAACATGGATACATCTTAACAAAATATCTTGCAGTGTTGTGAGAGAAATGTGTGAATTTTCTAGAAGCTATTTCATGACCCGAAGAAACGGTTTTTAATATCACAAGCATTTGTTTTATTACTTTTATTTAGTTCTAAGTCGGTTTTAGCAAATTGTGCTGAAACCTCAGCGTTTTCAAAAAATCTTGTGCCTGTATTACCATCGTTTGAATTTCCGAAACCGGACTTGGATTGGTCGACATTCAGTCTGGTTTTCACCTTAAATTTATTATATACACATGCTGTAGTAGAAGCAATAATTTCTTCTAAAGTCAGTTGTCAAATCCGACTTTTAAGTTTGACGCAAACAATATTAAAAGTCAGCTGTGACAACCTGAAAAATTGCTTGTGATAATGACTAATGGTTATTACAAACTCTAAAGTCGCTTGTGATCATTTCTAAAATCGTTTGGGACAACCTCTAAAGCAGTTTCTCAAAAAACCTAAAATCAGATGTGGCAACGTCTAAAGTCGATTTTGTAATGCCAACCAGTAAAGTCGATTGCGACAATCTCCAAAATCTAGAGAGTATGAATAAAAGAGCACAAACGAGTCTCATTCCCTTTATATAATATTTCAGTATAAATGCACCATTTCGACAATGTTATTCCATAAAACAATACAAAAAGCATAAATGTTGCAAAAGGCATCAATGTTTCACATCAAAATTAGGAATGAACCAACTTATGAAACAAAGAGAGTAATACGTTTTGAATCATTCGTCAGATGTCGCCAGTACTTTTGAGTCATACAAACCTTTCCATGAGTTCTCTATACTATTCAATACTCTATGGCGACGACTACCTGCTTGTTTGTTCGATGCCGCAACATCTATACCATCATACTTATTATCAGGCACAGACTATTGGTGTACAACAACCACTTATGTGATGCTAACGCTGTATGTTGTTTGCATTTGTTCACCTTGATAGATTGCCCTACCCATGCCTATAGATGTTAACACATCAAAAATTATATTAAATCAGCTCTTATTATAGGAAAGCTTTCCATTTTATGTAAGACAAATCTATGGTACGCTTGAAAATTCGAATCCATGAAGTAGTCTAGATATACCAAACTCCAATATATCTGTTTTAACAGGCTTCGGTAACATTTTTTTAATAGAGTTAAACTCTTTACATTTGGAATCACAAATGTATCCCCTTTGGACTGATGTCGTTTCCGTGATCGCATTGCAAACTTTTCCGTCGAGCATTACTGAGATTAGTTTATGGCTCACGTTTACGAAGTCCTCTGAGACAACAAACTTTATCAGATCGTTTACTACCCCCTCAACTCCTTCTTTTTTACCCATCAATGTACTCACGGTCTTTTTGGTGAATTCAATTTTTAGTGGCCTGCGAATCTTGTAGATGATTTTCCAAAGGACCTTACCATTATATACCAATCTCAGTGGGGCAATGGACTTTAAGAAAACAGAACAGTTACTAGCACCAGTCACTAGCACCAGTCACTAGCACCAGATCCAGAGCTTCCATCAAACCCCCACTCAGTAATTAATGTTAAATTAGCTATTTCTTCATTGTCCAATGTGTCAATAACAACTTTTTGAAGCACCACTAAACGTACAACCAAATGGTTCAGAAGGCGTCGCCGGAAATTTGCATAGCTTCAGGCTTATGATAACAATATTTCTTCGCTCTTTGAATTAACGTGTACGCAAGTAAGTTTTCAGGAGAAGACTGCCTTTGTTTCTTATATGGATAACACGTAAGCTTTGCGTCAACCAAACCCACAAGCGTTTCTGCAATAGTCATTTGCTTTTGTTTAACACTGAGACGGCTCTCCACTCTATAGCCAGCATAATCGAAAACTCTCTTGAGAATAAGGTCTTCGCTCTGGGGACCGCCTTCAATAACATTCAACCTTCGCCGATTTTTAGATCGATACAAAGATCGAGGTGTCGACAGCTTAGTGGCACGCCTAATTGGGAAGCTTCTGGTGGATAGATCCGTCAAAGCTGAATGGTGTGGTGTTACAATTGCTAGGAACGTTAACAGGGGGACATCGCAGGGGGGAGTTCTGTCTCCACTATTATGGTTAACTTCTGTCAATGAGCTGCTTCTTGAATTGGACAGGGCAGAATGCTATGTCTTTGCCTATTCCGATGATACTGCTATCATCTGTACGGGTAGAAACCACAATTTACTTAGCATTCATACAACCAGCCTACTTAGTCTGATTTCAACGGACTATCACTTAACCCACTTAAAATCGAGCTTATCTTGTTCTCTCGGAAATATAAAATACCCGCATTTGAACTGCAGTAAGTTAATGGGCTGCAATTACAGTTGACGGAAAGGGTCAAGTATCTGGGAACAATTCTCGACAGAAACCTGTCTAGGAAACCGAATGTGGATGAGAGGGCGAAAAAGGCGTCTGTTGCTCTTTACTGTTGTAACGGGGCGATAGGAAAGCACTGGGGACTGTCTCCTAAGATCACCATGCGGATTTATGCGAGTACGGCAATAGTCAGACTAATACTTCTCTATGGCATCGTAGTTTGGTGGATGTCCCTCCAAAAGAAATATATTCTCAATTCCTTGATGAAAATTCAAAGGACACGACGTCAGGTACTGCACTTCGTGCTATCCTGAACATCTATACTCCTGATATCATGGCCGAATCGGCAGCCGCTAATTCCCTGGTGAGATTCAGAGATTGTGGCGTCACGATATCGGTGCATTCTGAACACGCCTAATTGCTACACCGGATCAACTCTATTCCCGTAAAAACGGACTACTGTATCCCCTACCTTCTACCAGCTACAAATCTAAGGAGTTCTATTCCGAACAGGAATATCAGATCAGATTTTTCACGGATGGATCATAGTTGGACGAGCAAGTAGGCTATGGGGTCCATTCACGGGACCAAAATGCAAATATCTCCTTCAAGCTGCCTGATCACTGTAGTGTATTTCAGGCGGAAATTACCGCCATACTGGAGGTTGCTGAACTACTGAAAAGTAGTGTTGGAGAATATGTATCTACACAGATAGCCAGGCTGCCGTAAAATCTCTGGAAGCCATGTTTGCTACGTCCCTGACGGTGAAAGAATGCCACTCATCACTTGGGGTGATGGCAGAGTATTTTGACATCAGGCTCATCTGGGTACCGGGACACAGCGACATTCCAGGCAATTGCGTAGCGGGTGCGTTAGCTAGACATTCTACAACGGCACAGGTTCTTCCGGCAAAAGAAGGTGTTAGTATGTCAATCTCTACCTGCCGTTTTCAGATCAGGCAGTGGGCCGATAATATGTTCAAGGACAAGTGGAGACTTACTTCAATTTGCAAACAAGCCAGGGTCATCTGGCCACAGGTGGACAGGAAGAGGACTAGGCAACTACTTATCTTGTCGAGAGGCAGGTTATCCACAATGGTAGGAACACTTACGGGACATTGTCTTGTAGGAAAACTCGTCCTAAGATTGGGACATAGAAACTCCACTCTCTGTAGATGGAAGAGGACGAGGAAATGACGAAACACCTTCTCTTGGATTGCCCTGCTCTGGCAGGACTGAGAAGTAGGATATTCGGAACTCATTTAGTTGGCACCGTTGTCCTACAGGATATTCCTGTAGGTCTTATAGACAAATTAATTGAAAGGGCAAATTGGCTAGACGATTAGTCAATAGTTGCTATAGAGGAAACTGCAGGTATCACAATGGGCTTCTTTAACCTAAGTGTGCTTGACAGCGTGCTGTCTTGCAGCCTGTTCAACCAACCAACCAACCAACACATGTGGTTATGATTTTCCTAAATTTCGCTGCTCTGGAGGGTGATGAAGTTATTTCACTTTTCAATTGTCATAGGCGGAAATTAAGTTGCAGAATCTAACCAATTTCGGGATTCTCTCAAAAATCTCTCCTCATGCCTGTTAAATTTTGCCCATCGTGCCTTAAAGTCATCGATGAAACGACTAAATTTCAAATTTAAAACTTTTATATCCTCAGGATTCGATTATCTTATCAATTCTGGTTTCAGGGTATTCAGCTTTTTACAAAATTTCTTCAAATTCAAATTGGCGCAAAAATGCGCACGGTCTTTTCCTTGAGTGTATAAGTACAGATGTTATATTTTATATATATAACGGGTTTTTCAATAAGAGCGCTACAAAAGTTTTTTTAAATAAAACAAAACCGGTTCCTGTGAAAGTACGTTCGATGCCATTATGTATGGAACTCGATTTCTTTTGCATGGCCACCACGGGCACGCTTGCAGAAGTCCAGACGCTGAACTCAATTTTCGACAGTTTTCAAGCACAAATCGGCCGATACTGCTGCAATTTCACGTTCGATATTCGTACGAAGTTCATCAATCGTCGCTGGCTTGTTGGCATAAACGAAGTTCATCAATCGTCGCTGGCTTGTTGGCATAGACCATAGACTTGACGTAGCCCCACAGGAAATAATCTAACAGCGTCAAATCGCACGACCGAGGCGGCCAATCGACTGGGCCATTTCGTAAGATAATACGTTGACCAAACTTGGTTTCCAATAAGTTGATTGTGGCATTCACTGTGTGGCTTGTGGCGCCGACCTGTTGGAACCACATGTCCATATTATCCAATTGGGGCCAAATATATTGGTTATAATTGAACGGTAGCGATTCGCATTCACTGTAACGTGCCGGTCTTGATCATCACGGAAGAAGTACGGCCCAATGAAGCCGCCGGCCCATAAACCGCACCAAACCGTAATTTTTTCGGGATGCAATGATGACTCATGGATTACGAGTGGATTGCTGTCTGACCAATAACGCATATTTTGCTTATTGACGAAGCCATTCAGCCAGAAATGAGCCTCATCGCTCATTGTTGAGGCCTCTTAAAGTTGGCCTCTTAAAGTTGAGGCCACTGACTCCAAATTTCGGTAGTAAATTTTAATAATTTCGACTCGATGTTGGCTCGTATATCTTTCCATGATGAAATGGCAAACTTTACTGAAGAGAAATGTCAAAAGAGCGGGAAAATATATGGGGTCGTTTGCTGTCCCTATCGATTTACTTTTGTAGCGTCTCTGTTGAAAAACCCTTTATTACATTTTCGCCAAGATATTGACCGGTACTATTTTAGAAATCTACATACTTATACAGTTCAAAACTGCTTTAAATTTAGACCTTTTTACCAAAAATATTTACACGTAGTTATTCTAGGCAATCAATTGCTATTTCTGTTCTACAATATCTGAACTTGAATGATCCATAATATAATAATCTGGCTTTTAAATGATTAAAAGCAAAAAATTTGTACTTGAAAATACCGATATTTACATTTTTGCTAAAGCTTAACACGCGAAATAAACGTAAAACTTTACAATGTTTGAGAGAAACCAAAACATGAAATAAACAACATATGTTATCGATTCTTGTAACTAGTGTTAGAGAATTTTGTGTACAATTATCGAGTACAAAACCTTAATTGGAAATCACAAATTTCATTTTTAAATTAGTCTCCGTTTCGGGGGTTTAATACCCCACTGTGCGCTGTTATAAGAAATTCAAGAATAAAATCAAATTCAGCCCATCTATTTAGAGGAGATTTCCCAATAGTATAATCAATCAACAAATCTGAGACGCAGTGACACAGAGGGCCGCTTAAACATCAATAAATTTATTAATAATTGAATTAACTCCGATTATAATAAAAGATTCGAACACTTCTTGTTAGACAGAGTCAATTAATCAAAATAAAGTCTAAAAAAGGATTGGAAAGCTATAAATAGACGTGTATCCGTGTCAACATATGATCCAAATTGGTATGACCAGCTTAAATAGTTCAAGGTTTATTTAGTGTCGATTCTTGCATACCGTTCACATCAATTTGACCGTATTGTTGGCGTCAAAATTGTCCATTAATGATACAATTTTTGTTTAAATCAACAATTTTACTTGAGAAACAATAAAATTTTTCTGAGTACATATTTAATCATATTTTTTTCCAAAATCCATTTAAAAAAAGAATTAAATTCTGAGTTCATCAACAAACAACGACGCCATACTATTACTCACTTTTTACTATATACGTACTTATAATTACCAAGAAGTTTGACATTCATCTACTATGTATATCATCCTCTTGAATGTGCTACCTTATTTTTGTGGAAAATGAGTTCTAATAAAATTAGCTTAGCTCATTGTGTAACAACTGGTGCAAACATTCACCCGGGAGACCAATTAAATAAACCCATTCGCGTACTTTTATCTTACTCTAGAGATATGCCCAACATCAAATACATCATCTAAATGTTCGGCATTTACATTCATCTAAACTCTCGAATTAAGACCAAAGTGTAACGTAAAGAAAATAGTTTCACCATTTTGGGGATTCCAGTTGGTTGGTGGTATTTGCGCCATCCTTTATACCTTGGTAGAAGGCAAATGTTGCTTGCCGCAAAAGCCAAGTTAATGACCAAATAATTAATTACTGTGAACACTCAGACTGTGAACGAACATAACCGACAGAAAACCAACAATGGATTTCAACCATCTGTAAAACCCCATATACAAGTTAGTATTTGTCAAGAATCATACGCTGATAAAGTGTAGGTAGGGTTTGTAATAAATCTATGTAGGTAGGGCATATAATAAATCTGAACGCATTTTGCCGGCTGATGTTGTTGGATATGCTACTAGAATTCCCCACGAGTCGCAGTTTGTGTACAAGTACAAGCGCGCACACTAACCATTGCACTACCGACGGACACAATCAGGATAAGGACAATTTGGCCATAATTTAAAATTTCCTCAACCAGGCCTTACAATTATGGTATTCGAAAAACTTGCACTCTTGAAAACCCGGTAGAACCGGTTATTTCATACTGATTTGATCTAAATATATATTTTGTTCAAAATCCGATTTGCAAATTGTATGCAACGATTTTTAAGGAATGAAGAAAAACATTTTAAAACATTTGTTTTAATGTCTTCTGTAAATATTCAGTATGATCTTCAATTTTAGTATCGGCTCGATGTCATAGATATGCAAAAAGAAAACGAAGCCTTATAATTTTCCTTTTATCACAATTTCGTCAAATCTCCGAGTATCTCAACTATAAACTTGCAAAGTGAACAACATTTATGGATGAGCAAATAGGTCCCAAAGGATTCCCCTCCTCGCGAATCTTCGGCAAACCATTGATTCTGGGGGATGAATATGTTCTCGCGTACAATTCTCCCCTCGTGGGCGCGTCAATTAACCCTCCGCTGAACAATTCATCCACTAGTCTACCGTCCCCCCCTGTAGACCCTACGTCGGATCTCTCCCGAGTTGTCTGCACGTGCACATACCGCCCAGAATATTCCCCATCTTCAACCTATATCCTTCCCTTGACAACGCAACTGTCCTTCCCCCTTTGTCAGCGCTCATGATGAGAATGTCACTGTTCTCCCCCATAAATAGTCTCGTGCGACCCACTGTGCCCAAAATAACCATCAACCGGAGACTCCGCTTCTTCATTGTTGGCAAATCTTTTACCACCGAGACATTTTTTTCAACTTTGAAAATAGAAAACAGTCCGAGGAAGCTGAATCTGGCGAATAAGTTGCGTGATGAAGTGAGTCGAATTTTAGTCCATTAATTTTGGCCATCGCAATAGTGAATGTGTGAACTGGAGAATTGTCTTGATGAAGCAATACTGAAGCCAAGTGCTGATTTTTTTCCCACAATTTCATCACTTAAATGCTGCAATAAATTAGCATAATACTCGTATTCGCTGTTGATGGCTTGCCCATTCTGAAGATAATCAATAGACATGCGCATCGCAAAAAGCAGACGCCATTACCTTGCCTGCAGATGGAACCGTCTTCGCCTTCTTTGGACACGATTATCCCATTCAAGTCCACTGCTTTGAGTGTTTCTTTGTCTCAGGTGTGAAGTAGTGGGTCCATGTCTCATCCAACCTTATAAATCGACGCAAAATTAGGCTTTATTGCGGCGAAACATCGTCAAACACTCCACTGAAACATCTTCACCACGCTGTTTTTGCTCTATTGAAAGAAGCGCGGCACCCATCTTGCGCACAGCTGTCTCATCATCAAATCTTCGTGCAATATGCGATCTACAGCACTTTTTGGAATGCCTATCATTTCACTTAGCTCACGCACCTTCAGCCGACGATCATCCAATACCAGTTTGTGGATGTTCTTAACTGTGGCTGGCGTGGACACCTCATTTGGTCGACCACTTCGGTGTTCGTCTTGGCAGCTCGTACGGCCTCCTTTAAGCTCTGCTACCCAATATTTTACAGTCGTAAATTAAGTAGTATACTCACCCAGAGTGGAATCTAGCTCGGTTTTAATATTGCTTGGAATGATACCTTTCAAATGGAAATATTGAATTACATAACGGTGACCAATTTTTTCCATATTTAGAAATTCACTGAGATCGTGTTCTTCTCATGGCTCCAATAAAAATACTTAAAATATATAATAAAACATATAAAATATATACTTAAAATATATATTTTATAAGCTTGCCACTTTTCACCAAAATATTTTTTTCATATTTTCACATTTCATATTTTGAAGCATAGACTAATACATACCTAGATAAACTTATTCTCTCATCTGACGTTTCATTTCACACTCTCATCGTAGGTTTGTGGAAATGAGAGCAATTAAATTTAAAATTATCTTACACCAGGTGGAGTTACAAAAATGTTCACTTAACTTTTTCCTGTCGTTTTGGTGTAGAACTGAAAAATTTGAATATATTTTGCACTTTTTTATTGACTTTTATCGTTGGTATACATTTGTATTGTATTTAACACAACTAGTTTGCCACAAAAACACGAAATTCGGTTGTTGTTCCTATGTTGATCGCTGTATACTATTGCCACTATCTGGTATTATTGAACCCATATTTCTACCATCCAATGTTTACTTTCCATCGTACCTATGACGTTTAATTTAGTGAGCGAATAAAACCTTCTATGGTATGTGTTATTCTATGTTTTGAAGGGTAAAAGAATAAAAAGGTATTTAGAAACAATTTAAAAAAACAAAAACAAATTTGTATTTAGTGGTAATTTGTTTAAAAATTTTCGGAAAACAAATTGTATTTTCTGGCTATTATTTCTAATATTTGTTCAAGTGTGACCACAAGGTAAATGTATGTATTTCCCCTACTGATTATATGACACTATTTGACACCTGTTTGATCAAACAAAACGTAGCAAATAAATGTGTGTAGAGTGACCACAAAATCAACCCTGTAGTTCTTTGACAAAAAGGATGTACAAGTAGAGAAGAAAACCGGCGCACTTTGGCAATCCTCGTAATTGAGAACCAAAAAAGTCGCATTTCTATTTCGCGTCATAACTTGATTATTTCATACTTTTTACATACTTTATGTAATTTTATTTAAATATGGTTGGAATTTCTAAAGTTAGACACAATAACATCATCAGAAAACTGCTCGTGTATTGAAATAGTCAACGAAGAGAGTAAGAGAGAGAGCAGAGAGACGACGCACTTTACTCATTTCTCTGTTGACATTCCACTCCATGAGTAAATTTACTTCTCTATACCATAGTTGCTTTATGTCTTATTTACATATTTTGGTCAAATATTTTCCCAATGTGACCGTACTTTATCGCACGTAAATCAAACTCCAACTAGCTGTCAGGTATAGTCCGATTCTATCAGGTATAGTCCTTTAAGCAGATGATTTAATTTTTTCGTTTCACTTGTCAAAATCATATGTATTTGGTTTTTATACTTTTTTGTATTCTTGTATTGTTGGAATATATTTGTGTAGAGTTTTACAACTGAATCGAATGAACAAAAATTGGATATCTGTTTGTTGCTACCTACATCTACAACAACATCTGCTGCTACCATGTATTTGTTGGTACTGGCTACAAACGTGTTGCCGCAGTGCATTTTTTTTTCACCCATTACAGCAAGTGTTGCCACTTTACGTAGTGTTAAGTATGGATAATTTTTCTGGAAGGTCATAAGTGGCAAGAAAAAAATAGCCCTATTGTCTACATTTATTATTTGTCAAAACTTTGTTTGGGATTGAAGATGGGTGTTATGGCTACGTCACACAGTATCGTGATTTCGCAATAGGGTGGCCAACATTTTAAAGAGTTTGTCGTAAGTCAAAAAAAGAGAAAAAACAAAATTTGTTCCAAATCCGTTAAAAGAGACGCCCGCACGCACGCACACCTCCCGTATATCATGAAATAGCAAATTCAATAATTCCTACAGCAAAAACATTATCAGAACATATTTCTTGGCTCAACTCATAGTAGAAAATTTCAGAAATTGGAGCAAGGATACGCGTATCCTTTAATTATAAATTTCAAAAAAATGTGCATAAAATTTGCATTTATTGCACGACAACTTTGAAATTTAAAATGTGACTTATTTTTAGTAGCATTTAATTACATATGTGACTTGCTCCACGAAAAGGGTACTCTGCGCCGAAAAGAAGTTATGGAGAAAAACGCGTTTAAAAAAAGCGCTTCGTTAATTTTTTCATGTATTTCATTAATTATGTTCATCTTTACAGGTGATTTGTAAAAAAAATGAAAGACATAGAAACTTGAGGTTTGCGGCATTTGAAATTTTTTCGGCGCAGAGGTCCTTTTTCATGGAGCAGGTCACATATATCTGTATGCAAATTTCACTGAACTCTTCATAATTTTTCACGCCAGAATTGAAATTAAACGATAACAACACATTGACCAATAACTTCGCCTTCGAAACTCAATATCTCTGATATGACATAATACATCCAAAATATATTTTTATCGCTTTTTAATCCAACTGTTTTTCATCGAATGTTTTATTATTGTGTTAACAATTCCAACATCGAGTACAAACTTTTTTGCCCATAGACATTAATATCTGTGATTCAAAATTTTGTTACAGCTAAATCCCGGTATTCAGGTTTTATGACATTTTCGTTGTCAAAATAACTACGTGTATAAAAACTAACGAAAACTTCATGAACCGAAAATTGCGTTCACTTTTGTTTCGTTTGGTACTCAGCTCTTTGAGTACATTTCGTAGGCAAAATCAATAACAGGGTTGTTATAAAAAAATAAATTGTTACCCATTACATACCATGTAGGGATTGAGGAGAGCTTCTTACATGCAATGAGCTATGTGCTTTCAAGTTTTTATTCTCACTGATTGGGACCTACAGTTTTATACTGGTTCCGAACGGTATTTTGAGAAGCTTTTTCATGACTAAATACTCGATAGTGTCGCCGTCACTAGGCGAGGTGAGCGCAGTCGAAAGAAATGTAAGGTGGTCAGAGCAGGGATCGAACCCACGTTCTCATGAGCCGTGCACACTACCATTGCACCACCAAATTTATTTCGTACCAAAACAATTGTTTCATAATTTTGATTTACTCTCTGAGGGAAAGTTGTAGCTCTTATCATATCAAAGTCAAAATCCCAAAAAAACTTTAACAAATTCGATTTTTTTTTACCTTTTTTCCCGGTTCAGGCCCATAGGTAGCAAACCGCTCAAAATTCAAGGAAATACTCAAATCAAATCTAAACAACTTTCTAGAACATTTGAACTTCCTAGGAATGATTCTTAACACGGATTAGGTAGCGGTGAAGTAGAGCTTAGATAGCATTTAGGTAGCCGTTCTTTTCTTCAACATTGAGATCCTATGCTATCTATTACAAAAATAATATAAAAAAATATTCGTATTATGTTTATAATGTTGATGGCCCTGGACTTGCAAATCGCACTCTCGTAAGTTGTGTATCCAAATCGTCATCCGAATCTGAGTCTGATTCAGAACTTATGGTGTCCACAGGCACATTGCTTCCAGACTGCCCTCCATCATCAGCTTTTTCTTCTTCAAATACTTCATTAACATCATACAGGGTGATCTTGTGACTCCACCAACATACCTGAAATGAATTAGAAAAGAAATCAAAAAAAGGAATGCAAAACAATGCATCAATAAAATTGATATTACCTTTGCAAGCAATGCGTCGAGTTTTTTGCCTTTGTACCGTTTTTCCATGGGCATTGTGGTTTGGTGAAACTGTTCTCCTTGCTCATCGGATTCGCTAGGGAGTTGTTTGATAAAATCGTCAAAATGAATGTGAAGATAATGCAGCTTTAATGTCATCGATGTGCCGATTTTCTGAAAATAATACAGCATTTCTTTCACCCATTCTCTTGCTTCCGGTTCCGCGTCTCGATCCCCTCCCAAGACTTTGGTGTACGCTTGTTAAATGAAGACAAATAAATAAAGACAAAAAAGAGAACATTAACATAGTGTAAATAGTAGAGTGAGGTGAACAAAAATTCGTTTTAAATTTACTACAATACCTTTTTTAATTTTGTCA
This sequence comes from Phaonia tiefii, assembly GCA_963931995.1. Lineage (NCBI taxonomy): Eukaryota > Metazoa > Arthropoda > Insecta > Diptera > Muscidae > Phaonia > Phaonia tiefii. Next base: position 147,971,031 of record OZ008367.1, on the reverse strand, counting down.
TCGCAACGCTTTGGGAAAACGCTTTTCAAATAGTCGAATGCGTTTGGACAATTTACAACGGCCACTTCGATGAATTTTTTAACAATTCCAAATTTTATGTGGAGCGGTGGCAGCAAGATGTCTTGAGTATTGTCTATTAAAGGTGCATTCTTCAGTTTATGTCGTTTCATTTGTTCATTTGTCTTGAGTATTGTCAATTAAAGGTGAATTCTTCAGTTTATGTCGTTTCATTTGCTCCTCCACACGTCCTCTTGGTCACCACGAATTACATTGGTATTGATTCAGAGGTGAGCGCGAAATTCAATTACATACAAAGAAAACTAAAGAATTTTGGAAAGCCGCCCTTATCGATGATCCCTTGCAAAATGTTGATGACCTTCAACTCACAGCAAATCTTCCATTTATTTTCGTAGTGTTGGATTTTTTCATTATATCTTTCAATGTTTCACAGATTTCTTTCATGTTAATACACATTGCTAGCGGAATGGAAGGTTTTGGTTCGACACATGCAACAACACTGCTTTCAAGCTTGAAACAGAACCATCAATAAATAATCTTCACTCACTAGCGATGTAGTGCATTCCCATTTTTACCACCAAAGCTTTTACATCGTTGCAGTAAGCGAACGAATTGCCATCATTTAGAGTGTAGAGGCTCTGAAATTCAGCTTGCCGTTTGTAGGGTTAACATTAGTATGTGTGAGTTGTCTTTGCATTAAAAACGCTGTCAAAAATATGGCAAGTCGCTACAATATTCCCAATATGGCCACAATTAATTCCATTTCCATTTGTGTAATTAGTTATGGTCCATCTCTTCCCTGTTGGGGCTCATAATCGCTATCAAATGGATCTTCATAAGTAACACCACTTGCTCTAGTCATTCCTGTAAATTCTGTCGTACGATCTGGAGTTGGCGGCCTTGGTGATACAAAATTTTCAGGTGCAAGTACTGGTAGTGTGGCTGTTACAGTTGCTTTATAAATTATGTTCTTCTCAGCATGTCTATTTAGACGACATGTGTAATTTACGCATGCAAGCAACTGGTTTCATCATGAGCAACTGGTTTCATCATGATCACCTGGGCGATTAATCCAGTTTACCAGCTTACAATACTTCATACTATGTTTGCCTCCGCTCAACCATGCCATGACATTGTTATAACATTGGCGACACACTGTATTAGGTGTGTAATTTTCCCCGGTCAAGTCAACTTCATCGGAACACAACTTATATGCTCTCTTGAATTCAATACTTAAAAGATTATTTTACTTTTGTAATCTTGTGGAACTTTTTTTCTGATTTAATGACCGCAAACGTAGCAAAATAAATCAATATTTTCACACTGCATATTGAAATTGTCAGTTGCTAAAGTTGTGTCCGAATTATGCTGTAGCCATTTCTCTACAACTTTGGTGAGATAGCATAGTATCTCAATGTTGAAGTGAACGGTGTTAAGAATCATTCCTAGGAAGTTCATATGTTCTAGAAAGTTGTACATTTTTGTAGTTGATTGTTTCCTTGAATTGACCTGAGCAGGGGAAAAAAGGCAAAAAACTCGAATTTTTTAAAGTTTTTTTTTTGCGATTTTGACCTTGAAGATGAAGTTTTTTGATCTTATATGTTCTTTATGACAAGGGCTACAACTTTCCCTAAGAGAGTACATTGAAATTCCGAACGGTTTGCAAGATATGAGCCTGACAAAATTATCACTTTTTTGGAAAAATGACACCGTGGCCCCAAATCTTTAGAGGCCCATAAAAAACAGTCCATGACTTTGGGCAAAACTGGGAGACATGGGTCTTTTGTTTTTGGTCTTTTATCACGTAGTGGTGTCCGTATATGGTTATATTTTTCTTGTTGCACTGTGTAATTGTTTGGGAATGAAATTTTGACATTTCGATATTTTTAACAACCAAGAGTAACACCACATGCGTTAAAAACTAAGTGGAGTGCTCAAACAATTTATAATTGAAATATTTGCAAGGTAAAGCAAAGAGAGGTGGTAGCTCTCCCCAGCAAAATTTTCCGTTTAGAGATAAATAGCAAAATTTCGTACCAAAATTTCGTTATATGACTGTCAACTAAGCAGTTATTAAATGTAAGTTGTCCGATGTTCGTTATTTTATAACTCGATAACCACTCAACCGATTTACAGACCTATACATGCGTTGGAAAGGACTATCTACTTTACTGACGGTTTAAAAAACATCGAAAATTGTCTACGCATATGCGTTTTACGCCCACTTTTGTGATGGTGCGTTTTTCCGATGTATAATATTGAATACTTTTCTCGGCAGGGCGAAGTTTGCCGGGTCAGCTAGTATTCTATAAAATATTACTTAACTACGAGGGCAGTTTGATAACTCCGTGACTTTTTGGCGAAAAGGTATTCGGCAAAAGGCGTTTCATCTATCTTTCATATCTACTTTTAGGTAGATATACTTAGGTCATCGTTTTTCAAAATCAATTCTTTCCCAATAATAGGGTTTCTCAAGGTGCTCAAAATGAGGTTTGTTTTAGTGACAACCTCTTACCGGTGAGCCATATTTTCAGAAAATACAAAGAGCCACTAAGGGCAAAATCCGCAGAATATAGCTGATGAAGAGGCCAATTTCGTAGCACAATATATAGATTTATGTTCGCAGCCCATTTTTGGCATGACGGCTACACACCTATGCGCTGGCTGGTTGTCATGTTTGAAGAGTATTTTGTTACGCCAAATTCGGTTGCTTTTGCGCAAAATCAATATCGAATCTGCTCAACAGCTGCAAATATTATTCCCCAATTGTCGTTTTACCTTCTTCACGGCAGTCGACAGGAATGACACCTCATACATCCTAAAAAGCTGTCACCATGACCTTGTTGGCCGACATACCCACCTTGACCTGCACTGGTACAAGTTCTCCCGGAGATGCCCACTGCTTTGACTGTTCATTGTTTTCTGGTGTGTTGTGATGGATCCCTGTTTTATCTACGGTTACCAAACAGCGCAAAACTCCATTGGATTGCGGTTGAATATCGTTAGATATTTCTTTGAAGTGGTCACATGCTTGCACTTATGCACGAGCGTGAGTAATTGCGGCACCCAAAGCGAGGATATCTTTTTCTTGTCCAAATATTCACGTAAAATGTGATGTACCCCCTCAGTTGAGATGCCTAAAGCCTCAGCCACCTCACGCATTTTCATTCTTCGATCGTTTAATATCAATTCATGGATATTAATGGTAAATATCGGCGTGACAATTGAAATGCAAAGTGCGTAGATATGTTGACTAAACCGTGCTTTATTGGCTATATTTGCTTGGTTACTGTTGGTGGTGGAAACATTCAAATGATAAGTTTGATGGATGAGCTGTAAATTTACAAAATGTACAAATGAGTTGAGTTAGCAATAAAGTTTTACGACTGAAAGCATTTCAGTGCTAAGAAAGGCAGACGAAAGGACTGGCGAATGGTTGAAAGGACGAAATGAAATGAAAGATGGTAATGAGCTTTGGTTTAACTTGGCTGAATTTAGAAATGTGTTAAATAATGAAATATGGCTTAAGAATCATTATTACACTCAAAAGCACCGCCAAAAAATCCTCTACCTTTTTACTACCCAAAGTCAAAGGTTGATTTTATAACCCCCTCAAGAATGGTCGTGAAACGTAACTGGAAAAATGGGGGCAAAACGACGCAGTAGTAGAAGCAACAGCAATGGTCTTAATTCCATTGCTATAAGACAACAATATCGATGTAGACCAACGCACTTCTAATAACAATGATATAAATTATGCAATTATAAATTTCGAAAATTCCTAACAATTGTTAGAAGCTTTTTAATTTACTATATAGACAAAGCCACGGTCTTTACCATTAGCTGTAGAAATCCCAAGTATTCTGGCAGACAGACATTGCCAGACGTATTTACAACATTTTAGACACTGGCATTTATTTGTGCAATAGCAAAGCGACAAATATAAACTTCATGGAAGTATTAGATGACAGAATTTATATGTTCCGGTGAATATTTTACGAATAATAAACTAAAATGTATATTTAGCTGATAGTACTTGGAATGGACAAAAACAGACCATCTGGATTCATGCGTCTTAGGGAAATATTGATTATGCAGAATTTGCCAATGACTAACTGGTTCAATTGTAACTTGTATCATAAACTTTTGTGGCTCTTCTTGACGAGATATAAACCTACGTAAGTTTAAATCTTTTGGAGCTTGAATACTATCACCTTTGAAGTTTTCAATATAGCCAATACCTAACAAATAATTTATTTATCCAGTATAGAAATTTCAACCGCCGGTGGCAGCGACTACCCCTCTCCTAGCAGATGCGAAGTTTAAACTGCAGTTTCCCTGCATACGAATAACAAAGCCTCTGGTGCTGATGGACTACCGGCTGAGCTGGTTTCGGCTGGCGGCAATCAAAATCTTGCAGGACGAATGTATGCCCGATAATTGGAGTCTTAGCCTACTGTGTCCTGTTTTCAAAAAAGGCGGCCCGAGTATACATATGTACGAATATTCTTGAAGTAAGCCTTTTTTCCGTCACATAAAAGGTCATCTCTAGCGTAATCAGGGAAAGATTAAATCCGTTTGTTGTAGACCTGATTGGCTTTATGCCGGGAAGGTTAATTATCGGCCAGATTAACAATACCACAAATCCTGGAGAAATCAAATGAGAAACAAATCGTCAACTACCATCTCATTATAGAGTATAAGGCTGCCATGGATTGCCCGATACAGAGAAACTGTTCCAAGTTATGCCGGACCGTGATATTCCTGCTATGCTGACACGTCTTTGTAGTACTACACTGACCGTCACGAATGATTGGTAAAGATCTCACCGAACCATTTAGTATGAGGCGATGTCTCAGGCAGGGCGATCTCTACTTAATTACTTATCCGGTATCGAGCAACCCTGGTGGTCAGGGACAACACAAAACGAAGATAACATATTTCGCCAAATAGTTCCATCTATTGCCTTATCTCTCCAGTTTGTAATACCAAGTGTACGCAGGGATTCGTCAACGTAATCCCTCCAGCAGAGTCTTGGCCTTATTTCTTATTACTGTTCTTCAATTGGTAATTGTTAGTGTATTCAAAAAACCGGTATTTCAGAAATGTCGGTTTTCGGTTTCTTCGAATATGCCGATTTTGGCGAAACCGGTTTTCAGTTAAACCGAGGTGTAGAAACCGGTTAATAGCCGGTTTCGGGTTTTATTACTAAATGGACAACTATGCCTACTAACTAATTTTGAGATCGACTATCGAATACATTGCCATGAAAATGCTTGTCAAAATACCATTCAGTACCGGTATAAGACTACAGGTCCCAAGTAGAGTGTGTGAGCCTATGGCTTTGTGGGATGTAATGGGAAACTAAAGGGTAGATCATGTAAAATTTTCTTTAAAAAAAATACTAATAGAAATTCTTTCAAAATTATGGGTTTATTGGTAAGGCCCAATATTGATATTTTTGAATGAACACAACATCGTTCGAATGACTTCTATGACTTGCTTTACGGTATCACATTCTGTCTACTGAATTTTGCTGAACATTTTCGAATGTTTGGGCTCTATTTCGTGTTCTAAGGTCTCTAACGACTCGGGATTGTTTGCGTAACTCTTATGTTTTACGGCGCTCCAGAAATAATAGTCTAACGAGTTCCAATCGCAGCTGCGAGGCGTCCAATGGACTACGATTTAATTGTGACGTTGGGTGTGTGGGCCGTCCTGTCTTCAATTTTTGGGAACAAAACATCGCTGAGCACGTCACGGTAACGCTTGTCATTGACGGTTTCGGCGGGTCTTGGTCTTTTTCGAAGAAAAATAGGCCGTAGATGACGCCATGCCAAAAACCGCACCCAACAGCCACTAGTTGTGGATGCATTGGCTTCTCCACAACAGCCATTCGTTGTGTATGCATTGGCTTCTCCTCGATGATGTATGGCTTTTTCTGTAAAAACGCTCAAATTTCTGGGAGAAAAGTGCGAGCAATGTTCAGTTCTGCGAACGGTAGCGAGTTGATGTTGATGGCTGTTCGAACACACTTTCGGCTACAGCGGCAATATTTTTCACTGAACTCACCGTACGAGTATGTTCACGAGTAGTTTTGTCCACTAAGGATACGGATTGACAAAATCGCTTCACAAATTGTTCCACAAACTGGGTTGATGGCACTCTCTTTCTATCGCATTTATGTAGTAGATTTGTGACCGTTTGAGTTGAAGACTCAGAACTTTGGAAGCAAGTTTTTAATATTTGCCAATACTTTTACGAGCGTAGTGCGAGCCATTTTGTAAATGCCTAGTCTTTAACAAGCAGTCTGTCCCTTCATAGATTTCAAACTGGTTATCTGCTTCGAAATATTGGGGGCCTCAAGTTCCAAATTTAAATGGCCTACCCCATATTTATTTATTTTATTTAACCTATCTGTTCTCTACATCTTTGCCTTACCCAATTAGTCAAAATCATCGTTGAGTAAATATTCCTTCGTTTTGAAGTGTGAATACGGTTTTTATGCATTTCTGCTAACATTCAACATACCACCATTGTTCCGTAACTTACATCTAAATCGGAGTTAGCAGATATGACTTCAATTGCAATTGGACAAATAATTTCAGCAAATTATCGTCCAAGTAATTCGTTGGCAAAGTCTTTTGTATCTGTCTGATGGGATCAGTAATGATACTGAGCTATGAAAAAGGCGTTAGGTGTGTAATTCTGCGGCGTTATATTAGTTGTTTAAAAACGGTTAAGAAACTGAAACCGTCCAAACACGCTTTTTAAATTCATATACGAAAACAGATTTTGGCCAACTGTGGCAAAATGGGGCTTCAACCATGAACGAAATATATATCTGCTGATAGCCCTTGCGGTGCACTTTTCGAATTTACTATCCCCATGTTTCAGCACCATTTAATAATAGCGCAATTTAAGATTTTCAGTTCCGGGACTTGGTCCATGGTTGAAGCCCCATTTTGCCACAGTGGGCCAAAATCTGTTTTCGTATATGAATTTAAAAAGTGTATTTGGACACTCTGAAATTGGTCTGAAATATGAGGCGCTGAGCGCATTAGTGGCCAACACACACCACTGTCGAAGTGAGAAAAATTCACATAAAGTTTTGAGGTATTTTAGTTTATTCTGACTGCATTCAATTCTGTTCCGATGGATTACATTTTTGTATCAGGTATATCAAATATTATTCATATCAAGATTAATTGATTTTTTAGCAATTATTTTGCCCAGAAGAGAAAAAAATGTGGGATAGGCCACTATTGCACATAGTTATTCTAAAAAATTTTCAATTACAACTGTAGTTAGGCCGCAAGGTACTTTGTTATTTTTAAACAAAACACTTAATTTCGTGCAAACAAAAAAAGATTTATTAATTCAGTTAATTAGAGATTATATAAAAGGCACAACATATTTTTTAGAAATTATATGACGAATATGTGACGAAAAATACATATTGCAGTATTACAATTTATTTAGTTACATTGCGTCATCGTTTAATGGAATACAAATATCATTTCCTACGTTTTCTGATGTTATTAGTTCCTGATCAAAATTATGATATATTGGAGGTATAAAAGGAAGAAGTTGAATTAGATCTCTCTTTTTGTCCATGCTGATCTCATTCCCTTGTGGATAAAGGGTATCCATTGTTGTAATTCGCTGACTTGTGCGTTTCTTTATGTTCAAAATATTGAATTCAACGGTTTCATCGTTACAATATTTATATTTGATTGTAAACGGATTTTGGTTTTCAAATCGGAGCCACTGGATTTTTAGCCATTCCACTTTTATATTTCCATTGGTTTCTAACTTCCGAGTAGAATAAAATTCAGTTGTAGTCATTGGAATAACGACAAAAGGTTGCTTTTTTCGGGCACTTTTTATCACTTGGTGCCAGTCATCTGGAATAAAAATATTTGGGTAAGTTTTTTTTTTGATTTTTCTATAAGGCCAAAATCCTGATCACATGGTAAGTAAGAATGGCCGCTGCACAAAAACTTATGATCGATTTCAGTCACTATAAAGTCTGAGTGGTTTACTATAAAACCACATATCAAAGACATTTTTATATTTCTATTCTGGCCCCCACATTGGTCAGAATACATTATTAATTTTTTGGTTTTTACAAATTTTTTTACGAAATGAAGTATGCAGGATCCAATTTCTTGTGGGCCTCTTGAAGCCACAAATTCATTCCACGTGTACATTATCGCATCTCCCGTTGCCAGATTATGAACTCCAAGACAGTAAGTCCATAGCTGACGTTTGTAATAGCACATACCTGTTGATAGCTGTGGAGTGGCTAGAGTCTTCATGAGGTCGAAAGCGATTTTTGGCAAAATTAGAATCAAATTTCATACCATTTCTTGCATTGTCAGCTTTCTTCTGATGAAGCTCCTTTTCTTGAATTAGATCTTGTTTTATTTGTTCATCTTCACATGCCTGTATTTTTATTTTATACGAATCACAACGTTTGCATGAATATGTGATTGGTGGATGGAACTTTAAGTTGAATAGACTGTCAAAAGTTCTTCTAAATACCCACAACGAAACAGAATTTCCAGCACCTTCTTCCTTTTTATATATATTATACATGGTGGTAATATTCAAATTTGGTGCCAGATACTGTGTATTAAGGTTCTTATTCCTGGCATAGTGACTATAATATTTGGGAAATTTGTTTATGAATTTTTTAATGGCTTGCAATTTTAGATGTTGGTGTTTTGGTAGCAGGAGTAAATTGACCTCGTCTATCAGATGGAGGTGGATTTCCGAGTGGTTTATTTTTTAAGACTCTGTTTATTCTGCATTCCGAAATCAGGAAGGTTTTTTTAAATAATGTTTTACAAACTATAATTTGTTTTCCCGTTGAATCTGGTAGATGGTAAACCCGTGAGTACATGCGTCGCGACTCTCCTTTTTTTTTTATTATACATACATATATCCTTTTTTTTTTGTTGTAACGCTGACTAGTGCACACAGGTATGAAGTTTGCAAATCAAAATTTCAAATTTTATAATACCCATCGAATAACTTTTTTTGTTGCTCACCATTAAATTTTTTGTAGCATCGTTTTGTGCAACAACTATCAACAGTTGCATGGTTTTTTGATTCGACTAATACATTTTTGCTGTTGATATAAGCCAAACCTTTATTTCTCTTCATTTTTTTAATATTTCGTGACCACTTTTTTCATTTCGGAACCTTTTTCTGCTGGTTAAGTTTTCAGTTGACGACTCTTCTGAGCTAATATCCATTAGAGACAAATTTGTATCTGAAGAAAATTCACGGACCATAGAAATGCTTGGTTCTGAGACATCTGAAATGAGGCACAATACAGAAATAGGGGAACAGATAACGTACAAAATTTTGGTTGCCATTTAGTTATACACAAAGTTAATAAATTTTATTTTGAAAAATACAATAATTTAACTCACCGGTTATTTCGCAATCCATATGCACTTTCCTATGTAAAACACAAATTATATATTTTTGAAATCCAACTCTCGTAAGAAAGACAATAACAATACATGTTACATGAAAACAGACGGACGACGCCAACTTTACAATCGAAAAGCAAGTCATTCACAGCGCTGGTTTATGTGGGTTAGGCCACTATTGCATTTCAAAGTAGTACTTTTTTTAAACTGCAGATAGGCAAAAGTGCTGCCACCTAGCGGATAATGTTTGTATCTTTTCAAGATTAATTTTTATAGTCAGAAAATGAATTGTAAATATCAAAAATGTGTCTAACTCAATTTTTTTGTCCTTGTGGGTTAGGCCACTAATGCGCTCAGCGCCTCATATATGGTAACCATTTTCAGAATGTACTCCTCAAGGGCTCGAAGAGCGTATACACTTGGTCCATGGTTGACGACGCATTTGGTCACAGTGGGCCAAATTCGAAAAACGTTCCTGAAACTGAAAATCTTAAATTGCGAGATTATGAAATAGTGCTGAAACATGGGAATAGTTCATGGTTGAAGCCCTATTTGCCCACAGTGTTTATTATATACTTTAAAAGCTTGAAGGTTTTGAACAACAAAATTATATACTTTGCAACATGTTTTTGAATTACTACAACAACAATATAAATTTCGATTATATATGCTTTCTAATTTCAAAATTTGACTTTAAAATATTGTCCTAATCGGTTAATAAGTGATTTTTTATAAATTCTCCTATTTTAAGCGCTTTAACATAGCTCTGTTAACACAATAACAGTGCTCAGCTAACTGAAGTGGTTTGAAGTGGGACTTGGTGGGCCCTGAAATACTTGTAGCATATTTCTTTTTTAATATTTTCTAGTAAAATGTACTTTCTCATAGAAAACGTTGTTTTTAATAGTTATTGATCTTGCACCGAACAATTACTAATGAACATAGCTTCTCGAATTCTTAATCAGTGAGTAATTCTTTATTCGATACATTTATTAATTTTACCATAGTTTAGATTCATTAATATAATTATTTTAATTGTTAAAATATAGTGTTTTTTGTTAAATATTTATAAAATTTGTTGGTCTGTAAGGATGTATTTCTGTGGAGTTAAATAAATTAAATGAAACTAAATTTTTCATTTTTGCCATGCTTTTTGGGCTATAGGCCCGCAGTGCGACGGTCACATCACCCTACTAGAAAATTGTTGTTGCCTCTTTCTGTAGCGAAATGTTTGTATTTTACTATAACATCTGTGCAACTTATCGATGACATCCAGTTCGATTTAGAGTTTAGTAAGTCACAAGTTTTGTTTTGTTTTTGCTGTGTAACAAAATACAACTTGTTATTAAATTTTATGTTGTGGCAAATATAGTACGAAATTTGGTGTTTTCCTTCTAAAATTATGCAACAACATATTTTACAGCATTTTCATATGATTTCAGACATTTTGTAAAAAAAATAAACATAATAATAAAATATTTGTATTGCTACCGTCAGAACAATTAACAACTTTCAGAGGAAGTTTTAAATATCACGACCAGCAACACTCACCTTTACGCATTCATATGAATGGATTTGTTTTGTTTTCCGTTTTAACAGATCAGTTTAATTTCCGTTTTTTTTTGAAGGCAAAAATGTAAAAGCCATTGACATTTATTGTATATTACTTCCTGCTGCAGATATAAGAGCAGTCTGGAAAAATCGATTTATAAATTTGTTGGTTTTTAAAAGGGCGACGATGCCCAAGGGGGATAGCTATGTTGAAACAGTGTAGTTGGAAACAAGGCAAGTACAGATCTGATTATTTTGTGTATTGTACAGTGTTTCATATAAGATTTTGAAGGCGTAGTAGTGGATTAATAGCAATTTCATGCGACACGATGGTTAAGACCAAGTTTGTTCTACAGTATCATGTTGATTGTGTAGGGAAGATAAAATAAAGTATATTTTATGTAATATAATACCTAATTATCATTTTAAGGTTAAGAACTTTCATCACGTACACACATCACAGACGTTTTAAAAGTTACAAAAATAAATTTAAAATAAATTTCGTTTGGAGTAAAAAAAACTCTTGTCTTAGGGGTAGTCCAAGGTAAAAAAAAATGTTTTCCAAGTGACATGTCACCGATTTTGACGAAATTTGGTAGAAAGTAATTGAGTTTTTTTGAGGTTTTTTGTGGGTTTTCATACGAATCAGTATCGTTTTCTTTATTTTCAAATAACTCGAAAACGGTAAAAGCTAGACTTTTAAAATTTTACACGAATTGGCTTTAAAAAAATTAAAAGAAAATAACATTTAAAATTTTTTATTGCAAAAATCATGTTTTTTACAAAAAACTTAGCGTAGCAAAAAAGGGTGTAAAATGAGCGAGTTATAGCCATTTTTGTAAGGCAACCTCTCAAATTTCAATACAAGTAAAATGCTCTAAATCAGTGGTAGGCAGAAAGAGAGAGTGTGAATGTATGCATATCGATTTTTCACAATTTAAAGCATTTTTCTTGTATTTAAAATTGGGAGGTTGCCTTTTAAAAATGGTTATAACACCCCCCTTTTGAAAACAAACAACATGTTTTTTGCAAAACAAAAAATTTTAAGTTTTTTTTTGAAAAATTTTTTTTAAAGCCAATTTACTTGCGAACACTCGTGGAGAATTTCACAAATCTAGCTTTTACCGTTTTCAAGTTATTTAAAAATAAAGAAAACGATACCGATTCCTATGAAAGCTTATAAAACCCACAAAAAACCCCAAAGAAAGTTAAAATTTTGGGGTTGGGCTTTTGTTGGCATAGGCTTACTTTCCACCAAATTTCATCAAAGTCGGTGACATGTCACTTGGAGAACATTTTTTTTACCTTGGATTACCCCCTTAATAAAATTCTAGAAAATTTTTTTATGCGGGGATGAACAAATTGTATATAAGTAAATACATCATAGGTAAACACTTTTTAGCAATGATTATAAAACTTGCGTAAATTCTACTTAAATCGTCTTAAAAACAAATCATTGCAATTTATATTGAAAGGGAAAGGGGGTTAAAATGCGGAAATAATAATCTGAAAGTTTCGTAATCTTTAGCGCTAAAATTTTTGAAAAGTTTACAGCATATGATTGCTATCTTCACTTGTGCGTTTTACGATACTTTTGAAACAGCCAAAGCCTCATTATTAGTAACCGTTTAACTAAATGAGGTTTATCCCTAAACATACAAATGTTTATATTTTCCTTTAGAGGGGTTTCTTATGTAGATTTGTTGGGTGTCGGTTGTTTGGACTTTTTCCTGTGATTGTGATGCTTTTAGCAAATCTTAACAAATGCAAAGATTACAAAATTTTCAAAACTTTTTCCAAAGCGATAAAAAGGAAACAACCAAGTGAGAATATAAAACCAACAAAAGCCAAACTATGATAATCTGTATCATAAGCGTTGATGCCGGGCATAGTAATAATAATAACAGCTAGAAGCAGTACCAGAAATAGCACCAGCAAACAGTATTAATACCAAAGGAAAAGTTTCAATCGAATTTTGCATACAGCTAGAATAACTTTTAGTTTGTTCAAGTGCCTCATTATGTGCTACATTGCTTTTATTAAGTTGCACAATCAGCAGACAAATGAAAAGGCGAGAAAATTTAAAAAAAAATTAAAATCTGTCTATTCCACCGACAAAACTTTCTCAAGGATTTCTACAAACTTTGCTCTACGATAAATGAATAGGGAAGTAAAAAGGTATGATTTTCATGACATTTAGTTAAACACTGGCGATATTTTTTTTTTGCGATGGGATCCAAAAATTAAAACTTCTGTTTGCTGTGGGAAATATCGCTCTAAACGTAAAATAACAAATCGTCAAAAATAGTATTGCAACATTACACAAAATCGTAATTCGAATATTCAACCAACAAATTTAATAAGAACCTGAAATAATTTCTATGCGGCAATAAGAGAAAAATGTCACAATTTAGTGATGGTTAAAATATAATACGTAGAAATGGCTGCTACTATTAGCACACTTAGTCACAAGAGGACCGTTGTGATACCTTGGAACGTCATATAACGCATTTTCGAATAACCGGTTTCCGGGTTATCCGAAAAATCGCTTTTCGGAAAACCGGGTTTCGGTTTCACAGACCGGGGAAACCGGTTAATTTTCGGTTTTAATTACGGTTATATTTACGTTTTTTTCATTTCGTATGGAAAACAATATGTTCAAAGAGTCATTATTGTGAAAATATGGCAGCTTTTGTTAGATTTTAACATTTTTAATATTTCCTTTAAAGAACCCATCATATAGTTCAATTCAATTCAATTCAGTCCAATTTATTTCAATTCAATTCAATTCAATTCAATTCAATTCAATTCTATTCAATTCAATTCAATTCAATTCAATTCAATTCAATTCAATTCAATTCAATTCAATTCAATTCAATTCAATTCAATTCAATTCAATTCAATTCAATTCAATTCAATTCAATTCAATTCAATTCAATTCAATTCAATTCAATTCAATTCAATTCAATTCAATTCAATTCAATTCAATTCAATTCAATTCAATTCAATTCAATTCAATTCAATTCAATTCAATTCAATTCAATTCAATTCAATTCAATTCAATTCAATTCAATTCAATTCAATTCAATTCAATTCAATTCAATTCAATTCAATTCAATTCAATTCAATTCAATTCAATTCAATTCAATTCAATTCAATTCAATTCAATTCAATTCAATTCAATTCAATTCAATTCAATTCAATTCAATTCAATTCAATTCAATTCAATTCAATTCAATTCAATTCAATTCAATTCAATTCAATTCAATTCAATTCAATTCAATTCAATTCAATTCAATTCAATTCAATTCAATTCAATTCAATTCAATTCAATTCAATTAAATTCAATTCAATTCAATTCAATTCAATTCAATTCAATTCAATTTAATTTAATTCAATTCAATTCAATTCAATTCAATTCAATTCAATTCAATTCAATTCAATTCAATTCAATTCAATTCAATTCAATTCAATTCAATTCAATTCAATTCAATTCAATTCAATTCAAATCATATCAAATCAATTCAATTCAAATCAATTCAATTCAATGCAATTCAATTCAATTCAATCCAATTCAGTTCAATTCAGTTCAATTCAATTAAATTCATTTCAATTCAATTCAATTCAATTCAATTCAATTCAATTCAATTCAATTCAATTCAATTCAATTCAATTCAATTCAATTCAATTTAATTCAATTCAATTCAATTCAATTCAATTCAATTCAATTCAATTCAATTCAATTCAATTCAATTCAATTCAATTCAATTCAATTCAATTCAATTCAATTCAATGCAATTCAATTCAATTCAATTCAATTCAATTCAATTCAATTCAATTCAATTCAATTCAATTCAATTCAATTCAATTCAATTCAATTCAATTCAATTCAATTTAATTCAATTCAATTCAATTCAATTCAATTCAATTCAATTCAATTCAATTCAATTCAATTCAATTCAATTCAATTCAATTCAATTCAATTCATTTCAATTCACTTCACTTCACTTCACTTCACTTCACTTCACTTCACTTCAATTCAATGCAATTCAATTTAATTCAATTCAATTCAATTCAATTCAATTCAATTCAATTCAATTCAATTCAATTCAATTCAATTCAATTCAATTCAATTCAATTCAATTCAATTCAATTCAATTCAATTCAATTCAATTCAATTCAATTCAATTCAATTCAATTCAATTCAATTCAATTCAATTCAATTCAATTCAATTCAATTCAATTCAATTCAATTCAATTCGATTCGATTCGATTCAATTCAATTCGATTCAATACAATTCAATTTAATTCAAAATGCAATGCAATTCAATTCCCACAATTTAGTCCAAGTCAATTCAATCCTTATTCAAATGATAAAATAATTGCGAAATTAAAAACTGTTTAAAATCTTATCAATATTATATTTCAAAATATATGTCGTGTTACTTAATTCAAAAAATAATTAATATATCGAGATTAATATATAATCTTCGAGAGTTCGGAAAATAAACTGTTCTTTCCTTCTCAATTCAATTCAATTCAATTCAATTCAATTCAATTCAATTCAATTCAATTCAATTCAATTCAATTCAATTCAATTCAATTCAATTCAATTCAATTCAATTCAATTCAATTCAATTCAATTCAATTCAATTCAATTCAATTCAATTTAATTCAATTCAATTCAATTCAATTCAATTCAATTCAATTCAATTCAATTCAATTCAATTCAATTCAATTCAATTCAATTCAATTCAATTCAATTCAATTCAATGCAATTCAATTCAATTCAATTCAATTCAATTCAATTCAATTCAATTCAATTCAATTCAATTCAATTCAATTCAATTCAATTCAATTCAATTCAATTCAATTCAATTCAATTCAATTCAATTCAATTCAATTCAATTCAATTCAATTCAATTCAATTCAATTCAATTCAATTCAATTCAATTCAATTCAATTCAATTCAATTCAATTCAATTCAATTCAATTCAATTCAATTCAATTCAATTCAATTCAATTCAATTCAATTCAATTCAATTCAATTCAATTCAATTCAATGCAGTTCAATTCAATTCAATTCAATTCAAAGCTTTGCGGTGTAATTCAATTCAATTCAATTCAATTCAATTCAATTCAATTCAATTCAATTTTTTTTTTTTCAATTCAATTCAACTCAATTCAATTCATTTCAATTCACTTCACTTCAATTCAATGCAATTCAATTTAATTCAATTCAATTCAATTCAATTCAATTCAATTCAATTCAATTCAATTCAATTCAATTCAATTCAATTCAATTCAATTCAATTCAATTCAATTCAATTCAATTCAATTCAATTCAATTCAATTCAATTCAATTTAATTCAATTCAATTCAATTCAATTCGATTCGATTCGATTCAATTCAATTCGATTCAATACAATTCAATTCAATTCAACTCAATTCAATTCATTTCAATTCACTTCACTTCACTTCACTTCACTTCACTTCACTTCAATTCAATGCAATTCAATTTAATTCAATTCAATTCAATTCAATTCAATTCAATTCAATTCAATTCAATTCAATTCAATTCAATTCAATTCAATTCAATTCAATTCAATTCAATTCAATTCAATTCAATTCAATTCAATTCAATTCAATTCAATTCAATTCAATTCAATTCAATTCAATTCAATTCAATTCAATTCGATTCGATTCGATTCAATTCAATTCGATTCAATACAATTCAATTTAATTCAAAATGCAATGCAATTCAATTCCCACAATTTAGTCCAAGTCAATTCAATCCTTATTCAAATGATAAAATAATTGCGAAATTAAAAACTGTTTAAAATCTTATCAATATTATATTTCAAAATATATGTCGTGTTACTTAATTCAAAAAATAATTAATATATCGAGATTAATATATAATCTTCGAGAGTTCGGAAAATAAACTGTTCTTTCCTTCTCCTGAAAAATTGTGATTTTGCGTATAGCTGGTATTGAATATAAGCTCTCGATATGCAAATTATATATTTTTTGTTTATTTATTAAAAGTTTGTAATGATTTTTAAAACAAATTGAGTATAAACTGGTTAACCGTCATATAATAACCGGTTATCGGTTTATTCGAACATTACGTTTTTTAAAAACCGGCACACGGTTGATTGCAAGAAAACCGGTTTATCCGGGTTTTCTGTTTTCGTATTTCGTATACGTATTTCTATCCGTTTTATGTCCAAACAAAAACAAAACATTTGCAAAACCATTGCATCCCATGAAGGGATTGGGGAGAGTTTCTCTGAACCAGTGAACTGTGAGCTTTCTAATTTTTCACTCACTGATTGGGACCTTCAGTTTTACACCGGTTCCGAACGGTATTTTGAGAATCTTTTTCATGGATAAGTACTCGATAGTATCTCCATCATTCAGCGACGTGGTCGTCGTCGAAGGAAAATTTAAGGTGGTCAGAGCAGGGATCGAACCCACGTTCTCATGCACAAGAGCCGCTCACACTAGCCATTGCACCACCGACGTCGAACCAAAGAGCAAAATACAATAGCAACTCGATGAAATAGCATACTACGTCGTCGTCATCGAGAGAACGTAAAGAGAGGGACAGAAACTCTTGTCTATTGCACTGTGGTTCATCGCCATCCATTCGTCATTTAGTATTAATCCCACAATTCCTATTTGCTTCGGCATTAATCACTTGACGCACCCTACAATTTCGAATCTGAGTAATTGGTATATTTTATTTTAAACATTCCAAAAGTTTAAAATTTTTTCCTACTCAGTCTCTTTGCTCAGAAAACGTTTGCAAACATTACCATGTTTCGTTGCAATTGCATTTCCCTCTGCTACTTCCGTTCCGGTCCCTTTTAAGTCATTGGTTTGTTTTCCTTATTCTTCAGGCATCTTATTTTTATTATCATTCGATTCAGTCGTTATTGGCATCCTTAAGTGGTTAGTTCGAATGAAAATGAAATGCTAAATGATGGTAATTATTATCAAAATAAAACAATTCTATTTGTTTTTCCTCCTCGATAAGTGATTTATGCAAGAATGATGGACATAAAAGTGAATTTAAAAAGAAAAGGAAAACAAGTGAAGTACAATTTAAAACTGTTTGCAAAAGTCATGTTGCGAACAAGGATATAGATAAATTTTAATTCAACAAAAAAGTTGTGTGAGAACGAAAGTGCCCTATGGAAGATTTTCGGCTGCACGAAATATCATTTTATTTTTTTTACTTTCTGAGAATATTTGGTTGATGATGTTTTGTAAATATTCAAATTCCCATTATCACCAGCAGAAATATCAGACTGGTTCCGAATCGATTTCCATCAGATAAAATTCAATAGCTTTTAGTAGGCCCGGTCGAAAAATAGTTGAAGGTACATGATTTGGTTGGCAAAAAAATCGTTTTATGAGTAGATAGTGAAATATAGCTTATGACAGGTGGGCATGGGTGTGAACAAAAAGATTTTAAGAAAAAATTTGAAGTATACAATAAATGCAGTTTTCTGGCTAGCATGCGCGTCTATTGTGCATGAGAACGTGGATTCGATCCCTGCTCTGACCACCTTGCATTTCCTTCCACGACAGCCACCTCGTTTAGTGATGACGACACTATCGAGTACTTAGCCATGAAAAAGCTTCTCAAAATGCTTCCAATCAGTGGGTCTAAAATAGAAAGCAAACAGTTAACTGATTGTTCTATGCTATCCCCTATCCCCTTAGAGGATGAAATGGTATCTAAATGAGATAATAAGATATTTTGTTTTTTGCTTTCACATTAATTTTGTACTTCACTGAATAATTTTTCCATATAATTTTGATATAGGACCAATTTTAAACTATTTTCTGTCTAATGCATCTGTTATTATATAATTATTAATTCCAACATCAAATAATCTTCATTAGTTTCACGTTGTTATAATCCATAAATAATTAAACTTGATATAAGATTTTTCCATTGGCATTTAAAAATGTGCTAACAACCTGTAGGATTGTTTCCTTCTTTTTCGACTCTTGTGTCGACAATGCCGCCTGTCATCTTCAATACTGTCTAGGATTTCGTAATAATCTCAAACGTTATTATTGTAATTAGTCTGTGCACTCGTTGAAAACTTAAAAAGCGTAACTTAATAAGATATTTACAAAAGAAAGTAACATTATGACAGTGGATGACGACAATTGTTGGTCGAGACTGAATGTGGACGGAGAAGCGATTGTAAATAATACTTGTATTTGAGAGGTGTGGGTACTACATTACGCATTTCAGAATGTTAGCAGTGGTAGCGATGCTTAAATAACCGTTTATTTAGAAATTTTAAAACTGAATCAGTACCCACCAAACCAAATTTCCCGAATTCGTTAGGAATTCGGAGAGAAATTTTGACAAATCTTCCGAATTCAGTTCCGATTCCATCCGAGTTCTTACCGAAAAATATATGAAGTGGTTGTCACGAACTCTGGACGATTTTTTTGAGCGAATTATGATTGTCTTTCCGATTGTTGTTGACGATTTTTTTCCGAACTCTGAGATAAATTCGTAGGGAATTCTGAACGGAAATTTTAAAGTTAATACCGAATTCTGAAAGAATGCGGAACAGTTTCTGAAAGACGTCGGAGGAAATATGTATATTTATTTAAATACTAAAACAAACTAAATAAACAATATTTCAGTTTAATTAGGGAAAATTAACGACAGGGGTGATAAAGCAAGAATATGGAGTGTGCTCCTCTATTAAGTTGTTTCCCATTACATTCCATGGAGGAATTAGGGAGCGCTTCTCACAACCAGTGAGCTGTGGGCTTTACAGTTTTATACTCTGACCGACGGTGGTGCAATGGTTAGTTTGCGCGCCTCTTGTACATAAGATCCTGGCTTCGATCCTTGCTCTGACCACCACAAATTTCTTTCGGCGACGGTCACCTCGTTTAGTGATGGCGACACTGTCGAGTATTTAGCCATGAAAATGCTTCTCAAGATACCGTTCGGAACCGGTGGTCAGTGCTTCAATCAGTGTTCCACTATTACGAAACTGAAATCTGTCTTTTCGGTTCAAGGAGGACTGCTGCTGCCATACAAGTCAATCTTTGAGTTTAGACATGAAGAGTATCTGCTCAAATTGGAATCAGCATGAATTTCATGAATTCACTTTTTTTTCAACTAACAAGAGACTTGTCCAGTTGCGTGAAATTTTGTACAGAAGATCGTGCTGAAAATATGCTGAACTGCATTTATATATCTTACGAAGCAATGTTAACAAAAAAATCAAAATTGTCGAATATGGAGTATCTCTAACCCACAGATACTCTCTCAGACAGAATTGCGATCAATAGAGATTATTGCTTAAATATGTTGGAAGAGTTTTTGTTTCAACAAAATTGTGCAACATGTCACCTAGCCAGGCCTGTTATGGCAGAATTGCAGCGACAATTCCCGTTCAAAGCTGAGTTCAAGAAACTTCACATTCCGTTGGCCCCAAGGTCTCTTGACCTTACTGCACGTTCTAGGACACAGGAAGTTTATAAAACAAAAGTAACCAATTTGGTTCATTTAAAGCAGAGTTCATATTTACCCCCCATGTGTAATCCATACACATTGTCGTGGGGAATGTGTAATGAACGTTTACCCATTACCCACAGGGTATGGGGAAAATATTGGGTAGCTACCCACGAAAATGAGGAATTACCCATCACGATTACCCATTACCCTCAGGGCAATGGGGAAAATAATGGGTATCTACCCACGAAATGGGGAACTACCCATCACGATTACCCATTACCCTCAGGGTTTCTGAGGGGTTTTCATAAACTGGTCCAATTCGTATGGAAGATTTTTTTTTCGAAAAATCGCCAAAATAAGAAAATCGCTAAAATTAAAAAGTGATTATAACTCGAAAACTGTGCGTCCAATCGAAAAAATTATCACAATTTTACCTCCCATCGTCGTGGGTATCCCATGGTAACTCATTACCCACGAAATACGTACCCTGATTTAAAGTAATCCATTCGTAAGGTCACTAAGACAATCCACGCTGCATCACTCCAGGCAGTAGTGAGTAACATTTTGGTAAACTGTCTCAAATGCGTCACCGAGCGTAGAGGTCATTTAAAATTAATTACTAAGACTAAATAGAAATGTATTATGTTTCAAATGAATAAAGAAAAAATAACTTATATGAATTAAAATCAAAGTTATTTCAGATTCATATTGTAGCCACATTCAGCAATCACCCTGTATTAAAGCGATTCACTTTGGATGGATTATAATATAAATGTATTTAGCGAGTTAAGAAATAGGACAAGTGGCTTAGATTTAATAGATTATACCTGAAGTTGGCTGTAATGTTTTTATATTTAACTTAAAAAAAGAAAGAACTAACGAAACGACAAACGAGCTAAGTTTACCTCACTTCAACGTTGTTGTAAATTATATAATGGCTAGACAGTTAAAAGGATTTCACATCCAAGGACATACTGACTGACGGATAGACACACTTAAGACGACAGCGATGAGTTTGGTCTTGCCATGTTTGACTGACTGACTGCATTGGAATTAAGTCTGTGTTGTATATCCAGTCATGGAAAATGCAATTCAATAGTTTGTGCATTCATCTAAATCGGAGTGAGTGGTGTAATTATGTACGCTTCATTGCATCTTTGTAGTTATGTAGCATCGTTATTTTCAACCTCTGCATCATAATTTCATAATAAAGTTGAATAAATACGAACTGACAGCAGCGAACATAATAATAAAATCTTAACAATATTATTCAATTGTCTAGTAGTTATATGTGTATGGTAAATTTTTAACGACATTTGAATATTATTATTAAATATCAAACAAAATACGAAATAGGAGCGAAATGGTTTAATGTTGTATTGTGAATTTGAAACTGCTAGTAAATTGTAAGTAAATTTATATCCCATAACTTTAGTTCCAAAGGAACAAAGTTTTCCCACGCTGACAAGTCAGTATTTTTTCTTGTTTGGATGTAAATATGAAGTGTGTTTGAAGCTTATCGCAAATATAGTATACTTGTGTCCAAACACATTGTGTTTGCTATTCAGTATTACATGTTTGAGACACAATGATGCACTGTTCACTTAGTTTATTTTATTGCTAACTTCTGTCGAGTGCAGAATAATAAATAAAGGGATGATGAGAAATTGTGCTCAGCCTACGTTAATGGTATTTCAAGTATATAACTGTATTGTTGTACTATTCTTTCAGTCAGTGATTGGTAAATATTCCTGAATTTTGTAAATAAATTGACTGTTTCTTATATTGACTGATCTGTTGCGTTTTAGTTCCTTGCATTCAGTCGTCAATCGTTCGTTTGGCAGTAAACACACCAATGCCTCGACGTAAGTATATTGATGTTTGGGATGAAACACTCATATGGCTTCACATAAAAGTATGCATGCTTGCAACTGAACATACTAATGATTCGACTAAAATATAAGTGAGTTTAGGACTTACAAATATATGAATATTTGGAGTGTGTTCCAAACATATACATGGATCCTGCAGAATGTGCTTGAGAGAATATGCTACAGATACCGTTTTCTTATAGCGTGCATTATCAACATTTACATATTTTTGTGGAGGTTTGTACTAGACTTGGGTACGTGAGTAAGTTATGACCTAAAGTTAAATGTATCAAGCTGGATAGAGATATGCATACCTTTCAATCCATACACCAAAATCCTAACCATCATCCCATATCCGTTCAGAAATTTTACAATGCTTATTTGTATTTTCTTCTAATAACAAAATCATTCATCTCTATGACTACAAGTCCTATTTTGTGGCAGACTGTTATTTGTGCCGAACGAACTTGAGGTCTAACCATATAGTAATAAATTCAGAGTGTGCAACAGCTGTTACACCTTATCACAGAGCAAGTGTAAGTTTCAGTTCGAGTTGTAGATGACAAAACCAACATTAAACATACTTAAATGGGTCTAATAAAGGGTGTTTTTTCAAGCCCGAGAGAACTTCAAATTGTAAAAAAATAACACAAAAAATTAAATTTTAATAAAGTTTTTTTTTTATTCGAAAGATCAATACGTGGCATTAGCATTTGAAAATGATTTCGGGCATATGGGCACCGCGGCTGTTCTTGACGAAGCGCATTCTGGACGTCCAATTTTTTGCCACTTTTTCGAGCACTGCTGGCCGTATGTCACGAATAACACGAACAATGTTGGCCTCCAAGGCGTCAATTGTTGCTGGTTTATCATCATAAACCAGTGCCTTCACGTAGCTCCACAGGAAATAATCGAGAGGTGTCAAATCGCACGACCTTGGAGGCCAATTGACAGGTCAATTTCTCGAAATCAACTTATCGCCAAATTTTGATTTCAATAAGTCGATGGTTGCGATCGCCGTATGGCACGTAGCGCCATCCTGTTGAAACCACATCTCGGCTGAATCAATGTCATCCGTATTTTCAAAAAGAAAATCATTGATCATGGTGCGGTAACGATCTCCATTGACCGTAACGCGAGCTCCGGCCTCATTTTTAATGAAATAAGGTCCGATGATCCCACCAGCGTGTAAGCCGCAACAAACGGTGCATTTTTCTGGATGTAATGGAGTCTGGAGGGTCTCTTGTGGATTGGTCTCACTGCATATACGGCAATTTTGCTTATTAACAAACCCGTTAAGCCAAAACTGAGCATCATCGCTGAACACAATTTCAAATCACGAAGTCGTCTATAAGTTGCGCGAATCAACGACTGATTTTCAAAGTAAAGTTGGATAATTTGGCAGCGTTGTTCAAGCGTGAGTCTATTCATGATGATTTGCCAGAGTATATTGAAACAAATAATAGACATTTTTTTATTAAAATTTAATTTTTTGTGTTATTTTTTACAATTTGAAGTTCTATCGAGCTTGAAAAACACCCTTTACAACATAGAGTCAAAGGTGTTCAAGTGTTCAAAATACCGGCCCGAAACCCGGTTATTCGAAAAATCACTTTTTAGGAAACCCGGTTTTCGGTTTCACAAAATGGTAAAAACAGGTGAAACTGGTTAATTTCTGTTTAAATTTTTGTACAAAAATTAATACAAAATCAACACAAAATAACAGTTTCTTGTCTTGTTTCGTTTGCCCGTAAAAAGGGCCATTAGTATTCTGAAAATATAACAGCTTTAGTCAGATTTCAATATTTTACAATTTTACGCTAAATAGACATCAGTTATTTCAATTCAATTCAGTTCAATTCAATTTAATTCAATTCATTTCCATTCAATTCGATTAAATTTAATTCAATTCAAATCAATTCAATTACGTTTATTTAAATTTAATTAAATTCAATCCAATTCAACTCAATTCATTTAATTTCATTTCATTTCATTTCATTTCACTTCAATTCAATTCAATTCAATTCAATTCAATTCAATTCAATTCAATTCAATTCAATTCAATTCAATTCAATTCAATTCAAATCAGTTCAATTCAGTTCAATTCAGTTCAGTTCAATTCAATTAACTTCAAGTCAATTCAATACAATTCAATTTAATTCAATCCAATTCAACTCAACTCAATTCAATACATTTCATTTCATTTCATTTCAATTCAATTAACTTCAATTCAATTCAATACAATTCACTTCAATTCAATTCAATTCAATTCAATTCAATTCAATTCAATTCAATTCAATTCAATTCAATTCAATTCAATTCAATCCAATTCAACTCAATTCATTTAATTTCAATTCAATTCAATTCAATTCAATTCAATTCAATTCAATTCAATTCAATTCAATTCAATTCAATTCAATTCAATTCAATTCAATTCAATTCAATTCAATTCAATTCAATTCAATTCAATTCAATTCAATTCAATTCAATTCAATTCAATTCAATTCAATTCAATTCAATTCAATTCAATTCAATTCAATTCAATTCAATTCAATTCAATTCAATTCAGTTCAGTTCAATTCAATTCAATCCAATTCAATTCGTTGTACTTCCAGCTGTTAATATCCTACCGTAAAATTTTTAACAACTTACGTCATTTATATTGTGTTTGACATCCACTTGTAAAATGAATTTCGATGAAATTGGAATAAAGTGGATTTCATGTGCTCGTCAAAAAGACCGCTGGCTATCGACTAACTTGCCATGAAAAAGTTTATAAAACCCCGTTCCAAACCCAGATCTGTTTATTCCAATCAGTGACTATAAACCTAAAAACCGCACAGCTCAACCATTGCGTGAAGTTCCACCTGTTCTTTCATGGAATGTAATATGTATTTATATTATTTTTGTTCCATTTGACAAGAACAAATATATAAAATAATAAGAAATGAAAAAGCCAAGACCAAAGTAAGCTAAGAATAACAAGGATAATTTGGACGCTTATTTAAAAATACAACGAATAAATTTTCTAGTGCACAGATCTACAGAGTCGAGCCGGTAATTTAGAATATTCGAACCCAACTAAAACTTTTTAAACTAATAATTTTCCATTTAATGACATCACTACAGTGTTCAAACCCAAAACCGAAAAACCGGAGAAACTGGTTAACCGGTTTTCTGGAAATTAACCGTGTGCCGCGTTTTTAAAAAACTTAATTTTCGAATAACCGAAAACCGGTTACTAGTTGTCGGTTAACCGGTTTATACTCAATTTGTGTTAAAAATCCTTACAAACTTTAAATTAATTAATAATTGAGCAAAAAAAGATTTAATTTTCATATATTAATTATATTTTGAATTAAGTAGCACGACATATATTTTGGAATATGATAATAATAAGATTTTAAATTGTTTTTGAATAACAATTAAATGACTTAAATTAGTATAGCAGTTAATTTATACGACTATAATTCATGAAAATTGCTTTTAAATTCGAACATGATTTTTAAATTTAAATAACTTTAATGTGAGTTTGAACTATGATTTACATTTTAGTTTAAAAATAAAACGTTGCTGTTAAATTTAAAAACAGCTGTGAAGTTTTGAGATTGAAAACCCATAAAGAATATCCAATTAAATTCAAAACAAACCAATTCAATGCGGTTCAATTCAATGAAGAAGATAAAAAGAATGGAACTGAATTAGACTAGATTATAGATACTATGTTAGATTAGATTGGATTGAATTGACTTAGACTAAATTGATGGAATTGAATTGATGTGCATTGCATTGCATTTAATTGAGTTGAATGAATCACTTTATTCCAATTTCGTAGAAATTCACCAGGTCACCTGTGTCTTTCTTTGGGAAAGACAATCTAAATGACGTAGCTTGCTTAAAATTCTACAGTTCAAAAAGTAGCGGATCTTTCAAACCGCCAAATTTAAGTAGAAATGGTACAACACATGTGTGTCAGATAATTATGCAGTTGATGTATAGTTGTGGATATATACATAGGATGTTAGAGCATGTGCCATTTCCAAATTTGTGTGTATTTGGTCCGCTTGTTCGACAATAGAAAAATTTGTGAAACAAACAATTTCATTGCACATGATTTACGATAAGAGATGGATGAACAATTATTACCGCGTAGAGTATTACTGTATTTTCAAATATTTTTGAAATTCATTTTCACAATTATGACATACATACATCCCTCCATAAGCACATTACAACTACAAAATGATATAATTTTTTCAGTTTAAAGTTTATTGAAAAGCTGAAACTGGTCACACATGACAAGTAGAGTGTATTTTTGGATGAAATTTTGGATGTTTTTTTGGATGTTTTGTCTCAAAGGATTTATGTTCAAGAGCTGATTACGGGAATGTGAAACTTTAAACAGAAAAATATATTTTAAAACTTTGGATAGAGTATTTTTTCACGCCACGTTTTGAAATATTAATCAAGCATACTTTTTGTTCCCAATTTTCAATTAAAGTATCAAATTACAGTGAGCATTACGCGAAAATTTGTTTTGTGACCCCCACATATGAAATTCCAAAAAAAGCCTTAATGACACTTTAATGGCTAGTATTTGACAAATTTTAAAGTTTTCTGTCGACAATCAGCATTTACTTTGGGAAGATTCTGTAATGACGTATTCACAATTTATGTCAGCTAAATCAAAATTATTGGAATGTCAAGAGGCCTTATATACATACAAAGAAATATTTTATTTTGCCCAAACGAAATTTTAAACAAATTAACTTCGCTTGTTGAATCAAACATATCACTTTGTTTGTGATAAGTAAATAAAGTCGAAAACCGAAAACCTTTACAAAAATAAAATAAAAGTAAATAAAATAAAAATATATTTTAGTACTTATGCTTTCTTTCCATCGCATACGCTGTCCGGCAAAATGTTAATATTAGGATTTGATTGTTTGTTTTAATTTGAAGAAGGCAGAACCAATTACAGAGAGAGTGTAGTAACTATATGAGAGTGTTTGAATCATAGACAAATATAGGTATAGATACATTTATTCTCTCAATAAATTAAACGTCATAGGTACGGTGGAAAGTAAACATTGGATGGTGGAAAACATGGGTTCAATAATACCAGATAGAGGCAATAGTAAACAACGTCCAACAAAGGAACAACAACCGAATTTCGTGTTTTTGTGGCAAAATAATTGTGTTAAATACAATAAAAATGTATGCCAACGATAAAAGTCAACAAAAAAAGTGGAAAATACATTTAAATTTTTCAGTTCTACACCAATTCGACATGAAAAAGTTAAGTGAATATATTTTGTAACTCCACATGGTGTAAGTTACTTTTACATTTAATTTCTCTCATTTCCACAAAACTACGACGAAGAGTGTGAAATGAAACGTCAGATGGGAGAATAAATGTATCTATGCCTATATTTGTCTACGGTTTGAATAAAAGTCTTTTCTCTCAAAAAATGTAGAATTAATTTCTGAGAGTGATCACCTATATAGGTTATGACAATTTTGGGCTAACTATAGTTCGGTTACAACAAAAGATACAACTTTGACAATAAAAGTATTTTATTTGCGGGAAAAGTATCAACATTTCGCACTAAACATGTTATTCTTGGGTGTAAGGATATACTACTGCCAATGGCTTAGATCCAAAATTTCCAACATTCCAGTTGTCATACATATGCATATTCATCGATGTGAGTTTAGAGATGCTACATCTATTGAACAGCTGTGTATAATATTCACTGTTGATCGATTTATCCTTTTCAAGGTAACCGATGTGAATGGCACCGCATGCATCTCACAAAAATCGTCGCCATGATCTTGTTGGCCGACATACACTGTTTGGGCTTCTTTGGTCCACGTTCACCCGAAGAAGTGTACTGCATTGGTTGTTCCTTGGTGTCTGGTATGTTGTGATGAATTTATATTTCGTCCACGGTAACAAAACGCCGCAAAAGCTACTTCGGATTCCATCGCAATGAATTACAAGCGTTCTCTACAACACAACTTAAATACGCGACAATATCAGACAGTTTACAACTGCCTTTTCGTCACTACAGTCGGAGGTCGATCGACCCATTGGGATTGCCCATATATATGAGAAAAAAAGAGAGAAGGGATGGAAGAGAAGGTGGGCGAAACCCCACCAATAGGGAAAAATTCCGATAGATAGATAGACGTAGGACAAACAGAAGAACCACTCAATTATGTTCCCAGTATATATATATAAGCCCTGATCAACACAACAATGCCATCCAAGATGAGGATCCACATGTGCAGGTCAAGGTTTACCATTCCACACAACTTTATAATAATGAAAGAAAAGCTTTACACTAGGCAAATCACAATAGATGTGAACGGCAAAAGTGGCACTGGTGAGACGTCCTGTCGCGTTTATATTCTCTGATTTAGCTTGTCAATTTGATGCATATACTTATAGTTCATTAACTCAGGTGTGCTTTACCCAGCGGTAGCTCATTGTTTTTGGAACGAGGTTCCTTATCGGTCGTTGCGGGATGGGGGCTAAATGAAAAAACAATTAAACAACTTTTTTTAACACTATTATGCTACAACCCAGTATTATCAACTATTTATATTGGGTACTTTTGCTTTGGTTTGTGTCTAGACTAACATATGTTGGGAAATTTCCTGTTTAATGGGAAGTTTTTTAGGTGGAGCCTGTAATCAACAGTTAGTATATATTGTAGTTTTGAACCCAATAAAAAGTAAATTTAGAAAAGCCAAAGTGAAAGAAGTTTAAAAAAGAACATATTCTTAAATAAGTGCCTTTTCTTAAAAAAACTAAATTTTCTCAAAAAAAATACCTATTTATACAGTGGTAACCAGCCCATAGCTCGCGATGCAGACAAAAATCGTATTGTTCACACACACACGATCGGCAACTCACATGTACACAACAACTATGCTTGATTCGAAGCATCAGTCTATAGGTAGGCATATATGCCTGTGTGTTTGAGACCGCACACAAGCAAAAAATATGTTTGTGTGCGTGCGTTCGGTTTTGCCTACCACTGTTCTAAAACAAAGTACCTTTTCTTTAAAAAAAAAATTAATTATCTGAAAGAAGTACCTCTGCTTAAAAAATTAAATTTTCTTACAAAAAGTACCTTTTCTTATAAAAGGTATTTTTTTAAAATAAGTGCCTTTTCGTAAAAAAGTACATTTTCTTACAACACATTACCTTTTCTTAAAAAACTACATTTTCTTTAAAGCGTACCTTTTTTTCTGAAACTAAATAACTTTCCATGAGATAAGTACCTACTCTTAAAAATGTACCTATTCTTGCAAAAAAGGACCAATTCTTAAAAAATTCACATTTCTTAAAACAAACAATTTTCTTCAAACAAATACCTTCTCTAAAAAAATACAGTTTCTTACAAAAATGCATTTCTTTTCTTAAAAATAAAATAATAGATTTTCTTTTCTTGCGATAAGTAGCCTTTCTAAAAATAAGTACATTTTCTTAAAAATAATCTTTTCCTAAAAAAGTACCACTTCTTTAAAAAGTGCATGTTCTTAAACAAAGTACTTCTTTGTAAAAAATAATTCATACTCTTATGGATTTTTCTTACAGAAAGTACCTCTTCTTAAAACTAGTACCTTTTCTTAAAAAACATTTGAGTTTAATAAAAGAAGTACCTCTCTTTAAAAAATAACCTTTTCGGGAAAATATAATACATATTTTTACAAAAAGGACTAAAAATATAATTTTTTTAAAATAATACATTCGATAAAAAAAAATGTTTTCTTAAAAAAAGTTCATCATTTTACAAAAAGTATCTTTTCTTAAAGATCCATTTAAATCAGGGCTTCCGAGCTCATTCAGGCTTACGCCTCCCCAAAGGCAAGTGCACTAAAATAAAAGCTGGCAAGCACTTGACACATCCGTCGTCTCAACGCACTGCAAAGCTATGAAAGGTGACTGCTTTACCTGAAGAATCAATTGCTCCTTAATGTCCTCTGCCATATCATTTATTCGCCTTTTGACAGTGTTGTTCGAAATAGGAATTTTGGACAATTGTCTAGCAGCATTTGCATCCATCATTTTACCAGCGGCAGCTAAAAGGCACGGCTTAATTACAGTCTCTCCAAGTGTGTGTGCCTTTTAATTTTTAGCTATAATTAATACTATCTCGTAAGAAGCCTCCATTGCTTTCTGCGCCTCCACATTAACTAAAGCAGTTGAGTCCAGTCTCATTCTTTTTAATGCAGCCATCTTGTTAAAAAAAATCTCGACTTGTGGTTTCTAATTCTGGATGCATTGTTGTTAGGTGCTTCTGCAATCTTATGGGTCTCATTGCATCGTTTGAAAGAACTTTGTGGCAAATAACACACTGTGGTAGTTGTTCTTCATCCTTGAATATTAATGTGAAACCAAATGTGATATACTCCTCATTAAAAAGCCTCTTTTTGGTTTTTGGTGTCATTTTTATTACTGCACACAAAATGAAACTAAAAATTGAATAAATCACGTTTAGTTTCTTTAGTTTAGAATGAATATATGTGACCCTGCTCCACGAAAAGGGACCTCTGCGCCGAAAAAATTTTTTTTTACTTTTTGAGTGATTCTTATAGGAAAAAACACGCTCTTTCAAATACCGCAAACCGCAAGTTTCTATGTCTTTTAGTTTTTTTTACAAATCACCTGTAAAGATGAACATAATTAATGAAAAAATTGAAAAATGTGATATAAACAGATATATATATAATATTTGAAATTTCAAAAAAGTTCAATATCAAAGGTACAAAATTACAAAAATATCAAAATTTTACTCTTTTTTACTCCTAACACGCTTTTTTGGTGGTTCTTCTGTAGGTTGCTGCTTTTCACCTTTGTTTGATTTTTTTTAGGAAGTTCTTCCAGTTTTTTTTTTGTTATTTATTTGTTATTTTTTTTTTGTTATTGCATAACCATGCGCAAAACACGGAAAAACGAAGCGCTTTTTTTAAACGCGTTTTTCTCAATAACTTCTTTTCGGCGCAGAGGTCCCTTTTCGTGGAGCAGGTCACATATGTTGTTTGCGCCACTCACCGGTTAAGATTGGTATTGTCCTGGGGTTGTGGCCGGAATGCCGTGCCAATAGCTTCTTTCTAGGTTTGGTGGTTGGCCGGAGTGCCGTTCCAATAGTTTCTTGTTTGTTTGGTGTCCGAATGCCGTGCCTGTGGGATAGTGCTTGCTGTTGGTCAGCTGATGTTGATATTGGATTTGAGCAATACACTTTTGGTGTTATTCCTTGTTGCGTCAAGGCGCCAAATAAAAAAAAAAACACTTCTTGTGACATCGAGGTTTAAGTTTTTATCCACAATTTCATTTATAATGAAAAAACACTTTGGCTCTTAGCTTTCAATTAGGGAACAATTCAGTTGCTTTTATTCACAAACTTTTAATTTGGCTCAAGTACTTTTATTTTTAGGCTTACAATTTTTACTTCTATCTTTTACGAATTTAAAGACGAGAATGAATAATGTTTATATCAAAGCAAAGAAGTAAACAAAATTTGCATGAAATCGGTTGCTATTTTTAGTAGCAGCAAATCATCTGCTACTATTCTTTGCTAGGGACCACCTATGTACAATGGAGGCAGTTGCCGTCTTGCGACGAATACATAAAAGAATGTTCATTTTAGAAGTAAACATCCATAAAAGTACTGAAACAAAAACATATTCCAACATGTTGGTGATAATGTCTTCGCTCTTCCCCCCCCCCCCCCACGAATCTCTCTGGCCCCTTGGGAGGCGCGCCCTCTATTTGGGAAGGCTTGCTTTAAATTGTCGTATTTTTCAACGGACGCCTTAGGCGTTTTGGAACTAACAAGTACATAATATATAGCGAAAGGAACTTCTTTCCAACCGGGCGTCTCCTGACACCTCATGTAATTGTTTTTTCAATTACAGTTTTTGTGGTAGTTTAGTCTTCGGGCACCAAACAACAAGTACCTCAAGTATATAAATACATATACATCAGAAAAATTCTTGCATTTCTGATAAACTCCTTGTAAAGAGAACTGTGGACAAGCTGGCAACATCTAAAAAACTTTCCAATATTGTATTTCACATCCCCACAGTGCGCAATTTCAAAAATAAATCGACAAATTATACATTGCTCTTTTGTCATTGTAAACGCTTGTTGGTATTGGTATTGCATGATAAGAGTTTAATCCTATTAACAAGATGTTCAACTTAAATCAATTTCGAAATACCAAAGCTCATTCCACCAGTTGATTGTAAAGATTTTTAGATACATTGTTCTATTGCTAATTAATCAGTTACATTAGAAGACTGTACTCTATAGATGTAAGGGATATAAGGGAATTTTTCAAAAGGACTGAATGGAAATCTCGTTATAATGATAATGAGGATAATACAATCGATATTGAAATGTAAATCATTTGCTAGTGAGTAAATTACAATCACGTAATCAAAATAACTTGGATGAATTTATTTAACTTGTAAAGTTCACAAGTTAATTTTGTGGGTGTAGAGTATGTTCCTCAATATGAAAACACATTAGTTGCATTCTAATTTATCGGACAAAAGTTTTAATCTACAAACAAAATCTAATTCAATTGTAAAAATTTAATTCCACTAAAATTATATTAAAAGAGAAAAATTAAATTGTAGTCGACACCACTTACAATCCATAGGTCCTATTCGTTAAGTTTCAAATATATTAATTTGAATTTTGTTATCCATTTCGTGGTTTCAAAACCGCCGGTCTAGCAAGGCTACCAGCTGTGAAATATCTGACTTCTGAAGTATAATTTATTTAGTCAAAGGTTTCACATTTGCGAATGTGGATCGTTTGACAACCGAAGAACGCGGTAAAATAGTTAAAACTTACTACACAAGTGGTGATTCAAACGTATCCACTTTCCGAGCATTACGGGGTGATTGTGGTCGTCATAGTCGACTTACTGTGCAAGGAATTGGCAACATTATAAAGAAATTTGAAGAAAGTGGGAGCGTTACACATGTCCATCATCGCAATGTCTACGCTGAAAATGTCGCTTATGTTAGTGAAAGTGTGGCGGATAATCCGAATTTGCCGATTCCATTCCTATCTTACGGTTCATTATGACATTTGGATTTCCGCCTCCACCCATATAAAGTACAACTCACGCAACAAGTAAAACCACCTGACCATTCAAAACGCAGTAGATATGCTAATTGGGATCTAGAGCAACAGGCTTTCAATGCTGATTTTTCGAACAAAATTTTCTTCAGCGATCAAGCTCATTTCTCACTCGGTGGCAACGTCATCAAGCAAAATTGTTACATATGGGAAAAGCCATTGCATACGGAAAAAGTAAATTTTTTGTGCGCATTATGGTCTGGAGGTATCATTGGGTCGCATTTTTTATAAAATGGCGCTGGAAGAAGTGTTACCGTCAATTCTGAGCGCTACAGCCTTATGATAACCCACTTTTTTTTGGCCTGCAATTGAAATTTATGAACTGAACGATATGGGGTTTCCACAAAACAGTGACACGAGCCACACAACACGACCGATTTTGACTTTATTGCGTGAGAAGTTTCCAAAAAGTGTCATTCGACGTTTTGGCGACGTAAATTGGACGCGAACATCATGCTCCAAGGCGTCCAATTGGCGTCGCCAAGGCGGCTGATAACACTACTACGAACTTAGTTCTTAAAATATAGATTGTTTGATGAGATGCGTGATATTCTACGCCATCCTGCTGAAACCAAACATTATCCAAGTTCATATCTTCC
This sequence comes from Phaonia tiefii, assembly GCA_963931995.1. Taxonomy (NCBI): domain Eukaryota; kingdom Metazoa; phylum Arthropoda; class Insecta; order Diptera; family Muscidae; genus Phaonia; species Phaonia tiefii. The sequence goes on along the minus strand of OZ008367.1, from coordinate 147,936,871 downwards.
ATTTGAGTGCATAAAAAATCCATTAGCATGGCACTGTAGCGCTCGCCATTCACTGAAATGGCGCTGACAACAGCATTTTCGATAGAAAATGAGCTAATGATGACACCACTCCAGAATCCACTCCAAACAGTCACTGCATGCCGAAAGATCTGTATTTTTATGTTTGCATGCAAATATAACGTGTTTGTAGCTTGTCGCAAATATACTATACTTGTGTCCAAAAACATTGTGTTTGCTATTCAATATTACATGTTTGATACACAATGATTAATAGGTTTGATTTGCTCTCGGAGAAAGTTGTAGCTCTTGTCATAAAGAACAAAAACAGTTACTTTGTATTTTATTTATTCTAGCTCAGGACCATTCTATATCTGTATTAAAAGAGATGTAGTTTTCAAAAAGAACTTTTGCAAAATGCATCCCCATAAATCCCGACAAACCGTTTAGCTATAAATATTTCAGATCTAGTCATGTAATGTTGACCATGTCTATTGGGAACTGATGGTTCTTTGGACATGTAAAGAAGTTTTGCGAATGTCTTCTTGTGTGTTTGTACTTGCAATATTTTTCGACTATTTGCATTATAAGGGATTCACATCTGAAATGAGTTTTCGTTTTTCGATGAATTTTTCAACAGTATTATTTAAAAAATCCCCAATCTGATATAGCTATATGGTTTGCCAGGAATCATGAGGATGCAGTTTGCAAAACTTCATTTTAAAAACTACATCTCGATTAATAGAGGTATAGAATAGAATTATTTTGAGCTTGAATAAATTAAATAAAAGAATTATTATTTCTAAATTATTATTTCTATTCTAAACGAATATTGAGCACAGTTTTTTTTTTGCTAGGAGTTCATTACAAACATTATTCAATCTCATAGAATAAATTAGAATAGAGAAATCATTTCTATCATATGACGTTTCATTTCACACTGAGTTTGTGCAAATGACAGATGTCCGACGAAATTTGACTTACACTAGGTGGTCATCTTATGGCCAACGTTTGGTACAGAATTGTGAAATTTAAATGTAAATTAGATAATATATGAGAAATTCATACTACATGCATACAATGTCAGGAACATTTTTCTAATTTAAATTAAATGTATTTTGTTGATATATATTTGTATATACATATATATTACATATTCTTGCTGGATGTTTTGTTCTAATGTGTCTATCTGGTATTATTGACCCCTGCATTCCACCATCCAACGTTTACATGCCACCATACCTATGAGATTGAAATTATTGAGAGAATGAACTTCTCTTCATTGTTTTACTCTATGTTGAATCCATCAAAACGTCATTTCGATTTCATATTATGATCAAGCTGCTATATGTCGTCAATTTGTCATTTACTATCCACAGTGAGTATGTGATGCAACAGCCAAAAGACGGCAAGAGAGTAAAAAGAGACACAATTGTTCACATACTTACTTACGTTTGTCACCTGCAGAAGGTGAAAATGGATTTGCGAGGTTTTTTTCAAGTATCCATGAAATATATATTTCACTTTTCATCCTGCAATCTAACAGACAATAAAAAGAAATTGAAAAATATGTCAAAATGATTGATGACTTTAAGTTAAAGTGTTACAGGACAATTTTGAACTGAACAGTCTGTGTATTCTACACAAGAAACTTAAAATTGCTTTTGCTCATTTTTTTACCGGTCTGTCAAAGTGTCTGTGAATAGGAAACAGATATGCGATTTTTTCACAACGGTGACGTAATTTTTGGTTTGTTTCCAAACAAGTGATTTTGTTACAGTTGTCATAGTTTTGTTGCTGTTATTCAACAGCCACCAACATACATATACATACCGCTGTCTATGTGTTCTATTGGTATTAAACTAACCGCTTTATTGTTGTACTTGCATAAATTTTTCCTGTCGATTTTAAATCCTATATTTAGATGATACTTTTTTGCTGATGACACAGTCATCGAGTTACCAATATTCAATCATATTCAGAGGGCTAATGTGTGTCTAAACAGGTGTATTACCGGATGTTTCCAGCACATTACAATTCAGGGACTCACATGTGTTTATAACAATAATTTATAACAATTTGATAATTAGTAAGTGAATAAATTACCAAATTTGTGCATAAAAGTTGTAATGATATCAAAGGATTAGAGGACGCAAATGGGATGTGGAAAAAAATTATGCAAATGCTAATTGATCTGGGCTGGCTTTAAGCATTGTCTTTTGGCAACAACGTTTACTGGTTAGAGCTAACCTACAGCTAACAATTTAAAATACAACACAAACTGGCAGTCATAACTGCTAAATAACTATAACTATAGAATAACCAAAGACGTTGAGATGATGATTTTAATTTGGGACATAATTAGGGGCAATTTATTACAATTGCGATCTTTGACCACTACAGCCGCTTTAATTGGTTCCGATTTTCAATCCTTAGTTGTTTGAATAGAAATTACAAATTCGATTACATTCAGTAGCATTGTGGTATCTGGCAAATTATTGTCTACTACGAAATTTTATTACGATCTGTTGCGTTTCTCGGGATTTACACCCAGAGGACTAATTACACTGTAAGTAGGTGAAAATGACACACCAAACCACAGAGGCACGTCAATCGTGTCATAGAATCCAGCGGTGTACCCCGTTTTGAAAAGTTTACTCGAAATCACGAGATATTTCGATTTTAAATTTGTAGGAGAAAAACTTTCAAACTTGTTTAAAATTAATTTGTTTATTATTTATTTGTCAAACTTTATCTTATTTTGATGATTTTATATTTTTTTTTTTGATTTATTCAATTTTTACTCTTTGTTTGCAATCGACCAGCAGAAATTAGCAAGCATTGAGTCTATTCTTTTTCCAGCGAAACGGTCTTCGAATGCCATTATGGTTTGATGAAATCTTTCGACAGTTTCGTATGTTTCTGTGGACAATTGTCGTTCGTAAAAATCGAAATGTGCATGTAACATGTAGATGTTCAACGACATATTAACGCCAAGTTTGTTGAAAGACTTCATCGTGTTGTCAATATAATCACGGTACTCTGGTGAGCGAGTTTTGCAAATAACGATTACCGCACGAATTGAGTTCCATGCGTTTAGTTCAGTTTCATCTAACATTTCAGAAAAACTCGTATCCCTTAAAAGTTTCCGTATATCTTGACCGTTAACTATACCTGTTAAAAAAAATTGATATAAAACATATTGCATTCACACACCTTTAGTTACACAAAATTACCCTCTTTTAATTTTTCAATTGATAATTTTGGAAAAGCGTTGTTTTTCAAGTATCGTAATGCATTTTCGTTAACGCGTACCAAACGCTTTAAACAATTCTTTACAACTCCCAGCATTATTTTCTGAAGGGGGATCAATGGTGGACGAATTACATTAAATTCGCCAACAACTTCCGAATCTCGTTTTGGCCAATCTCGCTTTTCGTACTGGTTGCATTTTGCACGGCTGTCCCATTTAAAAAAAAAAAAACATGTACAAGCATGAAATAAGGCATTTATGGTTCTTGCCGGTATTTGTGAGATGTAACTTTTACACCTCGTGCCAGCACCTTGACGCTTCTTAGTTCCGAAGCCAAAGTCATTGCATTACTTCGAGATAGCTTCAGATTTCGAACGATTCTATCTAAATGTTCCTGCGAAATTAATGATGGATATTGTATAACTGGCTGAAGGTAATCAGAATCAGCATGATGTAATGATGTTGCTGAAGTTTGTGATTGTACTTCATAGGACGCAGTATCATATTGGTACATATGTCGATGGATGTACTGGGACAGGCAATTCATCACTGTGTGGAACTGCTACGTGAGCACTTGGTACACCTTTGTAATATTTATATCAAACCGGATCGTTCTATAAGAATAAATTATTGTGTATTCCATATATAGTCCATCTAAGTGAACTTACTGTTTCGATTGAGACCATTTACATCGTTCTTGCACGCGAAGCAATTTTCTGTATCATGTTCCCCTGGATCGGTCCATATCATTGGAAGTCCAAATGGCATCGAATATAGCCGTAATTTCCACAATTTGTTTAATGCACTAAAACATGTGATGCACGTAAATTCAGGTGCATGATCAACATTTCGCATTTCTTCAGCGGGGGTAACCAAAAAATACTGATTGTAAGCTTTGAGGCCATCTTCAACCAAATGTCGTCGATGATTTTTCCACACACACATATTTAATTTTTCGCAATGCGATCTGCATTTTTCGTCACTCATTTTTCTATTCTGTCAAAATGGTCAATAAAATGCTTATATTTTTGATGTGTTAACATCTATAGCGGCGGGTAGGGACTAATCTATCAAAGTGGACACTTTGATATATATGTTGTAACATCTGTTTGTAATAGGGATGCCAACCCCAAAATCCCGAATCCCAAAATTATTATAATTATTATGGCCCCAAATTGTAAGAGGTAAACTAATTCTGCATCCAAATAGATGTCTATTATTTCAACGGTTACATTTTGTCGAATAAAAATATATAAATTGATTTAACAAGAGCTTTTGCAGGTTTTTCCCTCAAATAAAATCAAAAATCACCTTAAATCTACTACAAACTTAAAATCGAAATATCTCGTTATTTTGAGCTAACTTTTTAAAACGGAGTATACCACTGGATTCTGTGACCCAAAAATTAGTTGGAGTGTCTCGGTGTTTTTGTGTGTCATTTCAAAACTTCAAATTTTACTTACAGTGTTATTTGATAAGAAGTTGTAGCAATCGTAAATCGGTAGAAGTAAGTCGGTTGCAACTACCGAATTTGGTGTCAATTCGGTTGCTGTAACCGGATTTCTCATGAATTCTGTAGGTACAACCTAATTCATTTTCAATTCGATTACCACAACATAATTCTATATACGATATTTAAAACTTGGCGTTTAAAATTCCAGAAGCAAATATTTTATTAAACAAACCAAAAAGAATATGCAATTGTTGCGGCCTTGGGGATATCAAGACTTTTTGTACTTGCTAAAAAATCTGTCCTTTTTTGTTGTTTGGAAGCAAACATGATGTTGACACTCGCAATTAAAAATTAGTTTGTATAAAGCTGTTAATAAAATCGGATTAAATTATTGGAACCGGTCTTTTATTGCAGTATTTGGAACTGGGTTTAACAACCGCGGTATCAAACAAATGCAAGAGATCAATTAAAAATATAAGTTATTCGGTCAAACTGGCTGCGTTCCTCAAGCCCGGGTTTTAAGCTGGTTCCAAATTTACACCCACAATGCCAAAACCTGAAAACTACACGCTGAAAAATAACGGCCTCTCTAACATATTTTCCCAAACATATTTTGCAGAAACCATGTATATGTTTGGAACACACTTCAAACATTCATATGCTTCCAAGTCCCAAAATTACTTGTATTTAAATGCAAACAGTATCATTTTGACTGATAAACATGTATGCTTTTACATGGAAACATATGGGTTTTTCATCCCAAATATCCATATACTTACGTGGAAGCACTCGCGTGTTTCCTCCAAACCTACATATATTTCCGTGGAAACATATGCGAATTTCCTCCCAAATATAATAATATTTAGTAACGAATTACTCTTCGATTTCAATATATGTATATGTATTATTTATTATAATTAATTTTAGCAATATAAATCCACATTTATAAATAATTAATACAAAAAATTAATAGATTTAAAACGGACCTTTTTACATATACATATTTGCATTGAATGCATTACATAATTTTTTTTCATGAAATGCGAATCTGCTGTTTTTTTGCTCCGCCTTTCTTTGTTGTCTCTCACGTTTGTGTCTTCAGAAGGTTTCAGCTATGCGTTGGTTATCACTATGCGTTGGTATACAAACAAGATATTTGTATACAAATCAAGTTCTTGCAAGCCAAGCGTGGATTAATTACTTGTGTTTTTTTTTATTACACTTATTTCACAAATGGTTTGCCGTTCCGATTTTCTCAGTTAAGGCTCGGACAGACCAAGGACTTCCCGTTGTTGCCCTTTCCAGTTTCTTTCCTCAAAATCGTTTCTCACTTTGGTAGCACACATACATATATATGAAAGACATTCACAAAAAAACAAGTTAACGTCACAAACCATTTAACCGTCCGAGACTTCGTTTATTCTTTTTTCACTGATCAAGCGCTCTGTTCGATGAACCCTTGACGACTGAATACATGAAACTAAAACGCAATACACCAGGCAAAATAAGAAACACTTCATCTGCAATGTACACGCACATTCAGGAATATTTATGACTCACTGACTGAGAGAATAATGCAAAAGTACAGATCCACACTTACAATATAGACTCTCTTTTTGTCCCTCTTTTTTTCCCTTGCTCTCGCGACCCACATATATTTATGTTTTGTATCACAAACATAAATATATGTGGGTCGCAAACACATATGTATATTATAACATATTAATCATTGTGTCTCAAACATGTAATATTGAATAGCAAACACAATGTGTTTGAACACAAGTATATTGTATTTGCGACAAGCTCTCAACACACTTTATATTTACATCCAAACAACAAAAAATGGACAGATTTTTCAGCGTGTTTGAGCACAAGTCGGAACGGCTTAGAGTTATCAGATTGGGCTCATATTTTAACCACGTTAGTAATAGACATGTTTTCTGCAATATATTGCTGGGGCCGTTTTTCAGCGTGTGATTAGTAGAAAAGGAAAGTACAAATGTGTATTGTAATTACAGTTTCCGCATTAAAACGATAAGTTCTGCAGCAAATGTTCACAAGTGTCAACATTTCTGAAGATTTTCTAGGTCGGCTTTTTCCACCATCATCATTTTGTAGAAAGGTTTAGCACCTAAATCGACAGACGCAACTCGTTAAAATTGGTGCTGCGACCCTGAGAGTCTGGACTTAAAAAACGGCCGGAAATGGTTATAGAATGAATTGGTTAACCTAAGGATTACACAGTATAAATTGCTTCGTCGCTTTGGAACTATTTATGAGAATACAGGAAAATAAATCAGAGGTAAATTAATAGACAACACTTTCAAAACTCAGTTGTGACAAACTCTAACTCGGCTGTCACAATCTCTAATGCGGTTATGACAACTTATAATTCGGCGGTGACAACCTCCAACTATAAGTCGGTTATTACAACTCTTAATTCGGCTGTGACAACTTCTAATTCGGCTGTGACAACCTCTATTATGATTGAGGCAAACTCTGATTCGGCTGTTATGGCCTCTAGTGTGGTTGTGACTACCTCTAAATTCGGTTACGGCTAATTCGGCTGTCTCATCAGATTTTTCTGTGAGTGTACGGGGTCTTCCAGTCAATTGTACTAAATATGTCAATTTGTATGGCAGGTACCAGAAGGGGCGTGGCGAAGTCGCTGATTTTCCATTCCTAACTGAGTTTTTACAAATAATAATCATTGCGGTCAGTAAATATATAAGGCAGTTATAGTGCTAACCATCTAGCTTCACATATACTCGGTCAGATATAGCTTAATCGTATTGAAAGGTCTTAAATCGAGTTTGGTCCAAAGATGGCCCATATTCTGCTTCCAATGGTACATACCGCATCCCCTAATATAGGGTCTTAGATTTAAACCATTATTTTCGACTTTATCTCATACTATGATGGCAAGCTTGATGCATCAACATACAAGTAGCAGTGCAAGTAGTAAAAAACACGCAAAGCACAGTGGAAGAATTTCGGAACTAGTGGAAATAAATCGGCAATTTTTGAGTGGTCCATCTGTTTCAAATAAAACTTTACAGAATAATAACTGGAGTATTGTCGACTTTAATTTCTGGCTCTGACTCACCGACGTTAAGGCAGGGGTCTGGAAATTAGCCAAAATTTTGAAATCATGTCATCCTGTGATATTTAAAATTCTGAACAACGACTTCAACTTCGACTCCAACTCCGTCTATAACTCCATCCGTTAACCAAATCTGTTAATGTTTTTATTTGTTTAATGGTATTAACAAAATAGTATTATAATTTCCGTTTAAGTTTATATTATTCCATCTTTAGGATTTTAAATTCTTTAATAACACAGTGCAACACGAAAAAATATAACCATATACGGACACCACTACGTGATAAAAGACCAAAAAAAAGACCCGTGTCTCCCAGTTTTGCTCAAACTCATGCACTTTTTATGGGCCCCCAAAGATTTGTATTTTGTGTATTTTGTATTTGTATTTTGTATTTTTTTCAAAAGATGATCAGGCTCATATCTTGTAAACTGTTCGGAATTTTGGTTTACTCTCTGAGGGAAAGTTGTTGTAGTCAAAAAAAATTCATCTTCAAGGTCAAAATCAAAAATCCAAAAAAAAAAATTGTTAACTTTTTCCCCCTGTTTAGCTGCATAGGTAGCAAACCGTGCCTGTGCATGACATGGGTCTTTGTTTTGGTCTTTTATCACGTAGTGGTGTCCGTATATGGTTATATTTCCATGACTTAAAAAATTACACACAGTGTAATTTTCGGTTTATATTTATCAATACTTACCTTTCTATGCAAAGGTGGAATATAGTGGAATGTACTATTAAAGAAATAATGTGAAATTGTCTATTGTAGTGTAGTATGCTTGGGAATATAGATATTTCAATGCCCACCAAGGCATATGAACAGGTCCCTTCACCACAACTGTTTGTGTACATCATCGCACATTATAGGAATAAAAAAAACTCAACTAAATCAGAAATGATTTTACAAAAGTTTGAATTCGAATAAGAGTTTTAAATTTTATATTAAACAGACATTCGAAATTGAAATATAATTTTAATTTCAATTTAAAATTTTCAGTTATTACATTTTGGGATTTCCACACGAATACAAGTAAGAAACGACACACGAACACAAAAAGTTATTCTAAGGACAAGTCAGAAATTTCTTAAATTTTATCTCAGAAACGAAATCGGCATAAGAGTGTGCAACAGATGGTAAAACTTTCACTGGATGTCAGGGAGCAATTTGTAATTTCGAGTTGCACATGACAGAACTAGCATCAAGCATAATTTAAATTCCATTATCATCAATCAATCAGATTAGAAGCAATTAGTTTCAATCGAACATATTTTAAAAGGTCGTAGAATCAAGCACACATAATTTAAATACAGTTTGCTTATCGTTCATTCCTCCGTCCGCTTCCTCCCCATGATTTGGCAACGTCGTATTCGATCATCTGTTACATCGAAACCCGACTCCGAGCATATTTCCTAAATTCTAACCCCTAATCTCCAACTCCGACTCCACACCAGGCTTATCAAAGATGTTCTATGTTCGATGTAGCCAACTTCTGCCCCATTTTCGAGGAATCTCGACTACACTTCCGCTACGTTTCTGTGACGTTTCCTTTAATTCAAATTATCCATTCAACAATTTCATATTTATTTAAATTTGTTCTGAACTTTTCCACCGTACATCTAAACGTAACCACACAATTAGTAACATTTATAACAATCTCTTGCTATACTCTCGTAACTGGCTAGAGACGGAGATAGAGAGAATAAAAAAAATCCGGCAACCACTACAATGTTAGGAAACAAAGTGCAGGATTCTATGGGGCGTAACTGCTGGCATTGATAGCTTCTTTATGGGAGTCTGATGCAGCAGCAACAATGAACTAAACTGAACTAAAACAGAAAATGGTGTAAAAAAAACCCATGGTGGAAGAACATAAAATTGAAACTCTCACGCCCGCAGTGTATTAAAGCTAACTAAACTATGTTACAGAGTGCACAGTGGTATAGGCTGTCAAAAGGTGGACGCAAAAAATAAAATAAAACTGAAATAAAATAAATTATAAAGTAATGAGTTGTTTGCCGCAAAAATACTTACTCGCTACGTGTACCCAATATTTACTGCAACAGTTGGAACGATATTTCAAATTGACCCAAAATAAAAACGTTTACCGAAAAAGACGTTTGCATTGTTCTACACGAAGTTTTATTTACCCCAAAATTAGTATAATTTATTTTATAGTAAAAAGAAATTGTTTGTGAACATGTTTGAAATAAACCATAAACCAATTCTTTACAGAGAGAAACTTTGACTCATCTGGCGTTTCTTTTCAGACTCCCCGTGGTACAGTCGGTGTGATAGAGCGATATTTGCGAAAAATGACTTACACCAGGTGAAATTACAACAACTTCTGACTTTTCATGTCGTTTTGGTGAAAATCTGTGAAATTTAACATTTTTTTATTGGCTGTTGTTGTTAGCATATATTTGTGTTATATTTAACACAATAATTTTAACACCTACAGCGAAATACCGTTGTTGTTATTTTGTTGGTTGTTTTGAACAATTGCCTCTATCTGGTATTCGTGAAACAACATCCAACGTTCATATCACACCAGGCCAAATGTCAGAAATTTTTTGAGCCTAAGAAGAGCTCTAGTTGTAAGAAATACTTTATGATATACACAGTACATACTCTCAAAAGTGATATCTCTCTCTTAAAGTGCTTCTCCGTTCTTTTAAGAAAAACAAGCATTCAAATCTGTTAATGTATTGCTCGTCTGCATACAATGCAACGAGGGGTCTAATCACCACTTTTTGGAACCTTGCACAAAATGGAATACTGCACGCAGAAAAAACTGAAACAATACAGAAACAACCTATGTAAACGCTCACAGGAAAATTCGTTTGAGACAGCCGAATTAGCCGTAACCGAATTTAGAAGTTGACACAACCTCTTTAGAGGTTGACACAAACTCAATAGATGTTGACACAACCCCATTACAGGTTGATACAACCTCAACACAACCTCATTAAAGGCTGTCACAACCTCATTGCGGGTCAACACAACCTCATTTAAGGTGAATTTTGTAATTATTTTTAGTATTAACTAATGATTTACAAACACGAGAAAATAAAGTCATTTATATAAGGTAATCTTTATTTTACATGTCACTACCGACATTTTTTGAAGTTCTGGCCATCATGGATCATTGCACCAATTCTGGCGTCTTGTATCTGTTGATTTAGGTCTTAAACCGTTTCGTACACAGATGATTGCAGCATATCTCAAACGAACGACCTTGAAAATCGTCAACACTCTTGATATCTGCTTGAACATTATCTGCACAATAGGCGATGTAATACTACAACCATAATTGTAATAATTGTATTTACTTACCTTTCTTAATAACCACAAAAAAATTTTGATATCGCCGTGACGAGAACAATTATATATATATATATATTAGGGCGGGTCGATTTATTTTTCGACAATTTCCCTATGATTTCCGTATTCTATGGGTTATTCCATGAAAATTTGCCAAAGGAACCATACCTCTATCGTTAAAATCGAGTCCCCTACTTTTTGTTGGTAGATTTTTTCCCAAATTGACGTTCGTATGAAATATTACCTACACGTTCACATCCATAACTCAAAAACTAAAAAAAAAATCTCCAACATTGGTCCAACGGCATTTTTCCATTTTTTCATGATTTTGTCCAAGAATATTACTTTCATGGCCATTTTTTTGGCTCAATTTTTTTGACTTACGAAGCTTACGAACCTTACGTTACGACTGGACTGATTTGCGCTTTACATTATTGGAATATTTTTTCACAGGGTGGAATATTTTTTCACCCTGTGTTATGTTTGTTTATTTCTTTTTGTTTTTAGTTTCTTTATAGACTTCTTTATTTTTGTTTGTTTATAATATTCCAGTGTATGCTAGTTTTGTTTGAGCGTCATTTCAGTGAAGTGTTACTTGAAATAACTAACAAATAATCAAACTATTTTGAAATTTAGAAAAGATTTAAAGGTAAGTGTAAAAACATTGCTAACTATTATAGTTAATAGTTATATTATTATTCTATGAAAAACATATTTAATTCTTTTAGTGACGGTTTAAAAAATGGATTCAGAGCCTGGTTCATCGCAAAATCCAACAGATACCCAACGCAGTAGTTTGCAACATTTGGTCTCTCATGATGTTTTTTCTTTTGGCGTGGCCTGTGAATTACCTGATATTAATCTGTCAACTAAACGAGATATATTGAAGTACTATTTTTTCTTGGCCGAACGTTCAAAAGCCCAAAGCAAAATGTTTTCGTATAAAACATTTACTCCCCAAGTAGCAGACAGATTGTTAGAAATTTGGAATCAACTTAATATTGAACTTATACTCAAAGGTAGCATCATTAGAAAATTGAATAATTTGCTTGACGCATATAGTAATGCAGATAAACAACGAGTAAAACGCTCAACAGAATTCAAAAAATTCGTAGAATCAACAAACCAATTATTCAACATTGGAAAATGTAAATGCAACTTGAAAGAAAATGACTGCTCATGTGGATCTATCCCAGAAAACTTAAAAGATTTCATGCGCGATCAATATAATGACAGAATACAAACGATACCGGAACACGATAGTGGAAGTGAAGAGACGATACCAACGACTATACCAACAATCCCAGTGAGCAACGATCCTACATACGAACCACATTATGACGAAATGGAAGTTGATGTGAGAGGAGGTTCAGAATTAGTTCTGCCACCACAAACAAACACTCCCAGATACAATACTAAAAACTATGCAATGATGTGTGACAGATTTGGTGTGCATGATAGAATGGGATCAGCATTGGCAACAGCTCTGATGGAAGACCTGGGCGTAAAAGATGCTCATGGCAATATTGTCATCATGGATAAAAGTAAACTTCGTAGAGAAAGAGAAAAATGGAGACAAGACGCACTTCGTAAGCGGTATGATGGCTCGAATTTGATATCATTTTCATTCGACGGCAGGAAAAATGATGCTCTAACTGTAGAAAAAATTGATGAGAAGTTGCATCCAAGGATGGTTAAAGAACCTCATCTAGTTGTTTTGAGGGAACCAAAATCTCAATTAATAGGCTACACAAAACTAGAAAGTGAAACTGTGGCAAGCAAAGTCAACAAATTGATCGAATTCTTCCAAGAAAAACAATTGTCTCTCGATTCATTAATTGCCATATGCGCTGATGGTGAACCAAGAAATACTGGCGTACACGGTGGAATTTTGCGACTATTCGAAAAACAGTTAAAGAGACCACTGCACTGGTTTGTGTGTCTTCTGCACTTTAACGAGCTTCCGTTTAGACATTTGTTTGACACTTTAGACAAATCAACCACCACTGGACCACGATCAACTACCGGAAAGTTGGCCTCAAAAATTGCTGATTGTGAAAATCTTCCGGTATGTAATCTTTATAGCTGATTCTTTACCATTTTTCATTCTATTTTTTAGCTTTTATGTTTTCTTTTCAGGTGGTAACCGATTTTGAGGAAATCGCTTTGGAAAATATGCCTCCTGGTGATTTAAATCCAGAAGAATTATCTACCGATTCGAGGTACTTGATGTTAACGGCCAATGCAATTTCTAATGGTGTGGTTCCTGCGGATTTGTCTCACATAAAACCAGGGCCAATTGCACATTCTCGTTGGCTGACCAAAGCCAATAGATTATTACGGTTGTATGTGACAACTAATAATCCAACTGAAAATTTATAAATTCTGGCTAACTATATAATAAAAGTATACACGCCAATGTATTTCAATGTTAAGTATTATAGCTCTGCCGCATACGGTAGTACATTACTTTTTAAATTTATTACTTGGACACGATTTTTACCACCGAATTTACTTGGAGTTGTAAATACAGTAATTCAAGATAATCCATATTTTGCACACTCAGAAAATATCTTGCTATCTATGTTGTTTGATGATAGAGTGGAAAAACGAAACATTGCTATAAAGAAGATTTTACATTACCGGATAGATATTGTCGACCCAACGGAACTTAGAGTTTATAAAAAATCTCTTATAAACTTTAATGGTACGGAATATACAAATATGATTGATTTAAATGACGATACCATTTTATTCGAACCACCGTTTACGCAAAGTTATTCGTATGAACATTTGGAGGGATATTTAAATTACGAAGTGCCACCGTTCGATGATCCACAAATTCCCTTACACATTCAAGGAACGGAAAGACATGTCCAATTGCTGGCTGCCACTGCTAAACGAGTTGCAGGAAAGAATGTAGAAGGCGCTATGGCGACGACATTAGAGAGCCGTACGAAAACACCCAGACTTGAAAGCAAACAAGACTTTCAGAAAAAATAATGTTTTTTTTTCACATTTTGTCTTTTACTACACTCAAATTGAATATTTTTTTTTTGATAATAGGTTGATAGATACTTTATTATCTCCTAATTTGAATTTTTGTAGAAAAAAAAATAAAAAGGGAAAAAAAATCAAAAAGTTGGTTTTATGTGTTATTTTGTTTTAGCAATATCGCATGAATTAATCAACCGAATTCGATAAATTTGGGCTTAAACTCTTCGTTTTGAATTGTAAATTGAATTAAATAATGGATTGATGGATGGATTGATAATGGAAAATGGACATGAAAGTAATATTCTTGGACAAAATCATGAAAAAAATGGAAAAATGGTCCAAAATTTGGACAAAAATGCCCGTAATTTTTGAACTTTTTACCAACAAAAAGTAGGGGACTCGATTTTAACGATATAGGTATGGTTCCTTCGGCAAATTTTCATGGAATAACCCATAGAATACGGAAATCATAGGGAAATTGGTGAATTTTTTCACTCCCTACAAATCGACCCGCCCTAATATATATATATGTATATAACTTTTTTTAATATAATATTTGTTTTTAGAATGTTAAACATCAAGTTTTAAATGCATAGAAGTATGTTGTGGTAAACGAATTGAAAATGAATTCGGTTCAAACTTCAGAATTCATTAAAAATTCGGTTACAGCAACCGAATTGAAGTCAAATTCGGTCGATGCAAACGACTTAAGGCTAAATTTGGTTACTGCGACCGAATTGATACCAAATTCGGTAGTTACAACCGAATTGATATCAAATTCGGTAGTGACAACTGAATTGATGCCAAATTCGGTTGTTGCACCTGAATTGATGCCACATTCGGTTACTCCACCCGAAGATGTTACCAATTTCGGTTGCTGCATCCGAGTTAATTCCAAAGCGAATATAATTCAAGATTCAGTTATCGCAACCGAATCAATTATGAAACGAGATTGCTTCAACCTAAGTTCAGTTGTGATGACTAAATTCGGTCGTGACAATCTCAATTCGGTTGAGGCAACCGCAATTCGGTGGTAACAGCCGAACTTACGTTTGCTACAACCTCTGTTCAATCAATCACATCCATATAATTTTGATCGACTTTCATTTTATGATGGGCAGCAGAAAAGTGTTTTTTGTCCACCCCTCAAAATGTACCTCGGTTTGGTTTCTGATGATTCCCAAAATATTTCGTGTCCAGCATTAATATTCTGTGAGCTGGACACTTTTTAAAAAAGGATTTGTTTTATTTTTCAAAGAAATTTGTACTTTAGCTAACGACAATGTATAGAATATTGGTATCATATGAAAGGCATTTTTAAGTCGCGTCAAACGGTATGTAAAACATGACAAAGCATGTCCTGACATATTCGTTTTTCAGTAGTAGTCTGCAAGATAACGCATTTTTAAGTTTTTAGTACGGACGTTTTACTGATTTAAGTAACAGATTGGAGTAATTCTAAATATGGGCATTTCCACAGAAAGGTCAACCTTTTGTCACATCACGTCACTCTCGATAATTACTTATATTTTAGGACCAGTTTGTTTGATTGTCTTATTTTCTTTTAATAAATATGTAGTTACTTACATTCTGTATTTAGGAAAGGAATTGAAAACAATCGAACCACATGGTCATAAAATATAACCAATTAACGAGGGTGACGTGATGTGACATAGGGTGGAACGTTCTCAGGAAATGCCCATATTCAAAATTCGTCCCAGGTCACCTCGAAATATGTATTAAAAATTAAAAAAAGTATATTTATACAAAAACGATCTCCTTGAATTTGAATTTTGTAAGCGATTTTGTTAGTTTTTAGTTAATGTATGATAAATTCATAATACAAGCTTGTAAAGTTTAAAATATGTCAATCTGACATTTAAATCAGAAAAATCTCCGTGCTAAAAACATAAATTTTTTTTTGCAGAATATTCCTGAAAATTCTTTGCAATGTTTTATATACTTTTGGACGCGCATTAAAAAAGCCTTTCATACGATACCAATATTGTAGACATTGTCTGTAGTTAAAGTACCAAATTCTTTGAAAAATTAAAAAAAAATACCTTTTTCAAAAATGGTCCACCTCACGGTATGCAAGCAAGACACGAAACATTTTGGGAATCGCCATAAAACAAACCAAGTTACATTTTGCACGATGGACAAAAGGAACTTTGTTTGTGAGTCGGTCTAATATACTTATTGAAGAATTGAAGATATTTCTTCCTTTCTTTTCTGTCACGTTTCTGTTTAAAGCAGTTTTCAACAAACATAACCATATTTGGGTCACAAAAATATATATTATAACGTATTTATCAGTGTGTTTCCCACATGTAATTTTGAATAGCAAATACAATGTGTTTGGACAAAGTATCAGTCACATTCTTGTTTTCAGAAGTTTTCAACAAACATAACCGTATTTAGTTGACAAACATATATATTATAACATATTAATCATTGTGTCTGCAACATTTAATTGTGAATAGAAATACAATGTGTTTGGACATAAGTATACTATATTTGCGGCAAGCAACAAACACGTTGTGTTTGCATCAAAACAACAAATTGAACAGATTTTTCAGCGTGTGGCCATTCTCGGAAATTCAGTGGAAAAATGTTTGCTTACGACGTGGGCACAGAGCAAATATACCAGTACCCAAAGAATACGCTCGAGGGTGACTTATAGGCTTTGGACAGATGAGTGTGTGAAATGGACTGGATGTAAATCTGGAAAACTCGAGCTGGTTCCTCTAACCTGAAGGTATAAAATACCCACCTTGGATTCTATCAGTTTGAATGGGTTTGAAATTAAGCTTGTGGATAGAAAGCGTAGTTGAACGGGCGGAATAGGCGACAATAGCTCTCTACCTTTGTAATTTATTCACCACAGCCGTCCCTTGTCGGACAATTAGTTAACAAAATATTACTGACGAGTATGTTAGTAGCATGAACTTGTCAGCGGGTAAATGTAAGAATAACTATAAACTCTGAAATCAAGAAAACAAGCAATATGTTTATAGTTGCAACATTTTCAGCAGTATAATATCCCATGTGCAAGAAAGACATCAGGATACAACTTTGTCAATTAAACCACTGTCCACAGTTTTTGGAAATGTTTCTGCTGCTTCATATTTGACTAGATTTTTAAAACATTTGGTGGTGAACCGTATTGCGGTAGATCTATTAAACTAAGTTGTCTATATAAAACGAACTAAAAATACGTGTATTTATACCAGTGCAGGTGAACCGAAGCGAGAGTGTAAGTTTGTAACTATCAAAAGAGTTACATACACGGCTACAGGCTAGATGTACATAAGTTTTGATAAAATGCTACAAAGTATAAAATACTCGGCGACTCCTGGTTGCTGTGAACATACATTCACATGTATGTATGTCTATGAACATTTGTGTAGCGCTTTTGCCATCAGCAATATTTGAAGTTTTTTTGTATTAAACTTATGGTCTTCTGTTTGGAGATAAAATAAAACAGAGATGGGGCTGAACCCAGAACACAAAAATCTTTTTGAATAATACCGTCTTTAAGATTTTGCGATTCGATAATGTTTATAACATGACTTAGCTGGTTAAACCCAATTCGCTATATCTTATTTTAGGAGCGCACTACTTTCGTGGCCTTCCTTGTGTTGCCAGTAATCATCTTACTGGTACCCACAATAGACTTCAACTTTGGGAACAGAGATAAGGAACAGAAAACGAATGCCCAACAAAAAAACCAAATAATTTATTTTAAAGTTTAATTGAAAAAGGAGTTGTTTCTTTGATTACTTCTTCAGGCATTGTTGTCTTCGCTCCGCCTCGTCCGATATTGTGTGCCCTATAAGCAATAATGTGTCAAGGTAGTCTTGGTTTATTAATAATTCGTTTTAAAAGAATCTATTTTAAGAAATAAATGAAAATGTTTAGCGTCAATACTTAGGATATGACTTTTTTTGTAACACTACAGGGCGGTGTATGATTTATTTTATGAATAACTTGCATCTTGCTGATTTTATTTAAGTTTGACATTTATTGGAATTTAGATTATAGTTGGAAAAAATGTTCACATCAAGATGGATTCATAGATGGTGAATGCATGAGCACCGCTGATTTGCTTTGTTTACATTGCAAACCACTTTCAAATTGTCTTGTTCACATGTACATATTTTGTTTTTACATTTATTGTTGGTAGACGTATGTGTTGGATTTGACACAACGTAAGTGAGAAGCACAAACAAAATTTATATAGTTGTTGCCATCAGCTACAACAACACCTCCTGCGTCTACCATGAGTATTTTTTATCATGGTTCACATTATGTTTTGGAGATAATATCTTTCAAATGGTGCCTATTGTGTGCTTCGACAAGGCGTGATATTTTCAGAGCAATTCCAATAACTTCAGGTCAGCGCCCTTACATCTTCTTGCATATTGATCTTAAGCTGTTGGATGGTTCTTGGCTTTTTGGCATACACCTTACCCTTTAGGAAGTCCCAAAGAAAAAATCGGGAGTCATTAAATTGGGCGAACGGGGTAGCCAATTAAAATCAGAAAGACGCGATATTATTCGATCGCCAAAAATTTCTCGCAGTAGAGCCATTATGGGGCGAGCTGTTAGACCTGCGGCTCCATCTTGTTGAAACCACAATTCTGGACTATTCCCTACCTCTGGCTTTAACAAATGTTCAATCATTGCCCTGTATTGAATGGCATTCACATTAACCGCAACTTGTTCGTCGTTTTCGAAAAAATATGGTCTCACTCTGCACAATCAATAAATGTCTTCGGTTATTGACTTGTGTAAATACACACCGCAGTGGCTTAACGGGCTAGACGCTGCTGAAGATGATGCTTCACAAACATCGAAACCCGGAATAGAGGTTGTCACAGTCGACTTAAAGTTGCCATAGCCGAATTAGGGATTGTTATAATCGACCTATATGTCGTCAAAGTCGAATTACACGTTGTCACTGCTGAATTAGAGGTTGGCACAACCGAATTAGAGGTTTTCACAGCCGAGTTTGAGTTTGTCACAACTGAATTTTGAAATTTTTGTCTATTAATTTAGTGATGATTTATTTTCCTGTATTCTCATAAATAGGTACAAAGCGAGGAAATAATTTATACGGGGTAATTTTTAGGGTAACCATTTCATTCTCCATCCTTTTCCGAAAGCTTTCACAGTGCTTTTGAAGTCCCGGCCGTCAGGGTCATAGCACGAATTCTGGCGAGTTGTTTCTGTTGATTTAGGTGCTAAACCTTTCTCTACAACGATGATGACCAACATCATCTTTAACGACCGACCTAGAAAAACTGAATTGTTGACATCTGTGTACTTTTTGTTTTTGCAAAATATAATATTTTGATGGAGAAATAATAATTCGAATATTTTTACTTACATTTCGTAATAACCACCAACAATTTTGACATCTTCGCGATCGTAATAATTGTAAATTCTTGTTAGCTTGTTTATTATAACGTTTGCTTCTAGAGGTATAAACGTCAGTCCCCTAAAATATTTCCTTAGTAGGGGATTTTTGAGTGTAGTACTATTTTTTCAACATAAAAAATTTTCAACAAATCGTGAGAAATATTGACGAAATATTTCCGCGAGTGTAGTACTAGTTGTTCACCCGAAATATCCGCAACATGTATTAAACAATATTTACTGCTGCCAGGAAAAAGGCAACGACAAATCAAATTTTAGGAAGAAACGATCAATGCTGTCAACTGTGGTTGAAAATCTGAAAAGTATATATTTTTAGTGTAAAAAACTTAAAAGGACAAAAAGATATAGTCATCACTGATATGTTGCTGGTACGTTTCACCGGATAACAACCTGATTTTTAAAGTGTTTTCCCGTGAACGATCGTAGTACTCGGCTTTAAAAAAAATTATTATAATTTCTTTTCTGTTTAAGTTTTTCACAGAAAATTTAAAAAATAGTACAATCCATTTGCTTAAGAAATTTGAAACAATTTTAACCTTGTTGTCAATTTTTTTCAGTGGCAAATTTAAATTGAATTTCCAAAATAAAACACTATAATTGATTGAAATACTTTTACTTAAAGCTGTAAAAAAACTTTTGATTATTTTGAAACAAAAAAATTTTGCAAATGTTTTCAATTAATGAGATTTTAAATTTTTATTCGAGTTGCTGTTGTATTTTACTCGTTTGTACAGAAATAAAATTTAAATACGTATTTTCGTTCGATGCAACCCATATGCAACATAGTTTAGCTGGCATTAGTATCAATCAGACACTATTTACATTTAGTTTGCCTCATGGCTTAGTTCTAATCGCTCTCTCGCCTATCCACTCTGATTTCTATCAATTTTCTGATACATAGTCGATCAGCTGTTCTATGTACACCGCCTAGTGGAATGTATCTGATTTTTTATATTGTTTTTGTACGAAAAAAAAAACTGCTGTCGTTACCAACATCAGGTTGTGATTATTGCATAGTTTTTATTAACCCGTCTCTTAATTAATAAATTAATAAATTTTCGCTGTTTTCCTTAACAGCGCGTTGGTATTCCTTTTAACTATAGACGTAGTTATGTTGAGAAGGTTATGTCAAGAAAATTTCTGTTAATTTGTAATTAACTGTGTTAGTTTTGGTTAGTTTGGTTCTTTCACAACGCGTTGGTATTCCTTTTAACTATAGACGTAGTTATGTTGTGAAGGTTATGTCAAGAAAATCTCTGTTAATTGGTAATTAACTATGTGTTAGTTTTATGTGCAGTTTAGATGTGCAGAGCATGTTGGGAATATGGAGAGAGCATTTCTCCGCGCTACTAGTACCTGAGATATCCGATGACGATGGGACAATCGATCACAATATGGACGACGACGTCGATTGCCCCCCCTCCTAACCAAGACGAGGTCAGGACAGCTATTGCCCGGCTTAAGAACAACAAAGCCGCAGGAGCCGATGGATTACCGGCGGAGCTGTTTAAGGCTGGCGGCGATGAGCTGATAAGGTGCATGCATCAGCTCATTAGCAAAATTTGGTTAGATGAATGCATGCCCGGCGATTGGAGTCTCAGTGTACTATGTCCCATATTTAAAAAAGGTGACCCGAGTATCTGTGCCAACTACCGTGGAATAAGCCTTTTATCCATAGCATATAAGGTTCTATCAAGTATAATGTGCGAAAGACTAAAACCAATTATCGCTGACCTGATTGGACCATACCAGTGTGGCTTTAGGCCTGGAAAATCGACAACTGACCAGATTTGCACGCTACGCCAAATCCTGGAGAAGACACACGAAAAACAAATCGACACCTATCATCTATTTATCGATTATAAAGCAGCCTTCGATAGTCCGATACGGGAGAAACTCTATGAAGCAATGTCTGAGCTTGATATTCCTGCAAAACTCAAACGCCTTTGCAGGATGACCTTGACGAACACCAAATCCGCAGTGAAAGTTGGTAAGGATCTTACCGAACCTTTGAAACTAAGCGAGGCCTCAGGCAAGGCGACACCCTATCGTGCGATCTCTTTAACATCTTAATGGAGATCATTATGAGAAAAGCTGCAGTCAACATGAATAAAACCATCAGCAGCAAAAGTCACATGCTGCTCGCGTATGCTGATGATATAGATATCATTGGGCGCACAATTAGAGAAGTTACTGCGGTTTTTTCGAGAATTGAGAAGGAGTCAGCAAAAGTGGGTCTGACGGTGAATGAGGACAAGACAAAATTAATGGTTTCAATGAACAGGGCCTCCACGCGATTAGACCAAAGCGTGAACGTTGATAACCGTTATAACTTCGAGGTAGTGGACGAATTTATATACCTCGGATCTGCCGTGAACAAAAACAACAACGTCAGCCTTGAGATCAAGCGGAGAATTGTGCTTGCGAATAGATGTTATTTTGGGCTAAGCAAGCCCTTTAGAGATAAAGCCCTCTCTCGAGTAACAAAAGTCCAGCTGTACCAGACTCTCATTCAAGCTGTCTTGCCTTATGGCGCAGAATCCTGGGTCCTATCGCAAGCAGACGAAACATCTGTAGGAGTCTTCGAGAGAAAAATACTCCAAAAAATTTATGGCCCTACAGTGCACAACGGCGTCTATCGGCGACGCATGAATCATGAGCTGTATGAGCTTTATCCTGACATTGACATAGTTAAGCGGATCAAGATAACGCGATTGCGCTGGCTAGGCCATGTCAGTAGAATGGATGAAGATGAACCAGCGCGAAGGGTTTTCGAAACCGAATTCGAAGGAAGACGAAAAATAGGAAGACCAAGACTCCGCTGGAGGGATCAGGTTGACGAATCCCTGCGTACACTTGGTATTGCCAACTGGAGAGATAAAGCAAAAGATCGAACTGGTTGGCGAAATATGTTATCTTCGTTTTGTAAGGTCCCTGACCCCCCGGGGTTGTCCGAGACCGGATAAGTAAGTAAGTAAGTATGTGTTAGTTTTGGTACCAGTCGTGGATATTTTATTTATTTGACAAGTATTTTCGTTAAATTCAACTATGTGTCGTTGACAAGAACTACATTTTTCGTCGATGTAATTACCACTAACAAATTCATAACAACTACGCAATAGTCAGCGGAATTTCACCTACATCGTGGTTGTTTTTTGGTTATTATCAACTATGTAATTTTTTCGTGTATATTTGTTTAAATGTGATAATTCCCAAAAACCAATTTCAAATAATCATATTAAAGCACACTACGCATATATCTTAGCCAATTTCCAATTCCTTTATCTACAATAGAATCCCTTCAATCTCATACACTACACTCCAAAAATACAATAACATTAATTTTAGGAGTTTAGTAACAAATAATCGATTATCTTGGAAATTTTGCAGAGCGAGTAAACTTTAAATTTAATCAAGTGAATTTTGGGCATCAACATCCGCGCGTAGTGACAATTGATTAGTTTACGAAGTCAAGCTTGTCCATTTCGCATGTCGCCTTGTTGATGTTAAGATCTACTCGAATTACATACTATCAAAGTAATATGACAGGAAATGATTACAGGCAAAGATTTTAATATCACTTCTGTACAATTTGCACATATCTATTTCTTAAAGAAGTAAGTTATCCAAGAATACGCAACAAAACAAAAAAAGACATTTTCAGCCGCCTGTCAGTGGACGAACAAACAAAAACCCCCAATTAATACTCAATCCTGTTCCATCTCTGCGTTTGTGTGACTCCAATTTGTGATAAACTATATTAAATTGCAATTTGTATACCCTCATCCATAAAGATCTCCATACAGGTATGCATTATAGACTACCGAAGGAAGTGTAGCACATAAAAGTTGTATCATTGTTTCCGATGTTTGTATGTCCCAAATTCAGTTTAGTATTAGTTCTGGTTTGCTATTCAACACTATAATTGCCTTAAATCTTCCCATAATAAAATAATTTTCCCGAAATTATGTTAGCGACTATTATTTGGTTATAACACTTAGTTTATAGTTGGTGCTTCCCACACAGGTCGTCCATATTAGTACCAAATTCCTTTCCTTAAAGTATATACGCGCTGAAAAATCTAATCTAAAATCTATATAGATGCAAATATTATAACGTGAGTTTGAAGCTTGTCCCAAATATAGTATACATTTGTCCAAATACATGGTGTTTGCTATTCAATATTACATGTTGGAGGCAGAATGATTAAAATGTTATAATACGAGTATATGTGTTTGTGATCCAAATATATCTGTATTTGTGATACAAACACAGCTGTGTTTGCTGTACTGTTTATGGTCTCTCGAGAGCAAGAGAATGAAAGATGGACAAAGAGCGATTATTCAAAGTCTTTGCGTTTTAGTGTGATCGTCGGTGGTGCTATGGTTAGTGTGTGCCCATATTGTAAATGTGATCGTGGGTTCGATCCCTGCTCTGACCATCTTAAATTTCTTTCGGAGGTGGTCACCTCGCATAGTGGCGCCGATACTATCGAGTATTTAGCCCTGAAAAAGCTTCTCAAATTACCGTTCGGAATCGGTGTAAAAGCTGTTGGTCCCAATCAGTGAGTATAAAACTTGCAAGCACACAGGTCACTGGTTGTGGGGAGAGCCCAATGCCTTGATGGGATGTAATGGGAACCATTTATTTTTTATTGCGTTTTAGTTTCATGTATTCAGTCGTCAGTGGTTCATCAGACATAGGATATCAAACGCGATTGGTCGGTTAAGTAGGTTTGCTCTGAAAAAATTTTATATTAGTAGAAAGTTTTTGTGATCAGTGAAAAAAAACAATAAATAGAGGCTAGGACGGTTCAATTATTTGTGATGTTGCTTTGGTTTATGGGTACACCATTCGTATATATGCCAGCTACCAAAGTGTCTGCCTGAGTCTTTACTGAGAAAATGTAAGTGTATTAACGCAGACTGATAACCGTGTTTTAAACTGTTTTCACGATTGCAGAAGTTAAAACCTTCTGAAAACAAAAACGTGAGAGACAACAAAGAAAGCATCATTCCAATCAACCGCTGATGAAGATCTGTGGCTAGATCTGAAATAGCTGTACGGTTTGCCAGGAAACATAGGAATCTACTTTTTGAATGTACAATGCATGTCCAAATTGAGTTGTCTTTTAGGCAACTACAAAAAACATGTCTAATGGGAAGCGATGGTTCTCTGGAGATGGAAAGAAGTTTCTGCAAATGTTATCTTGTGTGTTTTGTTTGCGATATATTTCGAACACTTGCATAATGGTGAATTCTCAGTTCAAATGAGATTTCGTTTGCCTTTAGTTTGATGCATTTGTCTATAGCATCATTCCAAACAACCGCTGATGAAGATCTTTGGCTAGATCTGAAATATCTACACGGTTTGCCAGGAATCATAGGAATACATTTGCAAATCTCCTTATTGAAAACTATATCTCTATTAAGAGAGATATAGAATGGCCTCGAGCTTGAATAATAAAGTTAAAATGAAAGGAGAAACAATAGAGCAGGAGATTCTCATTTCATGAGAAAAAAAACAAATAATGCATTCAATGCAGTAAATTTGAAACGCGCTGGGTTAAAACGTTTAATTTTATATTAATTGGATATAAATGTAGATTTATATTGGTAAAATTAATTATAAAACATATTAATGTAGTTCAGTATAATGAAATTAAAAAGTAATTAGTTCCTAACTATTGTTATGTTTGGGAGGCAATACGCACATATTTCCACGCAAGTATATGGTGGTTTGGGAGGAATCCCGCGAATGCTTTCACGTAAGTAACAGGATGTTTGGGATGAAACACGCATATATTTTCACGCAAAAGCATACACGTTTGCTAATAAAAATGCTAATGTTTGCATATAAATACAAGTGAGTTTGGGGAGAAATCAGAAATCTTTTTTTTGCACGCTCATACCTACCTGTCATTTGGTACATTCCACCATCCTTATAATTTTGAAAATGTACCCCAATTATATTAAATTTTTCCAAAATGTTAAATTGCATTTTTGCTTCAAGTGCATTGCGGGACATGAATGGTTTAATTGTTTTTTTTTTTGAAATTTTGTGTGTGTATTCTACTTGACCCATAGAAAAATTTTTTTTGTTACCTCTTGTAGCTTTGACTTTTGACATCTCAGGATTTGGTATATATTGTGAAAGTTTTTACTTAACTGCAGAAAATTTGTTAATTTATATCACCGATCCTGTCACCATCTTCCAAATTTACAATTATTTGGTTGGTACGATCGCCCCCGAAAGACACAACAGATTCTAATTTAATTTCCCAAATAAAAAATGTTCATAAATTATCCCATCATTTGAGTCAACTATATTAAATGGATCTCGCCCCCTCCCGCTCCAATGGATTACATATTGAGTGAGGGTATGTTTAAGTCACTTCACCCGACTCAAAAATTCTGTACTTGTTATAACTGAAAATGACTTTACTTTCATCTCAAGCACATGTTCGTTCCTTTTGCACATTTACTGTCATTATTATCAATGCAATAGCTTTAGTGGGCAAGGCAATTGAAATTCTGAACAAATAAAACTCATCCTAACTGAATGTGAGATGAATCCACAACCAGTTTATAGTCGTTCACCTGTTGTTGCCGCTTGAATTATTAAAGTGTTAACAGTAATTGTGGTGGAGTTACTACGATTACACAATAAACCGCATTAACAATGTTTCGGCTTCTTGCCAAAGTAACCTGTTCTTCTTAAACGTGATTATGTAATTCTAGTGGAATTTAAATGATCCAAATTAAAACTGTAAATTTTAAACTGAGTAGATAGAATCATCATCATCGCCATGGTAATTCTCATCAAAGCCCACACCATGGTCACTCAGTGTTGTAAGATGCATCACCAATTGTTACAGATAAGTAATTGGAATTTATAAAGTGTTGGCCCAAAAGTTATCATTGATTGTGGACGGTCTTACGAAATGAAACGGATATGTACCAATAAATTCGAATCTCTGTTAATTCCTTCCCCTGATATGATTGAGAAAATTTGAATTTCATAGAGTTCGAGGTGCAGATGATAGAACAAACATCGAACAAAACCCCGGTGGACTGGTCTTGCCTTCCGCCACCGTTACATTCACAATGAAAATACAATATGAGAATGATTATAAAACCCCTTTATTTGCTGACGACCACCGCAAACTCTATAAGGACCATGATTTACGGATATGCACTTTGAATGTTAGAACTCTATAAAGATCCGGTGCCTTTATCCAAATGGCAGATGTCTTTGTGAATTACAAGGCTGACACTACTGCTATCCACGAGATGCGATGTACAGGGACCTGGCTGTACAAGGAAGAAGAACTGTGACATATACTACAGCTGCCGTGAGAAAAAGCATGCACTTGATTGCAGATTTGTAGTTGCTAAAAGATTGCGACATCTGGTCTCAAGGTTCAACTCCGTGAGTGAACGTATAGCCACCATCCGCATAAAAGCGAAATACTTTAACATATCGCTAATTTGTGTACATGCCCCGTCAGAAGAAAATGACGAGGATGCCAAGGCATCTTCTACGACCGAATACAGGAAATATAAGACCGCTTCCTTGGTATTGACATTAAGATTGTTCTAGGTAATTTTAATGCTAAAGTCGGCAGGGAGAGTGTCTTTGAGCCTACCATCGGTAAATTCAATCTACACTTCATCACTTCCGATAACGGAATGAGACTGTTAGGTTTTGCCGCGGCGAAAAACATAGTTGTCAGCAGTACGAGATGCCAACATAAGAATATACACAAGGCTAATGGGATATCCCCTGATAAACAGACGAAGATCTAGATTGATCACCTGGTAATTGATGGAAGACCCTCTACTACTCTAATAGACAAACGTGTGATTCCAGGATTTATTATCCATTCGGATCACTCTTGGTTGCAGCAAAAGTTCTCACAAGCTTAAGCAGAGCGACAGACGTACTAAAATAGACATATAGAAATCTGGACATGGAAAAGATGGAGATACCAGAGATAGTCACAGCCTATGCAGAGAAGCTAACTCAGGTACTGGCGCAGAACGCACTCCCGCCTCATGATCCTGAAGCATCTCCCACTGTATGAAAACTCGTTCAAAGCGTTCAAATGTCCATTCTTAGATATCGAACAGCCGATAGCGGTGAAATTATAAGAGATAGCGAAATTCAGACGACGGATTTGAGTTCAGTGGACCCTAATTACCATAGAATCAATCATCAAGTCATTTTCAATAAAGAATTCACAACTTTTTGCAACACGGCCCAAAATGGGTTAAAGACAATCCATGGTACGACGAAAGAGTGTAGTATGGCAAAAGATGAAAAGAAAGCTCCACGTATGGCAATGCTGCAGTCAGTTGCAACGCGAGCCACGACGGAGTGAAGGAGCGAGAAAATCCGGTTTAATCTATTGTATTTGTTGTTGCTTTAGAATTTTTCCATACACCAATTAATCCCTCTGTGCCACAACTCATTCTTACAGCTAATTCACAAGTGTTGGAGTTGATTTTAATGTTTTGCTCTAGTTAAACGAGTATGCATTATAATTTTAGTTTACTATATCGAATATGAGAATCCCAATGTTGATGCATGTAGGTCAACTGTGTGGCAAATTGTTGTATAAATAAACATAAAAACAGCACAAAGATAACTTTCATTGTTGCTATTGCATGTTTGTCTATCCGTCTGTTATTTTTTTTTTGCTGTTGTTCGTTGCCTGTAAATAGTATCAGGTGCAAATCAAAAGGATCATACAACACCTATATTTGTACACTTTCGTATATCCGTGCATGTAAGTATTGTACATAATATTTATTCAGGGCAATTGAACAACAAATCTGTAACTAATTATAATTGTGTTATGAACACATGGAACCACAGGAATTTAAATTTAGAAGCAGAGTTAAATAAAGGAGCCTGATACAAGTGAATATTACACTACGAACACGAACGAGTAGATATGTCTACTGTGTATATGTAATAAGTTTCTCACCTGAATATTATGAAGTTGAAAATTTTGTCTACCCAATGAATATACAGTCCGTACCAAATAATAATATGCACGCAGTAGGTTCACATTATAAATCAGAGTTATATACAAAATATAATATAGTTTCAAATAAAATCGAATTAACGAGGAAAGCCCACACTACTATTTTTCAGCCAACACTAATGATACACAGGTGATCTAGGATTAGATATTGAAAACAAAAAAATTAGATATTTAAAAGCCCTATATTTTCGATTTCAGAAATCCCCATTTTAAAGAAAATCTGTGAACAAATTTAAAAGTTATGAGAATTTAAATATTTTCTTAAAAAACGGGTGTCACCGTGACAGTCACTGGTAAACTCGTGAAAACACAACTGCTAAAACAAACATTTTACAAAAAATATATAAACGGTTTTAAAATATGTTTTAGAGTGCAGTATATCACAAAATGAGATGGAAAAAATTATGTGGTTTGGCTTCTTAAACTGGTAAATCATTCATCATCTCCTCTTTGAATGGTGCAGTTTTTTTTTTATATACGTGGCGCATAAATTGTGCTACAATAAGAAATGCAAATAATTTCTTTTAGTCAAAGCATTTCCTTTCTATTTTTATTGTGTAGAAACTTAAATTTTATTTGATTTCATTTAACTAATTAGTTTTGGAGATGATAGACCGTAAATAACCTCCATGGTCATGCAAGCACATACGTGCCTGAAGGTTTGAAATCGGGATCGCCTCAATTATTATTTTAATGGACTCCTTCAATTCAGTCAAATTCCTTGGTTTCGTTTTGTAAACCTCTTGCTTGACATGACGCCAGCGACCTTGGCGGCCAGCGAAAACGGGAGTTTCTGGATATTAATTTGTTTGGAAATTTTCCTTGGAGGTCCGCCATAACCGGTCTGGCTGTATGCAGTTGCTTCATCCTGCTGGAACCGAATGCTGTTGAAACGTATGCGGCTTCGTCGCAGTTCTGGGTAAAAAAAAGCTCCTTCAACATCTTTGAGTAACGGTCCCCCATTGACAGGTACTATTATACAGTTTTCTTCTAAGAAGTCTGGCCCCACAATGCACCTTGATGAAACTGTGACCACACAGTGACTCGTTCTAGGTGCAGTTACGTCTCATGGATTGTTTCTGGATTAGATTAACTCCATATTCAGCACTTTTGCTTGTTTTGATTGCCGGTTAGAGCCAAGTGGGCCACATCAGACATAAACAAGCAACTTATAAAGTAGTTGTCTTATTCGGTCAATTTACATCTTTTTTTGGCAAAAAGGCGAAAAGGCACATCCCGAGGGCTTAACTTGCTTGTAACTTGGACTTTGTACGGAACCAAGTTGAAAGCATCATGAAGTAGCCGTTGCAATGACCGTCTGCTAACTTTGCGCCGATTAGTTTCGAGTCGAAACGCTCGGATTTGCCTGATCCTACATCCGCTATCGCTCTTCAAGCGATGCTTCCATATTCGGCAAACATGTTTACCCACCCCATAACTACTCGGGGGAGTACCCCCAAACTTCCTCCTCAATTCCCTTTGTACGGAAATGAAGGACATGGTACCGCTGCGCTATCTAAATCCTCTTTTCGGTATCCCAAGCATTCATTTTAATAAATCTAAATAGTAACATGGAAAATATAAAAATATTCCGATTACTCACACAGAAATTATTATATAGAATTAAAAGACAGATCCTGGCCAATCTCTTTCTACAATCGGTGAATGGGCTGAAGAAATATTGAAGATTTCTTTTCGGAAACAATTATGAAAAAATCGTCTTTAAATATTAAATAAATACTTTCCCATTGCAGATGGGATAGAGCTTGCCACAATCAGTGAGTTGTGCGCTTTCTAGATTTACACTTACTGATTGGGGCCTGCAGTTTTACACCGGTTCCGAACAGGTTTTCAGGAGCTCTTTCATGGATTATTAATCGGCATTGTAGCCATGACTAAGTGGGGGTGACTGGCGTAGAAAGAATTTTAAGGTGGTCAGAGCAGTGTTCGAACCGACGTACCACCACCTATTGTGTTATTGCTTGAAAAAATCCAAATACAAACAACAAGACAGTTCATTTACAGCAACATAATGTGTCATCAATTCGCATGTAACGACTTTCAAATTGTGACGTAGCCCGAAAAGTCAAATCAAGACGAGGTCTGAACAGTTATTGCCCGGCGGACCTATTTAAAAAAGATGGCCTGGAAGTCGACAACTCACCAGTTTTTCACGCTATGCCAAATGCTGCAGAAGACCCATCAAAAACAAATCGACACCTATCATCTATCTGTTGATCATATGGCGGCTTTCGATAGCTCGATACGGGAGAGGCTCTACAAAGCAATGTCTGAACTTGGCATTCTAGCAAAACTCATCCGTTTTTGCAGGATGACCTTGACGATCTTCAAATCCGCAGTGAAAGTTGGTAAGGATTTTACCGAACCTTTTGAAATAAAGCGAGGCGACAGTGCGATCTCTTTAACATTATGAGAAAAGTTACAGTCAACATGAATAAATCATCAACAGCAAAAGTCACATGGTATTCGTATATGCTGATGATGTAGACGTCATAGGGCGCACAATGAGAGAAGTGAAAATGAATGGTTTCAACGAGAAGGGTCTCTACGCGATTAGACCAAAGCGCGAACGTTGATAACCGTTATAATTTCGAGGTGCTGGTCGAATTTATATACATCGGATCTGCCGTAAACAAAAACAACAACGTTGGCCTTGAGATTAAACGGAGTATTGTGCTTAAAAATATATTTTATCTTCGGCTGAGCAAGCACTTTAGAGATAAATCCCTTCTCGAGTAACAAAATTTCAGTTATACCAGACTCTCATACAATCTGTCTTGCTTTATGATGCAGAATCATGGGCCTTACCGCAAGCTGACGAAACATCTCTAGGAGTCTTCGAGAGAAAAATACTCCGAAAAATTTATGGCCCTATAGTGCACAACGGCGAGTATCGGCGACGCATGAACCATGAGCAGTATGGGCTATATCCCGACATTGACATACTTAACCGGATCAAAATAACTCCATTGCGCTGGCTAGGCCATTTCAGTAGAATGGATGAAGACGAACCAGCTCGAAAAGTTTTCGAAACCGAACTAGAAGGAAGACGAAAAATTGGAAGGCCAAGACTACGCTGGAAGGATCAGGTTGACGAATCCCTGCGTACACTTGGTATTACCAACTGGAGAGATAAGGCAAAAGATCGAACTTGTTGGCGAAATATGTTATCTTCGTTTTGTAAGGTACCTGACCCCCCGGGGTTGTTCGAGACCGGATAAGTAACTAAGTATTCGTTGAATATAGGAGGTCGACATGTTATTAAAGAAAAAGCTATGTAGCCACAGTGATTCTCAGTTTGGAGCGTTTTTTGGACTGGCGGAGTCATCGGACCGTTCTTCTTCGCAAATTATGTCGGTACCGCTGTTACAGTGAATGTTATCGTGACATGATAACAAATATTTTGTGCCCTGAATTGGATTACATTGACTCGGACAATATGTGGTTTCTACACGACGATGTCACTTGCCAAGCAGCGCATGATACAATGGCCCTGTTACGAACGAAGTTCCCAGGACGCATTGTCTTACGAAACAACGAGGTCAAATCGCCGCAGAAATCTTGCGATTTCACGCCACTGGACTTCATTCTCTGGGGCTACGTAAAAGTGTGGTATATGCCAACAAGTCCGAGATGATATTAGAGCTGAAGAACAAAATCATATAACAAAATTATAAATGATATACAGCCCGCACTATGCCAAAAGGTTATGGGAATTTTTGATACGCACGTCATCGTTGCCAGAGGTGCGTTGTGTTGGGTCTTTAACGGATATTGTATTTTATAGACAAATGCCATAGACCAAGAAACATGATAAAGATAATAACAATCGTTTACACAGATTTTGGTGTGTTTTATTGAGTCGCCCTATATTTACAGCATATACATTTGCTTAAAATAAATTTCGTAGCAGATACGACTATTTCGTTAAAGCAATGCCCGTGTTTCGTTAACTATAAGTATTAAGCAAACTGCACAATAAATTGATTAGATATTAGATAGATATTAGATTAGATATTAGATTAGATAAATTGATTAGATATTAGAACCAGTATGAGACAACCAACAACATAACAGGGTACAACTCCAACAACTACTTTTTTAAATGTTTTATATACTTTTTCCCCAACTGCACAACAACTTTATTCGTTCCAGCAACGAAGTTTATTGTAGCAATGTAATGCACAACGTACTAATTTTGTACGACGTGTGTAGTTGCAGTGACGACATATTCGTCGGGTTAAACTTTTCTTTGTAGGAATATACTTATAAACACACTTATGAACTTGTGTCCTATCTCTGAGCCCAAGCTGTTTCCTATCAATGTAAGGGGTGTCCGAAAAATCACTCAAGATTTTATTTGAAGGAAAAAGGACAGCGTAATGGCTGACATTACAGGGCTATTGAAAATAACTATAAGTTAAAGAACAACGTGGTTTCAGTTAAAAAAAAATTAAAAATCATTTTTGAACAAAATCATCATGAACTTAATCGTCAAAATTGCCACATTAGAACTTTCTAAATTACAGGAGTGATTGTTGAGAAACAACTGAACTAGCAACGTATCACTGTGTGGTGTAAATTTTGGGCTGGACCATCATCGAATCATTTTTCTTTGAAAATGAGACTCGTCGGGCAGTAACAATTAAGGGTGCTTTGTCGCAACAGGATAGTAGAGTTTTGTCGTTCCTAAAGTGAATGATAGGGATGTGGGCGACGCACGCATAAACCCCGAGAAGCAATTAAATTACATTGAACCTTGTGGGAATTTTGGAACATCCTGTGTAATAAGCAATTATAAGACTAACCATTCCCCTACTAAATCAAAGTAATCTCCAATTTTTTTAAAACCTCTTTTTTACATTCACAATATATTCAGGTTTACTAACTAACATATCTTTAAATATTAAGAACAATTCTGGTTGACGTCAGTGTAATGCATTCACTTTTGCTTGTACAAGTCTCTGGAGTTCTTCCGTCATGTCTATCTTATTTCCAATTCGACACAGCTTGGTTGCCTACGTATTCCTATGATGCCTGCGGTCAATTCCCTAGATACTTTCAAAAAATCAACGTCAAAGAAAGAAATATCGTATTCATTCAGTTTCCAAAGTATATTTTGGGTTTAGTTCGTCGACCTGTTCTGCTTTAGATTGAAGCCCGTCCATGGCATTATGTATTATATATTTTCAGCCTTCATGTAACGGCTATAATATTATTTCATTTTGATTGTGTGCCACACTCGAAACTAAAATGGAAAAAGAAGAAGAACGATTCGAAATGAAAATAAACCAAAGACAAAAATAATTTATATGAATGCAATTCCTTTATATTTATGCGCGAAATTTCACGCCATGAATGCATTTTTCATGAGTTGTGTGGCATAAACGGGTAAAAGTGCTGTTTGCCCCTCAGTGTATTTCATGATGTTGCTTGCTTCGGTTGATTCTCCATTTCCACTTGGTTTTTGTTTTGGAGTGGAATGGATGTAAGGATAGTTGGACGGACGTAGTAACTAAATCAACAACCCGTATACAGATGATGGTCATCTATCTATTTGTAACGCATCTCCATCTCGTTTTTGAAGATTTCAAGCCATCATATTGTATTACAATTCCCTGTGCACTACAGAGAGAATTAAATCGGCATCAAATTTGGAATGAAGTGCCATTGTACTCGGTTTGTGTGGTGAGTGTTATGTAAATATGTAATACTGTTAACGATGTACGACGACTGTAGGGCAGCATTATCACCAACATTGAATGATAAAATAGTGTTGATCTTTAGTGTCGCACTATGGATTAAAATCCAAGAAAATACTAATTTAGCAAATATTGAATTGATACTATTGGTAGATCCGAAAGTATATCCAAATAAAATGTACATGAGCTAAGTTTGTATCGGTAAAACATCCCTAAGTACCTTTCCTGCCAACAAAAATTTTAGAATTTTTATAGTTCAAACACGACGAATGCGGCCATTCAAAATTAATTTGTTTCCGATTTTAATAAAACTCATGTGAACTGTTGTACTAATTGAAGTTTGAGATATTTGTAAACGATGTCCTCCTAGTGTATCCAGTTTTTATTAAATAGGCGCGCTGGCAAATTTGGCATAGTCCACTAATTTGAATGCGATTAAAGCGTAAACTGTTGTCAAGTCCGGCGTTGCTTGTTCCTTGGTGAATATTGCAGTAACATTTGCGTCGAATTTAATGAATTCCCCAGGTAATCTTCTGTTGTCTGATAAACAAGCCAAAAATATATTTTTCAATCGTCAGCAATCACTTAGGATTATCAAAAGAAACGATAATGTCGACCAAGAGGTACTCATTG
Source organism: Phaonia tiefii (assembly GCA_963931995.1). NCBI lineage: Eukaryota > Metazoa > Arthropoda > Insecta > Diptera > Muscidae > Phaonia > Phaonia tiefii. The sequence goes on along the minus strand of OZ008367.1, from coordinate 147,901,901 downwards.
CTAGACAGAGAGATTTTGTGTTACGTCGACTAGCAATATTGTGGAGAGTCAAGATATTGTAGTGGCTTCCCACCGTCTAAGAGGTCTAAGGAGCACCCACAGTCTAAAAGGTCTAAGGAGATCAGTTGTAGCTCTGGTCAAAAGACCTTTAGTGAGTTAACGACAAAGGAGATGAGGATTGAATTATGCAGAAGATATAAACTTTGAAAAAACTTTATTGTATTGTATTGGTCGGAAGTGTCCACCATCTCCCCCATTGGTTTGGTCAGATAGCTTTAAAGACTTATAATTCACACAAGAAATACTATACGGTTTTTAATATATCGACTATTAGCGGAACACACTGAAAGAAAATCGGTTCGTCGCATGGATGAAACATATTTGCTAATGTTTTACGTACCTGTAATGAACAATTTCGTACATCCGACAATTTTGGTTGTTGCTGCATCGAAAAATTACAGACATGATTTCTTTGGCAATTTCTAGTTTCGTTGCGGCAACAATTAATGTCTCGTTCCTGCAACAATTATTTTAAATTTAAATTTCGGCGAAAAACTGGGAAAAAAATGAAAATTAAAGTTAGTGTATGATATTTAGACTATTGTTATTTGGTTTATAACTTACTTTTCTACGGCTTATTATTATTATTTGCTGACTTAGGCTGTTTGCAAAGATATATAGTTGACGATATAATTTCGTTTCTGCAACGAATGAGTTGTTAAAGGAACGAAATTATTTTTGATGAAGATCAAGAGATAAGTGGAGAGAAGAGAGAAAATGAGCTAATTTAAAACAGAGCTCAGCAAGGGTCAATGGTCCGCATGGGTGGTGAGTCACGTAACCATTTTAAATCCGAGCCTTTCCAGCAACCGACAGTGGTCAACGTATTTCTCCGTCGGAATGATGTAATCAAATTTCTAATGTGTTAGTTAAATAATTAGTTGACTTAATCATAAACTTCCGAAAATATTTTGTTGCAATTTTAAAAAACATCTTCAGTGGGAGAAGTAAATTGTGTGAGTTAATGTGTGTTGTCATAGAGAAATACATTTATGGAGAAAATATCTCGCTTAGCAAGATTCAGGCATTTGGCCTGGTTTGATAGAAACGTTGGATGTTGGAAAGAATTACTTTAATAATACAAGATAAAGGCAATGGTTCAAACTACCACTTCACTTCGTTTTGGGTGTTAAAATTATTCTGTTAAACACAACACAAATGTATACTAACAATAAACGATGACAAAATAGTCCAAAATACGTTTAAGTTGCACGGTTCTCAACCAAAGCGACATGACAAATTGAAGTCAACAGTTCTTGTAATTCCACCTGGTGTAAGTCAACCAGCTCCTATCACACCAAGCTCACCACGCAGAGTGTGAAAGGCAGCGTTGTCAACTATTTATAACCCAACTAAATACCAAGGTTTGTAATTTAAGATACAAATTACATGCTATTGAAAACTAAAATTAATACATAACACCATACGACAATTTAAAAAAAAGTCGTTACACTTGAACCGGATGATATACGTCTGAAACTATAGGTAAAATGGAGTTAATTGGCGTTTTCAGTTTTTCATTTTCTCACCCTGTTACCCCATAAAAGGACTACAAATTTTCAAGGGATATCATTTTTCAAAAACAAAAGTTAAATACTTATTCGCACCCTACTATACCGATATGGGTGTCAAATTAAAGAAGGGAATTATGGCTATTTTCATTATTATTTTGTTTATACCGTTCCAGGATAAAAAAAGACTTAAAAAATGTCCTTGAAAAATTATATCCTTTAAAATCCTTTGAAAATCTCTAACAATTTATTTGAAAAAAATATATGTTAATAGCTTGTGTATAGTGTAATACTCCCCAAAATTTCAACATTCTAGCTATATTAGTTAATTTTTAATAAACGTTTACATAAAACTCTTCCAGCAAAAACTGTACTTTATTATATGGAACAGAGTATACAATTTTTTAAAAAAGGCGTTACACTTGAACCAGATGATATAAGAATGAAACTATAAGATAATCGGACTAAAATTGCATTTTCAGTTTTTCATTTCGTGATCCTGTTGCCGTTAAAAGGACTACAAAACTTCAAAGGATAACATTAAAAACAAAATTTAAATACTTGTTCTCACTGTCCAATAAATACATTGAATTTATTTAACGTGTTTTATAGCAATATTTCTGCAGTAAGTCTTGACAAGTTGAAAAATTCAGAGGCTCAAATTATTTCTGCATTTCGACTTTTCGTAAAACAAAAAAGTGATTAAAAGGAAGTAAACGTGATTATGGAGTGCCCAAATCGGAACACGTTTTGTATTCTATGTGGTTTTTTGTATGCCACTTGTTCCACCATCTAAAATAATCCTCCCTCCACTTCATATTAAACTGGGTTTAATTAGAAATTTTGTTCGGGCACTTGGATCTCAAAGTGCAGCTATGACGCATTTGAAGACAGTTTTTCGAAAACTTAGTGATGCCAAGATTAAGGCTGGTATGTATTGATTTATTGATATTGAAAGGTTTATTAATTAGAAAAGGTAGCTTGGACTAGTTTGGATGGTGTAATCAATCACTTTTTGGGCAACCCCAAATCTGAAAACTACAAAAGTATAGTTCATTACCTTGTCGAATGTTTTGGAAAATTGGGAGTTAATATGTCCCTGAAAATACATTTTCTGGACAGACATCTGGATTTTTTCCCTGAAAATTTAGGAGATTTTAGTGATGAACACGGGGAAAGATTTCATCAAGATCTCGCCGTAATGGAGAACCGGTTCCGGAAAAAAATTCAGCCCACGTGTTGGCAGATTACTATTGGTCAATTTGTCGTGTACAAACGACAAAGCAAAAGTATACAAGTACCATTCATTTTAAATATCTATGAATAATGTTTTCCTTTGAAGCCGTGTAGTTCTTTTAAGGGGCAACAGGATGACGAAATGAAAAACTGAAAATGCTATTTTAGTCGGATTAGCTTATAGTTTCACCCTTATATCATCTGGTTCAAGTGTAACTCCATTTAAAAAAAGGTAAACTCTGTACTGTTATTGCTGGAAGAGTTTTATGTAAACTTTTATTAAAAATTAACTAATAACACTAGAACGTTGAAATTTTGAGGAGTGTTACACTATATACAAGCTATTAACATATATTTTTTTCAAATATATTGGTAGAGATTTTCAAAGGATTTTAAAGGATATAATTTTTCAAGGATATGTTTTATGTATTTTTTATCCTGGAACGGTATAAATAAAATAATAATAAAAATAGCCATAATTCTCTTCTTTAAGTTGACACCTATATCGGTATCGTAGGGTGCGAATAAGTATTTAATTTTTTTTTTTAAAAAAGTTATCCTTTGAAAATTTGTAGTCCTTTTATGGGGCAACAGGATGAGAAAATGAAAAACTGAAAACGCCAATTAACTACATTTTACCTATAGATTCAGACGTATATCACCCGGTTCAAGTGTAATATAGACTGTCGGACGGTGTAATAGTTATTTTCTTGAGATTCTTTAAATGCAAGTAACTATACACAATAGCTTCTACTTAAAATAAAACTTCGATTTTTTTTAAACTTCATTTTAAAATAAATTTTTCGTGAGCATGTAGGTATTCCAGTAAATTATAAGTATCAAATTTTAAACTTTTTGTTAAGGTTTGACCTTTAACCTTTTGATGTTCCAGATGTTATTCGACACTTACAATAAATACACAAGCCTCTTGTTTCGCCTTTTAGTAATGGCTTCGCCCGTTTTAAAATAATATATCAGACTTCCACAATTTTCTGTACTTTTCTACATAACGTTCCGTCTAAAATTAAGGTAAATTTATTTACATATTCCTAATTATTGACAAAAAATTTCCATTAAGAAAATTAGTAAAATATATTAACAAAATATAAAAGAAATTCGTTAAAACTTTCACAGAAATTGTTTATATAAAGGGCTGTTGACCAAAAGTAATACCAAGATTACTACTGCTCAATATTAAACTTTATTTTTAATAATTGTAAAAAAGGTACGTAAGATTGCCGGCATTCTATAGTTTATGTCCTACAGTAAAACGCGATAATCTAGCGCGATATTTAAAACAAGCGCCGATGGGGGGAAAAGGCAAAATACTTCCCCCGGGGAGAACAAAGAACTTTGGTGCGAAGACGCTGTTCATGCTGGAATTCTGCCTTGGCACAATGTGATCTAGCTAACTTGCGCAGCACACTGGGACAGATTTGAAAAATTACCGGACAAAATTAATAACCTCGTTGTTTTTGACTTTAGATGTGTCAAACTCATTCGTCGTTAGGTTTTTGAGAGTGCCTCATTTCTGGCATTGCTTTTTGCATCGGGTGGTGGGGGGTCGAGTTATAGAGGTTATGGGTATTGTTTCATGGATTTTTGGATGCCCCGATTTCACTTTTGGCAAACATTTTTCGATCAGGATATCGATAACTAACCTAACGGAGGGTAGATCATGTATAATTTTACCTTTTCACATAAATTTTAGTTTCTTAACTAGGTTTAACGTTTTAAACTTTTCTAACGACTGTATTGGGAATTAGAAAATAAATTAAAGGTTTGAGAAGTTTGTTTCGTAACCATATAAGATTTACTTGGGACCTCAAAAAAAAACTTCGTTTAAAAAAATCTATATCATTACGTTCGCCATTTTCATCATCGTCGTCGTTGGATCTTTCGAAATTTTAGTTTGAAATTTCGTAATTTTAGTTTGACATTTTATGGTACTGTCAGACCTAAATTCCGACAGAGTAATGTATTTGTATATTTAAATATGAAATCAAAAACTGGGCCAAAGTTTAAAAAAAAAATTTCTTCAGCCAATGGTAGTAAAGGGTAACGAAATAAAATCAGTGACGTCGGTTAGGGTCTAAAGTATTCAGAAGTGAAAATCGCGCGCCGATCCTAGTTGGTCCTAATTTCTTCTAACACAAAATAAATAGAAGAAATTTAAAACATCCAGTAACATAACCCTCATATAACACACATGTAATAAAAATAGTCCAAAATTACCCTGCATACATGTATTGAAACAATACTCAACTTTGGGCCCCTTACCTGATTATCCACGTGCAGGGAACCTGCAAAACAATTAATTTTCGACCTCAGTGGTTAATTGGTCACTGTTTAAATCACATATTTTATGTGGATTACTGCTTCGATTTTTGGAATTTTGTCCGGTCAGTTTTTAAATATGTCCCCGTGTGCGCAGCATATCAGTAGTTGGATTTTTATTCAATTTCCAATTACTGAAAGTTTCCTCTTTGGAACTGGCAGCGTCTTTGCATGCCTGATTAAACCAACATTTATCAGAAGGTTTAATCGAAATTGTCTTTGATGGAATGAATATCTTCATTCCCATTAAAATAATGTTTTCCACCATTTCTGCCGCAGCATTGACATCATCGTCTAGAAAGCATAGTTTCCAGTTGAACTTCCTATAAAATTCGTTGAGCTCATCCCAACGAGCTTTTTCTGTATATGAATATGGAACACTTCATGGCCGGCGTTGAAGCGATATGAAGATCAGAGTACGAAAAGGAGGCAGAAACAAGGCAGTGATCCGAATTACCAAGAGGTGTAAGGATGTTAACTTCATACTTGTCAGGGTGTGAAGTTAGAAAAAGGTCAAAAGTGTTTGAAAATTTCCCTTCAACGCACGGGATGTGACTTAGGGCATTTACCATTTGTACTAGGTGATTGTGTGCAGCGGGAAGCTCAACGTATTGACCCTGGGTAAGCCAAGAATTATTGTGGATGTTAAAATCACCAGCAATGGCAATTTCACTAGGCGGACACTTCCAGGAATGTAAAAATCATGGGGATCAGAATCTTCACAAACCTGGGTCTCAGAAAGAGACCCTCGTATGTGTTTGAAAAGTGTAAAGATAATTTTGAGATGCGCATGAGACAATTTTTATTAATTATTCTCAGAAAGGAAAAACTATCAACATCAAATATTATGCTAATTTATTGACGTGTTTAAGTAATGAAATTGTGGAAAAATGCCGCATTTGGCGAAAAGGAACGTGTTGTTTCATCAAAACAATGTTCCAGCTCACTATTCCACTATTGCGATGGCCAAAATTAATGAATTAAAGTTCGAATTGCTTCATTACGCACCTTATTTGCCAGATTTAGCTCCCTCGGACTATTTTCTGTTTCCAAACATGAATAAATGGCTCGGTGATAAAATATTTGCCATCAATGAAGAGGTGGAGTCTGGGATTGATGGCTATTTCATGGAGTTTGACAGTTCGTACTATAAGCAGGGTATCGAAGGTATTGAATATCGCTGGCAAAAGTGGATCGAGCTAAAAGGAGATTATGTTGAATAATATAGAAAATGTTTACCAACTTTAGTTTGTCTTCTTTTGTTAGGAGTTTTGGGACCGTGGTATATATATACATATTTTCAATTACATGCATATTCAATAACTTTACGATGATTATTACAATTCAATATTTGTTTCTCTATTTCGATACGCAGAAAAACATATCATCAGCTGCCTTCTCCACAAGAATTTCGATATTTCATCACACCTTCAACAACCTCAACTTAATGAGAATTGTTTCAACACATACTAGTACGAATATACCTTAATAGTAAGGATAATACCGACGTCAAGCAGTACGAGGAAGGGGGACCTGAAGCAATCTTCTAGGCTCTGGAGTGCTTGCAGTGGGGGCCTTATCGCCTTATTTCCCTGGAAACTCGCTAATGGAGGCGATCAATGTGTGTGAACAGAAATAATTTTCATAGTTTAGAAGCTGCCGGGGAACCCTTTAAATCTTCTAAGTAACACCAGCGGAACTTTAAGCTGTGGCAGAAATATTTTCAATCTTATGTTATAAATCACTTGTGTAGGCTTTAGATACAAACTTAAGTTAAGGATGTTGCAACATAAGAGTATACTTTACTTTGAAAGCGAAAATCCTCTCACACGATAAACATTATTTATATAGGGGGAACCCAGTGTTGATTATACCAAGCAAACGAAATATATTTGTGCCATAAGTAATTATGTCGCAGCAAGCGACATATAAGCGTAGTTTTTCTATTTCAGTGTAACTTTCCAACCTCTGGTCATGGTTTTTACATAACTAAATAAAGTCAGTTAGTTACAGAAATTATTTGCTATTGTTTTTATAGAAATATTATGTACGACTGTATTGACGACTTGTGACATAAACCTGGTGTGGGATGAAGTTATAATAGAATTTATATATTTTCATAGAAATTAAGTATCAATAGCTGTCATAAACAAATATTCAAATCATTATTACAATTCAATAGACCTTAAGCTCGTAACACACTCATACCCCGCAAGCGTCATATGGTCTTTTTCGATAAAACAGAATGACGAAGCATGAGAGTGAGATGAGGTCAGTATAGTTTTTGAAAAGTTTATGCAGAAAAATATGACGAAATAGTACAAATTATTTTTGCTAAATTTAAAGAAATCTGATTGCTATGATGTTTAATCTGGGAACGGGTACAAAGCTTTGAACACGAATATAATGCTGGATGCTTTTCAACATCTGTTCAAAAATTATGATGGTTAATTATTAATGTAACTTCTATAGTCGTGTCACGGAGTCATGGAGCAGAAAGTGGATGATGAAATGAGCGATAGGCAAACTATATTTAAATTATGCTTGATTGATACTAAAAATAATGGTATCCCATTACATTCCATGAAGGGATTGGGGAGAGCTTCCGACAGCCAGTGAGCTGAACGCTTTCCAGTTTTATCCTCACTGAGTATACACGTATTCCGGACGGTATTTTGAGATGCTTTTTTATTTTGCAAATTTCAGTAACAGTTTTTGTGACACAACAACAAAAAGACAGATTTTTTTAAATGTGGACTTTATCTACAAAGTCAGACGTTTTAATGGAAGATGCATAATTAAAATATTTTTCTTTAGCTTTCTTAATAAAATATAAACCAAAATCTTAAAGCCGCAACAGGCACAATTCTACGATTTTATATTTGTAATATAATAATTGTTTTTAGATTGCCAAACGTCAAGCTTCAAATACTTATAAAGGGTCCGCCATCTAACGTTTTTTTTTTCAACTAGTGTTTATTTCGTGAATGGTAACACCTAGCTCATGTCTGATTTGACAGATAATTAGTTTTATCCTTCCGCTGAACGAATATGGTTGTCTATACGCTTGAACAACGCTGGGAAACATGGGAAAAACGGGCCTGCGATCGACTTACAGAAGATGCCGATGTTGCCAAAAAAATCATCTTTTCAGATGAAGCTCATTTTGATCTTGGCGGGTATGTAAACAAGCAAAATTGTCGCATTTGGGGCACAGAAAACCCGCACGCATACATTGAAAAGCCGATGCACCCAAAACGAGTCACTGTTTGGTGCGGATTTTGGTCCAGAGGCATAATTGGGCCATTTTTCTTCGAAAATGAGCAAGGAGTGGCCGTTACAGTCAATGGCGACCGTTATCGGACCATGTTGAACGAATTTTTGTTCACAAAAATTAAAGAGGAGGATATTGGCAACATTTGGTTTCAACAGGACGGCGCTACGTGCCACACAGCCGAAGCTACACTCGATGTTTTGCGCCCTGTTTTTGAAGATCGCATTATCAGCCGCAGAGCTAATGTCGTTTGGTCACCTCGGAGCTGCGATTTGACACCGTTGGACTATTATTTGTGGGGTGCCCTCAAAGATAAGTGTTACGCCGACAAGCCAAAGACAATTGACACTTGAAAGGACAATATTCGTGAAGCCATTGGTGAAATACAGCTGCACACAATCGATAATGTGCTTAAAAATTGGACCGATCGTGTAGGCTACTGCATGGGCAGCCGAGGCAGCCATTTGAATGAAATTATTTTCCATTATTAACCGGAAGGATTGTACTTTCAAATAAAATCGAAATTTGAGATTATATTCAGTAGTTTTTTTTATAGCATTTTCAAAAAAAAAAAGTTATTTGGCGGACCCGTTATATGGAATTATGTTGTGGTAACCCAATTGAAAATGATATCGGTTGTATCAACAAAATTCATGAAAAAATCTGATACAGGAACCTCATTTTCATAATTACTGTTGTTGCAACCGAATTTCCGTAAAATTCGGTTGGTCCAACCGATAGGAAACCAAATTCGGTTGTTGCAACCGAAATTATAGAAAATGTAGTTAATAGCACATATATAATTGGAAACTCAATTTTTAAAGTTTTTTGGTATTTTGACCTTGAAGATGAAGTTTTTTTTTGATTTTATATGTTCACAATTCTATGACAAGAGCTACAACTCTCCCTCAAAGAGTATTCAAAAATTTCGAACGGTTTGCAAGATATGACCCTGACAAAATGAACACTTTTTTTTGCAAAAATGACACCGAGGCCCCAAATCTTTGGGGGCTCATAAAAAAAGTGCATGACTTTGGGCAAAACTGGGACACACGGGTCTTTTTTTTTTGGTCTTTTATCACGTAGTGATGTCCGTATATGGTTATATTTTTTCGTGTTGCACTGTGTTATGAAACGAGTTTGTTTCAACCGAATTTCAGTTGTGGGAACTAAATTCATTTGTGATAACCTCAATTCGTCTGTGGCAACCGTTATTCTGTGCAATAGCCTTATTTACTTCTGCTACGATCTTGTTTCAAACAATTAGAACTGTGAGTGTGTCCCAAAAATTGGATGACCTGTGTCTATAACAAACGGGTTTCTCACTTATAGTGGAACTTTGCGTATTTTTTCCATACACACCATCCCCCTCAAATTCAGTTTTGTTAGACACTTTAGCACCAATTTGGAATAAGTAGGAAATTAACCCATAAAATACAATTTCATAAAATAGACTATTTCTGGGATTTAGGTTGAGTGATGAGCTTCGGTGTATTTAGGGACTTATAGTAGAATTTTACGAGCAATGTTTTTGTTGTACAGTTTAAACCCGTTACAACCCTGTTTAGGGGTGTTTTTTACCCTTTTCCGTAAAAGGGGCATAAAAGACCCATATATTGAGGAGCTAGAGGTTTAAACTGTTCCACAAAAATATTTCTCGTAAATTTCTATACAAAATTGCTGAACACATCCTATACCTAAAATTTAAGAATCACATGGTTTCCTATGTCGATTCATAGTAAGAATGTACAAGTGGGGGAAAACTTTAAGCCCTCCTTCAAAAGGCCGATACATGTAAACCTTTTTTTTAACGGATCTACAAGAATCCGTTGTCAGAAGCTTTTATTTTTTTTTGTTCCACAATGGTATTAAACCATTTCAAAAACATGATATCAAACACAAAAATCAACCTAATCGCAAACAAATTGAAATAAGTCTACAGTATGAATGAATATAAAACAACAATTCTTTTAAATGGAGCTTGAGCAGATTTTATTTTCACAACCATACTTGAGCAGCAGCATTCAATCCCCATTCCAATATAAGTATCGTTGTAAGGCTCTTAAAAGACAACTCCCTAAGCCTGTGGGAATTTTCTTTGATGTCGTCGGGTTCTATTAATATGAAAATGTTTTAATCGTCACAATATTTCATTATCACTAGACAACTTTCCTATTCATTCCTTCCTTCTATACATGTCATGAGACTTCGCAGAAACAGCAGCCAAACAGGCAGTTAATGTTTCAATGTCGATGCCTGTGTAGCAATGACGATGTCATTATCAGTTTGACAATCGACATATTAATAAGTAAATGTCAACAGCATAGCACCTCAAACTTTCACCTCCCACCCAGCAATAGAAATTAATTTTGCTATTTTGCTTTAAAACTAAAGCGATTCATATAACAAGACCGAAATTTTACCATCTTATTGCGGTGAATCAGAGATGTGACACCACAGGCCCATATTTGTTTGGGTAGAGGAAATGTATGATTCGGCTTAACATTTGACTAGTGTTTACCTCGAGAACCAAATGGAGTTTGAGAGAAATTCATACGATTACACTGAAAATATTTCTGGAAGAATTTTAACTGATTACGCTTTAAAGCACTCGAATAGAAAGTGTTTTATATCTTCACACTAACATGCAATTTGTTTTTAAACAGCAAATTGCCATGAGTGTCAAACAGGGAAGCTAAAGTTTGTTGATGCTGTATAATGCCCCTATTACGGTTCGCAACTTTTGTGAGAATTTGGTCGTAATCCATGAATTGGCATTGCCGTTCTCAACTCAACGGTCGACTCAACTCAACTGAATAACAGGTGATTTGTTGGTTGTGTTCACTTACTTTTGTCGTATTGCCGTTGGCAACTCTGTGCCAGTTTGGTCGACAAATGCGTTAAATTTACACCACTGCTTGGGAGCAGTTGAGTTTATAGTTGTGAGTGTTTTTAATTTGATAAGAATAGAGAGGTCGTAAGTAGATATTATTTTGGATTCAAATTATAATTTTCATTTGACATTTTAACATTTTAATTTAACAATAATATTGACACGTTCCCGGCAGAATGTATTAAGCGACATATTTGGCGACAATGACTTTTTTCCATATTCTCAAAATTCATGCCAAGCTCCACATTTTGATATACAGAGATTGCCCCTTGCAAAACCACGTCATGAGTTATTTAGCAAATGAAATGGTAATAACCGAAAAAATAATACAAATCAGCTACTTGACAGTAAGTTTTTTTCGTTTCCTGAACAATTTCCATTTTGTTGCTTAATACATTCTGCCGGGAACGTGTCGATATTTTATCAAAATCATAAAAAACGGTTCAGTTTGAGAACCTTGTCCAGCTAAGGGATAGTAATCCAGCCGTTGCCCTTGGAAATCCACAATTTGGCACCACGCAGAACTATGGGAAGGATTTTCTGTAGAGTTAAATAGTTTAGGGCCGCCGTCCGGAACATGAATGAATGGCAACGTGTCTGTGCTAAAAAACAAAAATGTTAATAATTAGAATCGGCATATCGGTATTTCATAACACAACACGAAAAAAATATAACAGCCGTGAATGCTGTAACTTTTTAACGATACAAATCGGTAGTTAAATTGAAAAAATGTAATATTAATAAATTAATATTGTCAGTATTAATATTTTAATGAATTTTGACAATTTAACTACCGCTTTTAAAGTTAAAAAGTTACAAAATTCCGGTGCAGGTTCTGAAAGTAAAGCAGAAAAGAAATTCACAAGCCTTTTAGATTTTCATAATCCATTTGTTTCTGTTTTTAAAACTGCAAAACAATATTTTATGCCTATTCAGCCGATTACAAAGGGCAACAACTGTGTGGGTGGTGAATGATTCCATTGCAGAATAAAGGCGATTATATTAAAATCCCATCCCGGAAGGGCAGAACGGTCTTAGACCTCACTATTTTTTTATGGTCTGATGAAATCTATGTTTTGGGCCGAAGTAGTATTTGAAAATGTTTCAAAGAATTTTGTTTGTCAATATCGCAGCGAATTGTTTACTTATGATGTCTTCATTGAAATTGAATTTTTCGTAGAACATTGAATTTCTATCTCTATTCGTTACGTGTCCTTTTTGGCTTTATTTCGGGAAATGTTAAAAAAATACCTTTGGACATTCAAATGTTTCACGAAAATATTGCTTATAAAATTTTAGTAGAGGTTGTTGAAATAGGTTACCCTGTTGATTTTAGAAAAGGCGATGAAAAGTAAAAGTTATACAGATTACGAGTCCTTTTGGTTCTTGTTTTGATAATAGTTTCGAATCCTAGGTTATGACCTAATTTTATTTATAAACTAGCTGACCTGACATACTTCGTCCTGCCTACAATAATAAATATAAAAAGCCACACACTTGGGTATACTCGTATGTTAAGGTGTAAGAAATGGTGTCCCATCCTGTACGGGGAAATTGTCCGTGTCTTTATATAACACAAAAGTTTTTTTTGTAATGCAATTTACGAAATCGTTGGCGGATATTAAAATCTACACCATTTATAACACAATTCGTCAAATATTTCACATTTTCTGGATATAATTGTTAGTTTCGTGTGAACCGTAACATAAATTTTTTAACGCTCCTGAAGAATATAGATACTGAACTCCCCAAATGTAATGTAGAAATTGTACTACTATAGACACTAATATTCAAAAAAAATACAGCGGCCTACACTTAATAATTGCTGAGAAAAAGCACTGTCCCTACCTAGATTTTGTCCCACCCTGCACGGGAAAGTGGTCCTTACCTATATGGGTAAAGGTAACTTTTTCTTCATAACTCACTAAAAATTTTCGGGGTCCTTACAACGTTTGCGGGGGTTGTCAACAAATAGGGGTTGGTTATGTTTTCTTCTTAGTTTATGTATTTTCACTGCCATTATGAACGGTGGCGGGAGGCAAACCCAGTCCACCCATTGTCGATTCGCTTCACATTAATCTGGGTCACAAGGTATCGGAATGAGATGCTTGTTATGGAACATATCTCATAACCAACTAGATTCAAATTACACTGGAGTCGTCGAATTCAAATTCCGGTTCAGAGGAAAATGTTTCTTATTGTAATTAGTTAATTTTTTATATATTTTATTTCTAAATCTAATTTAAAGTATCTTTAAATTTTATATTTTATTTATATTATTTATTTTCTTGGTAAAAATTATGAAATCCCGCTTTTCATGAATTATCTAAAAAGTCGCTATGTAGGATTAAATATTAGAAGGTAATCTGTAAAATACTGGACCAAATGATAGATAACTGATGAATCACTTAATAACGAGGTATAATATAAGCACTAAAAAGAGTTGAATGTGTCTGTACGTGACGGTGGAATGGTCTTTTGAAATTTCTTAATGGAAATACTCTTTAATTTGTTTAGATATAAATTGACTTTTAATACTTCCATTATTATAAGTTTGGACAACCCTGAGCGTAATTGCTGAAAATGTGTTTATAATGACAATACTTTTCATCTACTCCTACGACAATGCACAGAGAGACGACATCCAGCCAAGAGCTACGAATAGACACACAAACACACTGGCAACCTAAGAAGAAATTGTAAATGTCATTTACATTAAAGACATCAAAGAGCGAATGAGTTTCAGAATAAATACGAGGAGTCTACACAAACAAACAGAGGGCTTTACAATAGAGATGATAATGATTAAATGTGATGGAGAAGGTACTAAGTTTAACCAAATGGAAAAGCTTCAGTCCGTGAAATGTAGCGGAATGTAGCGTTTGGTTTTTAATCTTCAGAATGATAATACGGTTGCAGGAAATAAAGATGCTAAAGAGTAAGAAATTTTTATTTGAGTTAGAAAAACATTCTTGAAATTTACTTCTTAAAGATTATTTCATGTAAATGTTGACTATGAATACATTTTAAGTCATCCACGCTAGAAGTCCCTGTTTTCCAACCATAAGGCCCCAGAATAACATCGTTAATGTTTTTCTCCAAACCTGTACTTGGTGCTGGTATATCGATTTCTCGTAACCCTATATAAAAAGTGTAGACGCGTCAAATCACACGATCTAAGTGGTCCACTCTCATGGTTCTAAACGTGAGAAGAATTGCTCACCGAGCTCATCTCGCAATGGTCTATTGCAATCGCGATATCAAACACGTAGATTATGTTCCTAAGGATCATATAGTAATATAATAACGTTGTGCTGTATAAAACATTCACCGGATATCATGGAGCAAGTTGGAGTTTTATAGAGTACACCACCTGCAGACAGCACCTGCAGACAGCATTAGTAACAAATATAATTTAAACATCATTATCAAACATCAAACATAATGTAAAACCCATTAGAATCAATCGAACATTGGACATTAGAACCAATCAAACACAATTTAAACACAGCTTATCTATCGCCCATTCCTCCATCCACATTCTTCTAAATGAATTTCCAACTTCATAGTCGATCAGCTGTGTCATTGAGAGCAATTGGTAAAGGTCATATCTGAGTACACTAAATGTACAAGAAGCTCATGACCTGGTACATTTAATTTTTACCAAAGGACGAAAACAGTACTATTTTAATTTATGGTCCATATCTCCCACATGCTATGAATCAATAATGTTTCGCATACGACGCGCCGATTTTGATGATGCTGTGGTGTTCCGTTTGCTAAATTAGACATGTACGTTGTACGCTAAAGCACCGCCAAAGTGTTTGTTCTGGAAATCTTATTTGATTATGTACCAAATATTGTGTGAAACTCTTGCTGGTGTTCGATTTACGATTTTGGCGCTTATGTCTGCGGCAGAGACATTTAAGACGTTACAAATTGCAACTAATTAAATCTTGATGAGTTTGCTTTTGTGGGTTTCTGTCTTAACTTCCAAGAGATAGATTAACATCTTTGGTGATTGATAAGTTAATTTTCTTTGTCGTCACTTTTCGTACATGTAATGCTAGTCCTCTTCATCTCCGGGAATACCTAAACTCATTGACACGCTAACACAGACCGGGTAGTAACGGAGAGGAGTGGAAATAATGATTATGCATAAAAATAACAATACAATATACAATGTATAAAATGTTAAAAATAACATTCTGTTATTGAAGTTGTGCTGTGTTACATAGTAAAGGGTGTCTCAGTAAGGTTGCACTTTTTAAATTTAGTGCCATTTTTTTTGTGTGCAAGTGGCAACTCTGAAACTTGGCAGCTGTCACACATGTTTATTCGGATTATTAAAATTGGAGCGCTTTACGAACGTGTTATAAATGTGACAACTGATTACAGACATTTGGAAAGTTATGAAAGTTAAACTACGAAGAATTTTCAGTCGAGAAAGTGCACCTAATGTGTCCACCATTCGAAGAGTGGTTAAACAAGTTGAAGAAACTGGGTCGGTTATGGACAATAAGACTCCTGTGCGTTAATGTACTGGTTGGTCTCTTGAAAACATTCTTGCTGTTAACGAGAGTGTTGCCGAAAAAACATCAATTCTCAATAACTTCAAATTTCACGAAGCATTGCGAAGCGAATTTTGACAAAGGCCCTCCACCTTCATGCGTACAAAATTAAGCTTATTCCGGAGTTCCAACCAACAGGCCATGGAAAGCGCAGCAATTCGTTCAATGGGTAATAGAGCCAAGTGAAGTCAATGCCAATTTTTCAAAAATAAAAATTCTGAATGGCTTCTTGATAATCCAAAATTGTTGCATTTTGGGCTCAGAAAATCCTCATGCAATCCATGAGAAATAAATGGCCCCACAACGACCAACTGTCTGGTGCGGTTTTTGGTCAGGCGGGGTGATTGTCGGGCTTACTTTTTTGACGATGAGGTCGAATTTGTAGTGACTGTGAACGGCACTCGTTACAGGAACATGTTAAAAAGGCTCTTGTGGCCTCAACTGGACTGCATGGATTTGGGCGACATGTGGTTTCAGCAAACAGCAGCACCTGCTACACCGCGCATGAAATAATCGATTTATTACAGCAAAGATTTCCAGAACAAATTACCTCAAGAATATCTGATGTCAACTGGCCACCAAGATTATGCAATTTAACGCCGTGTGATTTCTTTCATTGGGGTTTTGTGAAATCTCATGTTTATGCAAATAAACCAGAAACAATTCCTGAGCACAAATCGGAGATCCAACGCGTCAACTGTGAGATACAGCCACGTCTCTGTGAAAAAGTTATGGAAAATTTCATGAAAAGATTAATGGCCTGTTATCAGAGCCATGGGGCCACTTCACGATAATTTATTCCATACTTAATCGGAACATGTCTTCTTTACAATCCAATACAAAAATCACAACTATATCAAATAATACGTGTTTCTATTTTAAAATGAAAAAGTGCATTCATACTGAAACACCCTTTAGATGCTGCGAAGTATGTATTGAGGAAATTAAAGTTGACTGGTGAAAAATTGCCATAAATATTTCTAATTAAATTCAATCTGAGATTTAAATAATTACTGTATTTTACTTACTGACGATTAAAGCTGACTACCATTTTATGTTGTTTATTTAATATCGTAGCGTTTTGTTTTATGATATGAATAAGATAGCTGAAGCGGCAAAGCTTCATTATTGCTATTGGCAACATTGACAACCACCACAAACGGTCTAAAAATATCAACATTTTAAAATTAAAATTGTGTCATTAGAACAAACTGTCAACATTCTATCGCTCCAGTAGTTTTTGACAGAGTTAGGAGAGTCATACGTTTTCGATTCGCTCGAAAAATTTCAATCGATAAGGGAGTTTAATTTTTAATCCTTTCAAGATTTAAATCTTTTAAAATACCGAGTTTTATTTTCAGCTCGGGAGCCGAATTTTAATTGTCAAAGATTTTAAAATATTGCTCGCTCCCCATTTATTTTTTCGTTTAGAAATGATGAGAAAAGCGGGCAATAAACTGTAAAATTTTATGATACGCGGAATTTGCTTGAAAGGATGGGAAGGTGCAACAAAGGAAACAAAATGCGATAAAAGTCGTATAGAATGAATATGAATGTGGTAAAAAAAATTACATGAGGTGTCAGGGGCACCCGATTGGAACGAAATTCCTTTCGCAATATACAAGTATTATGTACTAGTTAGTTCCAATATGCCTGAGGTGCCCGTAGAAAAATAAGTTAATTTAAATGGATCTTTAAGGAAAGATACTTTTTGTAAAATGATAAACTTTTTTTAAGAATTTTTTTTTTATAGAATGAATTTTTTTTAAAAGAATATGTGGGTGTTTCCATAGTAACGGTCGTGACAGGTTTACACGAAATTTCGTAATAAAACTTTAACCTGAAATACAATGTCAAAATGATTTGTTGATTTTAAAAATATTAAATTTCAACCCCTAAAAGCAATAAGAATCATTTCATAGAAATTGCATTTTAAGGTTTTTTTAGATCAATTAAAAGGTAACGGTCGTGACATTACAAATGAGCTGTTTTTGAATTTTTGGTCTTAGCAACTCAGATTGTAAAATTTTCCAAGGAATGCGTTAAATAAAAAATCTTATTAAATTCTTTGCAGTGTTTTGTGTAAGAAAACTCTACTTTTGTGTGAAAATGATGTAGCCAAATAAAAAAAAATAACTTTGAAAAGGTAACGGTTGTGACAAAAAAAGTAACGGTCGTGACAGCATAAAAAATAAAACGGATTTGTTTTTGTAGTCGTATATTTAACAGTATCAAAATGATTACATGGAAGTTTATGGTTATCTTAGAGAAGGCAGCAATGTTTTAAAGCTCGATTTCGTTTTTATTCATTTTCAGTTGAAGAATATACATCATTATACTCCAGACGTTTAAGGCAGCTCATTTTTAGCGCCGAAACTCCAGTTATTCCACGAAGCAAACAGTTAAAGCCAGCATTTTGAAAATAGTGCATCTTCTGGATGTTTTCGATTGCTTTAAGATGTTCCCATCTTTTTTTTAAACAGCCTGTATTTTGCTTTATTTGGTTCTTATGGCAATACAAAACAGTCACTCCATCCAACTTTTTATTTTGAACAAAAAAATTGAAAGCTTCTGCTGGAGTATTAATTTTAGCTTGGCGAGACATGATTGCTGTCCATAAAGACCTTTTGATAGTGGCTCCAATTCCATCCACAGCGCCTTTGCCATGTCCAGATGCAAAAAACGACCATTTCATATTTACACCGAAGTCTTCCTTTGCAAAACATAAGTTAAATAGATTGAACCTATTTTTGAATTGAGCAGCACATCCATCCGAAAACACGTGTGCAGTATTAATTTCAGTTTTCGTTTTGAGGTTTTCAACAATCATTTTCAAAAAGTACCACACACTTTATTGTGCGTCATCACTTATGATTGCATAAGAATATGATTTCAGGGCCAATTCAGTTTTCACCCAAGCACAGGCTGTAAACACAGTTGCTTGAGCTTGGTTCCAGTGTGCGCTTTGCACTTCGTCCTGCGAAATCAACGTGAAATTTTCAGCGAAATCTATCTGAACGACCGCTTCATTTGATTCAATCCGCTCCTTAGCCTCGCGAAATTGATCGCTCTGTGTTCGGTGCACATAAAAATGTTGCTTAAATCTTTGGAGTTTGCTTTCGAATGTTTGAAGTAAAACTTGAAAAGTGCCTTCCTCCTCGCTTATTTGAGTACGATGTTCATTTTTGGTCCATTGTTTCCAACGCACAGTTGCATCTGAACTATAATTCAATGGCAATATATCAAAAATTGTGCCGCAGTTCTTGCAACTGCTAGTCATGCAAGCCTCATTTGTTGTGTCACAGCAAAGTTCATTCATCAAATCCTTAGCAGATTTAGGCACTGTAGAGACCACTTCAGAAACTGATTTAAGCAAAAATTCAAAGTTGGCGTGGTAAATACAGACGCACATGTTTGATGGAGTTTGTGAATTGAGGCGTACATGTTGTGGCCGACTTCCGTAAAACAAAGACTTCCCAATTTTTATTTGTGCATTTTCTTCCTTAAAAAGCTGATAACATTCTCCAACCGTCATCACCATATACTTCAATTGCATTTGTACTCCGTTTATTAGTTTTGTGTCCTTTCGTCCTGGTGTTTGGTAGATTACATCGTCCCTCAAAAAGAAGTTTTTGACTTTTTCTAACTCGGCATCAGATAGGCGATTATTTTTTCCGCTACGTCGCTTGGTGAAAATCAAATCCATTTCAGGACCAACTAGCTCAGAAGCAAGTCTCTTCACAACTGCAATTTTCTTCGAGGGGCTGCTCGGTAGTTTGACCTTAACTTTTGTTACTGCCTTTTTAAGTGAACGATCGGACGTAAAGCTTCCTATATTTGATGATGAGGCTGCAGCTTCAACAACTTTCTCCTTCCCTATGTTCTTTTTTTCACGACACTTCCTTTGACGTTCGCGATCAGTATTCCGATTCTGAGCAAGCATTTCTTCACTCAATGACTCTTTTCCAGCCAGCCGCCGTTTTTTATTTCTTTCTCTTTCTTTTTTCAAATGAGCTTTGTATTTTACTGGATCTTCCTTCAATCTCTTCCGATATCTTTGCATCTTGCTTTGGGAGTCCATGGTTTGTTAAGCTATAGTTAGTAAGAAAAACTTGAACACAATTTTCAATAAGGTAACGATCGTGACATTCTCAATAAATTAAAAAAAAATTGAAATGACTTCCGAGCGCTTATTTTGCTACATGAAACTCTTTAACTTACTTACCTTGTCACCCTTAGCAACTGTGTTTTTTTATAGCTTTAACAGTTTTCACAAAATTTAAACTTTTTTTATTTGCGTGGTCACGGTCGTGACACAAATTATTGATTTTGAAAAATTTCTCTAAATTATAATTTGAAAGCTACACGTGCACATTTTCTGCTGAACGTAGACAAAAGTAACAACTGTCAGCTGGTAATTGTGTTGATTGCTAACTACCGTTATAAAAGTGTTGTCAAGTGATTAAAAAAAAGACTCAGTATAAAGGGGGAAAAAGTGTATGATGCACCAAGTTAAAGTAGATTTTTTTACAAAAAAAAAAAAAAAAATTTATCATACACCCCAGGATGTAATGGATACGTATATTTTCTATAACAAAAGAGCTAAAATGGGTCAAAGTTGATAATTTTATTTTTTGCTTGCAAGGGGTCAACTTTCGTGGAATCACCCATGTATTATATTTCAATTTTCAATTTTCAATTTTATTTACATTTATAATATTTACATTTCGTTTAAGCATAAGTAATATTTACAGAGTTTAAGATTTTTCTTCTTTTTCAACTTAAAAATAGGTTGTAATTTACAAAATATTTTTTATAGTATATACAAAATTTTATCGGACAACAAAACCTATTTAATTTTTTATATTTTTATAAAACCAACTAATCCTACTTAAACTACCTAAATGATGCTAACTCATGTATATGGATATAATCAGAATTAAAACACCTGATGTTAAAATTCTGCGCAAGTCTAGTTACCTTGTCCAGGACCAATTCTATATCCGCAAGAGCATGAAGTCTATCAGTCGAAAAGAACCATGGAAAGTTATAGATCAATTTCAATAATTTGTTCTGACATATTTGCAGTTTTTTAATATGACAGCATTCACTAGAAGACCATACGGGGGCAGCGTAGAACATTACAGCGTGGAAAATAGATTTAAGAATTAATTTTTTATTATTAATGGTAAGACTAGAATTCCGATTTATAAATGGATACAGAATTCGGATTAATAAGTTCACCTTGTCAACTATATATGGTATGTGGTCCTTAAATTTCATTTTCGGATCAAGTATAATACCTAAATATTTAACCTTTTTCTCCCACTGGATAGATTTGTTGTCGAAAATAATATTTGATTGAGGTAGATAACAAGCTTTTAGTTTTCTGGTAAAATATATTGCCTGTATTTTGTCTAGGTTTAGCATGATTTTCCATCTATTAAAGTACGATGCCATTTCACCTAAGGCTCTTTGTAGTTTAGCTATTATATCCGCCGAGAAGATTCCGGAGCTAAGAATCGCTGTATCATCCGCAAAAATGGACATTGTGCAGTAATCCAATTGAGGAAAGTCTGCTGTATATAAATTATAGAGGATAGGTGACAAACATGAACCTTGGGGACAACCCGCAGTAATAGGAAAGCGCGAAGAACGGTCTAGACCAACGTGAACTTTAAAAGTACGCGATGAGAGAAAACTTTGAATTATTTTCACCAATTGTGTAGGGAAATTAAGATTCAACATTTTATAAATAAGGCCATCATGCCATACCGAATCAAATGCGGCTTTGACGTCTAGTAAAACCATGCCAGTCGATTTTTGGTGGTTGAAATTAGTTTTAACTAGATTCCTGATTCTAATTAATGGATGAATTGTATTATGTTCTCTTCTAAACCCAAACTGTTGAGGTGGAACAATGTTGTTGGCCTCAATGAAATCCGTCAATTTTTCCTTGATAACTTTTTCCAGAATTTTGCTTATTGACGATAACAAACTGATAGGACGGTATGAAGATGGGGAATCTGATGGTTTGTTAGGTTTTTTAATTGGAATAACTTTTGACTCTTTAAATTGTTGGGGAAAATAGCACTGGCTAAGGCAAGCATTTATAATAATTGTTAGTACCTTGATTCCCTTATTAGGAAGTGCTTTAATGCATCTATTATTGATACCGTCAATTCCAGGCGATTTTTTATTCTTCAGAGATTTTACTATCGCTGAGATTTGTGAGGCATTTGTTTGAAAATTTACTGAAGGGTCTAGATTTAGTAACCTAAATGAATCGAGGATATCATTGACTCGGGAGGATGTGGCGGAGTCACCAAGATTTTCAGAAGAAGAATGATTCGAAGCAAATGTTTGCGCCAGTATGTCACATTTTTCGCGATTTGTGTTATAACGAACTCCATTTTGCCTTAATATAGAAATGTTATGAAATTTTTTCCTTAAGATTTTGGTTAAGTTCCAGAAGGGAGGAGAACCCTTGTCCAGAGTAGAAAGCAATTTATTCCAATTTTTGTTTCTAAAATTAGCTATTTCTACACGGATTTCCAGATTTAAGGTTTTCATTTCATATAAATCGTTCAGGTTCCTATAACGTTGCCATTTACGCCGATGACTATTTCTCAGTCGAATCATATTCCTGATATGATTTGGCAATGACCTCATTACTTGAGATGGGCGAATCTTAGGTACACTATACGCAATCGCATCGTTAAGCACGTGTATAAAATTCGTAAGGATTTCATCAATTTGTTCACTATGTTCAATATTGTTGATGTTTGAAACTAGCAGGTGTCTGTTTACAAATTTAGAAAATTTTCTCCAATTCGCATTATTAAAGTCATAATGAAGAATTGACGAACTATTGTAATACCTATTTAATGTAATTTTTACTGGTAAATGGTCAGAACTTAGATCATTTATAACTATTGCGTTGGAACATATATCAGGTATATTAGTTAGAAACAGATCCAGAGTAGAACCCTGCCTGTTAGCGCTCGCAGGTATGTGAGTGTGATCGCAGGGGTATTTTATATCAATATTATACGAATTAAGTTTTTCGTACAGAATATTTCCCCAACAGTTTGCTCTTGCACAGCCCCATAAGTGATGTCTGCTATTAAAATCACCACCCAATAAATACTTATCATGTACGGTAACTTTGTGAATATCAGATGCAAACTGTCGTTTTCTTAATCCATCAATCCCTGCTAAACCACCAGGAAAATAGCATGCGTAAACATTTATACAATCGGTATCTGTGAAAAGTGTTATACCAATATTTTCAATTAGCTCTGTGTTAACAATCGGTAATAGCTGATGTGGTATGTTTTTCCGAATAATAATAGCTACACCACCTCCTCTGGCATTTGTTCTGTCATTTCTGTAGAATATTTTTGCCTGAGTTCTTTAAGAGTGATTGTTTGTCGTTGAAGATATACGACGTAAAAAACATATTCGCTGTTGTGTTGGTTCCTTTTAACCACAATTTTGACGTCTAAACATTTCAGACCCATTGCAATTAGTGTCTGTTTAATAGTCATTGGATCTTGCTTATCGAGACCAAACAGAATAGCTTTGTACGGTTTATCACTTTTGGTGGCGTACACAGAAAAAAATATTCCCGAATTAATTTCAATTACTGATTTGCTTGAAAACAGAGATAAAATTCAATTATTTCATTATTTGACTCAATCATTTGAATACTTGGTTCAACAATTTTACATTTTATAAAGCGAAGAAGATCAATTAAAATTTCACTGGAATCAAGTACTTGTGTACTTGAAATTACAACATTCTTTATATGTTATTTGACGTTTTTTGTTCGATTTTTAAGGCGAATTTTTGTTGTTGTCAGGGAGAACAAGTGGAAGATGCGCATCACCAAAAATCCGTTACAAACGGTGTTTTGTTATTGCAATCGGCACTCGTCAACACAATGACAGCAACAACACATGTGCTACAAAATTATTGCGAAATCAAAACACATCTTTGAGAATTTACAAATAAATGTTCAAACGAAAAAAAGACATACCATAAGCAAAAACAAAAAATATTCAATATATATTCAAAATATATGAGATGTTGGTTTTTGTTATTTTGGGTGTTAATGTTAATCATTAAAAATTACCGATTTCGATTGATAGCGAACACCGACTTTTGATTACCAGAATACTCAAGTTGAGTACGCTAGTAATCAAAACATTATATAATTTCGATTAAACGCTCACTCAACTTGATTACGCGCGTAATCAAAACATTATGTAATTTTGATTAAGCACTCACTCAACTTGATTACACGCGTAATTGAAATTTTCCATAAAAAATTGATTAAAGTCATGCTTAACTCAAGTACTAATTTAATCAACAATATTAAGAAATGTTGATTAAATCTGTGCTCAAATAAATATTTGCTTTAATTGAAAACTTTTCAATTACGATCTTACAATTCGAGTAATTGAATTTACAAAAATCGTCATTGGCGGAAATCCAAGTATAAAAATAATTGAATTGACAAATATCGTAATTGATTTGAGCATTCGCTTTTTTCTGTGTAGGTGAAGAATTGGTACTTATCAATTAGAAGAGCCTGGATAGAATCAAAATCTGATTTAGATTTAAGGAATAATTTGAGGCCAATTGACATTTTCCTGATAGCATAGTCAGTAATTTTCGTAGCTTTACAGAGTTCGTGCACTTCTTCGATTTTACATTTTAATATTGTGATTGGAGGAATATGTATTCTATCAGTTTTTTTTACTATTATTTCATCGTCTGAAATATCATCATCAACAGTTTGCAGAGCAAAATAATTGTGACGAGATGCACTTTGTGCATTCCTGTTATTTGCTTTGGGTTTTTTTCTATTCATATTTTCAACGACTGAGTCGTAAACATTGTTACACACATGTGTACGTTTAATATTGTTCGTTTAAATTGTTTTTGTTTGTTTTTATGAGTTTTGTTTGTTTTTGTATTTCACATAGAACTGAATTGTTGAATTGTACTGCTGTAACACTATGAATGATGTTTGGCTGACAACAAGAGCAATCGAAAATACGTCTCTCTTCAACAAGAGCTCAAGCGGTACTGATATGTATCATATTTTCCCGAAAAGATAATTTTTTAAAGAGGGGCACTTCTTTTATTACAAGCTAATATTTTTTAAAAGATACTATTTTTAAGAAGAAGTACTTTCTGTAAGAAAAAGCCATAAGAGTATGCATTTTTTTTACAAAGAAGTACTTTGTTTTAATAACAGGTACTTTTTAAAGAAGTGGTACTCTTTTTAGGAAACGATATTTTTTTAAGAAAATGTACTTATCTACTAAAAAACTATACTAAAACAACTTATCTCAAGAAAAGAATAGAAAAGGTATTTTGTTTTATTTATTTTATTCCATAAGTGTACAATTTTTGAGTTACTAAAAAATCTATACAAGTTTTTCAATAATCTCTATTTAAAATCTATAAACTATACATAGGAAAAAGGAACCAAAAAACCTGTATCTAATATCACAGATTTGGGGGAGATAGGAAAATGGGGATTAAGAGATGTTCTAACAACAGTGACTAATTATACAGATTTTAGTAAAGCTTTTGACACAGTTGCTCATAATTTTTTAATATACAAACTTGATATTATTGGTTTTCCACCTAAATTGTTGCACTGGGTATCTTCTTACCTTAGTGGTCGTACCCAAAACGTGCGGTTTAAAAATGTATTATCTTTAACTATATCAGTAACATCTGGTGTTCCTCAAGGCAGCCATTTAGGTCCTCTACTTTTCGTTCTTTATTTAAATGATCTACCGTCTATAGTTAAATCCTCTAACATTTTCATGTTTGCAGATGATGTTAAGTTATATACGCCTACTTGCAATACTGAGGATTCCACCCATCTTCAAAATGACTTTGATAGTCTCCCTAATTGGTGTTTGGTAAATGGTATGTCGCTAAATCAGGGAGAATGTAAAAAGCTTTCGTTTTGCCGAAGTACACCGTTGAATTTTGATTACCTTATTGGTTCTTACATATTGGAAAATGTGTCTTCCTTCATGAATTTAGGAGTACTTCTTGATCAAAAGTTGCGTTTTGATCTTCATATTGATTCCGGTATAGGCAAAGCCAGATCGCTGTTAGCTTTTATAAAAAGATGGGCGAAAGAATTTGCTGATCCTTACGTCACTAAACGTCTTTTTGTCTCTCTCGTTAGACCTGGATTAGAATATGCTTGTATTGTGTGGTGTCCGTATAATGCCTGTTACATAGACCGCATCGAATCGATTCAAAGACAATTTTTACTTTTTGCTTTACGTGGTCTCGCTTGGAACATTGATGATTTGCCACCATATAAAAATCGACTGATGCTTATTGATCTTCCTACACTTGAAAACCGCAGGTATATGTTAAATGCTATGTTTATTGTAAAACTCATTAGGGGTTGTATAGATTCAAATTTTCCCGTGAGTCAAATAAATTTTAATGTTCCCTGTAGACAAACCCGATATTTCTATCCTAAAAACTACCGACTGTCCGTTATAATTACGATTACTGCAATCCTTTTCGACGCGTTTGCCTCATTTACAATGAGATCTATAATTCCTTACCCGCTTCAGATTCTTTGAATATAATTAAGCAACATTTGATTCGTAATTAATCGGGAACTATTATCCAGCTTGTGTTGCGAACAATTTTTCTCCGATAAACCAGTACTGCTTCTATTAACCAATCTTATTACAAATCCTGAATTCTACAATGAATTGTAGCTGACGCTGAATAGATGGATGGATCATTAGCGGTTGAGGCCAGATGCTGACATTCATGTCCCTCATCTTCATGTTCCAGATCTTCAAGTCCCTACTCTTCTTGTTTATCTCCCGTCAAGCTATTTTTATGTTACTGTTTATCGTTCCACACATATTGTTGCGACGTTCCTGCTCCAAATGTGACTGGCTATGTTATCTCCTATGATTTTATCCTAAAGTCCCTGTGAATCATTCCAGTCAAATTGGTGGAGTCGGTTTACCATTTCTCTTGTTCCTGCTCATCCCCCTGTTGTTCTACTCCAGCTGATGTTCCTGTTCCTCATGTTCCAGATGTTCCTGTCCCAGCTCCAGTATTGTTACTGTTTTAATTATAAGTTATTTTTTATTTTTGTATTTTGTATTACACAGTGCAACACGAAAAAAAATAACCATATACGGACACCACTACGTGATAAAAGACTAAAAAAAAAGACCCGTGTTTCCCAATTTTTCCCAAAGTCATGGACTTTTTTTTTATGGGCCGCCAAAGATTTGGGGCCTCGGTATCATTTTCGTAAAATGTGATCATTTTCTCAGGCTAATATCTTGCAAACCGTTCAGAATTTCGATTTACTCTCTGAGGCAAAGTTGTAGCTCTTGTCATAAAGAACAAAAATTGCGAACGTATAAAATCAAAAAAACTTCACCTTCCAGATCAAAATCGCAAAAAACTTAAAAAAATTCGTTTTTTTTTTACCTTTTTTCCCGTGTTCAGGTCCATAGGTAGCAAACCGTTCAAAATTCAAGGAAACAAGATCTCAATAAACAAATTTCTAGAACATATAAACTTCCTAGAGATGATTCTTAACACTGTTTAGGTGGCACGCAAAAGTGAAAAATTTGCCGAAAATTTTTTAATTTCATTTTTTTACCTTTTTCTCCTGTTCAGGTCCATAGGTAGCAAAAAATGAAATATGCCTGGCCAGAACCATGTGCATTCTTCAGTCTATGTTGTTGTATTTGTTCATCCACACTTCCTCTTGGCCTCCACGAGTTACATTGGAATTGATTCAGAGGTGAGCGTGAATCCCAATTACAAAGAAAACAAAAGAATTTTGGGAAGCCGCCCTTATCGATGATCCCTTGCAAAATGTTGATGACCTTCAAATCACAGCAAATGTTCCATTTATTTTCGTAATATTTGATTTTTTCCATTATATCTTTCAATGTTTCATAGCTTTCTTTCATGTTGATACCCATTGCTAGCGGAATGGAAGGTTTTCGGTTCGACACATGCAACATGACTGCTTTTAAGCTTGAAACAGAACCATCATTAAATAATCTCCACTCACTAGCGATGTAGTTCATTCCCATTTTTACCACCAAAGCTTTTATATCGTTGCAGTAAGCGAACGAATTGTCATCATTTAGAGTGTAGAGCATCTGAAATTCAGCTTGTCGTTTGCGGTACGCCGTAGAGTTAACATTAGCATGTGTGAGTTTTCTTTGCTTTAAAAAAGCTGTCAAAAATATTGCAAGTCGCTGCGATAATCCCAACATGGCCACAATGAAATCCATTTCCATTTGTGTTATTAGTTGTGGTCCATCTCTTCCCTGTTGGGGCTCATAATCGGTATCAAATGGATCTTCATAAGTAACACCACTTGCTGTACTCATTGCTGTAAATTCTGTAGTACGATCTGGAGTTGGCGGCCTTGGTGATACAAAATTTTCAGGTGCAAGCACTGGTAGTGTGGCTGTTGCAGTTGCTTTATAAATTTTGTTCTTCTCAGAATGTCGATTTAGACGACATGTGTAATTTACGCATGCATAGCAACTGGTTGCATCATGATCACCTGGGCGATTAATCCAGTTTACCGGCTTACAATACTTCATAGTACCTCTGCCTCCACTCAACCATGCCATGAGATTGTTATAACATTGGCGACACACTGTATTAGGTGTGTAATTTTCACCGGTCAAGTCCACTTCGTCGAAAAACAATGTATATTCTCTTTTGAATTCACTAGTTAAAAGATTCTTTTCCTTCTGAAATCTTGTAGATGTTTTTTTTCTGGTTTGATGACCGCAAACGTAGCAAAATAAATCAATATTTTCACACTGCATATTGAAATTGTCAGTTGCCAATGTTGTGTGCGAATTATACTGTAGCACTTTCATTTTTTTTACTTTCACTTTCACTTTATAACTTTCACCGCTGAGCTCTCGTTGACGTCGCGCTGTGTAATGCCTCGATGTGAGCGTCGTGTCGCTTTTATATTGTGTGCTGCGTCCCTTGTTGCGTGTGCTAAGCTTACTGCATTGCCTGTGCTGCTGCTGTCGGTGCATGATCGCGTGATACCTAAGCGCTACCTAAACGGTGTTAACCCTTGGACAAACACATGGTTCTGGCTAGGCATATTTCATTTTTTGCTACCTATGGACCTGAACAGGAGAAAAAGGTAAAAAAAATGAAATTAAAAAATTTTCGGCAAATTTTTCACTTTTGCGTGCTACTTAACACTGTTTAGTGTTAAGAATCATCTCTAGGAAGTTTATATGTTCTATAAATTTGTTTATTGAGATCTTAGGTAAATTTTTGTAGTTGATTGTTTCCTTGAATTTTGAACGGTTTGCTACCTATGGACCTGAACACGGGAAAAAAGGTAAAAAAAAATCGAATTTTTTTAAGTTTTTTGCGATTTTGATCTGGAAGGTGAAGTTTTTTTGATTTTATGACAAGAGCTACAACTTTGCCTCAGAGAGTAAATCGAAATTCTGAACGGTTTGCAAGATATGAGCCTGAGAAAATGATCACATTTTACGAAAGTGATACCGAGGCCCCAAATCTTTGGCGGCCCATAAAAAAAGTCCATGACTTTGGGAAAAATTGGGAAACACGGGTCTTTTTTTTTTAGTCTTTTATCACGTAGTGGTGTCCGTATATGGTTATTTTGCCATGACTTAAAAAATTACACACAGTGTTATTATAACTAACATACGAGTACAAGCTAATTATAATATTTTTTAACTATTTTGTTTCATTTTAATTATTTTATGTTAATATTTTTTTTTTTTTTTTTTAATTTTTAAATTTTGCAAATTTTCTTCATATTATTTTAATTGTACTCTCCTCTTTTTCTTATGTTAAATGTATTTTAAGTTTATTAAGTATTATATGTTATGTCTACTATGTATATAATATAAATTTTATAACGTTGTAGAAAACATATTACCGGCTGTATCCTTGTAGGATTGTAGCTGTGAGATAAATAAATAAATAATTCATTATATATACGGAAGTATGTATATAGGATGAACAAACGTCTCAAGTGATCGTAATCTGACCTTCTGCATTTCTCATTGAATGTCAGAGTCAAGCCGGTTAGTAAAGTCTCAATCATTTTAGTGTTCGTTATTCTATGTAATTCCGAATTGGGAAACCTTTTCGGTAATTTGTGGATTATCTTTTGGTTTTTTTCCAGACTTGACAACCGATTTTAAACAGTTTGTTCCTTATATTCAATTTTGACCTTGCATTTTTAACACAAGGAATGTTTAAAAGAAAAGTTTTTTTAAGAAATGGGATTTGTTTTAGAATTTCCTTTTTCAAGAATCGGTAAATTTTTAAGAGTAGGTACTTTTCTCAAGAAAAGCTATTTTGTTTCACAAAAAAGGTACTCTTTAAAGTAAAGTTAGTTTTTTAAGAAAAGGCAATTTGTTGTAAGAAAATGTAGTTTTTGAAGAAAAGGTACTTTTTTAAGAAATGGTACTTATTTAAAACAAGTACTTTTTTAAGGTACTTTTTGTAAGAAATTTTATTTTTTAAGCAAAGGTACTTTTCTTTAATATAAGGTATATAAAAGTTACTTTGTTTTAGAATATAAATAGGTTTTTTTTGAGAAAATTTACTTTTTTAAGAAAAGTCACTTATTGAAGAATATGTTCTTTATTTAAATTTCTTTCACTTTGGCTTTCATAAATTTACTTTTTATTTGGTTCAAAACTACAATATATACTAAGTATTGGTTACACGCTCCACCGACAAAACTTCCAATTAAACAAGAAATTTCCCAACATATTTTGTTCTAGACACAAACCAAAGCAAAATTACCCAATATAGTTGATAATACTGGGTTGTAGCATAATAGTGTTAAAAAAAGGTTGTTTTATTTTTTTCATTTAGCCACCATCCCGCAACGTGCGATAAGGAATTTCGTTCCAAAAACGAACTCAACTATTCAGAATTTTAATGTAATGCGACGAATTCCTTATTTTAAATTTTCATAGTTTTCTTATGAATTTATTATTTGAATAAAAACTGACCAAAAATTGTTAAATAAAAACTAAAATATGATTTGGAAATAATTTTTAAATTGTTAATTTTTTTTCAGGTGAAATAAAGGATCTTGAATCAAATCAAAATCGCATCGTTTGGATATGTGTAGAGTTACATAACTTTAAATTAAAAGAAAGGTAAGAAATCTACTGTTAGTATAAATTAAAATGGCTTTATTAGATAAATAATTTTAAGCCATTAATTTTTAAATATGATTTGATTTAAATAGTTGTATCTGGAACTTCAATCTTTTTAGAAGCAGATATTTTTTTTGAAGAAAATGTTTTTTTTATGAAATGGGAATTTTTTTAAATTTGGTTCGTTTTCCAAGAATATGTACATTTTTAAGAGTAGGTACTTATGTCAAGAAAAGTTATTTTGTTTTACAAAAAAGATACTCTTTAAAGAAAAGGTAGTTTCTAAGAATAGACAATTTGTTGTAAGAAAGTGTAATTTCTTTAATGAAAAGGTACTTATTTAATAAAAAATACTTTTTTTAATGAAATTAATCGGTATTTTTTATTAAATAAGTACCTTTTCATAAAAGTACCTTGACTTTATACAACCCAAAGAACATAATCTAATGGGGTTAAATCACACGATTTTATTGGCCAATTAACAAGACCAATACGGGAAATTATTCGTTCATCAAAAGCTTTTCTTTGTGTAAATTAATTGTAGCGTGCGCTGTGTGGCATGTGGCTTCGTCGTGGTGAAACCACATGTCAGCAACATTAATTCCAGCTAATTGAGGCACGAAAAACTTTGTAATCATTTCTCTATACCGTCCACTGTTGACAACATTAACGCTGTAAAAATAAATATAAGGTGTGTTTGGAGCTTGTCGCAAATATAATATACTTGTGTCCAAACATATTGTGTTTGCTATTCAATATTACATTTTTGAGACACAATGATTAATATGTTAGAATATATGTGTTTGAGACCCACATATATTTATGTTTGTTATACAAATACACCTGTGTTTGTTGCACTGTCTACGCTCTCTCGAGAGCAAGAGAATAAAAGAGGGACTACGAGAGAGAATATCTTGTAAGTGTGTATCTGTATTTTTACATTATTCTCTGTCAGTGAGTCATAAATATTCCTGAATGTGCGTGCTAATTGCAGATTAAGTCAGTGTTTCTTGTTTTGGCTGATATATTGCGTTTTAGTTTCATGTATTCAGTCGTCAATGCTTCATTGGACAGAGGATATCAAAAGTGAAAAAGAATAAACGAAGGCTCGGACGCTTAAATGGTTTGTGATGTTACTCTGGTTTTTGTGTATGTATTTCGTATGCATGTGTGTGTGCTACCGAAGTGTGAAACGATTTTGAGGAAAGAAACTGGAAAGGGCAACAACATGAATCCCTTTGTCTGTCCTTATAAAATCGGAAATAAAAATTGTGAAATAAACGCTTAGCTTGCATGAACTAAATTTGTGTATAAATATCTTGTTTGTATACCAACGCATAGTGGTAACCAAGGCATAGTTGAAACCTTCCTAAAACAGAAACGTGAGACAACAAAGAAAGAAGAAGCTAACGAGCAGCAGATTATCATTTCATGGGAAAACATAATGCATTCAATGCACCTAAATGTAAAAAGGCCGTTTTATATCTTTTAATTTTTTGTATTAATTGTTTATAAATGTGGATTTATATTGATAAAATTAATTATAATAAATAATACATACATATATATTGAAATTAAAGAATAATTCGTTTTTAAATATTATTATATTTGGGGAGAAATACGCATTCGTTTCCACGTAGAAGCATACATATTAACCAGTAAGCATTATGCTGTTTACATTTAAGAACAAGTGAGTTTGGGACATCCAAACATATTAATATTTGAAGTGTGTTCCAAACGTATACACGGTTCCTGCAGAATATGTTTGGGAGAATATGTTAAAGAGGCTGTTATTTTCAGCGTGTACCCATTCAACCAAAAATGAGCTTCATCGCTGACCGAAATTTTGTTTGTTAAATCGAAATCAAAATCATTGGCCAAATTGGCGGCGCATAGTATTGCCGTTTGACTTTAATTCAAGCATAAGTTGAATCTTGGTAGTTGAATCTTAGGCTAAAGAAGCCCATTGTGGTACTTTCAGTTTCCTCTATAGCAACTATTGACTAGTCGTCTAGCCAATTTGTCCTTTCAATGAATTTGTCTATAAGATCTACAGAAATATCCTATCGAGTTACGGTGCTAACTAAATGTGTTCCGAATATCCCCTTTCAGTGACTTTTGCCAGGTATTCCTGTTCGGAATAGAAGTCCTTAGATTTGTCGCTAGTAGAAGGTAGGGGATACAGTAGTCCGTTTTTACGGGAATAGAGTTGATCCGTTGTAGTAATTCAGCGTGTTCGGAATGCACCGATATCAATACGCCACAATCTCTGATTCTCACCAGGGATGTAGCGGCTGCCGATTCGGCTATGATATCAGGAGTACAGATGTCCAGGATAGCAGTAAGTGCAGTAGTACCTGACGTCGTGCCCATTGCCCCTCTAACGCTAATCAGTGCTGATCTTTGGATTTTCATCAAGGAATTCAGAATATATTTCTTGTGGAGGGACCTCCACCAAACGACGATGCCATAGAGAAGTATTTGTCTGACTATTGCGGTATAAATCCACATGGTCCACAGTCCCTAGCGCTTTCCTATCGCCCCTTCACAGCAGTAAAGAGCAACAGACGCCTTTTTCACCCTCTCCTCCACATTCGGTTTCCAGACAGTTTTCTGTCGAGAATTATTCCCAGATACTTGACCTTTCCCGTCAACTGTAATTGCACCCCATTAACTGACTGCAGTTCAAATGCGGGTATTTTATATTTCCGAGAGAACAAGATAAGAACAAGATAAGTGATTGTCCCTTGTTAGCGGTCCAGTTCGAAATCAGACTAAGTAGGCTTGTTGTACGAATGCTAAGTAAATTGAGGTTTCTGCTCGTACCCGTACAGATGATAGCAATATCATCGGCATAGGCAAAGACCTGGCATTCGGCTCTGTCCAATTCAAGAAGCAGTTCATTGACAGAAGTTAACCATAATAGTTGGGACAGAACTCCCACTGCTGTGTTCCCCTGTTAACGTTCCTAGCAATTGTAACACCACCCCATTCAGCTTTGACGGATCTATCCACCAGAAGCTTCCCAATTAGGCGTGTCACTAAACTGTCGACTCCTAGATTCTGTAACGACCTTAGAATCGCCGAAGGTTGAATTTTATTGAAGGCTCCCTCGATGTCCAGGAAGGTCCCCAGAGCGAAGACCTTATTCTCAAGACAGCTTTCTATTATGCTGACTATAGAGTGGAGAGCTGTCTCAGTTGACCTGCCCTTGATATAGGCATGCTGAGAGCTCGATAGTAGATTATGTGGAAGATTGCGTCGAACATGAATGTCCAGTAACCTTTTAAATGTCTTAAGAACAAAGGATGATAGACTGATTGGTCTAAAGTCCTTTAGTTTGACATGAGAGCATTTGTCCGCTTTCGGGACGAAAACCAGTTTGGTTTACTTCCAAATGCTAGGAATGACTCCCAGCATAAGGCAGCCCCTGAAGGCAGCCTCCAACCAACTACATGATAGGTATAGTGTCTCCTGTAGGTGCGCGGTAATTATCCCGTCACGTCCGGCTGATTTATAGGGCTTAAAGCATCTAATGACCCATATCAGATTCTTTCTGCTCAATATTGAGCGAACTTTTTCTAAGCTAGGTTAGTTACCGCCTAACTCTTCTGGCCAAGATCGGTTCGTAAAATCCTCCAAAAAGTGGATGGACATTTTCTGAGAAAGACGCCGAATTGATTGATAAGGGTCTTCTTCAATGCTTTGCTGTGCAGCGTGTATAGCTTGTTGGGAAGGCACTGTTTGGCGTCTTACGAGATGCACATTATCATAAAGAGTCAACGTTTAAATCGATTGTCGATTGTTAAATCGATTGTCGATTGTTAAACCGATTGTCAAATACAGCAGTGTTACCAACTCAAAGTTGTAAAGGTGAAAAAAGCACCCGCTATAATCGAGGATCGGCTCGATCTCAATAAACCCCCGCCCGTCTAAAGCTGCTATTAATTTCACATCTTTAAATCATTTCCCACTTTCACATGTATTTCAAAAATCTATAAGTTATCACCCAATTATTATCAACATGTATTTGACACTTTTACGGTTATTGGTGCAATTCCTCTGAGAAGAAAAACTGTCGAAACAAAGTTGTATCACCAACATATCCATTTATTGTTCACATAGTCAGACTCATACAACAAGTTACTCTTAACTTATTAGCATTTTTATTACTAAATATTACAAATTGAGCGTTTTATATTTAATGCATGCAGAATGTTACAAGAGTTAACCACCCGTGAAGCAGTCACACCCAAAAATGTCCTTCTCATAATTTTCAAAGGGTATTTTACGATATTGTTTTATCATTGTAGATTTTTATGACACGTTACTACTTCTTAAATCGTATACAATATTGCAATTTTTATGTTCAACTTTGAAATTTTATGATCCCATCTACGAAAACAGGGAACTGAAACACAAGCCAATATATGTCTTATCATATATTATAAAAAGGATGCACACCCACTTCCGTACAAAGGGAATAATACATTGTAGTATTTGAAAATCATAAAACGGACAATGAAAAATATTGAACTTTATGTGGTCATGTAAATCCTATATACACGTTTGAAAAAACAAATAATATTTACCATGTATACAAGTATGCATATAAAGTTTCCAATTTATGACAAAATTTAATGGTATTGAAAATGGAGCAGCGGAGAGAAGTATCAAAAAAAAAATCTATTACTCGTATTATGTATTTTCATATACATTTTTGGCTACACAAAAACATTTTTGTTTGCCTCCAATGAAAATCCGTAAATTTTGAGGTATGAGTTCTCTGGAAAGCAGATCTTATTTGTGTTGTCCTGATTTGTACGTATGCCCAAATCAGAGTACCGTCTCCTCTATTTTCCTCTATTCCATTTGCTCTCCGCAAACTAAAATGTTGTTATATCTAACGACCTATCGAATAGTCTAACGCGGCCTTTAGCAGTAATAATAGATTCGTAAAGTTTTCCCCGTTACGGGCTAACGAAAGAAGCCTTATAATTAATAAGGGGATTGTAGGTCTCGATTTATTTTTAATACTTAATATAAATAGCTGGCCAGTTAATGTAAATAGCTGGCCAGTTAAGGGTTTCCAGGTCTAAACCCACAATGGTAGGGTCCTATCAGGTCTGGAACATATAGCTTTAGACTTCCGTAGATTAAGCTTGAAGAACACAGTATGCAATAGCAAAAAGTACTATTTCGACAATAGTTGCCACATATTCTCGGTTCAAATGTTTGTAAACATAGGACACAGTAGGATAGGACTCCAATCAGCGCCGGACATTCAGTCCAAATTTTGCAAATAAGCTGATACATGCACTTTGTTAGGTCATTGCCTTCAGCCTTGAACAGATCTGCCAGTAGACCATCAGTATCTGCGGCTTCATTGTTTATATGCCGAGAAATTTCTGTTCCGACGACTTTTCATTATTCTATTTTCTTCAGACCCTCATTTGCATTAGATTATCCTGGGACAAGTAAAGCAGAGAAATGATCTATCCATATATCCAATATAGTCTGCACATCTAGGACTAGATTACCGTACTTGTCTTGGTGGCCCCAATCCATGTCCGTTCTCGCTAGAAATTTATTGGCTTAATTTTCCCTTTTGCAGGCCTCAAATTTAATTTTAAAGTGGTAGATGAATTTGGAGATAGGAGAATTGTGCTTACAAATAGGTGCTATTTTCGTCTCAGCAAGCAGTTTAGGAATAAAGCCCTCTCTCGACGGACAAAAGCTCAGCCATATCAGACTCTAATTTTACCTGTCTTGACATATGGCTCCTAAACTTGAGTCATATCGCAAGTGGATGAAAAACACCTTGGAGTTTTCGAGAGAAAAATTCTCCGTAGAATATATGGTCCTGTTAGAGAAAACGGTGAGTACCGACGTCGATGGAAGGCAGAGCTATATAGTCTATATTTTGGCATGGATATAGCTAGGCGAATCAAAGTAGGCCAATTGCGTTGGCTAGGCCATTTTGTCAGAACACGCAGAGAAGGATTATGGTTGTGGCAACCATATTCGAAGAGCATAATATAATGATTGGGATATGGTTGCAGCAACCATAACGCATTATTATGGCAACCATTGTATATAGTCAACATATTAACCATAGTATTATCTTAGTTAACCATAGTATGGTTAAGAGAGTAACCATGTTATGGTCCTAAGGTATCATACTATTATCGTCGTTGACCATGATATGGTTGACAATGTAACCATATTATGGTCGTAGCAACCATGATATTGTCCAAGATGACCATTATATTGTCGTAGGTGACCATAATATGGTCCACAGGGTAACCATATTATGGTCGTAGTAACCATAATGTTGTCGTAGCAACCATAATATTGTCCTAGTGAACCATAATATGGTTAATAGAATAACCATATTATAGTCGTAGCAACCATATTATTGTCGTAGAAACCATAATATTATCGTAGTTGACCATGTTATGGTTGACATAGTAACCATATTATGTTCGCAGTAACCATATTATGTTCGTAGCTACCATATTATGGTCGTAGGAACCATAATATTATCGTAGTTGACCATGATATGGTTGATGTAGTAACCATATTATGGTTGCAGCAACCATATTATGGTCGTAGTAAGCATAATATTGTCTTAGTTAA
Organism: Phaonia tiefii; assembly: GCA_963931995.1. NCBI lineage: Eukaryota > Metazoa > Arthropoda > Insecta > Diptera > Muscidae > Phaonia > Phaonia tiefii. The sequence goes on along the minus strand of OZ008367.1, from coordinate 147,864,150 downwards.
TCATAATATGGTTGCCACTGTAACCATATTATGGTCGTAGCGTTCATAATATTGTCGTAGATGCCCATAATATGGTCCACAGAGTATCCATAATATGGTCGCAGCAACCATAATATTCTCTTAGTTAAACATAATATGGTTGTATTTCGACTGATGTGATTCAATTATAAAGATATTATATAATCAATATATTTACCATATTGTCACACCTATAATTAAAAATATTAATTGTTTGGTTTAAGTGAAATAGATTTTTATTATTATTTTAGTTATTAAAGCAACAAGGCATTGATGATATGTTTCGATGGCGTTTTCTTAAATGGGAAATAAACTTATTAACATTAGTAAACTGTTGAATACAAGAAAAACAGGTAATATTATTCATTGTGTGAGATGATGGATCTATTAAACCGATCCTATATGAGAGACAAACCACGAAACAATTGCGGTTAAATCGCAAATAATTTTAAAGATCAGTACAAATAATTTTAAAGATAAATACGTACTGAATTTTTTTTATAAATATACCTTACAATGTGTTCGACTGCAGATCGTTGATAAGCGTGCTTACTGCCGGAGTTGTGGTATCCCAAGTCGTCTCGATTTCAAAAATAATTTTTTGAAGAAAAGTCCATACATGCGCGCAATAGTATTTAGGGAATTTAATGTTCATTGCCATAAAGCAATGAAAACATACCTCTACAGCTTTCAATGGATTTGAAACTTTAATCTCGTCCCTGAGATATCTACATAAGCCACTGAAATTGTTTTTGTGGAATCTCCGACAAAATTAATTTTGGGTTGGCTTTCAGTTTTTAACCTTTTCAAGCGGTGTCTGGTTTCGTCATCTGCCTGGAGAATGTTCTACAAAATATCAAAAAATTATTTAGTTATTAAATTACACAATTTTCAATTGTATTTTAGAAATTATCAATTGTATTTTAGAAATTATTAATTGTATTTCAGAAATTATGAATTGTATTTCAGAAATTATCCATTGTATTTCAGAAATTATGAATTGTTTTTTAGATACCTTGCAATAGTAAATAAACGATTCTTGTATTTCCAATTTAGAGTGCTTTCTACTGTTCGGCAAAATATAGGCAACTAACATCAATGATAGCGCAAGTTTTGAATCTGTAATAATTCAAAAATAATATAAAATCGATTTATTTAAAACTGCACTAATTACTTACCTTCCTCATCTGTTTTATAAATTAACGATAATATTTCCTGGGTGCTATTATCTTTTAGTTTTTCGGCCTTGGCAATTCTATTTCAAACTTAAGATGAAAATAAAAAAATATTTGCTTTGGTTGTAAGAATTATTTTCCAAACTATAAATTTTAAAATAAAAATAGTCGAAATTGTTTGCTCTAAAACATGAATAATTTTGTGTGCTCTAACAAATGAATGACTGTTTTTTAAGAAGTTTGAAAAACTAAATGAAAAGACAATAAATAACTGCATCCAAAGAACTCTAGAAATAAATGTAAATTATTTTGCTTACCAGCTTGTATTTTTTTTCATCCAGTAGAACCTTGTATTTATTCAAATAGTCAACGGTGGCTAAATCGCTATTTTTCAATTCCTTTTGTCGGAGAATATGGGATTTTTGCCAAACTTCCAACACTTTGTCCCATTCAAATCCTTCCGTTTGTAACACTTTCAACTCCTCTGCATCGGCTGGATATTCTCCATATTCAAGGCTGATATTTTCACTTGCTTGTTATTATTGTTTATTATTGTTATTATTTTGTAGGACAGTTATAAAATAATTTAGAAAATATTTTTATTGCCTTAAACATTCAATGGTTGCTGTGAAAATAGCATTATGCCGTGCAAAATAATATTGTTGGTTTTCACCGAATACACACGAAATGTAGGAAAATTATAAAATAATTTAGAAAATATTATTATTGCTTGCATCATTCAATGGTTACAGTCAAAATAACTTTATGGCTGGGAACATAATATTGTTGTTTTTCACCGAATACACACAAAATGTAAGAAAAAGCTAAAACTGTTTTAGAAAATAATATTATTGCATTCAACGTTCAATGGTTGCAGTCAAAATAGCATTATGACGTGCGAAAATAATATTGTTGGATTCGCCGAATGCACACGAAACGCAGTAAAATGTCAAAACAAATTTGGAAAATAATATTATTGCTTCAAACATTCAATGGTTTCAGTCAAAATAACATTATTACGTTCGAAAATAATATTTTACAGTTTTATCAAATACACATAAATGTGGAGAAAAACAAAAACAATTTTAGTTGTTTTATCACGGAATCATGATTTTTTTGCTTTAATTACAAATGTATTTGTGAGTTTGTTGTAAAACATATAACACGAAATTTTATTTATTAACAACTTACCTTCTTTAAAAACAACCAACACTTTATTTGTGAAATAATATCAAACTTTTAAAACACAAATAATTTATATTACGCGGAGCACTACACCCGATGTAGCTGCTTGTTGATGAAACACTAAATAAAAAGCCTGTATGACTTACAATTCTGATCAATTGACAATATTATTATGACTTTTTATTATATAATAGTAAATCCTGATATAATACTGACAATAATATTTTTGAATATATGAATTCACAATAACATTATTACTTGTAAAAATAATATTTTCCAAAAACTAAAAATATTTTTTTGGCACAAAAAAATATTATTCTTATAATCATTAAATGTTTGTCGTGATAATATTCCCATTTTTAAAACCAACCATATTATAATTTTTTAGTGTGTCAACTAAGATTTTAACAATAATCTTATTGCAAAGAAAATATTATGTTCAAAACTAATAAATATATGCTTACGAGAACAATTAAATGGTTTTGGTAAACATTGAATGGTTGCCACAATAATGTACAACCATATTTTTTCTCTGCGTGAATGCATGAAGATGAGCCAGCGCGAAAGGCTTTCGATAAAGTACCCGATGGGAGCAGGAAAAGAGGACGACCAAGACTCCGCTGGAATGAACAGGCAGAAGAATCCCTCCGTATTCTTGGTGTTACCAACAGGCGAGAAAAGGCGAAAGATAGAACCAGTTGGAGGAATATGTTGCAATGTGTTTGTTTAATTAATATGTGTAAGAGGTTGTAAATAGTCAATAAAAAAAAAGTAAGCATACCTCAATTTTTTCACTCTCGCGCTTTCTCCACTGCCGTTTTTTTTTATTTGCGTAAATGAACGGGTTACGTCTCTCCGTTTCTCCTTTTACTTTTCCAGCGCGACCGGCGTTGTGACTGACTGAAGCATTGCCAAGCGCCCAGAGTTCATTACAGCAGTTGCCATGCTTTGTCTTTAGACACGTTTTCATAAACAAGCTCGGTTTCTGCAGCTGTTTTCATAGTACGGGTAGATTATTTTCGAACTGCGGTATTAGTCAAATGAGGTTTCTGCATAAAAAAATGGTGCCCCATAACATCCCATGATAGGAGGAGAGCTTCTCGCAATCAGTGAGATGTGCGCTTTCTAGTTTGGAACCTACAGTTTTACACCGGTTCCGAACGCTATTTTAAGAAGCTTTTTCATGGCTATGTGCTCGATAGTGTCGCCATCACTAAGCGAGGTGACCGTCGTCGAAAGAAATGTAAGGTGGTCTGAGCAGGGATCGAAATCACGTTCTCATGTACAAGAGCCGCGCACACTAACTACTGCACCACCGACGACCACAAGTTTTCTGCATAGGTAACGATCATCGCTGATAGTTGCAGCTTTCCGGTGTTTAGCTTTCGATGTCTCTGGTTCGAACGACTTTCGCCCTGCTTAACCTTGTGCGAAGCTTTGCTGTAATCAGTTAGTGATAGGAATCGAAATTAGCCCATCGAATCACACTTACATATGTCCATTACACTGGCGCAGAGTGTCTTCCATCAATTACCGGGTGATCAATATGATTATTTGTTTGGATATATCCAAGTAGCCTTCATCCTTCAGTCTTTAGTTCCAGAAACCAACATTTTCGAATAATCGGGTTTCGGTTTATTCGAAAAATCACATTTTCGGAAAACAGTATTCCCTTTAATAGATTTTCTTTTCGGTTTTGTCAGTTTGCATGGAAATCTATAGGTTTACATTTTTGCAGAATTTATTTGAATTGAGTTAAGTTGAATTAAATGGAATTCAATTTAATTTAATTGAACTGAATTGAATTGAATTGAATTGAATTGGATTGAATTGAATTGAATTGAATTGAATGGAATTGAATTGATTTGAATTGAATTGAATTGAATTGAATTAAATTGAATTGAATTGAATTGAATTGAATTGAATTGAATTGAATTGAATTGAATTGAATTGAATTGAATTGAATTGAATTGAATTGAATTGAATTGAATTGAACTGAATTGAACTGAATTGAAATGAATTGAATTGCAATGAGTTGAATAAAATTGAATTGCATTGAATTAGATTAAATTTTATTGAATTGAATTGCATTGAATTGAATTGAAGTGAATTAAATTGTACTGAATTGAAGTGAGTTGAATTGAAGTGTATTAAATTGCATATAATTTAAATTAATTGAATTTAATGAATTGAAATGAATTTTATTGAACTGCATTGAATTGATCTGAATTGAATTGAATTAATATGAATTGAATTGAATTGGGTTGAATTGAAATTAAGAAAATGGCTTAACTTATTGAAGCTATGCAATTACATTTGAAAATATAATTAATTAATATTTGAAAGTGACACATTTTTAAATTTCAAATTATTAAGGACATTTAACAAAATTGAGCAAAAACCGGTTAACCGACGCCAAATATCAGGTTTTCGGTTTATTCGAAAATTACGTTTTTAAAAGCGGCACACGTTTAATTGAAAAACGAAGGGTTAACGGGTTTCGCCGATTTTTTGAATACACTAGCCTCATTTCATTGCCCGAAGTATTGGCGTTCAGCCACAGCTGACGTAAATGGTAGTTGGAATTTGATGGAGAACAGAGTGGATGGGAGAATGAGTGATATGCAATCCAAGCAGCAAACTCTTTTTATATATAATTTAAAATGTGTTTTATGATGCTAATTACAACTAAATTATGTTTGATGCAGGTTGCATCAAAAGAATATACGCATTGGTGAATTGAATTGTTACTTTTTGGTTCCTTATTGTGACTGCTTTCAGCAGTTTTCAACAAACTAATCCACATTGGGCTCATAAATACATATATTATAGTCAATTAATCATTGTGTCCCAAACATGTTATATTGAATATAACATATATTCAATACAAGTATACTATATTTGGATACAAGTATATTATATTTGCGGCAAGCTACAAACACGTTATATTTGCATACAAGTAATAGAAAAATAAAAAATTTGCAGTGTGTATGAAATTGCCAGTTATATCGGTGGTCGAAAGAGAACGCAAATCGGATAGTTCGTTCAAAGACATTTCTCCTGAAGACATTTGCATTAAAATCGCGTAGAACTATCTTATTGTTATGGTCACGGAATCGGTCATAAGTCTCTCTAAACATTCATAGAACATGTCCTTGGAGTCATCGTCTTTATCTTTTGTTAAAGAAGTTAACGACATATTAAAGTATTTTTCTTTTATGTTGATGGTGGCTATATAAGTCTCTTCATTCATGGTGGCTATATAAGTCTCTTCACCTAGAGACTAGATGTCATAGTCACCAAATTCAAGCTTTTGCCCATGGCAGCTGTTGTATATGTCACAGGTCTTATTGTTAGCACCTAATAAAATATATATTTATCCCCATAATTCTTTGACGTTTGGGAATAAGGTCTTAAGTCAGAAACTGTAGTTTTTCGTAATTTTAAATTGAAAATTATTTATATATGAATTTTTCTGACTTATTGCCTAAAGAGCAAATGATTACGATTGGATGCAGTTGTGCTAGATTTAAGTTATTAATACCAAACGAAAGAGAAAAAAAATTGAGTTAAACCCAATCAAAAACCCAAAATGCTTTTTTTTTGACTTAAGACCTTATTCCCAAACGTCAAAGAATTTATTATGATCATAAGTTCTCTAAATAAATCTGCTTTGAATTTTGGGATCTTTTAACGTTTGCGAGAGTCGTCAATAAAGAGTGTTTCATTATTTGTTTTGCTTGTGAAATTTATCCCCACCACTGGAAAATCATTCCCAATTAGGTACAATGTGCATATTTTGGTATTTGTTTTAAATCGGTGAAAAAAACATACACATCGATTTGGTTTTGATTCCAACATATTTGTTTGGCTGTGAACATTCCTTGGCTAGATTTTCCACTTTATATCACATGTTCTCGTATGGTGGGAATATATAGGTAATGTGTGCCAACAACTGTTTGGTTACGGCAGCCGCATTTGGACCATTAAGGTTGCAGTGGCTGCTGCTTTCGTTTGCTGTTGGTGGTTACACGAGTAGTTGCCAATAAAATAAATCATATCGCAAAAGCTGTATTTTGTTGTTACTGGACATTCAGATAAATTACATAAAATACGTAAATATTTCATACTTTATGCCCACGACTATTTAAACCAACGACAATTAATGCACAACTTCGGTGCATTACTTTATTAGCGTCGAGGGAAATGCACCATAAAGTGTTGGGGAATTATTTAGTGTTTAAGTGGAATATGAGCTTGTTTTAAATACATGGTAATCTTTGTGAAAATAAGTCTACTTTTAAGCAATAAATCAAATGCAGAACATAGTCGCAAGAACGAATTACTAGGAAAAATAGTGTATTACACAGACTATAGAACAATAGTGTGAATATGATGAAGAAAATCATATTTTGCCTAATAGACGTTCGTTCGAGAGTAATTGCTGATTTCATTCCTTTCATATCAAATTAAACTTGTAATATGTAGTTTGGCTTTTATTCTCATGTTTTATAGCTTTTTTATTGCGTGGAATTGTGCGTTTATTGTGTTGAATTTGTAGTTAATATTTGTATTAAACTTTAACCATAAGTTACTATTTTACTTTACTTTTATTGACTATTTTACAACCTCATGAGGTCCGATGTCTTACACATATTAATTAAACAAACAAATTAAACAAATTTCAACATATTCTTCCAACTGGCTCTATCCTTCGGAGGGATTCTCCTGCCTGGTATTTCCAGCGGAGTCTTGGTCGTCCTCTTTTCCTGATTCCATTGGGTACGTTATCAAAAACCTTTGGCGATGAGCCAGCGCCATTCTGATAACATCCATTCTGATAACATGGCCTAGCCAACGCAATTGGCCCACTTTGATTCGTCTAGCTATGTCCACGTCAGAATATAGAATATATAGCTCGGCGTTCCAGTGACGTCGGTACTCGCCGTTTTCCCTAACAGGACCATATATTTCATCCGCTTGCGATATGACCCAAGTTTCGGAGCCATATGTCAAGACAGGTAAAATGAGAGCCTGATATAGCTGGATTTTGTCCGTCGAGAGAGGGCTTTGTTCCTAAACTGCTCGCTGAGCCCAAAATTGCATCTATGTATTTGCAAGCACAATTCTCCTATTTATCTCCAAGACTGGCGATGTTGTCCTTGTTCACGGCGGAGGCAGACAAATTCATCTACCACTTAAAAATTAAATCGGTTTTCAACGTTCAAGTGTGGACCAAGTCGAGAGGTTTCTCTAGTCGTTGACACCATCAATTTTGTCTTGCCCTCATGAACAGCAAGACCCACCTTCGCTGATTCCTTTTCGATTCTTGGAAATACTGCAGTAACCTCTCGCAAATTTCGCCCAATGATGTCAATGTCGTCAGCATACGCCAGCTACATATGGTTTTTCGTGTTAATGGTATTGTTCGTATTTACTGCAGCCTTTCTCATTATTATCTCCATTAAGATGTTGAAGAGATTGCATGAAAGTGTGTCTCCTTGTCTAAGTCGTCGCTTGGTACAGAATGGTTCAGTGAGGTCTTTCCCCACTTTCACTGCTGCGTCATTCTACAGAGGCAGATCAGTTTTGCCGGAATCCAAATTTCAGACATATCTTCGTACAGTTTACAGCGTACAGCGAAAGCAGCTTTGTAATCGACAAAAAGATGGTATGTATCGATTTGCTTTTCGTGGGTCTTTTCCAGGATTTGGCGTATAGTGAATATTTGGTCAGTTGTGGACTTGCCTGGTCTAAAACCACACTGATAAGGTCCAATCAGGTTTTCAATAATTGGCTTTAGTCTTTCACATAATACGGTTGACAAGACCGATGGATAAAAGACTGATACCGCGATAGTTGGAACAGACACACGGCTGACCCTTTTTGAAGACAGGACATAATACACTGAGACTCCAATCGTCGGGCATAGATTCCCCCAGCCATGTACTGCATATCAGTTGATGCATGTGGGCTATCAGTCCTTCGCCACCTGCCTTAAAAAGTTCAGCGGGCAGACCATCCGCACCAGCGGCTTTATAATTCTTCAGGCGGGAGATCGCCCTTCTCATCTTGTTCTGGGTTGAGGTGTGGGGGAGAGGGGGGGGCGTACAATCTACACAATCTTCCACTATCATTACCTCCTGATCTTCAGTGGAAGAATCTGAGTGGAGTAGTGCTCTAAAGTGGTCTCTCCACATTTTGAGCACACACTGCTTCTGAGTCACCAGATTCCCATTCTCGTCCTTGCAGGACGGCAGCCCATTATTAGGCCCGTTTTTCAATCTTCTTACCCTCTGGAAAAACTTTCGGGATTCACCATTCATCCTGCACATTTCGGTTCTTTCACTTTCTCTCTGCTCCCACTACCATTTTTTCCGCCTAAATAGCTTCTTCTCAGCTTCTTGCAACGCTCACTTCCCAGCTTCTTGCAACGCTCACTTGCAGCACGCGTTGTATCTGACTGTTTCGTTGCCATACGTGCACCGTCTTTTTCATCAGTTGCAATGCGACATTCTTCGTCGTACCATGGCTTATCCTTCTGCGGTTTTTGATAGCCAAGTTCAGTCCTTGCAGCGGTTTCCAAAGAATGGGAGATGTGCTTCCACTGCGCATCTTGGTCTTCGGGAAGGGGGGTATTCTGTTCTATCAGGAGAGAGAGGTTCTGTCGATAGGACATTGATAACTCCGGTATTTGTAGCTTGTCAATATCCAGCAATCTCGAGCGAACTTTCGCAGGTTAATGATTCGAGTCGATATTGGCACCTCGAATCACACGTACATCCATTACACTAGAAGAGTGCCTGCCATCTATTACCAAGTGATCAATCTGGTTCTTCGTCTGTTGATCAGGACATATCCAGGTCGCCTTATGAATGTCCTTATGCTGGAATCATGTGCTACTAACTACCATGTCCTTTGCAGCGGCGAAGTCTATCAGTCTAATTCCATTATCGGAGGTGGTATCATGTAGACTGTGATTACCGATGGTTGGTCGAAAGACACTTTCCTTTCCTAATGTGGCATTAAAATCGCCTAGAATAATCTTAATGTCGTGGTTCAGGGCAGCGTTCATATACTTCCTCCAAACGCTCACAAATTAACGAGATGTTGAAATATTTCGCTTTGATGCGAATTGTGGCTATGCGGTCACTCACTGGGTTGAACCTTGAATTCGTGCTTACCCAAATTCGTGCTTACGCTCATGGCTACTGTAGTAAATATCGAAGTTTTTGTTTCTGGTGCAACCACATCCTGTCCATCGCATTTCCTGGATCGCTGTGATGTCAGCTTTATATTTTCCGAGGACATCCGCCAGTTGGAAAGTGGCACCAGTCCTGTATAACGTTCGAACATTCCAGGTACATATCCTTAAATCATGGTCCTTATAACGTTTGCGAGGGTCGTCAACAGTTGGGGGGTTTTTTTGTTCATTATATTTTCTGTGTATTTTCATTGCCGATATAACGGTTGTAGGGAGGCAAACCCAGCCCACCTGGATTTTGGTATCTTCAACTTTGATCCGCCGTAGGCCAGGGGTGTTGGCTCATTCGCCTTCAAAGGACAGAAGAATATGTCCACTACTTCCAAGAGCTTCAGTGACGGAGTCATCTAATAATCCAGAGACGTATCAGTGATCGCATTACCAGGTTGCTCATTCGTTTCGCCTTCTCACTTTAGCTAGCTAACGGAGGTTTCCGATAAGCCATTGCCCAGGACATACTGCGTGGAAGTAGTGAGCTGCTTGGACTGCCCAATGAAGGAATCATTTCTGCGCACTCCAAAGTGAATGGCTATCACCTCCACCTCCAAGGACAGTCCCATGTCCTAAAAAGTGACTATGACTATATTTCTTAAAGGAAAAATATAGTGTTTTCATTGAACAAAAATTAACATAATCATTTCAATAATTATTATTATTGTTAAAAAACAAAGATTTATTTATTTTAAACAACAAAAACTAACCTGTTTTTGACCACATCGAGATACTTTTACAAATACATACCAATACACTAACAACGGTACAGTCAGAGCAAAGTGGCAGAAGATGATCCTCCCTGAGACTCCATTATATTTGGTTACAAACTCCAATTCCATTTTGTGTCTTTTAATCGAGTTTGAAACAAATTTCAGTTCATGTGAACGAATTATATTACAGTGTTTTATTTATCTTGCTTTGTTGTCTGTCAGTCTGTATTGTTCAAATCAGTCTGTATTGTTTAAATCTAGTAACTCATTTTTAACACAGTTGCAGTTGACCAATCGAACTAAAATTTTGCACACTTGTCAGATTTGGATGACAATACATGAATATGAGAAAAAAAATAAAACATTAAAAATTTATTTACCAAAAAATTAAAAATAAAAAAATAATTAAAAAAAAATTAAGTTACATTGTTTTATTTATAAATGCACTAGAAACTAGAAAATAATTTTTCTCTTAGCCTCAATAAGTATATTCTTCTTCATGATGGGGTTGTACAATGGTCCGCCTACTTATCACTACAACAACAATGGCCTAGATACTTTCAGTAAAGAGCGTAATTAAAATGAATTAGTTAATTAATTTTCTAGGGATCTCTCAAATAAAACGCTTGCATTAAAATTAAAAATGGTGACAAAATTAAATGTCAAATTAAGTGTCAAAATTAAATGTCAAATTAAGTATCAAAATTAAGTGTCAAAATTAAATGTCAAATTAAATGTCAAAATTAAATGTCAAAATTAAATGTCAAAATTAAATGTCAAATAAAGTGTCAAAATTAGATGTCAAAGTTAAAGTCAAAATTAAATGTCAAAATTAAATGTCAAATAAAGTGTCAAATAAAGTGTCAAAATTAAATGTCAAAGTTAAATGTCAAAATTAAATGTCAAATTAAGTGTCAAATTAAGTGTCAAAATTAGATATCAAAGTTAAAGTCAAAATTAAATGTCAAAGTTAAATGTCAAAATTAAATGTCAAATTAAGTGTCAAAATTAAATGTCAAAATTAAATGTCAAATAAAGTGTCAAAATTAAATGTCAAAGTTAAAGTCAAAATTAAATGTCAAATTAAGCGTCAAAATTAAGTGTCAAAATTAAATGTCACATAAAGTGTCAAAATTAAATGTCAAAGTTAAATGTCAAAATTAAATGTCAAATTAAGTGTCAAATTAAGTGCCAAAATTAAATGTCAAAGTTAAATGTCAATATTAAATGTCAAAGTTAAATGTCAAAATTAAATGTCAAATTAAGGGTCAAAATTAAATGTCACCATTTTCAATTTAAATGCAAGCGTTTTATTTGAGAGATCCCTAGAAAATTAATTAACTAATTCATTTTAATTACGCTCTTTATTGAAAGTATCTAGACCATTGTTGTTGAAGTGCTAAGTAGGCGGACCATTGTACAACCCCATCATGAAGAAGAATATACTTATTGAGGCTAAGAGAAAAATTATTTTCTAGTTTTTAGTGCATTTACAAATAAAACACTGTAACTTAATTTTTTTTTAATTATTTTTTTTGTGTTGAGAATTACGAATTTTTTAAAAGTCAACTTAAAATAAAATTTTTGTCATTAAACGCAATCGAGCATAATTTAAACATAGTTTGCCTATACTTCCTCATTCCTGCAGCCACTTTCTTTTCCGTGACTTTCCAACTTCATAGTCGGTCAGCTGCGGCATCGAAACTTGGTTTGCATAGTGAGTCTGTGCAACAGCCGGGAATATTTTCATGGGTTTCACATGTCAAGATGGAATTTTATCGAGTTCGAGTCGCAGAGGACAGAAATAGCACCAAATATAATTTAAAAGTCATTATCATCAATCAAATCTAATTTAAAAGCCCTTAGTATCAATCCAACAAACTTTAAAAGGCGTTAGAATGAAAAAAAATGGTTCCCATTACATTCCTTGAAGGGAATGGGGAGAGCTTCTCACAACCAGCAATAAGAAGCTGGAGTAAACCATGCCGCAAGCTAAGTTTAAATAGTGTTTGATTGATAATAATGTCATCTCAATTCTGTTTTATTTTGGGTGCAAAGGAAGAAAATGCGCATTCTCTCTTATTACTGTCCGTTTTATGTTCAACCAAAGAGTAACATATGTACAACAGCAACTAGAGCTCCATGAAATGACCTACTACCTTGTCGTCATCGAGAGAACGTAAAGAGAGGGATGGCCAGTCTTATCTATTGGTCTATGCTTCAATATGTAAGCTCATGGATAAACAATCTTCATTACACTGTGTGTCATTTTTTAAGTCATGGAAATATATCCATATACGGAACCCCCCACCACGTGATAAAAGACCAAAAAAGAAAAGACCCGTGTCTCTCAGTTTTGCTCAAAGTCATGGAGTTTTTTTTTATGGGCCCCAAAAAATTTTGGCCTCGTTGTCATTTTTGCAAAAAAGTGATCATTTTGTCAGGCTCATATCTTGCAATTCGATCGGAATTTTGATTTACTCTCTGAGGGGCAGTTGTAACTCTTGTCATAGGAAATTAAAATTTTCAACATATAAAATCAAAAAAGAAACTTCATCTTCAAGGTCAAAATCGCAAAAAACTTTAAAAAATTTGATTTTTTTTACTTTTTTCCCCTGTTTAGGCCCATAGGTAGCAAACCGTTCAAAATTCAAGAAAACAATCAACTGCAAAAATATACCTAAGACCTTAATAACTTCCTATAATGAACACTGGGACATGCTTGTAGGAAATATATAGCTCCGTTGAAAGATACGCTACCGACTGGTACATACTGAAAAATGAGAACCTATTCTTTTTCGTCCGCTATTTGGCAAATGTAATTATAATGTAAAGACAAATTAGAAAAATTTCCGTATTAAATTATATATAAAGATAAAGTAATTCCCAACAAAGGTGATGTAAAATAGTTTGGTATATAAATATAAGTATGCACATTAGACCGACTCCCAAAAAAGTTCCTTTTGTCCACCTCTCAAAATGTTTTATTATAATTCCCAAAATATTTCGTGTCTAACACTAAGATCCATTTCTAAAAATGGTATTTTTTTTTAGTTTTTAAAGAATTTTGTACTTTACCTATGGGCAATGTATACTTATACAATATTGGAATCTTATGAAAAAGTATTTTAAGACCAACGGTATATCTAAGGTTTTAGTACGGAGATTTTTTCTGATCTAAAGTCAGATTGACATATTTTAATCTTCAGTTGATTTAAGTTTCAGCTTTTGTTTAAATTCGCATTGGGCTGGGAAAATTACGTCCGAAACATGGCAAAATGGGTATCAAATCTTAATGTGTGACATGGAAATCAATGTTGTACATATATACAGTTTTTATTTCGTAATAAAGGGTTTTTCAACAGAGACGCTACAAAAGTTAATCGATAGGGACAGCAAACGACGCCATATTTTTTCCCGCTCTTTTGACATTTCCCTTCAGTAAGGTTTGCCATTTCATCATGGAAAGATATACGAGCCAACAACGAGTCGAAATTATTAAAATTTACTACCGAAATTTGGAGTTTAGTGGCCTCAACTTTAAGAGCGCTACGTCCAATTTCTGAATTCTGAATTTCATTTCTGGCTGAATGGCTTCGTCAATAAGCAAAATATGCGTTATTGGTCAGACAGCAATCCACACGTAATCCATGAGTCATCATTGCATCCCGAAAAAATTACGGTTTGGTGCGGTTTATGGGCCGACGGCGTCATTGGGCCGAACTTTTTCCGTGATGATCAAGTCAGGCACATTACTGTGAATGCGAATTACTACCGTTCAATGATAACCGAATATTTTTGAAATTGCAGCAGTATCGGCCGATTTATGCTTGAAAACCGTCGAAAATTGCAAGCGTGCCATGGTGGCCATGCAAAAGAAATCGAGTTCCATACATAATGGCATCGAACGTACTTTCACAGGAATAAAGAATTTCATTGGTATCTAAAACCGGTTTTGTTTTATTTAAAAAAACTTTTGTAGCGCTCTTATTGAAAAGCCCGATACACTCTCCGATGTGATCTGGATGACATTTTGAAAATTTAGAATTACTCCAATCTGCCATTTAAATCAGAAAAACATCCGTACTAAACACTCAAAAATGTTTTTGTTTGCAGAATATCCCTGTAGAAAGGATGTGCCAGGACATGTTTTGACATATTTTATACATCGGTGGACGCGCCAAATGATACTCATATTGACTTCATTGTCTGTGTCTAAACTACAAATATATTTGAAAAACTTAAACAAATACGTTTTTGAAAATCACGGGATCTTAATCATAGACACGAAATATTTTGGGAGTCATCAGAAACTAAACCAAGGTGAATTTTGAGGGTTGGACAAAGACCATTTTTTCGCCACCATACACTGTGAGTCGGACCAATATACATACGTACATACATTTTTATGGTTCAATATGCATGTCAAAATACAAATAGGGAAAGCAAATCATTATAACTATTATTCAAAGTATATAAACACTAATGTTAAATTTTATTATACAAATTATTGGTTCGTCCAATCATATCTTACGCTTTTCCCATTTGGTTCAACATTTCTCCGGCATACATATATGGAGAAAATTTGAGAGAATATATCAGATATATTATATACATATATGAATCAGTCATTTGAGATTTGAGCTCTGGAATTGTTTCTACTGTATTCGCATAAACCCGAGATTTCACTAACTCCCACAGAATGAAATCGCACAGCGTTAAATCGCATGATCAATGCGACCACTTGACTTAAAAATTTCTTGAGATAATTTATACTGGAAATCATCGGAACCGTCGTGTTGCAACCACATCTCTAGATCCATGCCGTCCAGTTGAGGACACAAGAACTCACACAGCCGTTCACAGTCTGTGCAAATTCGGCCTCATCTTCCGCACCAGACAGTTGCTCGTTGTGGGTGCATTTGTTTCTTATGGATTGCATGAGGATTTGTTGAGCCCGAAATTCGACAATTTTGTGTATTCACGAAGCCATTCATATGGAAATACCCTTCATCGGAGAAGATGACTTTTTTTTTGGCATTGACTTCACTTTTCTCCATTACCCATTGAACGAATTGCAGGCGCTTTCCATGGTCTGCTGGTTTAATCTCCTGAGCAAGCTGAATTGTTTACGCATGAAGCTGGAGGTCTTCTGTCAAAATTTGCTACATACTGCTTCGTGAAATTTGAAGCTGTTGAGACTAATGTCGAATTGATGATTTCGGATTTTCGGCGACACTCTCATTTAAAGCAGCAATGTTTTCAAGAGATCGACCAGTACGTTGATTCACAGGAGCCTTACAGTCCATAACCGACTCAGATTTTTTAAATTTGTTGGTCAGTCTTCGATTCTTCGAAGTTTGCGAGCGGTCTCAGAATACCTTATTCGCTCATATATTCACTCATATGATTTTCTATAATTTTCAACCTAAGAACTGTGAAACTTCTAAAAATAGCCTTTAACATCAGACTCGACCTCTTCATTGTTGGAAAATCTTTTACCACCGGCCAATATGTCCAAGTTTGGAAATAGAAAATAGTCCGAGGGGCTAAATCTGGCGAATAAGGTAAGCAATTAGAACTGTAATTCATTCAGGTTTGTCGTAGAAACCATGTCGGTTTTACTAATTGTCGTTTTTGCAAACCAATATTGGTTTCATTTGGTGTCATGAAACCAAGTTAGTTTTGACAATTTCGAATGTAAATAAAACCAATGCTCGTATCAGCTGTTGCTTACATGTGTTTATTTGTTTGCAATTTTGTTTTACTTGTTTGCAGAAAATGAAAAAAAAGAATAGTTTTCATGGAAATATCAATAAAAGTAATTGTATTACACTAGAAAATTATAAAAAAAGGGAATAAGTCGTTATAAATAAAAGAAAAGTTTCTTTGCAGATCTGTAGCTCATTATAGGTTAAACAAAGAAGCATTTCGTAGGGTCCTTGACACTATTGAAATGCATTTGTCTTGTTCTAAAATACTTCTGATTTTGCAACTTGGTACTTCGTTGCGGTTTTTAACGGAAGGATCTTTTCAGAGATCAGTCAGTTACGATTCAAGTATAAGTCTCGGAAGAATCACAGTATCAAATAGTTTTAGGAACTGGTCTATTTTATGGATTACACTCCAAAAAATAACAAATTTTTGAGGGGGCCAGAACACGATATTTTATGCAAAAAACGTAAAATAACGGAATCCGGGCAAATGCATTATTTCGGAGTTACGAATTTTCGGTTGTGTGAGGGGGTAATGGGGTATAAAAGAAATCAAAATGAACTAAAGAAATTAGTTTGCATTTCTCGATACCTCGCTTAGTTATCGAGTTATGGGATGTTGAAATTTTGATAAATTTTCGAATTTTTATTTTTTTAGAGTAAGGGACTTTCTCCTCTGGCGTAGGTCCAACACCGGCTTCGCGGCTTTGTGGTATAAAGCTTTATATTTTTGAGAAAAGTAAAAGAAAATAATTTCAACATACGGGGGGGTCCATAACTCCGAAACTATGCATTTGCCCCGATTTTGTTAGTTTACTTTTTTTTTGCTTATAATAACATGTTCTATCCATTCTATCTATTACAATTTTTGGAGAGTAAACCGTATAATAGACATACGGCCTAATTTTAGACTTTCTCCTAAAAAAATAAAAACAAGAAGGCAAAAATACATGTTTCTATTAAGCAATTATTAAAATACATTTACATTTTTACAAAACAAATAACAAATAAATATCCAACCAAAAGCGGGCAACTGAATACTGACAGCTGTTAGCTGCTTGGTTTATTTCCAATATCAAAACCGACAACATTGGTTTCTGTTACACCTAAAACCCACATAAATTCTAGTTCCAATATAAAGCCGATGACATTGGTTTTCATGACACCAAAGCATTTGTTCTTGTCGTTTTCAAAACCAATAGTGACAACATTGGCTTCTACAACAGCCCTGATTAATTTTAGCCATCGCAATAGTGGATGTGTGAACTGGAGCATTGTCTTGATGAAACTACACTTTCTTTTTCGACAAATGCGTCCCTTTTTCCACAATTTGATCACTTAAACGGGTTGATGGGTTTTCCTTTCTGAAGATAATCAATAATGGAGCAAATGCAACCGTCTTCGCCTTCTTTGGACACAATTCTCCCATTCCAGTCCACTGCTTTAACTGTTCCTTTGTCTCAGGTGTGATCTACCGTCCACCGTCTCATGCATGGTTATATATCGGCGCAAAAATTCGACTTTATTGCGGTGAAACATCGCCAAACACTCTACAGAAACATCTTCATGACGCTGTATTTGCTCTATTGAAAGCAAGCGCGGCATCCATATTGCGTACAGCTTTCTCACCTTCAAATCTTCGGGCAATATGCGATGTACAGCACTTTTTGAAATGCCTATCATTTCAGTAGGTTCCCACACCTTCAGCCGATGATCATCCAATACCATTTTGTGGATTTTCTTAACCGTGTCTGGCGTGGACATCTCAATTGGTCGATCACTACGATGTTCGTCTTGGCAGCTCGTATGGCCTCGTTTAAGCTACTCAATATTTTACAGTCGTAAACAAAGGAACAGACTCCCCCAGAGTAGAATCTAGTTCGGCATAATTACATAACGGTTACCACTTTTTCCTTGTTTACAAATTCCCTGAAATCGTTGAATTTTGATGGTTGAAATAAAAATACTAAACAACGTGGCGCCTTGAAACTAAAAACATATGTTTTATAAGGTGTCACTTTCACCAGAGTATTATTTTCAAACTACTTGCATCATCTATTGCTATTCATATTTCGGGTTCAGAAATATAAAAACAATCATATATCATTGGAAATGGTTTTATTGTTTTTCAAAATATTCTCCGTGAAGATCAACACAGTTTGCATGCTCTCAAACCAATTTTCGAAGCACTTTCTCCACTCCGATTGAGACACCTCCAAAACGTGGTTTTCGAACTCTTCAACAGGTATTTCGGGCGTTGAAAAACGTTGACCACGAACAAAAAAGAAGTTATTGGGTGATAAATCAGGGCTGTACAGCGGATGATCCATAAATTCGATATGGTGAGTGCTCAAATAACCCATTGTTTCAGCTGATGTGTGAGAGCTCACATTGTCCTGATGCAAAATGATCCCTCTTCTCTTGTCGTTCTTCGTTATTTCTTCGAACACTGTTGGCAAACTGATGGTGGTAAACCACTCAGAATTAACCGACCTACATGATCGGTTACACCGAAAAAAACGCGATCACTTGCTTCGATGTGCTTCTTCCACGAATAACTTTTTTGGGTTTAGCTCGCATTGATAGACCCATATGATCGATTGCTGTTTTGTTTCCAGCTCATATGCATTGATCCATGATTCGTCACCTGTAACGATGTTATACAGCATTCGCACTGTCATTGATTTTCTTGATTTTGCCACCACAAATCGAGTATTTTTCTTATTTGTCTAGGAATCAGGAAAAAAAATGCTTGATTTTCTTTATGCAATGCTAATTTATCTCACACCACGAACGAATAGTACGTTTGTTTACAACCATTTCAATCACGGCGTATTGATGTGGTGGTACCACTAGAATAGTCGACTTACATACATATATATTTTTCTCCTTTCTTGGGTATTTATTGTTTCTCAAACATATTTTTTATACTTTTTTCTTTACTTTTATTTGTGGAAAACATTTGTGCTGAATTCGATTGTGGAAAAATACCAGACAAAGCAAAATGCCTTATGTTGCAGGCTTGGTACTTTTCTTATCGTAGTAACACTACCTCGTCAATGCGCCTTGGCTTTCAAACAAATCAGGAAAAAAACAATGGGAACACTTCAGATTTTGTTAGGACATTTTATACGAAATCGGGAAAATATTTTGCAGTGCGAATGAGCTATTATACACTACATATGAGTTACCGCGACTGCATTGTTTCAACATTTCTTTGCTCCAATCTACCACGAGCCTTTTTTTTGAGCATTCGTCATATTATGTGGCATCCAACGAGAACAAATCTTTTTCACGGCCAAATGAACATGCAATATCTTATTGATGCTAGTGATACTAATGTTCAAGGAAGCTCCAATCTCCCGGTATGTCACATGTCGATCTTGCTTTATCAGTTCACGCACAGCATCGATGGTTTCCGGCAAAACGACCGAAGTTGGAAGACCTTCACGAACGAATGGTGTCAGAGACTGAAATCTTGGTACCAGCGATTTACAGTGGTTTGTAATGGTGATTCATCACCAAAAGTCGAAAAAAGTCTCGATAATCCTCGCCGAAACTTGTACAAAGTGAATTTTTCAACACACTGTAAATACAACAAATAGTGGTAATAAGTGAAAACGTTCTATGTATGTTTATGCTAAAAAAAAATGTCAAACTTCCCAACGGAAGTTCCACTTTGCAACTGGCAACACTAGTATTGCCAGGATCCAAAATTTAGATAGCAAAACTCGTACGCCTGGTCGGCTAGCTCAGGTATCGCTCTCGTAGCAAAGCAATGTATCATATATGCAGAACCAACTGATCGTAATAGTTTACCTATCGTTCAATCCTCCATCCAGTTGCTTCCCCATGACTTTCCCACTCCATTGTCAATAATCTGCGGCATCGATATATCCTGGTTTTCATATGGACATTTAAATATATAACGATTTTGTTCATGATTACCATTGCACTTTTGTGCCTGGATTAATTGGGTATTACGGATTACGTGTTTTCCCCCCCAACTAGTAAACTTTTAGAAATTACTTGTTACTGTTTTTTAGCAGCTGATACTTCGGCAGGAGGCATGATTTCTATATGTTTTGTTCTTTGTTACATGCGTTTCTGTACCAATGTTTAATGTGTTTTACTAATATTCGTGGGATAATCAGTTGATTGAAACAAATGCAATTTTATTCCACGTTCAATGGTTTTCAGAAATTTTTGTGTTGCACATATGTTTGCCACTACACTCAAAAAACGGAATTACTACTTGTTTGCTATAAACTATAGCAACGGTGTTATTACTGCATTTGGTAACCTTTATATTAATTTCAGCTAGTGAAATGTCTTGATTTATATCAAATATAGCCAAAATAGCTGTATTTTTTTAGGAATTGAACATAGCCGCAGGTGAATGATTTTAATGCATCAGCGGCGATTTGCATAGCATATGCAGCTATAATGAGTAATTGAATTGCATAGCATTGAGCGTATTTATAAGTAGCTAATTTGGTATTTGTTATAGCTGGCAGTTCTGTAATTTTCGCCATGCTCCCTATAACGAGTAAATGAATTTCATAGCATTGAGCTTATTTATAAGTATCTAATGTGGTATTTGTTATAGCTGGCTGCAGTGATGCAAAAAGTGGTACAATTGTACTATTTGTGGTACAATTGAACTCTGAATGGTACCGTGATACTCTCAATACTTTTTTAGTACTATTCAAATTCTCTTTAAATGAACTATGGTACTCTCGGCAATTTCTTGGTACAGAATTCATGATATGTTGCACATCGATTAAATCTTCACCTTTGATGTGAATGTTCGTGTAAATGTATTCATCTTCTCTTTGAATTTTTTCCAATACTTGTCAGACGGATTGTGCTCAAAGGCAAGCTATAAGATATTCTTTAGATACACTTTAGATATTTTTTGCTATTTAGCACAACATTAACGGGCAAAATAGATAAATTTGGAAAAAAGTAGTTGAAATTGGTTAATGACTGTAATTGATAGCCGGCTTGCATTTGAAAAAAAAAATGTTCTGTGGCGCAGTCGTTACAGTTTTTATATCTCAAAATAATATTTCCCATCAACATATGTTATTATTCAAAGAGAATGTCAAAAACTATTTTCCAAAATCTGTTAATGAATTAAAGAATGAATACATTTTACTTTCAAATAAACTTCTTTCAATTCTCGTTGAATTTAATTGATTTTTTATAAGTAAAATACAGATTCATGAATGTATAAATGAATATATATGCTATTTAAACTTTAATTCCTTTTTTTCTTCTTAATAAATAAAAAAACTAATTCCTTTGAAAATGTATGTTTTGGTTTGGCACAATTGGAGCCTTTTTGGTACAATTTGGTTGCCGCCGTGGTACAATATATAAATTTCAAAAATACCATCACTGGCTAGCAGTGTTGTTATTTTCGCCATGCTCCCTTACATCTTCTAGCGTCTGATTTCATCATTCATTTGTGAAGCTATTGTGAAGTGAGTAACAACCTTTTTATAATGGAGAATTTTGTGAGAAATAAATTAAGTAAATGGGGATTATCCTCACTTATAGACATTTTTGAAGGTAACTTTGTTTAAATTGAAATAAAAGAAGTTAATTTGGGAAGAAAACAACTGATCGACATCTGTGTAGTGGTTTTCAGTGCAATGAATTGTAGTAATTTGTACAAAAAATGTTAAAGTACGCGGCACATTTATTACAAAATAAAAATAAATATTTTTAAGCAATCAATATTGTTGTGTTTAAATTAGCGTTAATCTCTTATATTTCATTGTAGCTAGACTACATAGATAGCAACTGGCGCAATAGTATACACTATGCAGTGCTGAAAATATAGCAGTAGTAGCTACATCTCGAATCAGTACATAATATGGTCATATAGACAAGTATGCGAAATGCTATAGCAGTAGTAGGTATATTTCGAATCAGTATATAATATGGCATATAGACAAGTGCGCCAAATGCTATAGCAAGACTAGCTATATTTTATATCTGTAGATATTATGTTCATATAGCAAAAACTATGAGGAAGCGTAGCGTAAAATGCTATTGGTGAAAAACGAGTTACATTAAATTATAACAATAACAGATATTAAAGTTTCGTAGAAAATATAGCAGATGCAGTAATAAAAATCTACTATCCCGTTTTTTACTATGTTTATAGCATTTAGCATGAAGAAAATATAGCCCATGTAGCTATAATTTTTTTGAGTGTAGGAGCTGAAATGAAGAGAAATAGGCGATATTACATCTAAATGAATTCAACATTTTATAGTACGATACATCTCACGGATACGAAATCATACACATTTGAATTATATTCACGTTTATTCGCATTCTTGAACATTAAAAGCAATGCAGTTTCTAGAAAAATCATTAGTGCGGACTATTTACTTTATATACATATTTTATTTATATTTATATTTTATACTTGAATATTGTTGTACAGGATTGTCTCACAAAGAGCCAATCACCAGCACTTAAAACATGTTCCCTTTTTTATAAAACCAATATAAACCCAATTTGGGAAACGGGACCCTAATCTACAGCAATTATCACTGTTTAAAATTATACTCAGTTTAAATTGTATTGTTAGCGAAATACATGTTAATTTCAATCCACTTATGTTAATGTTATTACAATTTACCTTGTCTTTGGTACAGAGGATAATGTTGGCAGTTAATTTAGTACAAATTTAATTTAATTATTAATTCACATATGTTTTTTGTTGGCATTCATTGTTTTTTCGCAGATTTCAGTCCGCGATGAACAAGTTTTACAGAATGAAACGTTAGATTTAATTAACAATTAATGTATTATATTAAATTGAGTACAATATTAAACAAGTAACATATTGCAATACGATGTATAATTAATAATTAAATTAATGATAGCAGTTATGAAGCTGGCCAATATGGAAACCAGTCCTTATCAATTTACACTGAGAAGTCTGTGTTAATTTGGGGAGAATTTTGCAAACAACAACAATTAAATACAATCTTCCATACGTAAAATAGCGAGAAATATCTAAATTTTAAAGCCCAGAGAACCAAAAAGATAAAATAGAGAGAGAAAAACTATGGTACACAATCATTTAAATCGCATCTAGAACTGTGGCAAAAAATATGAAGGGCAACAACACAAAAATGTCGAAAAAGGCGATAGTGGGGTAGCTAAGCCTTTTATCGCCATGGGACATCATCGAATTGTTTGAGGAAGAATAACTTCAGATATATTAGGAAAAACTTGATTAAGAGAGCTACCATAGAGTAATATAAGAACCCAGTTGGAAATTTCTTAAAGACAACATCAGTGACTAAGAAGTGACATGTCATACTCCCTGCTGATATAAAAAACTTCATGACACCCATATAAAAAATTTCATGACACCCCCTGACATTTTCATACTTTTGGTAAAAAGCCAGTAGGAATTTTCCGCAGTTTATGAGTAGTAGCGATTAGTTTGTGACATGTACATAAGTCGTCGCTAAGGCACAATTCATCAGAGAGTCAGTTGGCCACGACGTCTCCAAATTTGGTGATCTTGTGTCATTTCCTGTATATATAATTATTATAGTCTTTGAGATGACCTCTAATTTAAAAAAACTCAAATAAATATTATATTGATAAATATCAGGGACCGCAAATAAGAGTTATGAGTGAAAATTTTAACTAAATACATCAATGTGAAGGAAGTATGTTAAGGCAACATAGAATACACCAAAACTTCTATTTTAGTCGTAATAAGCTATATCAGCTATTACTACTATTACTACTATTTGTGATTTTTTATAATATAAATCATTGTTACTTCTTATTTTTAACTTTTAACTTTTATTAACAAAATTAAAAATTAATAATTAAATTTAATTTTTTATTTAAAACTTTCGAAATAACACTTATTTTTGATTTTTACAATGAAATAAAAAATAAGAGTTATTTTTTTATTTTTTACAATTTATTCAAGAATATCCACATTTTCAGGGAATTATATGAATGGATACATACGCGTGTTCATATGTATGTACATTAATATACCCATTTCTTATTATCAACATTTAATATGGACCGTACCTGTTATAAGATTTATAATAAAAATTGCAATATGACAATTATTTCCAAATTTTTATTTAAAAGTTTCAAAATAACACTTATTTTTGATTTTTTACAATTAAAATACAAAATAAGATCTATTTTTGATTTTTTAAATAAAAGTTACGAAATAACAGTTATTTTTGATTTTTACAATTAAAATATAAATACGAGTTATTTTAGATTTTTTAATTAAAAGTTGCGAAATAAGAGTTAATCCGAAACTTTTATTTTTAAAAATCAAAAATAAAAGTTAAATTAAATATCAAATATTTTTGAAATTAATTCTGAAAATTTATCACATGCAATTCAAATATAAATTTTTCAGTTTTATATTTTCTGATTATTTTGAAATTTTATTCGCATGACTCGCTGTTGACAAAAGGAAAAGACTTCCTCTATCGATATTCAGCATTGGCATTAGTTTACTGTTTTACATGGATTGTCAGCCCGTTTACAATTTATGTCACCTAAGGCAAAACTAGTGACATGTCTTCTATAAAGTGTCAGCACCTGCTAGCATTGTGGAATAGTGTGCAACAGTTGTTAAAGCATTGACCGGATGTCATATCGCAAATTGGAATTTCATCGAATTGGAGTTGCAGATGACAAAACTAGCGGCAAACATAATTTAAAATTCATTTTCATCAATCAAATATTATTTAAAAGCCATTAGTATCAATTGATCACAATTTAAAGGACATTAGTGTCAATCAAACATATCACTCACTCCTTCATCCACTTTCTTTTGCATGATTTTCCAACTTCGTAGTCGATGAGATGTTGCATCGAAAACAATTGTGGTCAACGATTACCCCCGTAGTCGAAATTGCCGAAAGCTGCACTCTTAGTTGATGTGTTAACATCAATAGGCACGGTTAGGGACTTAACTCACAAAGTGAACATATCCAAACACAGTTTGTCCGACTGCGATCACACATATTGTTTGGCGTTAAACTCCTCCGAAACGGCTGGACCGATTTGTATGAAAGCGAATAGTTGTCTAGTGTGGGTGCGGAGCACTCTCAGAGCAAAGAAAATAATGTCATGGTTATACGTTTATACAAATGAGATATTAAGAGAGCAACGAAAATTGTGTGAACTTGTGTAGCGTAAGTACGAACATAACAATGTCTGTATGTACATGTGTCTGTTGCTTTGTATTCTCTTTCTTTTTTGTGGGTATACGATAAAAAGTATTAAGCAAGAAAATAATGAAACCTGTCTTTAAATATTGTTAAGTGTTATTAAGTATTAATTTTTTTTAAAGGAAACGTCATCATATGATTGAACGCTGTTTTTTATTTTCCAATTTAACATTTACTAATGTGTTCATAGAAATCGAACACTCATTGTTTTTTTATTTTGGACCGATTTTTCGGGAAGGTATATACCAGATATACCAGACACTAATAATAACTAATAATGTTACATAAAAAATACTTCCTACAAATTTTGGAAAATCGGTCTATACGGATATAAAAAATATATAAATGTTACCGTCTTATTTTAAGAGTTATATCGGGAAAATGTCAGGAGTGGAATTTTTTTATGGGGGCGTGGCAAATTTTTGGAAAGCTGTTCTTTTACCGTAACTCTGCTATTCGTAGTCCGATTTTTATATTTGATATATCATTGGAAAGGAATTCATAAGGGCTCTGTTAAAACATTAGAATCTTTGAACTGCGACGATATCTTCAGCTAGTACCCAGCATCACTTTGTGAAAAACCCCCAAACCCAAAATTATCTGATGAAGAGTTGAAGCTCTTGAAAAACTATTAAACATTTGCGAAAAAAGTATAAACTTGCATGTATGAACAAAAAAGTTTTATTGCTTCAAAGCTTCGATACAAGGCTAGAAACATCAATTGCAGATCGTATCTTGAATTGATCGATTGGAGTAAAGTTGACACAACATAAAATCCATGTTTAACGTTCTTTTTACAGATTAAATTGTCGGATTATCAATATTCGAATGAAATCATTAAAATTCGCAATCATTAAATGACGCAGTTCAAAGATCTTAATGCTTGAACAGAGCACATATTAATCCCTTTCCAACGATAACTCAAACTTAAAAGTCGGACTACAAATAGCCGAGTTACGGTGAAAAAAAGATTTCACACAATTTGCCACGCCTACAAAAAAAAATCCACTTCTGAGATTTTTAAATATTGAAAACTTTTTTTGATACGGCTTAATCTACACAAGTCGTTTTCCCTTTTGATCACAGATGTACGCTGTGTATCGTTTTTCTATTGATGCTTCCATGGTAAGTGTTCCTCTGTGATTATGTGAAATAAGCTTCCGGTGGGTATATTCCATTTTAACAATGATATCAACAAGTTTAAGCCAAATAACTTTCCTTTTGCCTTCTTCCCCCTTTTCTTATCCCTTCCTCATTGAGTGTTGACAAATAAAAAATTTTTAAACAAAGCAGAACCTGCAGCCCCTCGAATTTACCAGGATACAATGAAATGTTTCGATAAATATTCAGACGGAAACAAAATTAAAATCGATAGACTAGATGGATAGAACTTCTAAATATTTTTCTGATTTAAGAAAATAACAGGAAGTATGAAATTGATATTTCACTCGAGTGAACCGATCTAAACATACCCTCATTTAGGTCCAAGTATCATTAAGAAAGGTCAACAATTTTGTTGGAGCCGACCACCCTTCCGGTAATCTAGTGGGTAATGATAATGGAAAGGTAAATTTTAAATTTTACTGGACCTTTGTTTATTTTAAATATTTGATTTCAGATTTGAAATCAACGATCCAAAAATGGTCCGTGAATTCTGACTTGAATTTAGCATTCTAAATTACTTATGGTCTGATAGTTACAAGTAAAAATCTTTTCAATAGTATGAGTTATGAGATTTAACCATTGAATAGTACCACGTGGCCCAAGGTGTATTGGATTGTTGTACATTTTCTTTTCTGACTTTTAGATATTGTTTACAAAAAACAAGGTATCAGCCGAATTTTGGTCATAAGAATATGCGAGCCATATTATGATCCAACTCCAGATCCGCTGCTAAAATATCACAAGTTATAAGTATCAATTTTACACAGGTTGTGTCAGCGAAGATTTACGATACTATGTACAATTTATGTACATTTTCTTGTAGGCTTCCAATCAAGAATGATACCCAATTACATTTTGAAACCTTGCACCTAAACTGTTTTAATGCCACTTTATAGATCCTTTGAAAATTTACACTTAATTGACTTCCGAATTTCTGTACAGTCTGTTTTGTTATTCTATACTTATAAAATACCCCTAGCTGCCAAAGAGTCTGACAGCTAGGCATACGCACATAATCACAACTGTAATTCAATACTTTAGCATATACGAACACAAAGTTTTCAAGTGAGAAGTGATGGTTGGTAGGGTTACTGTCAGTATTTCGATAATAAATAAATGCGGTTATAAGTTTTATCACCAATTGCTGACCACCGGAACGGGGGAAAAAACAAACAGGTGAACAGGAAACCACATCAATGGCTTATTGCGATAACTAGGGCCAATAATCCAACACCACGCTACTCGGTAGCTGCAAAAACTCCACCACCACAATTCCAGCAAATGCTATAATCGGTCGTCGACGTCAGGTAGATAAACAACATCAGTAACAGTAGTACCACCATCTGATACCCAATATATTAAACGATTTGACATTGTTATGAAGGTGTCGGTGGGATTTATTGCATTTTTCTTCTTCTATATTATTTTATATCACAACAATCATGTGATGTGTATTGAAACTGGAAACCACAAAACCAAATATTACTTGTGTACATACATATATAAATGACAAATTGATATATTTGATATTATTCAAGGAAGAGCAATAATAACATCAATGCTTATCGTCCTCCATTTTTCACTTTCTATTACAGGATATGGAATTAATTAAGTTTGCCCCTAGATGTGCAACACTTTAAATATTAAGCAATTTCACGGGATCGACAGTATAACTTTTTCAATTTTAACCCCCATTGTCACCATCTCCAGTTATCAGACATGTAATAATTAGATGACAAATGAAGCCCCTGGTGGAAGAAGATTTTAACTCACTTTTTTCAAAAACAATATTTTCGTTCTTTTAATGTTTCCATGGTATTTGAATTAAAAAAAAATTTTAAAAAAATCTAATATTTAATTTTAATAATTTAAATATTAGATGTTGACTTTTTTCATATCGAAAACAAAATCGGATACCATTGAAACATTAAAAGAAGGAAAATATTGTTTTTGAAAAAAGTGAGTTAAAACCTTCTTTCACCAGGAGCTTCAATTGTAATTTCTAGTTTAATTTAAATTACCTCTACAAATGCAACTTCAAAAACATTTAACTACCATTGGAAATTGTACGTATTTCAAAGCAGTTTTGGTTTTGGTTGCCAGCAGTCAAGCAAAATCAATATAATTAAAAAGATTTCCATATTTAATTACAATTGGCATTCCATTCCACAAACTGCATTTGCATTCACAATTTTTTATTTGCCATTGCGAACAATGGTATCTTTTTACATTTGCATTGAATAAAGTAATGGAAATTAAAATCCACTTCAAATTAAAACACCCCAACATACTGGTCTCAACTCAAGTTTTATTTGCCGTAATTGAAATACAAATTTTAATCATGTTGAAAGAAGGGATGCATTTGCTAAAGGCGAACACTCTCGAGGATCTAGAAATCATATACAGAAAACTTTCCTTGGTATACCATTTCAATGAAGCGTCATAGGAGTCACGAATTTCTCATTAATTTAATAATGTTTAAAACATTTTAGGTGTTTGAAGCAGTGGATTAATGTTTAAAAGTAAGATGGCCACATGTTCTATTAGAAATAAAGTTCAAGGGCAAACGGATTTTATGAAACATAATATTTATTAATCTTTTGCATTTGATGTATTTTGGTTTGTAATATATAATTTTTACATTAGTAAAAACAATAATTGCTTATATTTCATGGATGAAAATATATATTTGTGCACGGTTGTGCATTAAAGCCACTCATTTTGTATGGGGCCAAAAAAGAGTGTTTTTGGTCCACCCCCTAAAATGTACGATGGCTTGTTTTATGGCGATTCCCAAAATATTTCGTGATTAGGATTAAGATCCAGTTAGCCAGGCCATGTTTAAAAAATGTATTTTTTTGAGTTTTTCAAAGATTTTTGATATTTCACTAAAGGAAATGTGTGCAATATTAGCATCATATGAAAGGTGGTATAAAGACGCATCCTACGGTGCGGAACACTTGTTAAAACATGCCCTGCTGACACACATTTTTTCAGGAATATTCTGCAAAAACAACGGATTATTGTAGGGACATTTTTGTGAATTAAATGTCAGATTGACGTATATTAATCTTTAGCCTATTTAAGAAAACACGTGGTTTAGCTGTTTTCGAAATTCGCGCTAGTACTCTTTTTGCCAAAAATGCATTCAGGTGTACGCTGAAAAATCTGTAGTTCTTTGTTGTTTGGATGCAAATGCAACATGTGTTTGGAGCTAGTCGCAAATATAATATACTTGTGCCGAAACGTATTGTGGTTGCTATTCAGTATTGCATGTTTGAGACACAATGATTAATATGTTATAACCAATATATATGTGATATAAATACAGCCGTGTTTGTTGCACTGTTTATGCTCTCGAGAGAGCAAGATATTAAAAGAGGGGCAACGAGTGTGTATATCTAATAAGTGTGTATCTATATTTTTGCAATATTCTCTCAGTGAGTGATTCATAAATATTCCTGAATGTGCATACAAATTGCAGATGATTCTTATTTTGGATGACGTATTGCGTTTAAATTTCATGTATTCAGTCGCCAATTGTTCATCGGACAGAGGATAGAAAAAGCGCTTGATCAGTGAAAAAAGAATAAACTAACGCTCGGACGGTTAAATGGTTTGTGAAGTTTCTTTGGTTTTTATATAAATATAATATAAAAATAAACACAAGTAATTAGTACACGCCTGTCTGACATTAACTAGAGTTGTATATAAGTATATTGTTTGTGTAACAACGCATAGTCATAACCAAAGCATAGTTGAAACCTTCTGAAAAAAAAACATGTGAGACAACAAAGAAAAAGAAGTTAAAGAGCAGCAGATTCTCATTTCATACAAAAGTAATGCATTCAGCAACTAAATGTAAAAAAAATATTTTAATTTTGTGAATTAATTATTTAGTTTAATTATAATACATAAAGAAAGAAAGAATAATTCGTTTCTAAATATTATTAAGTTGGGGAGAAAATAAAAAAAGTATATGGAGGCTTGGGGGAAACTCGCGAATGCTTCCACGCAAGTATATGGATGTTTGAGATGAAGCACGTATATGTTTCCACGTAAAAGCATACATATTTGTCAGTAAACATGCTAATGATTGCATTTAAATACGCCTGAATTTGGGACTTGCAAACATAAAATTTTTTGCAGTGTCTTCCAAACATATATATGGTTCCTGCAGAATATGTTTGCGAGAATATATTACAGAGGCCGTTTTTTTTCAGCGTGTGGGAATATTGCGCTCTAAACACGTCAAAATGGGTATTATATCTCTTCCTCTGACTAGAAGATCATCATTGTTCGGATTTACTTTTAAATTTTGTAAATTTAGAGCATCTTTGAGAATTACTCTGATCTGGATTTTGATTTATTTTCATAAAAAAACTTATGAATTTAACAAAGTACTTAAGCACAACCTTCACAAAAATAACTACAATAACTACATCTGAAAACAAATAAGAATATTAGAAGGTATAAAATCAATTCACAAGAAATCTTTTCGAGATTATATTTTTTTGAGAAAAGATCAAACACGTGTTTACTTAAATCGACTAAAGTTAAATATGTCAATCTGACATTCAACTCAGAAAAATGTCCCTACTAAAAACTTAAAAATTGGTTTTTTTTTGCAGAATATTCATGAAAAAGGGACTTGTTAGGACACGTTTGGGTATGCTATTCATACCTTTGGGTGCGTCTTTAAAACACTTTTCATGGGATACTAATATTGCACATACTGTCTTTAGTTAAATTATAAAAGTCTTTGGAAAACTAAAAAAAAAAATTTCTTAAAAACGACCCTTCTCACGAGATCTTAATCCTAGGCACGTCAATTTTTGGGAATCATCATAAAACAAGCCAAGGTACATTTTAGAGGGTGGATCACAGAAACTGTTTTTGGTGAGTCGGCCTATTGCGCATGAATATGTGCATGCAACATTGCTTGTTACGTTGTACACTAACATGTCATATATGCGCCGTAACATGTCACATATGCGCCGTTATTTTATTATTTGGCCTTTTTGATTTAGTGGTCGGTTAATAAACAAAAAGACGTAGATCAAATATATTTTTAGCTCTTCATGTTTATGTGAAAAACCGCCAATGAAACTAAATTGGCTGGTAAAGTATGATTACGGAACAAACACGTGAAACAAAAACCATCTACCGCAAAAACACAAAACTATATTATGCTGTGATTCTTTCACACATCATTTTAAACACACCGCCAACACTGTCAACGTCGATCAACATATTCCGACTAATTTTCGAGTTAATAAAGGTCATATGGTTTGTTTAATTTCTAGGTACTTAGACGTGTAACTCCTGTGGCCATGTGAGTGGGCGTGGCCCGATCATCCCCAGAAATTGTGAGTTTCATATTTTTGGCCTGTATCTACATTATTCGAATTTATGCCAATAATATTTGATTCGGGACAAGTGTGCGCTGGTTATCTTACTTCCTTTTATTTAATATTGTACAACCTCATCAGGTCAGATGTCTTACACATATTAATTAAACAAACAAATAAACAAATTAATTAAACAAATTTTAACATATTTCTGCAACTGATTCTATCCTTCGCATTTTCTTGGCAGTCGGTAATACCACGGATACGGAGGGATCCTTGGCCTGGTCTTTCCATTGGAGTTCTTTCCTGCTTCCATTGGGTACGATATCGAAAACCTTTCTCGCTGGCTCATCTTCATTCATTCTTATAACATGGCAAAGCCAACGCAATTGGCCTCATTTGATTCGCCCAGCTATGTCCTTACTTACTTATCCGGTCTCGGACAACCCCGGGGGGTCAGGGACCTTACAAAACGAAGATAACATATTTCGCCAACCAGTTCGATCTTTTGCTTTATCTCTCCAGTTGGCAATACCAAGTGTACGCAGGGATTCGTCAACCTGATCCCTCCAGCGGAGTCTTGGTCGTCCTATTTTTCGTCTTCCTTCGAGTTCGGTTTCGAAAAGCCTTCGCGCTGGTTCATCTTCATCCATTCTACTGACATGGCCTAGCCAGCGCAATCGCGTTATCTTGATCCGCTTAACTATGTCAATGTCAGAATAAAGCTCATACAGCTCATGATTCATGCGTCGCCGATACTCGCCGTTGTGCACTATAGGGCCATAAATTTTTCTGAGTATTTTTCTCTCGAAGACTCCTACAGATGTTTCGTCTGCTTGCGATAGGACCCAGGATTCTGCGCCATAAAGCAAGACAGGTTGAATGAGAGTCTGGTACAGCTGGACTTTTGTTACTCGAGAGAGGGCTTTATCTCGAAAGTGCTTGCTTAGCCCAAAATAACATCTATTCGCAAGCACAATTCTCCGTTTGATCTCAAGGCTGACGTTGTTGGTTTTGTTCACGGCAGATCCGAGGTATATAAATTCGTCCACTACCTCGAAGTTATAACGGTTATCAACGTTCACGCTTTGGTCTAATCGCGTGGAGGCCCTGGGCCCTGTTCGTTGAAACCATTAATTTTGTCTTGTCCTCATTCACCGTCAGACCCACTTTTGCTGACTCCTTCTCAATTCTCGAAAAAACCGCAGTAACTTCTCTAATTGTGCGCCCAATGATATCTATATCATCAGCATACGCGAGCAGCATGTGACTTTTGCTGCTGATGGTTTTATTCATATTGACTGCAGCTTTTCTCATAATGATCTCCATTAAGATGTTAAAGAGATCGCACGATAGGGTGTCGCCTTGCCTGAGGCCTCGCTTAGTTTCGAAAGGTTCGGTAAGATCCTTACCAACTTTCACTGCGGATTTGGTGTTCGTCAAGGTCATCCTGCAAAGGCGTATGAGTTTTGCAGGAATACCAAGCTCAGACATTGCTTCATAGAGTTTCTCCCGTATCGGACTATCGAAGGCTGCTTTATAATCGATAAATAGATGATAGGTGTCGATTTGTTTTTCGTGTGTCTTCTCCAGGATTTGGCGTAGCGTGAAAATCTGGTCAGTTGTCGATTTTCCAGGCCTAAAGCCACACTGGTATGGTCCAATCAGGTCAGCGATAATTGGTTTTAGTCTTTCGCACATTATACTTGATAGAACCTTATAGGCTATGGATAAAAGGCTTATTCCACGGTAGTTGGCACAAATACTCGGGTCACCTTTTTTAAATATGGGACATAGTACACTGAGACTCCAATCGCCGGGCATGCATTCATCTAACCAAATTTTGCTAATGAGCTGATGCATGCACCTTATCAGCTCATCGCCGCCAGCCTTAAACAGCTCCGCCGGTAATCCATCGGCTCCTGCGGCTTTGTTGTTCTTAAGCCGGGCAATAGCTGTTCTGACCTCGTCTTGGTTAGGAGGGGGGCAATCGACGTCGTCGTCCATATTGTGATCGATTGTCCCATCGTCATCGGATATCTCAGGTACTAGTAGCGCGGAGAAATGCTCTCTCCATATTCCCAACATGCTCTGCACATCTGCGACGGGATTTCCGTCTTTGTCTTTACAGAAGGGGGGGCCCTGAACCATGTCCATTAGTTCCGTTTTTAACTTTTTGGTAGAATTTTCGGGCTTCGTTCTTCCTTCTGTATGTCTCAATTTTCTCACTCTCGCGTTTTCTCCACTGCCGTTTCTTACGCCTAAAGAGACGGTTTACCTCCTTTCTCTTCTCCCTATACCACTCAGTTGCAGCTCGCGTTGCAATTGACTGAAGCATTACCATACGTGCAGCGTTCTTTTCGTCATTTGCAATGCTGCACTCTTCATCGTACCACGGTTTATTGAGAAGCGGTTTTTTGAAACCAAGTACGGTTGTTGCGGCAGTTTTTATAGAGTCGGAAATGGGTTTCCACTGCGCATCAGGATCGTCATCGGGAGGGGGTGGGTTCTGTGCCAAAAGTTGCGAGAGCTTCCTTGAGTAGGCTGTGGCTACCTCTGGTAATTGCAGCTTTCCGATGTCCAGCTTCCTCTGCGTCTGGTTTCGCACGATTTTCGCTCTACTTAATCTTGTGCGAACCTTTGCTGCTACCAGGTAGTGATCAGAATCGATGTTAGCTCCTCTGATCACTCGTACGTCCATTACACTGGATGAGTGCCTTCCATCAATTACCACGTGATCAATTTGGTTCCTAGTTCTTTGATCAGGGGATACCCAAGTAGCCTTGTGGATGTCTTTATGCTGGAATCTTGTGCCACTGATGACCATGTTTTTTGCCGCGGCAAAGTCAATCAGTCTCATACCGTTGTCGGAACTGTCAGCATGAAGACTGAAATTGCCAATAGTTGGATTAAACACATTCTCCCTTCCTACTTTGGCATTAAAATCTCCTAGTACAATCTTAATGTCATGGCCAGGGCAGCGGTCATACGTTTCCTCTAGGAGCTCATAGAATATGTCTTTGGCATCATCATCTTTCTCTTCTGTCGGGGCATGCACACAAATTAGGGAAATATAAAAATATTTCGCTTTTATGCGGATTGTGGCTATTCGTTCACTCACAGGATTGAACCTAGAGACTAGATGTCGCAGTCTTTTGCCAACTACAAATCCACAACCAAATTCATGTTTTTTTTCATGGCAACTGTAGTATATATCGCAGTTTCTTTTTCTTGTGCAGCCATGTCCTGTCCATCGCATTTCCTGGATAGCGGTAATGTCAGCCTTATAACTTTCGAGGACATCTGCCAGTTGGATACTTGCACCGGATCTATATAGAGTTCTTACATTCCAAGTGCATATCCGTAAATCGTGGTCCTTATAACGTTTGCGGGGGTCGTCAACAAATAGGGGTTGTTTATGTTTTCTGTTTCGTTTTTGTATTTTCACTGCCATTATGAACGGTGGCGGGAGGCAAACCCAGCCCACCGGGTTTTTGCATTTTACCTACTGCCAGGATATTTGATTGCAGCCGCCCATTATGGATCAGACGCTGACCAGGATGCGATATGTTGAACCTGGATTTTCTTCTTTTAGTTTCTATCCGCCGTTGGCCCGTATGTTTGGCTCATCCGCCT
Source organism: Phaonia tiefii (assembly GCA_963931995.1). Taxonomy (NCBI): domain Eukaryota; kingdom Metazoa; phylum Arthropoda; class Insecta; order Diptera; family Muscidae; genus Phaonia; species Phaonia tiefii. The sequence continues at coordinate 147,828,685 of OZ008367.1, read as the reverse complement.
TCTAAGGACAAAAGAATATGCCCGATTGTTTGATGAGCTTCAGTGACATCAGTCACCTACTATACCTGATTTGATGCTCATTTGTTTCGCCTTCTCACTCTAGCTAGCTAACGGAGGTTTCCGAAAAGCCATTGCCCAGGACATACTGCGTGGAAGCTATGTCCTTACTCGCCGTTTTCTTAACCAGGACCCTAAATTTTACGGAGAACTTTTCTCTCGAATACTCCCAGGTATACTCTTGGAAACCGGTTTGGGAAAGCTTCTCACAACCAGTGAGCTGTGCGCTTTCTAGTTTTAAACTCACTGATTGGGACCTACAGTTTTACACCGATTCCGAACGGTACTTTGAGAAGCTTTTTCATGACTAGATACTCGATAGTGTCGCCGTCACTATGCGAGGTGACCGCCGCCGAAAGAAATTTAAGGTGGTCAGAGCCGGGATCGAACTCAGGATGTCATGTACAAGAGGCGCGCACACTAACCATTGCACCACCTACGGACGGATATCTGCTTGAATAATTTCTACAAAATAAGACATTTTAATACAAAACATGTTTTACTTACCTTTCTTAATAACCAGACAAAATCTTGCCATTCTTTAATTCTTTTTAAAATAATATTTGATTAAAGAATCTTAAATGTCAGATTTCGGTTGAACCTACAGAATTCGTGAGAAATTCGGTTACAGCAACCGTATTGGCGCCAAAATCGGTCGGTGCAACCGAATTAAGGCTAGATGCGATTATTGCGACCGAATTGATACCAAATTCAATAGTTACAACCGAATTGACAACAAATTCTATAGTTATAGGCAAATTGATGCCAAATTCGGTTACTACGACCGAATTAATGCCAGATTCGGTTGCTCCGACGGTATTTGGTACCAATTTCGGTTGTTGCGTCCGAATTAATTTCAAATTCGGTTGTTCCAACGAAAATTTTAGAAAATTTAGTTGACTGAACGAATATAATTCAAGATTCAGTTGTCACAACCGAATCAATTATGAAACGAGGTAGCTTCAACCGAATTTCGGTTGTGGGGACTAAATTCGGTCGTAACAACTTCAATTCTGTTGTGGCAACCTCAATTCGGTGGTAACAGCCGAATTTGCGGTTGCTACAACCTCTTTTATTAGTTCTCTGGGTGTGCGCATCTGGGTCTTCGGGGGGGGGCGCTCACAAAATGATTCTTTGACCTCATCGTCTTTATCCATTGCCGGTGCATGCACACAAATTAACGAGATGTTGAAATATTTCACTTTCATGCGAATTGTGGCTATATGTTCAGTCACGGGGTTGAACCTTGAAACTAGGTATCGCAGTCTCGTGGCAACTATACGAGTAAATCCGCACCCGAATTCGTGTTTCCGCTCATGACAGCTGCAGTAAATATCGGAGTTTTTCTTTCTGGTGCAACCATATCCTGTCCATTGCATTTCCTGGATAGCTGTGATGTCAGCTTTATATTTTTCGAGGCCATCCGCCAGTTGGAAAGTGATATAGTGTTCGCACATTCCAGGTACATATCCTCAAATCGTGGTCCTTATAACGTTTGCTAGGGTCGTCAACAGTTAGGAGATTTCTTCGTTTATTGTATTTTATGTGTATTTTTGTTGCCTATATAACGGTGGCGTGAGGAAAACCCAGCCCACCGAGATTTGTATTTTACCTACTGCCAGAATGATTATGTTTCATTATGGATCAGAGGCCGAGCAGAATGCAGTGAGTCGAAACTGGATCTTGGTTTCTTCAATTTTGATCAGCTGTTGGCCAGGGGTGTGGTCTTCAAAGGGCAGAAGAACGGACAAAAGAAGAATATGTCCACTATTTCGAAGACCCTGTACCTGTCACCTAATAGTCCTGAGACGTATCAGTGATCGCATAACCAATCAGCATGGTCGTAGAGTCACCATGACGTAACGAAAGTCTTTTAAAGAGCATGAGGTATATTTTGGACAATAAGATCAGCACGATGCAGATCCACAATTGAGTCTTTTACATGCAACACGTGCCATTGTTGAATGTCGCAATTTTCACATTTTGGTAATGCTTTCTTCGCACTCGTCCGATTATATCGATTACTTTTTCAATCTAACAGAGTTTGATGATTCTGGGGCTGTAAATATTATCTTAGGGATATGGACCTGAAAAGTTAAAATTGATTTATAAACAGGCGGGACGTGATCGAATAATTTGTCGTATGCCCCTCTATCTGGTTTGAAACATGCAACATCAGTGCTTAAAGTCAAATGTAAATTTCTCATTTCATAGTTCAAGTACATATTCGTTCCTATTAGGTCCATAAATATCTGTTGAAATCTTCTACAACCACATTGTCATTCGCTAATAGAAAATAATCTATTAATATATTTTTCAACTTTTTTTACTTCCAATTCCTCTCAGAGATACGGGCCCTCGTAATAAGGACATTAAACCTGACAACAACTCACAAATATTCCATAAGAACTTGAAAAGTTCTCTTCTTTTGGTAGAGTCAAGAAATTCCACGGATAAAAGTCACGAATTTGTTTCTATTCCACTAGTGATGATTGAGATTTGTATACGAGTGTGTGTGAATATATACTTTTCTTATAGCACGTGTGGTATTGTGTCTCTCTGGTGCTTGTCCGATTTGCTGCATCCTGAACTCCATTCCATACATTGAGCAACAATTTTCTTTGTTCCGTTGCTTAAGTTTGCCTTGGGGCAACAACACCAGTATAGCTCCTAGAACTATAATAAAATAGACCAAAAAAGAGGGAACTAAACAAAACATAAACGAGACGGTTTTAATATCTTAAATCACGACATTCACAAGCGCCATCATGTCCTACATGCTGCTTAACAACATGTTTTCAATTTTTAGTACCATGTGTTGCATTCAACAGCAACGGCTGCAGCAGCATCCACAAGGCAACAAACGGGACAATACCATGATGCAATCACCAATGAGCGACCGCCAACCAACAAGAATAATAGAGTCACTATACAAGGAGAGTTCTGCAAGCGAAAATAGTTTGCACATGCAGCATTGAATTAAACTTCAGTAGCTCAAATATGTACGATTACAATAAGAAATATACGTTGTATAAAATACGAGGGTGGTAAAGATAATTTAGTTGCATATTAGTGCAATTTAGGCCTTTAAATTAACAACAATTAATATCACAAGGTGGGCTAGGCCAAAGGTGGACAGGCGTTAATTTGGACGCACCCCAATGCCGGTAGCCTGCCTATAGTAATATTAAAATATTTTATACAGTATAGGTTTATGAATTTGATAGTAACTATCGAAGCCAAAAACCTCTACATTCCCATTCCCATATTTCATTCATACATGAGTTTTTTCAATTTGCATTGGATTTGAATTTGCATTACTTTATCTAATGTAAATGCAAAAGAATTACCATTGTTCGCAATGGCAATTAAAAAATTATGAATTTGCATTTGCTCAGGTAATGCAAATGCAGGTTGTGGAATCAGATGCCAATTGTAATGAAATATGGGAATGCTTTTAGTTATTTTGAATTTGTTTGACTGCTGGCAATTCTGTTTTTAAAGTATTTTATATGTAGAGGTTTGTGGTTTGTGCCTCGTAGTACTTTCAAATTCATAAACATGTACTGTACAAAATATTTGAAAACCAAAATTGCCAATATGAAGGAAATACTTTGAAAATAAGTACAATTGCCAATGGTATTGAAAGTTTTTTGAATTTGCATTTGGACAGGAGATTTAAATTAAACAACAAATTATAATTGTCATATAATTAATTTGTCCCATGTATGAAATTAGTGAAATAAACTAATGTATGCATTTAAATTGACAAAAGTTAATATCACAAAGTGGGCTAGGCCAAAGCTGGACTGGCTTTAATTTGGACGCACCCCAATGCCGGTAGCCTGCCTATAGTAAAGCTCGATGACATCATGCTTGATAGGTACATTTCAACCATTTCAGAAGGCTATAATTCTTTGCCTAAGCAAATTGGTCATACATGGAGCAAATTAATAAGAAGGCAAGTATAATTTGTAGTTTAATTCGAATTTCCTGTGCAAATGCAAATTCAAAAAATTTCAATACCATTGGCAATTGTATCTATTTCCAAAGCGTTTCCTTCTTATCTGACAGTTTTGGTTTTCAAATATTTTATACAGTACAGGTTTATGAATTTGATAGCACTATGAGGCAATACCTATCGAAGCCGCAAACCTCAACATTCCCATTCCCATATTTCATTATTCCACAACCTGCAATTGTATTGCCTGAGCAAATGCAAATTCAACTTTTTTAATTGTCATTGCGAACAATGGTAATTCTTTTGCATTTGCATTAGATAAAGTAACGCAAATTAAAATCCAAATCAAATTAAAAAAACAATGTATGTAATTGGTTTACATTTGTAACTTCTGGAGCCGGTAGTAGCAATCATGGTTGGTGCACGCTGAAAAATAATCTACCCCTCTAACATTATGCAGGAACCTGTCCTAATAAAAGTTCACGATATTTGACATATTTTTCCTGGGCAAGGAGCACCTCTGACATTTAACAGCTGTCGTTTAAGAATTCTTCCGATTATGAAACATGTAGTGTTACACAAGCGAAGACTCAGTCTTAATTGTGAAAACCCATTACGAAAATGGAGGTAGTGACGCTGAGACCGGTTGCAAACTTCCCGGTTATTTCGGTTGTGGAAATGCACCCAATGTGTCAACAAGTCGAAAAGTGATAAAAAATTTTGAAGAAACTAGATCGATTACGAGCAGTAATTTTTTGGAATGGCGATTTACCATCCAGTCTCTAGAAAACATTTTTGCCGTAAATGAGAGTTTCGCCGAAAACTCGCAACAACTTAAAAGTTTGCGAAGCAGGGCCTGTGACTGGAGCCGCTGGGAGCAATTGCCTGCTGTTTCATTCTATACTTAATAGGAATATGTCTACTTTTGCAATGTATTAAAAATATCACAACTCGGTCAAAATATACACGTTTTATTTTTAAATTAAATAGTGCACTTTTATTGGGACACCCTATAAATATATGTTTAGAACATTCATGTACTTACGTGCAAGCATTGTTTCATGAATTGAAGATCTGCTGCTTATTTCTCCTGTAGTCTGTCACGTTTTTGTTTTCAGCAGTTGTCAACTAACAAAGTCATATTTGGGTCACAAAAATATATATTATAACATATTAATCATTGCGTCTCGATCATGTAATATTGAACATAATGTGTTAGGATACAAGTATAATATATTTGCCGTAAGCTACCAAGACATCATATTTGCATCCAAACAACAAAAAATTGCAGATATTCAGCGTGTAGAATATGTATCGGGGCTACATAAATTGTTGTCGGTGGTACAATGGCTGGTGTTCGCTTACAGTTCCTTCGACGACGGCACCTCGCTTAGTGATAGCGACACTAGCGAGTACTTAGCCATGAACAAGCTTTTCAATATACCGTGCGGAACCGGTGTAAAACTATTGGTCCCAACCAGTGAGTGAAAAAGTAGATAGCGCACAGCTCACTGGTTGTAAGAAGCTCTCTCTCCCCAATCCCTTCATGGAATGTAGGGAAAGGGGATTTTTTGTTTCTATATCAATCCATGTACCAAATAGGCCCATTTTTAAAATCTTTCGTTCTTGCCCCAAAAATGGTTAATTTACTATTTATATAGTTAACAGATAAATAGTTAATATATTATTTTAGTAGTTAATCTCATCGAAATCAGTTAATTTTTTAGCATCTGGAGCCGATAGTATCAAGCTTGTTGGCAGAATAAGTGCGGAGGCTATATCAAAACGTGAACCGATATGCCCCGTTTACAAAATTAGGGATCCCGGGCCTCAGAAAAGCTGATAATCACAGCTACGTTTAAATTAATTCATATTTGTCAGCCATGAAACCGATTGTAAGAAGCTTGATGGTACAATTTAATGGGTCCATTCTAAAACGTCGACAGGTACGATTCATTCTTAAAACCCATAATCCTTGAAGCTTCTGGGGACGATAGTACCAAGTTTGGGTGGGACATTTGCAAGGTGCCATTTGGGTCACAAAAACATAAATTAGAATGGGAGCTATATCGACACATGGACTGATGAGGCCTATCTTCGTCCTTGACCCAATCTAGCAGGACTTTGATCACAAGTATACGCGAATACAGAGACAGACAAAAAGAAAAAGCTAAAGCGATACAGAAAGTGATTCTGGCCCGATCCGTTTATATTAAACATGGCATGGACCCGTCTTATATTTCCAACAAAGGGAAATATTTACCCTAAAGCAGACATGTGCAAACTGACACAAACGCATTTCAAATCAGTTTTACGAATTTTGCGACTGTGTTAAGTTGAACGGAGCAAGCAGAACAAAAGCAGAGAAAACAAAAGTAGTACACTGAGTAAAAAATTAAAATTAAAAAAATTAAAAATTAAAACTAAATCTTAAAAAAAAAATCAAATATCAACATCTCCAATGATTATTTCCATTTATGATTTTTGCCATTTACAAACATAAAAATTTCTTTATATTCGTCCATGGCAATTAAAATTTATTTTTTAAGTGTAGTGTTTTTTATTACAAATAATTTTGCTTGCAGAGCAGCAACTGACTTTGAATCGGTAAACAAGCAGCAAGCTTTCGGACATGTTGGTGTGAAAAACGATCAAGCTACTATCGGTGTGAAAACACGATGACTCAAAAGAGTACTAGCTGCACATCTATGCCCTAAAGGGAAATGGAGCACCTATTTTCCGTATGCATATTGTCCCTTTGTAAAAAAAAACAATTCAAATTGTAAATTTTATTGGGTTCTTAATTTGATATTGGAAAATTAACAACTTAGTTGAAACAGCCGAATTTACGGTTCCTACAATCTCTTTTCAAGCAATTAGTTCTTTGCGTGTTGTAATAGCGTAGTAATGCGTCAAGTGATACCAAATACTTAATCAAAGAAGTCTCAGATATGCTATAAAGATTGTATTAAATTTTTGAGAACTTTTCCCTAATACGATTATATCAAATTAACCAACACCAATTTTGTTCTCTGCGAAATTGGTCAGCAACATATCAAAGATAACACTGAAATCGTAATTAATATAATTGCTTCCTAGAATTTAATTAATTGATAAATTTCTCATACAAACATTCCAATCTTGCTTGATACGTATTGCCTGAACAATTACTACTACACTTGCGGAAATATTTCGCATGATTTTTTTGAACTGCGTTTTGTAAAATATTGCGCCAAATATTGAACTTAGTTCTTCAAGTTCTCAGAAAAATTGGACATGGAATTACACATATGTCGATTTGTTTGGGAGGAATGGGCGCGATTTTTTGGGTATATCTCAATGTATTTCGCGAAATGTATTTATGTATTTATTTTACATATTTGATAGTATTTTCAAAATATGGGGTAATTCGAGGAAAAGAAAATATTTTCCGAGTGACATGTCACCGATTTTGATGAAATTTGGTGGGAAGTAAGCCTATGCCAAGAAAAGTTTAACCCCAAAATTGGAGGCTTTTTGAGCTTTTTTATGGGGTGTATGAGCTTTCAAAGGAATCAGTATCGTTTTCTTTATCTTCAAATAACTTGAAAACGGTAAAAGTTAAACTTTTGAAATTGTCTAAGAATGGTCACAAGTAAATAAAAAACAATTTGGAAAAAAATTCAGTTTTTTTTTTTAAAAAAAAACATGTTTTTTCTCAAAAAACGTAGTGTAGCAAAATAGAGCCATCCTTCGATTTTGTTGAAAAAAAAAATATATATTAAAACGGCATTCTTTCCAAACATTTTGCGTGGTTCGCCATGTTGGTAGCGTGCAAAATGAGGCAGTTATAGCCATTTTTGTGAGGCAACCTCCCAAATTCCAATACAAGAAAAATGCTGTAAATTGTGGAAAATACATATTTTTGCTTATAAATTGCCAATTCTGCCTTCTACTATCCACGACAGCAAAATCCTCTATGTTTTAAGTTGTTTTATGTACACAAGCTTCGTCCCAAAATGACCCATAAACCTAAATTCTATTGAATAATGCAAATGGTAGCTGGTACTTACTTTTTATTCATTGTAACTTTTTTTTTGGAATACGCTAAACGAATTTATATTTATAATATATTATGACTATTATATAATTCTTGTAATATTATGTTAATGTTATACTAAATTACATATCTATTAATATTATACCAAATAACTTATAATCTAACTACTTTTAACTCTAATGTGGTGGTTTTAACTTTTAGTGCAGAATCATTAATTGCAGCTACATGATGGAGACAAAGCGTACACACAGAGAAGAGATTCGTTGTCCTAACTGTATTTACAGCCAGCTAAAATTTGCCGGTTCCTTGGACTATGACATTATTCAGTTGTGATTACCAATAATTGTGTTCTTTATCACCAAATGTTGTGCATGTCAATTGATTTGTAATTCAGTTTTGGTTGGAAGAACTGACATATTTAGTTGAAGTCACAGAAACAATAAATAAATGTGATCTGTCAATCGAGTTTTAGCTGTAGCAATCAAATTATCGTGTAGAGGTGAATATTCTATTAGTTGGCTGAACGAAAAATGTAAAAACTAATTCGGTTGTACCAAATAATATATTGGTATGCTCAACTAATTATGTACTTGAATTTGATGGCTGTCAAAAACATTTGGTGATGCTTTAACCCATTTTGAGTTTTATAAAAAAAGGTAAAAAAATAATTTTTTATTAAAATTGTGTATTTTACATTTAAATATAAACAAAATTATTATTATTTATAACCAGGGTTCGTATTTCGTGCCCATTTTCGATCGAGAATATGAAAAAAGTTTATATATCTCGAAAACGGAGCGTCCAATCGAAAAAATAACAAATTGTTACGAGTTTCTAAGTGTTTCTCACAAACTGTTCCCATTCGCTGAAATATATTTTTTCCCCCTTTTATTTAAGTAGTAAAATGTTCTTATATTTGTAACTTAAACATCTAAAACTTATTAAAGAAACGGAAAACCTTAATTCTAGAACATTATATATGATAATTTGATTATAAAAAAAAAAAAATTCAGGAAAATACTACTATCAAAAAACCTTCCAATTAAATTATATAAAAGAAAATAGTGGTTGTGCTATTTGTAAGTAGATAGATAGTTCTGTTCAAACTATGCTGGCGATTAGAGGGTTGTCTGACATTGTGCAATGGTAATTGAAACGAGTTATTGAATCAGAAAGTTTTTCTGAAATCAGCTGTACATTTGACTCTTTATGTAATCTATTTGTAGTGTAATCCCAATGCAATTTTAACATCATTCGTAATAATTTATTGTGACAAATCTGTAATGTTTTAATGTGGGACTTTGCACATACTCCCCAGACAGGTGAAGCGTAAAGTATAATTGATTGGAAGATTTGTTTACATAATAAGATTTTATTATCAGTTGACAGATCTGAGTTTCGGTTTATCAGCGGGTATAATAATTTTATTGCAATGCTAAATTTGTTCGTAATAGAATTAATATGATCGCGGAAAATAAGCTTTGTATCAAGAATTACTCCTACATATTTGGCATTTGTTAACCATGGTATCGTGTGCCCCGATAAGTGCAAACAAGAAATTGGTAGATTACAGACGTTTCTTTTTCGCGTGAAAAAGATGGACTGCGTTTTAGCAATATTCAATTTTATCTTCCATTTGCGCATGTAATCGTTTGCTTTTTGTACTGCATTTTGTAGGTTATTAGTAATGATTTGAGGTGACTTGCTCGACGTGAAGATACCAATATCGTCAGCATATAACGCAGTATTACAATTTTATAGTGTCGGAAAGTCAGAACAAAAAATTATGTATAATAAAGGCCCAATAACTGAGCCTTGAGGTACACCGGCTGAAATTAAAGTAGCAGGTGACTATGCGTTGTTAATGCAAACTCTGAATCTTCTAACTCTTAAAAAACTGTCTATCAGTTTTACTAGAAGAAGAGGAAAGCCAAATTGAACTAATTTGAATATGAGAGCATCATGCCAAACAGAGTCGAATGCTTTTTCGACATCTAACAGAATTAAAGCGGTCGATTCCTTGTGGTCGAAACTCGATCTAGTATGATTACAAATTCTTTTGACTTGTTGGCTAGTGCTGTGAAACCTCCTGAACCCAAATTCTTCGTTGGGAATAATATTGTGCTCATCAGTATAAGCTAATAGTTTATCACGAATAACTTTTTCGAAGATTTTCCCAAGTGAATTTAACAGACTAATTGGTCTATAACTTCCAATCTCATTTGCCGGCCTACCATTTTTAAGTACCGGTATAACTTTAGCTAGTTTCCATGTATTAGGAAAATATTTAAGCTTGATGCAACAATTTATAATAAAAACCAGATAGTGAATAACAATAGCAGGCGACTGAATGAGAAGAATAAGACGAATATTATCTATTTCTGAAGACATTTTCATTTTTATAGATTTCAATATATCAACAATATTATCAAAACTTATGAAATCTGAAGTATTGAGCTCAACGTCAGTTACATTAAATCTGTTAATGAATTCGGCGATCATTGCGTTTTGTGTGGGCACTCCCAAACTCTCTGAGATTTTGTGATTCTCAAGAAATTTATCAGCTAATACATTTGCCTTTTCCTGACTGGAGTGAATTCTTGAATCATCCTTTTTCAGTGACGGCATTTGTAAATGTTTTTTACGAAGTACTTTACTAATATTCCAAAAAGGTTTCTCACCTTTATCTAGATTTGAAATACGGTTATTCCATTTTTTGTTTCTTAAAACAAATAAAGCTTCTTTAACATCGCGAACCAATCGCTCCATATTTTCATAATCTATTTGCTGTCTATATTTGTTCCACTGTCTTTTATAAAAATTCTTTAGACTAATTAATTTTTTAATTCTGACAGGAAGTTTAAAACAATTTGGAATACTTTCCACTTTTGGGACCCATTTAGCTTCAGCTTCTAACAAATTACCTTCAAAAAATTTAATTTTTTCGTCAACAACTGCTGTACAAATGTTCTGACTTACGTCCATTGTAGTATTTGAAAATTTGTTCTCAAGCTGAGATTTAAATTCTTTCCAGTTTGAATTTTTATAGTACAAAGATGTGACCAAGTTTTAGGTGATGCTAAAATTAAGATTAAATATGACAGGGAGATGGTCAGAACTAAGATCGTTAATGACATACGGTGTATCTATGTACATTGGAGAATTTGTTAGTACAATGTCAATAATTGACGGTGATGATCTGCTAGTAGTAGGAATATACGTTGGATCATCCGTATTTAGAATGAAGATTGGGTAAAAGGTTGTTAACTCTGGCAAAATATTACACCAACTATTTGCCCTAGAGCACCCCCAGTTTCTGTGCCTGCTATTTAGGTCACCACAAAATAAAAAATTGCCATTTACGTTGCAAAGTTTTCGCAAATCACTTTTAAAATCAAGTTGCCCTAAAGGTGAACTAGAACCACCCGGGAAATATGCGCTGTAAAGCTTAATGCTCTTGGAATTGCTGGAAAAAATTTCGATACCTACATTTTCAATAACTTTCGTTTCAATTACAGGAAGTTCTTTGTACTTAATTATCTTTTTAATTCAAATAGCAACACCTCCTCCAACAGTATGCTCTCTATCTACTCGAATACAATCATAATTTGGATGGTAGAATTTATTAGACGATTTAAGCCATGTTTCGGATAGTAAGCAAATGTCAACATTTTCCTTACGAAGAAAGTTAAATAATTCCATAAATTTGTTTCGTACACTACGACAGTTCCAAAACATAATCTTTTTACTCATAAGACTTATATAGATATTTAATTGCGAGTTTAGCAATAACATTAAATTGGTCGTGTTTATTTCTGCAGGTCTTTAGCCCGGCAACAATGTCAAGAGTGAGAGTAGTTATCTCTTGTTCAGTAAACAAATCTTCGGTAGGGACATCTTTTTGGAGTACAGAGTTAGCGTTTCGGATGGTAAACTGAGCATTTGCCGTGGTGGAGTTTGCATGGGCATTTAAACCAGTAGAATGTGGACACCAGTTTGTATTGTATGTAGGCTGAGCGGCGAAGTGTTGATTTAAAGGAGGAAACATCTCATTTGCCAAAGTAAAGTTTTCATTCTTGTGATTTCTCTTTCTGTTTCTCAAGTTGTTGATATTATCTCTTATTTCCAAATAAAGACCTCTATTTGGGCAACCCACAGATGTTGATTTATGATCACCATTACAGTTAGCGCATTTCTTTTTATTTTCAACAGCGCAATTCGAAGTTAAATGTTTACCAGCACAGTTGGCACACTTAGCATTTACAGAACAGTACCTTTCTCCGTGCCCAAACATCTGGCATTTATGGCATTGAATGACTTTATTTTTCATTCTTCTTTGGTATTCCCATTTGACAATTACTCTGAAGAGGGACTTTACTTTTTGGCGCAATTGCGCCAATGTGACACTACCTCTTTCAAAATAAACAATAAAGAGCGTGTCTTCAAAACTATTAAATTTTTTTACTACTGCTTTTACATCTGTGCACTTGAGACCAAGTGACGTAAGAGCTGCTTGTACATCAGCAGCTGCTTTGTCCTCTAAACCGTATAAGACGACTTTAAATTTACGATCACCTCTCTTATCGTGAGAGAAGAATTGACATTTGGTTTCAGAGAGTGCTTGTTTTATTTTGACGTAGAATACGTCTTACCTTACGGTATGAGGAGTCATGTCAGGTTTTTATTGTTGTAATCTTTATTTCATTGAATTTGAGGAAACGGCTAGATGAATTTTTTTAAAATTTTTTTTGTAGGTAAATGAAGATGTTATCTTTCGTTTGATATACATTTCATATTGGTTGATATATTTCTAGTATTTTAATTTCTCAAATGAAAATTGTTTAAACACATACACTCAAACATATGTGTGGTGTTTGGTTGAGTGTTTTTGGTTGCTCAACATTGCTTAGGAACATGTATCTAGTAAAAAGTGAAACGAACAGCAAGCTAATGTTGCTTGGCAACATGTATCTAGTAAAAAGTGAAACAAACATTAAGCTAACGTAATAAAGCTTTTTTGCGAAAGCCTCAATAAAGCTGTTGTAACATTAATTTTGAATTGTAAAGCGTAAAGCTTTCACACAACGCTCGAATGCTAATGCGAAGACTCGATAAGGTAAACCTTTTTTAATATTAGGGCGGCCCTCTCAACATTCGCAGAACTTATTTCAATAAAAATATTAATTAAAATACATAAATTAAATTAAGTTTAAAAAAATTGAACATAATATTTTTTTTTTAAACGGACTTGAATCAAATGCCGTTGGTAAATATAAAAATTACAGCAGACAGTTGTCCGAGGCCTTCGGCCACGGACTGTCCCTGCAGGCTGTGTCAGAGACACGGCCATTAAGTTTAACGTAGAATACGCCATCCGATAAGACAGAAAACATATATAACAATAAATGATAAATAATATAAGCAAATGAATTTATTGTTATATATGTTTTCTGTCTTATCGGATGGCGTATTCTACGTTAAACTTAATGGCCGTGTCTCTGACACAGCCTGCAGGGACAGTCCGTGGCCGAAGGCCTCGGACAACTGTCTGCTGTAATTTTTTGCATGCGTTTCAGAATTATCACATGTTATTTTTAGTCCAATTGATATCTTTTTAATAAAGTAGTCCAATATGTTGTATTATGCAAACAGTGTTTGAATATGACTTTGTGTTTGACCCAAAACTTTAATGGGGGGTAAAACAACTTTAGGTTCACAAGAGGCACCGGCACCATTTGATTCGTCTGTTAGATCTTCATCATCATCACCATCGTCTAGGGCCTGAAGAGGCATGTAATAAGTACTTCTTTTACTTCGATAAGAAGTTTTTCTATACTTAGATGAAGACATTGTGTCTACATCTTGACAAAACGCGTTTTGGAATTTTCAGTTTGTTTCTTTTTAGGTTGTTATATCGAAATAATTCAGTTCAAAAAAAAACAACTTTCCAGGTGTGTTTCAATAACTTTTGATTTACCCGGCTACTGCGCGTAGACGTGCGTCACCGACAACGAATCAAAGAGAACTGATGCATGAAATATGTATATTGTTTTTAAAAAAAAATCGCTAAAATAAAAAAAATGGTTATAACTCGGAAACGGTGCGTCCAGTCGCAAAAGTAATAAATGTTATACCTCCAACGGAGGCTGTCACCAATGGATGTCTTTACCACGGCATTACCTAAAATCGGTTAATAACATTTTTCAAATAAAAAATCGCCAAAACTCACATATGTATGTATGTATGTCCGAGTTTAGCCATTCAGCGTTTTTCATATTTTGATGATTTTATGAACAAATTATCTTGCATACGATGGACCACTGTATGAAAAATCCTTAGAAACTCGTACAAAATAGTTTTATTTTCGATTGGACGCTCCGTTTCCGAGATATTGGAATTGGGGCGTTTTAGCGATTTTTGATGCCAGAAATTTTAGCTTTGGCGATTTAAAAAATGATGCCGTATTGAAGACATCCATAGGTGAAAGCCTCCAAAGGAGGTAACAAATTTATTATTTTTGCGATTGGACCCACCGTTTCCGAGATGTAGCCATTTCTTTTTTGATTTTTTTGGAAAAAAAATATTTTATGCGAATTGGAACACTTTGTGAGAAACCCGTAAAAAATTTTTATTTTTTCGATTGGACGCTTCGTTTTCCAGATACAGACATTTTTTCTAAATTTTTCATATTTTCGACCAAAAGTGGAGATGGGTTTGCATGTGTTTGTGAAGGCGTCAATAGTGGTTTATGTTTAAAAGTCTCACTGCACCTCAATTTATAATATATATTCTTCGCTGGCTGATATCTATAACTATACATTTTATTGTTTTTTCACAACTTTGTTTATCACTTTCTGTTTAAAATATTAGTTTTTCCGTAAAGTCCTCGTGTAACATTCCAATACACGTAGTTTCTCTTTAACAACAAAGCCTCTTGTGAAAAACCGAATTCATAACTTTGTAACAAGTGTTTCTGCAACTGAGACTAAATTATGGTTACAGTGACTAATATTTGAACACGAATTCTAATATTGTACGTTTTATTAGTTGTACCTTCCATTTCAGATGAATGAGGTTTTTGAAATACTCAAATTGGTTAATATAACTAAAATTCGGTAGTACCAACTTGTATTTAGTAAGACCGATTTTTAATCTGTCAATATCATCGACAAATAATTCTGATGTTTGACAATTACGAATTCTGATCAAAACATAGACGTTATCATGGAATTTCCAATGCCTGAATTGATTTCCAACTAATCTTTTCCCTGTGTGTACCTTTTATTGTTTTACAGGTTTCAAACCGAGACTTTAAAAACTCTGCAGACTCCTCATAATCTTTTTTCGAGCAAACGAAGAGACGGTATAATTTTTTGGGTGCTCATTTGCCAGCTCGAAAAGCTTTTCCGCCGTCAAAATTTCGTCTTTGATACCTTTCTGTAGGCAGTATAGGCTAGCTGTCCGTTTTAGAGTGCCCCCACACCATCACAAGCACAAGCCGTGCACAGTAGCAAAAAAATTCCATTCTGCTGCTATTGAAATATCTTTACGATGATTTATCAAATTTATAAAGTTTTTCCTATTTTTATATTGCTATGGTGCTCCGTCAGAGAAATATTTTATTGATTTAGTGGTTCTGAAGTTTTTCTTCAAGTATTCTATTAGTTTTTGCTGAATAGAAAAATGGTCAACTTTGGATGTGTTCTGATCCCGGTAATAAAATACAATCGGCTGAATTATCGCTTGATTATTGTTCAAATGAAAACCTTGCACTGCTTCTTGAACAACGAACGCATAGTTTTCCGAAAAATTGAGCGCCACAAAAAATCCACCATTTTGTAGGGTTTCTTTACAATTTTTAAAATACTGTGCTTGTTCTGTACCGACAAAATCATGAAAAAGTAATTTTGACAAATTGTTCATTAAAGATGAAACAAATTCAAAAGCGCAGTGTTTTAGTTTTTGTAAAAACGACATAACTTTTCTAATTTTTGCATTATGTTCTGATAAACGTTTGTACTAGCAGCACTATGAGAATATCACTTTTCCCAAGTAAGGGAGAGTCGTCAAGAAAGAGAGGATTTTGGTGTAGTGGATAGTAGAAGGCTGAATTTGCAATTTGTAGGAATTTTCACAATTTAGAGCATTTTTCTTGTATTGATATTTGGGAGGCTGCCTCACAAAAATGGCTATAACTCCCTCATTTTGCACCCTACCGATATGCCGAATTCAGCAAAATGTTTGAAAAAAATACCACTTTTACATATATTTTTCCAAAAAAATCTGAAGTATGGGTTAAGCTTTTCGTGGTATAGTCTTGCTTTCCATCAAATTTCATCAAAATCGGTGACATGTCACTTGGAAAATATTTTTTTTACCTTGGACTACCCCATATACAAATAATACAAAATAAAGTAAATTGAAAATTTGACTCAAGAATTAGGAAGAAAATGTATAATTGCTCGAGATTACAAAATAATAGCATGGAAAATTTTGAAAATACATTTTTCTATTTATGCTCGTCATAACACGTCGTGTGGGCCCAATGTTAACAAATATACACTATGAATTGAAGGCAATATACACTACGAATTGAAGGCCGGTAGGGGACTGTAAGTGCCCCTATGACGTTGCACCCATCAGTCGTTCAATACACATCTTTGAGACCCCACCTACTACGTTGTAAATTACAAAACTCGTGATTTTAAGTACACCCTAATGTAGATCAGTTATCGTGTTAACCAGCCAGTCATGCAGACAAACAGGATTAATTGGCTTACAAATACCAAAGATGAATTTGATGTTCAGATACCAAGGGTCTATGCGTTATACTTTTATCCGTACCAAATCATTATAAGTAGCTGGGGGTATATATCAGTAATCTCATAATATTTATTTCTCGACTTTTTAATCTCCTGGTGGCCGATTGATATGCTGTTGCCCTTTGTTTGTTGCCCAAGAAATAAAAACCCCCTTCCGTATAAGAATCAACAACTAGAAGTGTAGAAATATATAGAATATTGTTCATTTGTATGTGAGTGATGGCATTTGTGTGTTTACCGTACAATTTGTCTGTTGAAAGTGCATTAAACAAATAAACCCAATTCATATAATGGAAAGTTAGAATGCACGAAAGAACAATCTAGGAGTAAGGCATTACGTGCATCACCGCTAACCATCGTCAGAAGTAGCATGTGGAGCCTGCAAAAAAATACAAAAAGGTCCTTCTGAAAAAGGACTTACTTCAAACATTGATTACTATTCTATTTAAAGTCTTTGTTGTGTCTTCATATTTTGGAACAACAATGGTTTGGCGCAAGGAGGGGGTTTTTTGAAAGAAAGTATGTTAATAGTAACTGCTAATGAAGAGTTAAGCATCTAATATGTAAAATGGAAAGCTTGCCAGTTTCTCCCAAAAAAACGTGAAACAATTTCACAATATTTTAAGTTCTGAGTCTGCTTTTGTGAGTTTAACTTTAATTAGGACCTAGGTCAGGTTCTATCAGGATGAGAATGAAGATTTGAAGCATTTGCGCTTCAACTCATGCCCTATATCTGTGCATACACTTAAGACCGTTTCCCCGGTGTAAACCACAAATTTTCTACAGGTAATTTGATTAGCGTAAAAATTTCTTTAGTAATCTCCAATCGAAATTTCGACTTTTTTTAATATTAACCTGCCCTGATCTCATTTACGCGTAGGATCTATTTCTTTTTTCTGCGAATATTTGAGAACATTTTAGGCTAAAAAAAAATTTAAAAAAAAAATGCCAAACGTCGAAAGTGGAAAATTTGTTCAAAAATTGTTCACTTTCAAGAATGCAGGCTGTAGGGTGCATTTCCTAATGCTGACTGTAGGGTGCATTTCCAAATGTTCATCACAAAACAAAGTAAAAAAATATATAAAACCCAATTTAAAATTTGTTCAAAAATTGTTCAGTTTCAGAGAATGTAGGCCTTGTCTTTCAGAAAAATTTAAAAAGTTGTTTAGGTCTCTTAGATAAAACTAAAGAAATCACTGTACCTTTTCGGGAAAATGTAGTGTTTTTTACAGGTTGAAAAAAATGGCAACTTCCAAGTCGGCATTTCGAAACAGCTTGAGATAATTTAAAAATGTTTACAGTGTATTCTTTACTAAAGTATTTCCAATTTTGTGGTGTTAATTATCAATTAAAAAGGAATATTATTTTCCCTCAAATGACCGAATTATTACCAAAAGTCTGAAAAAAGTCAATGAAAAAATTGACAATTTTAGATTTTGATAGCGAATATCTTAATAACGGTAAAAGATATTCCACAACAGTCCGGGCATTTTTTGTTTATCTGGCATAGTAGATTCTCAAAAGTAAAATTCCTTTGTAATCAGCATATAAGTGTACAAGTAGCAGCCTTTGAAATCTTCAACAGCACCAAAGTGGTCAACTTTGACACACTGTAACACCAACTGTGTTTACACAGGGTGCCTCTGAATGCATTATTTTAAAAGCCTTACAAGTTTAGTACATTTAAAAATCATCAGAACAATACTTTAAAAGTTGTGATATTATTACCGTGTTTTTTTCAAACGTCCCCACTGTGCGTCGTGGAGAGAAATATAAGGAGAGATTATTAAGAGTCGCGCAGACTGACCATTAACATATATTATTTATTGTCATACAAATTTTGTAATGTTTTTTGAAAATACAATTTTTTGAAGTGAATTGAGAAAGTTTCCCGTCGTTTCGATGCTCTGATCGCCTGTCCTACATTAATTTCCATCGGCGCTATGATTTTTATCCATATGTGCTCGCAGAGTGAAGAGTGACCGTATGAGTTTATCAGCCCTCTGGTCTTGTTCTTATCCGAGTGAATCACAGGATCATTGTCATTATGCTCCAGTCTGATACGATCCATAATATTATGTGGGTTATCCTTCGGGATTGCTGTAATTGAAGTCATTGTTGAAGTGTTCTGGAAAGGTTTCGCATTTTCCAAATCCACAGTTCGGCGGTTGGATCCAATCGGAGCCACTACATCCCCTTTCACAATTCCCAAGCTATCGCGGTGACCTGAAGTCCGTATGATTCCAACGCTGTCAGCGATTTAACACGGTGCGACAATATAGCATTGATCGCCGATCGTCTTCCTTCGTCGTTCATCCATATTATATATTATAGGTTGGCCTCATTATTGGAAGCCTATATTATAGGAAACCTGAAATACAGTGTTGTGATGAATAATGCGAAAGTATCGATCAATATTGAGGTTGTGGATGAATAAACTACTCTCGTTATTCCATGCGTCCTAGATCAATCAGTATGAGGGTTCCTATTTATATTTTGGGTCCTGGCAATACTAGTGTTGCCAAATGCAAACATTGGACATTTTCTAGGTAAAAATATATAGAACGTTGTGTTTACAGTGTGTTGAAAAATTCATCTCAGCCAAAAATGGCATTACCCCGTGAACATTTAAGTGCGATGATTTTTTACGATTTTCGGCGTCGATTATCGAGAGTGTCTCAACCAACTTCTTTCGACTTTTGGTGCTGAAGCTCGATCAAAAACCACTGTAAATGGCTGGTACCAAGAGTTCAGTCCCGAACGCCGTTCGCTCCAGGGTGAATTTCGTGAAGGTCGTCATATTTTGACGAATGCTCAAAAAAAGGCTCGTGTCGATTAGAGCAAAGAAATGTTTAAAAAAATACAACCGTGGTAACTCAGATTCAGTGTATAACATCGCCACAAGTGACGAATCATGAATCTATGCATATGAGCCCGAATCAAAACAGCAATCGACCGTATGGGGTTTTAAAGACCATCTAAATCCAACAAATGTTGTTCGTGGAAGAAGCACATCGCGTTTTGTATACCCTCACCCATAGGGATGGGGGTATATATCATATAATACGTAGAAAATGTAACACATAGAAGGAGCCATAGTAGTATCCTTAGTATCTTTGGACGAAATTCGTTTTATGACTTTTTAAGATGTTTGAGCCATGTCCGTCTGTCTGTCTGTCTGTCTGTCTGGCTGGTCAACACGTTAACTGCCGTAAATATTTGCCAATATTGAGTTTGGGATTGAAAATGGGCGTTTTGACCACTCCCCTTCTGGTACCTCCCATACAAATCGACACATTTTGCACAAAATCTTATTTCTTTCAAAACTTTCTTCTGGTAGATATGATTAGCTTCAACTCACACACCGGTTAATAACCTATAAATGCCTACTCAACTGGAGGAAATGGGCGAGATTGCCACACCCATTATGGTACCTCCCATACAAAACAGGGTATTCGTCCAGGTTGTGAATCCGATAAATCGCGTGAAACACATCCAACCTTAATGAAATTAGGTATAAGGCTTCACGTTTTCAAACGCCAATGACCGATTAAAACAAGGGCGATTTTGCCACGCCCATTGTGGTACCTCCCATACAAAAGTTGTTTGGCCGTCTGGTTGTTCGGCACGAGAAGTTCCGCAAAACCGAACCAATGTTTTTGAAAGTTTGTACTAGTCAATATTTAGTTAAATAAAACTCTCCTATAGAAAATGAGCTGTTTTGCCACGCCCATTCTGGTACCTCCCATACAAAAGTTGGGCGGAAGACCGGTTGATCGACACGATAACTCTCGTAAACTACAACCGATCTTAATAAAATGAATTTTACTAAAAGCTACTGTTTAAATAATAACCGACCATTTTGCCACGCCCAGTTTCGTACCTCCCATACAAAAGTTGGGCGTATTTGGGGTTTGCCGACTCAATATCTTCACTAAATCATAACCGATCTTAGTAAAGTTAGGAACTGATCAAAATGTTGGCAACAACTTGCCATGCCCAGTTTTGTACCTCGCATAAAAATATTGGGAGGGAAACTAACTAACTTGGGTATTCAATAATATTTAGCGCAATGTCAACCTACTATTGAATATGGTAACTTTTGACTATTTGCGTTTTTTATCAGAACTCCCACGCAATGTATGACTTAGGGTGAGGGTATGATTAAGTCGGTTCACCCGACTGAAACTTATGTACTGGTTTTTGTTGAGTTTAAGCTTTCATGTGGCCACACTGCTTTTCGTGGAGCGAAGGACGGTCAATTCGTAGTGGTATACCACCATATGTTTGCCAACAGTGTTCGAAGAAATAAGGAAAAACAACAAGACAAGAGGGATCATTTTGCATCAGGACAATGCGAGCTCTCACACATCAGCTGAAATAATGGCCTATTTTAGCACTCAGCATGTCGAATTGATGGGTCATCTGCCGTACAGCCCCGATTTGGCACCCAATGGTTTCTTTTTACTACGTGGTCAACGTTTTTCGACGCTCGAAGCAGCTGTCGAAGCGCTCAAAAACCATCTTTTGGAGATGTCTCAATAGGAGTGGAAAAATTGGTTTGAACGCTTGCAAAAGTGTGTTGGTTGAGAATATTTTGAAAAACAATCAAACCCATTTTCAATGAGAAATTATTGTTTTTTTTTATTTGCTGGACCCGAAATATAAATAGCAACTCTCGTATAACAATTGATCAATCGCATGCCATTGACATACGCAAGAATACAGATTCGTAAGTTAAAATAGGTCAATACGCCATCTTAGGGTTGGAGATTGTTATCTGGTGTAAGCATACGGACTACAAGGTCTACGAAGACAGCACTGCATGAACTGGTAGGGTACCTAGACAAAACGTTGGTTGCTAAGGGGTACACGTTGGTAGCCTTACTTGACACTGAAGGTGCGTTCAAAAATATCACTCCTAATGCAATAGAATTTGCGCTATCGGCGCTTAAGGTGAACGTGGATCTTATGGGGATTGTATAGTAAATGTTCAACAGGAGACGCGTTACCGCCGAATTGGGCACATCGACAACTTCGGGGTATGTTAACAGAGGCACACCTCAAGGAGAATTCTTACATTGGGTTCTATGGGACCTGAGCCTTATTAGCGGAAAGTATAAAATATCGATTCTTGAACGTATCACTTGGAATGATTCTGAAATTCAACTTTCAGAGTGTGCCAAATACTTGGATAGTATTTGGATTGTAAAACTTAGTTTCAGATCCAACGTACTAGAAAGGGCGAAAAAGGCCACGATGTCCTTATACACCTGCAACAGGGAATTTTCTCAAAGGATTATTTACTGGATCTATAAAGCGGTGGTGAAAGCGATAATGCTCTATGGGGTTATCGTGTGGTGTCAGTTGCCTGAGACACCCACCTTCTGTAGACTACTTACTAGGATCCACTACTCCCACTGATGCACTGAATGTAACGGTGTACTTGTTGACGGTTGACAATAAAGGTAGGCAGATTGCTTCCATGTATGTCATCAGGCTAAAACAACTCTCACAATGAGGTACGGTCGGAGTCGGACGTGGAACAGGGCTGAAAGGTACTGCCAACATTCCTGCATTTGTCGACTAAACTCTGACAACTTATTGTTTGAAAGAGGTTATAGAAATAGTTATATATTGTTTGAAAGAGGTTATAGTTATAGAAATTGCTGCGATTGCGGTGATATCAAGTTTATGCGCGGTTAGTATGAAAAGAAACTAAAAATGTTGTAATTAATGTTTCTGTATTATAACGTCATATTTAACAGAAAATGTCCACATTTATCAGCGTGTAGTACAATTAGATGTCAGCTGTTCAGTTTTACAAGGTCGATCATTTGAGATGTTCAGAGTTGGTGCGGTGACTCTGATCACCGGAACTTCAAAAACGGTCGGAAATGGATGTAAATTGAACGTAATACCATAAAGATTACACCATATAAATTATTTCCTCGCAGTCCATTTAATTTTGAGAAAATGACTCATCACTAACAATCACAGACCATAATTTCAAAATTCAATTATGACACTAACTAAATTCGGTTGTGACAACCTCTAATTCAGTTGTGACAACCTCAAATTCGTCTGTGACAACCTATAATTCGGCTGTGTGGGTGTGACAACCTCTAAAATCAGTTGCGGCTAATTCGGCTGCCTCAACTGAATTTTTCTGTAAGTGTACTTTAAAGCGGAACCCCTATTCGATCGGAAATACAAGGTGGCGCAAAAGTAAACTTCCGATGTTTTTTTGGCAGTAATTTAAAAAAAAATGAAAAACTTTGATTCTTCTTGTGGATTATTTTTATTTGGTCTTTTAATTTTTTTTTACATCAAGTCGAGAATATGATGTCATGTAAATGGCCGCCGCCACAGTTGATTGTCATTTGAGCCCTTTTTATGGCCTTTTCCATCACTTTGGCCAAAACTTCCGGCGATAGGTCCTCACATTCTTGACGGATATTGTCTTTAAGAGCTGCAAGAGTCTGAGGCTTGTTGACATAAACCCGCGACTTCAAAAAGCCCCACAAAAGGAAGTCTGGAGCGGTCAAATCAGGCGATCTTGCTGGCCAGTGCAAATCTCCAAAACGGGAGATTAGGCGCCCGGGAAATGCATCCTTCAGCATATCGGTTGTGGCACGTGCAGTGTGTGCCGTTGCACCGTCCTGTTGGAACCACATGTTTTCCAATCCCAATTCATCAAGTTGCGGCAAAAAGAACTCGTTGATCATTGCTCTGTAGCGTGGCACGTCGTCTGGTCGATGTCGACGGCGCTTCCATAACATCCTCGGCTACAGCAGCAATATTCTCTGCAGAACGGCTACTCCGGGGTCTGCCACGCCTGGCAGCATCTCGTGTTGTGCCAGTCTCTTCGAGGCGAGCGGCTAAACGTCGCAGTGTTTCACCAGTAGGCGTTGGACGGCCAGGAAATCTGCGACGAAATTCACGTTGTGCCAAAGTCTCCGACCGATTATTGGTCAAATAAATAGTCAGCAATATTCCGCGTTCTGGAGCATTGTAGCGTAACATTGTTTATTAACGTGTATTTCGCATGTGTTTACTACACAAATGTCAAAACAGACCTTGTACCACACTCTTCATACTTCAAAGGGATTCCTGGAACAAAGGAGTAAACAGAGATATGTGAAATTCTACACCGATAGTTCGCAAGAAATGGTCAAGTGAATGGGGTGTACTCTAGGTAACTAGGATTGTCCCTTTCGCGTAGATTACCTGTTCATTGTAGCGTGTATAAGGCAGACAGTCAGTGACCCACTGACTGGGGGATAATAGTCGAATATTCTTTGAGGTCAATGTCTTCTCTGACAATCAGGCGGTCTTCAAGTCCCTGTATTGCTGTATTCAATGTCTGCTCAGGACTGCCGCATATCTATTAACGAGATACCCTCCCAGTACGATATTGGTGACAGGGCGAAGGAAATGAGCTGGTCACACAAAGGACTACCTTACAGGTTTCACAAGAATTGGCATGTCCTTAGAGCGTGGTGTAAACATATCCTGCAAACATTCTACTATATGATAATGCTGGATAGACGGACGAGGGGTACAGATTGTGCACGCGTAATATAAATCTGGCCATAGTGGACAGCAGGGAATCCCTGAAGCTTTCGCTTTTAGCCAGGTCCAGGGTAATAGCGCTTGTTTCCGTTATTTTTTCTTTTTTATAAACCGCCGACACCATGGTTTGCATTTTACCCACTGCCAGGATGATCATGTTTCAGCCGCCCATTATAGATAAGACCAGAATGACCAAAATGCTGTAAGTCGAAAATGGATTTTTGTTTCTTCAGTCTTAATCCGCCATTCGCCATGGATGTTGGCTCATCCGCCTCCAAAGGACAGAAGACTATGTCCACTAGTTCTAACAGCTTCAGTGACAGGATCACCTAATATGTCTGAGACATGTCAGTCATCACATACGCAATCAGGCTGCTGATTCGTTCCGCCTTTTCACTCTAGCTAGATAACGGAGGTTTTCGATAAAGACATTGCCCAAGATATACTGCGTGGAAGTACTGAGCTGCTTGGGCTGCCCAATGAAGGAATAATTTCTGGCCACTCCCAAGTGCATGGCTATCAGAAACTTTCCACCTCCACGGACAGTCCCATATTTATATTGATTTACATTGTCCCCTGGGTTGGGCCTAGTTGTGAGATATTTAAAGTGATCTTGGGGTCCTTATATTGCAATTCTGGACACAATATTCTGATGTTTTCTCCTAATAAGAAGGGCCACATTTTCAGCATGGCAGACGCGCTTGAATATATCATTTTTGAACATCCTGAGTAGAGCATTTATGGTGGAGACACAAAATTGGTGGCAGAATCCCACCTTGTAGTGTTCCACGGCTTACTTTGTTCCTTATGTGTATGTGCTTCGGTGTTTATGTATCGTACTCACAGATCAATAGACAAGAGTCTCCATCCCTCTCTTTACCTTCTCTCGATAACGCCGAGGTAGTAGACCATTTCATCGACTTAGTGTTCCTGCTGTATTGTACTCTTTGGTTGGATATTAAGCGGACAGGTATAAAGGGAAAGGGTATAAAAGGGAAGGTATAAAAGATTGCAACGTTAAGATTTTTCCAACTTGTTTCTAACTTCCTTGCAAACAATAATAGTCTACAGAATAAAACAATTATTGAAGATTTGCTGACGAATTAGGAAAAAAATTGCTATAGAATACATACATATTCTATATTGTATCTCAGTTTCTAATCTGTTTCTCGTTTTATATTTTTCCAACAGGCGTGTAAATATGTCTCTCAAGGTGTATTTCTTGTGTTCGCACTTAAAAGAATGATGAATAATTATAAATATTGGCTTCCTCATAAGAGAAACGGATTCTAAAATCATCAAAGGACAAAGGGTAAGTCACAATTACTAACTTATTTTGAATAGTTATGCAAATAAACGATAATATATATAAATATAATTATTAAAACAAATAAAAACGTTGTACTAAGAACAAAATACAAAAACCGAAAAATTTCGAAATTGTGGTAGATTTAAATAATAACTGATAACTGCTACATGTATCCATGAATTTTCTTCAGATACGAATAAGGGTTAATATAATGTTGTCTCTTTTTTAAATTTTTCTGATTTTTTTCGTGATCAGAAATATATTTTTGTGACCACAAAAATATGTGCTCAGTGTACTTAAACTGCTGTGGCGATTTCAAAACCATCTTCAGAATATAAAGATGCTATTTATATTTCGGGTCAAGCAATAAAAAAACAATCATTTATCATTGGAAATGGTTTTATTGTTTTACAAAATATTCACATATTTTCAATATATATTATATGCGCTCAACCAATTTTCGAAGCACTTTTTCCACTCCGATTGAGACGCCTCCAAAACATGGTTTCTGAACGTTTCAGCAGCTGATTGCGCGTCGAAAAACGTTGAACACGCAGTAAAAATAAGTCACTGGGTGCCAAATCAGGGCTGTACGGCGGATGAACCATCAATTCGACATGTTGAGTGCTCAAATAGCCCATTGTTTCAGCTGATGTTTGAGAGCTCGCATTATCCTGATGCGAAATGATCCCTCTTGTCTTGTTGTTTTTCCTTATTTCTTCCAACACTGTTGGCAAACAGATGGTGGTATACCACTCGGTTTTGACCACCCTACGTTCCACTGAAGGCACTGTGGCCACATGATCGGTTATACCGAGCACGGATAACGTGATCATTTGCCTCGATAAACTTTTGTTGGATTTAATTCGTACGGAAAGACCCATACGGTAAATTGCTTTTTTGTTTCGGGCTTTATGCATTGATCCATGATTCGTCACCTGTGACGATGTTATACACTGCAGTTGAATTACCACGGTTGTATTTTTTTGGTCCAATCAACACGGGCCTTTTTTTGAGAATTCGTAAAATTTTGTGGGATCCAAAGAGAACCTTTTTTAACGGAAAAATTAACATGCAATATGCCATTGATGCTAGTAATACTAAGGCCCAAGGAAGCTCCAATCTCCCGGTATGTTACATGTCGGTCTTGCGTTATCAGTTCACGCACAGCATCGGCGGTTTCCAGCAAAACGATCATAGTTAGACGACCTTCACGAAATTCATCTTGGAGTGAACGGCGTCCGAGACTGAACTCTTGGTACCAGCAATTTACTATGGTTTTTGATGGTGCTTCAGCACCAAAACTCGAAACAAGTTGATTGAGACACTCTTGTCTCTGTAATCCACGCCGAAAATCGTAAAAAATCATCGCACGAAAATTTTCACGAGTTAATCCCATTTTTTGACTGAGATGAATTTTTAACACACTGTAAATACAACAAATAGTGCTCGTAAGTGACAACCTTCTTTGTATGTTTATGCTAAAAAATTGCAAACTTTCCAATGGAAGCTCCAATTTTCATCTGGCAACACTAGTACTGCCAGGACCCGAAATATAAATAGCAACCCTCTACATGGCCCATATAAAACAAATGGTTTCCCGTTACATCCCATGGAGGGATTAGGGAGATCTTCTTACAAACCAGTGAGCTGTGCCCGTTCTAGTTTTACACTCACTGGTTGGGAGCTACAGTTTTACACCGGTTCCGAATTGTATTTTGAAAAGCTTTTTCATGGCTACACACTCGATAGTGTCGCGGTAAGCGAGGTAACCACCGTCGAAAGAAAGTGGAGAGCAGGGATCGAACCCACGTCTTCACACTACCAATGCACCACCGAAGGCTAGTTGTTGTAGTCAATATAGTTGTCTTAAAGTTGAAACAGAACTTGTCTACTAAGGACATAGAATTGATTTTAGTGGCATCGAAATGGAACCTTAAATACGATGCATCCGTCATTGTTATGATTGTGTTTGCGCTTGATTGTGTTAACGTGTTTGATTGTGTTAACGTATATTATTTGGCGAGATAAATACGAATTTGGGGAAAAACTTTAGAAATGTAAACCTTTTAGCTGCATATGTTTATCATATCGTACAACATGTCTTGACATCAAATTTGCTTTCAAACGTTGTTCTATTCAAATGAAACAACTTTCACAATCATCACGTTTTCTTGATTTCCATTGACATTTCGCCTTGGCAACAAATGGAAGTAATTTCATGCACAGATTTTTCCATTCATTCATTTCGGACACAATCGGTGATTTCTACGCAAATGAGCTGTTGTGCATTTCATGTTCCAGATAGTAGCAGCCAGCCGTTGTTTGTAGGTAATAACCCGAAAGTCAATTCTAGGTATGCAGACCTTTGGCTCAGACGTTTAGAAAAATGGCTTCCTTTCACACACATCAAAATGTGTGACAAATTTCAAAATGGAATCCTTGCGTGACTCATGAAAACCGAGAGCACCCAGCCACTGACTGCTGCCCGATTGAGTTTTTGTAAAGTGGGGGCAGCATTTCATGCATTTTGCAAACGTGAGCAATTTTACAAAGATGTCAGAACGTTTTGCAAAATAGCAGAGAGGTGCTTGGGAGAAAAAATGTAAAACCATAATTTCCAACTTGCGGTTTTTTAACTTGATGCTTAGGTATTTTCACAACAAACTCCAAAAATTTCAAATGTTATAGGATGCTACGTGTCAATAATGACACTGGTGGAACAGGAAACATTTTTTCACAAACGTTTGTTGAGAAAGTGAATGAAATGGTCAGGAATTTTAGAATTAAATGGTTACTGTGTATGAAGTGTGGAATCATTAGCGGCTCCTGGCGTGAGTGTATTAGGCTGAATAAAAGATAAGTAGTTGGTTAACTGGAAAAGGTACGTGCATGGCAAAAACCTATTTCGATACAGTATAAGACTGGTGGAACAAGACATTGGTTTAAAATGGCTCAACATCATTAACTCGCTCGCATCTTTATCAGGTGTTTTACCTGCGTCTAAGCTAATATGATTTCAATATAGTCATTTAATTTTCAACATCTTGAATGTACTAATTACTTACTTTATTGACCAATGTGAATTAATTTACATACATACATCTAAAATTTGTAATGGAAGTGTGTTCCAAAATGAGACTGAACGTGAGAGGTACACTCCGCTTCAGTTATTTAAAGGCACTAACAATTCCATATTCAGCAACCAGCCTGTATCCTTTGCAATTTGTAACCGATTGCAGAATTTTAAAATGGAAATGGAAGCTAGACACGTTGAGATATAAAAAAATTCATGACAATAGTTTCTTAACTAAACTAACTAAAGGAATTTTTTGAGCAATTTATAAAAAAAAGTCAACAAATGTGCTTCACTTGAATAAAGGCACTTTAACTAATTTTAATGAAAAACAGTTGTTCTTGTTTTTTTAAATTTATTTTACTTTATTTAAGAACTTTTAGTAATGGGTACAACCCAATTTGTTTTTAAAGCGTCAAATATACGGGTTTTCATTGAGAGATAAAGAGAATTTATGTAATCCAACGAAATTTGATTCCAGTCATCCTTAATGGCCTGAATTAGTGACTGCTGTCATCAAATTCTCTACCTCCTTCGAAGAGCTTACGAGATAACGAACCCCAGACATTTTGGATAATTTTTACATCTGGCGAATAGGGTGGCCAGTCACGAATATTAACATTTTGGCTTGCAATGAACTCCTTTACTACTCTGGAGATGTGTATAGGGGCATTATCCTGTAGCAATATCCAAGATATGGAACCGCAGATCATGGAAATAATAGTTGTAGCCATCAGGCCCATCCAAATTAAAGTTCTTCTCATCCGTAAATATAACGGTTCTTGCGAATTGAAGCCGCTTCTCCTTACGAGGAGCATTAAGTGGCGGCTTTTATGTAATTTCAGGTATTTAAGATACTCACAGCTCTTAATTACTCTGCGTACTGATGACTTGGTCGCTTCCACTCCAGCCTGAGCTCTTATTTTTGACAAGGCTATGGCAGAATTATAAGCAATTCTGATGATGACAATGAAACCCTTCCTTTAAAATTTTTTCCAGAACCCTCGGGGTCCTTGATGTAATTGTCGACAACTGTTGGGCTCCGTCCAATTTTTGATAGCTATTGCGCGGTTAGAATATCCTTCATAACGGTAAACATCGATTTTAGTTTTTTTCCGATAGATTTGAAATTTTTTGTTTTGCCATTTTGACTCGTAAAATGATTAAAATGTAATAAATTGTAATAAACAAACGCTCCCTATAAAAAATCATCGCTTACTTTAAAAATAATAAAAAAAATAATAAAGTGCCTTTATTCAAGTGAACCAAAAAAATAGCACATTTTTTGACTTTTTTTATAAATTGCTCAAAAAAAAGTTCTTTAGTTAAGGAACCACTATTGTCATGATATTTTTTATATCTCATAAATATTTCCTATATATTTTTCTATATCTAACTTCCATTTCCATTTTAAAATTCTGCAATCGGTTACAAATGGCAAAAGATACAGGCTGCTGAAGATGGAATTTTTAGTGCCTTTAAATAAGGGAACCGAAGTGTATATTAGTGTCTAGCGCTCAAATTTGTGCCAAGTAAAAGGTGCATTCAGCTTAGCTTCACAAACATCTAAAACGTTAAACATTGTCAGCTGCACACACAAGAGGCATGACATAATAAATTTTCGAAGTTCTCGACGTCATCCACTCACCGAATGCATTAACCGCCAGCTGACATTCCAAAATCTAGATGCGTGTCTGCCTATCAAACAGCGTCTCTACTTAAGTAGAGACATCCTGTCGAGTAGTGAATATAAGGGGTTTCCAATCGTTTTATCATACCCGCCTAGTGATGCTGCACTTTGTGTGTCCAGACAATCCATCATTTACATGTCTGAGAACTGCGGGTTCAAAGCGTCACAGCCGTATGTTCCATATCCAGTGGTATCCCAATCACAATCCATATTCCAATCTTGCCAGATTGGAAGCTTTAATGTTCCTGTACCCCGGCACTTATGTAAGGTGGATATCAACCTCACTGACCGTCTCAATTAGATGTGCTCGACAGTTATGCACAATTTGTGAAGCCAAGAAAATAGACATCAGAGATTGACTGTTAAAAATTATGTATTGTTTGGTAATCAAATAATTTCGGTTTTGTTTTGTTCAAAATAATTTTTAATTATTTTATTCAAATAATTAATTTTAAACTATAATGCAGGTGTCATTTGGTTCAACGACTTTCTGCCTTCGTTCAGCCAACTTTTTGCTCCTAGATTCATAGAACCACCGGTCCTTCCCACAAATATACTCGAACAACTCCGTTTGTAGGTCCTCTTCTCTATTGAAGGGTTTTCCAATCAAAAAGTTTTGCAGACACCGGAATAAATGAAAAGCCGAAGGTACCACACCAGGACTATAAGGCGCATGTTGCATCACTTCTCATCCAAGCTCCAATATTTGTTGGCGAGTCTGAAAAATGTGTGACGCCTAGAGTTGCCGTGATAGAAAGCCACGTTTTTGCGATTTACCAATTCATGTAGTGTTTTTTCAGTGTCCCATCAAGTTTCGTCAATTGCTGACAATAGACGTCAGAGATTATGGTTTGGTTTTTAGGAAACAGTTGAAAATAAGTTACTCCCTTAAAATCCTACCAAATGGACAATATAACCTCTTTCTAATGCAGTTCAGCCTTTGATAAAGTTTGAGCGCGTTCACAGTGCTTGGACCAGTATCTCGTTTGGTTGTTGAGATTGTTGCAAGAATCCACCCATCCAATGCGTTTCAAAAATGCATCACTTTTGTTACGTTTGAGCCATAAATCGCCACTTTGTTAAGTGGATTTCCTTAAGCTAGTGCGGATCCCAAATTCCAAGTTTTTGATAATAGCTTTTGATGTGGTTTCCTGAACCACGTTTTTTGAACCAGCTTTGGCATGTGCGTTCTGTTAAGGCATCCAAACCATACACGGCACAAATATTCCGGTGTGCTTCCGCAGCTTTTGTGCCTTTTCCGAAATAAATCGGTTTAAATCATCCGTATTCACAACACGATTTCAATAAAAACTGACCACTGCAAATAATTAGGCATTTATCAAATTTAAGCTTGAAATGTAAGCTGTGCAACTGTATAACAACGAATTTAGTCAGCTGATTAAAAGCACTTCAAAAGTAACAAAAGCACTATCCACATGAGAAAACCGAAGTTACTTTCTTTCCAACTCAGTAGTAAAACAAGTTAAAATAAAGGAAAACAGTTAAATGCCAATTTTCGATAACTGGCTTAGGTATCGAGATATCGTACGATGAAATTTTTATAGATTATCGATTAGATTTTACAAAACTAAAATATAATTTCAAGTGTTCTTTTTATTTTATCGATCTTATCTTCTCGAATTAACGAGAATTATTTCAACAACACCTACTAGTGCGAAAACTTTCAAAACAATACTTTACATAAATCTCGTGGCGATCGTTTTTTTTTTTGTTGGAAACAACAACATCCTATGCATTGGTTTTCAATGAAAGTCTATATATACAAGAAGTTTTCGGTAGAGTATTGTTTTGGATGTTTTCACACCAGTAGGTGTTGTTGAAACAATTCTCATTAATTTGAGAATTACTTATCCCTATAATGTGTCATGATATACCTAAATACTTGTAGAGAAGGAATGTGATGAAATGCCTTGGTGGGCATCGAAATTGCTATATTCCAAATCATGCACCGAAATATTAAATTTCACTTCTTCTTTTATAAACTTTTTCTATTAAAAATTATTTTTAATGGAAAAAATTACCTTGAACCGGATAATGATTGAAAAATTAGAAAATTATGTGAAATTGTCGGTTTTTAACAAATCATATTATTTTGTTTGAACAACCGTTGGCCAAGTATTTATCTGAGGTCTAACAACATATTATTTTAGTTTAATCAACATTTCGTTACCAATATCTAGGATATATCTAGTTTCATAGGAAAACAGCCTATAAATATAATGTACCATCTTCCTCCTATACTATTTTCAAATCAAGCTCAAGACCTGGTTGTTTCCGATTTTTTCGTCTCTAACCTACCATATCGATATTTCGCCCTTCGGCGAAGTGCATCCTCAGGATTATCTACAAATTTTACAAAATGTTATTACAAACATACAAGGACGTATACGCGAACGTTAACAAATTTAAAAATAAAACACAAAACTATGAACTAGATGTCGACCATTTTCAACCGCTTCCAACGTTGCACTGCACGGAAAGAAAAAAAAACGTTTATTGCTCGGTTGCCGCAACTATTCTTTGTTTGTTTTGTATTAATTTATTAATCGCAACCGTTCATGTAGTTC
Organism: Phaonia tiefii; assembly: GCA_963931995.1. Taxonomy (NCBI): domain Eukaryota; kingdom Metazoa; phylum Arthropoda; class Insecta; order Diptera; family Muscidae; genus Phaonia; species Phaonia tiefii. The sequence goes on along the minus strand of OZ008367.1, from coordinate 147,795,568 downwards.
TTCCAAATAAACTGAAATGTTTTCTCGTTTGTATCAAACGCGTACAAAATTAAATTTGCCGCAAATTTAAAATTACGAAGACCGTAAATTTCTCTCATTCTGTCGACTGTATACACAGTCTTATTCACTCGTTTGGCATGCACACTCACGCATTCACATTAAAGTGATCACACACTCTAATGCTTCTACCTTGTCAATATATCTTGGATGGACAATTGACGCCGTGTAGTTTGCTGCGCTTTTAGTTGTTATTTGAATGCAAGGCGAGACAGACGTGTAAAGTAGACAGTGAAAAAATAGATAAAAATTCCAACTTGTTTTAAAACAAACTTTATGGGTAAAACGCAAAATCATAAAAGTTGGAAGTTTAAACAAAAAAGAGCTTATGGAAGCCATAAATAAAAGTTTTAGTGTATGTGCAAGATAGTGTACAAGTAATATTTCTGGCAAACGGTTTTTCAGCTTTAAGTTTTCATAACTAGTTTACTGCAAACGTTTTTCAGTTCTCGCAAATGTTTACTAGTTTGGAGCAACTACAACTCGGTTGCTGTAGCCGAAGGAACAGTTGGCGGAACCGTTTTTCGTTTATCTTGAAGGTTTTTTCAGCTCTCAGCTCTCGTTTCTCATAACTCGTTTACTGCAAACGTTTTTCTGTTCACGCAACCGTTTTTTTATTTTGGAGTAACTATAACTAGGTTGCTGTAACCAAAACAACAGTTGGCGGAACCGTTTTTCATTTCTCCCAAACGTTTTTTCATCTTATATTTTTCATAACTCGTTTGCTCCAAACAATTTTCGTTTCTCCCAAACGAAATGATATGTACAGATTAACAGAAGTTCGTTTCTCCCAACTACATTCCCCAAACGAACGTCAGTTATCTAAGATTTCATTTGGGAGGAACGAATTTTTGCTTTGCGTGGGATTTACCCAATTTTGCCTCCTCCACTTTTCCCCAATTAGAAGTCGATAGCTTTGAGAGATGCCATCGATGTCCGTTTCATGACCTACATGGTTGGTCCATGGTGTGTTCACAATGTAAAGCATCTCAAGAGTCATTCTCCTTCCTTAGTCGGTTTTGCTCTGTAACACACATACGTTCTCAAGATCAGCTGTATGTAGATCTCTCGGGCAGTGGGAGGTTAGTGCAGTTTTTTGGATCGCATTATCAACTCCCGATTCAAGATCTGATTTGTGAGCAGATATGCATATTTGATATAGAATTATTCTTATCCTGCCTAGGTTCTTTTGGTGAAATTCCTGGTCGCTAACGGTTATTACCTAAAGTTTAGGCCCGTATTCATTATGACGTTTCTCGGGTGTTGAGAATAAAAGTTTACAAGTCTACCCGAAGCTGTTGGTGTTTAATACCAATCTAGTAGGATTTTATTGCCCCTTCTGATGACCATCGTGTCCAGATACGGGAGTTTGCCATTATCCTTTTTTTTCATTGGGTATTTTATATTCGGACTTTTCTTACATATCCCAAATAGACCGTGTACGTATTTTGTCAAAATCCTAGGCCTACTATCACAGTTTTCAATACATCTTTCCAAGAGTTCCTATATCGCAATGTCGTGTACTATTGAAGATGCCGAAGATCCCATGGGTAAGCCTCTCTTTTGGTGGTAAATTTTGCAGTTGAATATAAAGTATCCATTTCCCCGTATGCAGAAAGGTAATATCTCCAAAACAAGTCTTTACCAATCTTTGTGGGTTTTCAAATTTCTGACCATTTTTCCCTAATTGTCGCCAAAGCCAAATCTACTGGTATCCTAATGAAAAATGATACCACTTCGAAAGAAACAATTATCTCGTCTTCTTCTATTAGAATATTCGATATTGCATCTTTAAACTGTCCCGAATTTGTATCTTTGTACTTTGAATTCTCCGTTAATTTGCTCAAGATTTTGGTGATGTACTCACAAAGTTCCGTAGAAGGTGCATTAATCAATGAACAAATAGGTCTTAGACGCAGGTTATTGTTGTGAATTTTGGGAGGGCCGTAAATGCCGGGTACCATGACCGTTTCCGTCTTCATTTTCTCCCGTTCGAATTCACTGATTATATTTTCCGCAAATAATTTGTCCACTAATTCATTATCTTCGCGTTGTATGGATTGTCTGCCTCTAGTACCACTATATTCCGATTTTGTCCAAGAAATTCCCTTGTCTGGTCCATTATTTGCAGTGTATGTCTCTCTCTATGTGTCAGTCGATGTTTATTCATGTGGTTCTCAATAATAGAGGTACGTTTATTCCGATGCATCTCTAGTTTTCCTCCTCCAATTAAAGTCCCTATACACTCTTCCCCGTCCGCAAAGGACTTTAGTAATGGCAAGCGGTCTTTTCGGTGAGGCAATGCAAAGTTCCTACACGCAAAGAAAAAACTCGTTCCTCCCAAACGAAATCTCAGATAACTGAAGTTCGTTTGGGCACTGTAGTTGGGAGAAACGAACTTCTGTTAAGCCATACATATCATTTCGTTTGGGAGAACCGAAAAATGTTTGCAGCAAACGAGTTATGAAAAACATAAGCTGAAAAAAACATTTGAGAGTAACGAAAAATGGTTCCCCCAACTGTTTCCTCGGTTACAGCCACCGAGTTGTAGTTGATCCTAACTAAAAAACGTTTGCAAGAACTGAAAAACGTTTGCAGTAAACGAGTTATGAAAAATTAAAGCTGAAAAAACGTTCGTGATAAACGAAAAACGGTTCCACCAACTGTTCTTTCGGTTACAGCAACCGAGTTGTAGTTACTCTACTCAGTACAACATTACCTGTACATTAAAATTTCTTGTACAATAATATTTATGGGTTCCATAAGCTCTTTTTTGTGTAAATTTCCAACTTTTATGATTTTGGTTTTACCCATAAAGTTTGTTTTAAAAAAAGGTGGAATTTTTGTCTATCTTTTCAGTGTCTACTAACACGTCTGTCTCGAATTGCATTCAAATAACAACTAAAAGCGCAGCAAACTACAACGCGTCAGTTGTCTATCCAAGATATATTGACAAGGCAAAAGCCTTTTATGTGTATACGTGAGTGTGTATGTCAAACGAGTGGACTGTGTATCCAGTTGACAGAATGAGAGAATGAGAGAAATGTACGTTCTTCATAAGCTGTGCTCTCATTAGAAAAATGGCTAATTTCAGTTATCGCAAACGGTTTTTAACTTGCGACAAATGTAATTTTGTACGCGTTTAATGCAAACGAGATCTCGTTTGCAACAACATGAAACGCATTTCCGATATATGAGTTTATTTGGGAGAACTACGTGAACGGTTGCGATTAATAAATTAATACAAATCAATCAAAGTATTGTTGTGGCAACCGAGCAAAAAACGTTTTTTTTCTTTGCGTGTACGTACCGCAAGCATAAAACCCTTGTTAAAATATGGAACAATTGACGTATTTATGAAAAAAATAATTTTTTTACAAACCAAATACAATATTAATCAGATTGGTCATCAGCATCTAAATCAAATAAATTACTTTGTGACTCATTCATTCTTCACTTTTGGTAACAGTTATTTTGCAATTTGTTACCACTACAAGTGTAATATGAAGTGGTGGCATCAATATTTTTTCTTTGTTTGATGTTTGTTTGTCATGTTCCACATTTCAGAAATTTATTTATTTTTTCATAAATACAAGGACATGCCATTTTTGTTTTTACCATTTTTTGTAAGAAATGGTTTTATGCCATTTTTGTTTTTACTTTTGCAGGAATTTTGTGGCATTTTTTGAAAAGGGACTAAAGGACATATAACCAACAAAGTGAAACTTCTTGAGCAGAATATACATATTTGTTTGTTAATATATTTGTAGGGATAGCCACAAAATTCTGTTTTCCAAAATTCTGTCTTACAAAAATTCTGTTTTTTTTTCCAAAAAAAAATTCTGTCTGACTAAAATTTTGTTTTACAAAATTCTGTTTTACAAAATTCTGTTTTACAAAATTCTGTTTTTAATAAAATTCTGTCTATTAAAATTCTGGTTTTTGAAATATGTTATTCCCCATTCATTATGAGAAAAAAAAAATAAAATGCCGTTAAATTTTTTATTAAGAATTAAAGCCAGTTTATTATGACTAAGAAATGTTACATATAATAACGTATGTGTATGGTTAGATATTTATTCGTTGGAAACAAATTATGAAATATGTAATAAATAATTAAACAGATTAATGGATTTTCAAAATCGATCTAAAAAAATTCATATCATTGAAAAACATATTAATTTAAAACAAAAAAAAAATAACAAACATTAAATAAAAACACAAATTAGTTAAAAATCAATTAAATTAAGACAAAGTTAAAAATAATAAAAAATCATAGCAATTCAATTTAACTGATAACAATATTTAATTAATTATAAACTGAGTTTTTTGCTATTCTTTTTAAATATTGTAGTTTTCTTAAACGATTGAATTTTTTACAATACGTGAAATATTTTTTTCTTTGTTTTACATTTCTTTTATTTTTTTTTTTTAATTTTTCTCCATTCTCAATCTTTGACACTATATTTTGAGAATAGATTAATTCTCCTTTTAAATGTTCTACAATTTTGTAGAGTCCGCTTTTTTTTCGTCCAACTACAACACTCAAACGTCGGTGCCATGACTTGACATTGTTTGTAGTTTTCGGGTATTTTTCAGAATACTGGCAATCAAATATCGTCCAAAATGCAGGTGGGTATTTACAAGCGTTATAGACATAATTGGCCTCGAACAAGGTGGCCAATTTAATAATATCTTCGTCTTCAAATGTTCTTCGGAGCTTCGAATAATATTTGGCTACCTTTTCTGACGAACATACGCAAGCGCGTTTAAACATCTTACTTGCAGTGAGAAATTTTCGTCATTTTCGTCATTTCCGTACTTAGTAACCAATCTGAAATGATAATGTTGTACATATTACAAGTTCATTACTATTAATTATAAAAGTTATTAAAAATTCTTACCGTTTTTTTTGAATACGGCGCCACAATATCTGGAAAAAATGGAAAAAGCACCCTCGTATCTGCGAATCTGGAAAGCATTTTCTAGCTGCTGACACGAGACCAACTTCGAAGTCAGATATAATACGATTAGGCTTAAAAAAACTCCATATTCCAAAGCAATTTGAATTACGCGTTTAAAAAATGTTTCATAGAGTACTGCAGATTTTTTGGACATTAGGCAGAATAGGAGTGGAACGACCTCTCGTTCAATCCTTCCATGAACGGAAAAGAGTTGGCGCATTATTGTGGGCACAACATCAAAAGTGCCGTCAACGAGCCAACAATCACTTTTTTGTAGAAGTTGAATTTATGATTTTGTGCCGAATATAACCATATATTCATCTCCCACTTTCTCTTCTGCCAATATAAATAATTCGTTATCCAAAACGTATAGATTTAGAGGGTAATCTATTTAATCTATTGCTTGCGGCTCTCTGAAAAGTCCCATTTCATTCCGAGTGTATCCTATTTTTCGCTTTGGCGCGTACTTCGAGGGAAGGTAATCGCGACATTTTTGGTTTGTAATTACCACCGATTGTTGCACTATTTGACTTGGATTAAGGGGTTTGTTTATAGCGGCATATTTTACAAAAGTATTTGTTCTGCATATTTCCACTGCACTAGCAAAAGGTTCGTGGGTATGCTTTTTTGGATATCTTATTAAAACATGCTCGTTATTTTCCATTGCTGTTATTATTCGAGAGGAACACTTATCTGGAATTCTTCTCGAGCACGTACAATTAAAGTCTCCTTTTTGTCTTTTCATTTCCAAATAATAAAAATATCCGTTGAGACACAACATTTCTTTATTTTTATTGGTTTTTATTAATTGCACTTTATTCATTTTTATTTTTTTAAACACGACACATTAAACAACAAAATTGCGACTAATTTTAAATAAAATGCTGGAACATAATTTTTGACCAAACACACAGATGCATTTTATTTAAATTTTGCAAGGTGTTTTTTTAAAAAGTATTTTTTTTTTTAAATGTAAGGGAAAGTTAGGGCCATAGATTAATACTTATAGTAGATCTACCAGTTCTTCCACCAAATTTATGACATTTGGCCTGGTGTGATATTTACGTTTGATGTTGAAAAGAATTGCTTTACTAATACCAGATAGAGGCAATTGTTCATAACAACGAACAAAATAACAACAACTGCATTTCGTTTTGTGTGTTAAAATTATACAACACAAATATATGCAAACAATAACAGTCAATAAAAAAGTGTAAAACACATTTAATTTTCACCCTTTTTCACCAAAATGGCATAAAAAATTAAAGCAAGAAGTTATTGTAATTCCACCTCGTGTATGTCACTTTTCGTCAAACATCTCTCTATCACACCGACCGCATCACGAAGAGTGTGAAAGGAAACGTCAGATGAGCCAAATATTCTCTCTAGTCTGAGCTTACTCTATGGTTAGGGCAAAGTGATTTCTTAATTGTTTTATTTTTATGTATGTGTTTGTAAGTGCATTTTCAGTTAAATAAAAAATTATTTGAAACAAATCGCGCGATTTTTTTCAAAAAATTTTTTGTTTAACTGAAAATGCAATTACAAACAGAATTTTGTGAACCAGAATTTTGTGAAACAAAATTTTGAAAAACAGAATTTTGGAAACCAGAATTTTGAAAAACAGAATTCTGTGAAACAGAATTTTGTAAAGCAGAATTTTCGTCGAACAGAATTTTGTACCCAACCCATATTTGTAGAACATAGTGTATTCAAAATAAACTATTTCAGATTTAAATTTTAAGATTTCACGATTTAAATTTGTAAAAAGGACTAAAACGACATATGCAAATTCACTATGAAGGATTCTCGTCTGCAAAATACGCTAGTAATATCTATTCCACAATAAATTGGTCAACATTTGGATACTTTGACGGTTATTTTGGTACAGTTTTCTTGACCTTATTTCAAAAAAGGACAAAAAGGGTGTCTGAAAAAAAAGATTGTTCTATGACTACCCATAATGAAATATTATGTGGAATAAATTTGTAAAACATTCTGAATCGGTAGCTGATCATTTTAGTGTAAATTTTTTGTACATTATGAACAAAGGACCCTTTAAACTTTGAAATAGAGGATTTGAATATTTTATGAAAATAATTCTTGAAAATTTCACTGATGACATGATATCATAAAAGATCTCTCAACTAAAAATTGACCATTACTATCATAAATCCTTTTGTTTTATACAGGGTGTCTGGTGGCAAATTAATATTTTTAAATACGATTATTTCAAAAAGTAATAAACGGAGCCGAAGGAGGGTGGCGCCGTTGGAATTATCGATTGTGCGGATTTGTCAGTCACGATGTCGCAGTGGTCGACTGAGCATCGTGCGTTCGCTGTGGAGACAGTTTTTAAGAGTAACGATTCTTACGTAATGGCTCGTCGACAATTTTGCTCAAAGTTCGGTATTCGGCGAATAATTGATAGACCGAGTGTAAATTTAATTCGTTCGTGGTTGCAGAGATTCCGCGCAACTGCTTCAGCTATGAATGTCCAACGGTCAGGGCCCAGTCGATCTTCAAGTACTCCCGAAAACATTGAACTGGTTGAAAGCAGTTTACGTGAAAATCCGCGACTTTCAATACGGAAAAGAGCAGCCGCACTGGGACTTCCAAGAGCGATTATTCATGAAATTTTAAAAAGGATCTGAAGTTGCATCCTTTTTAAATTTAAATCGTTCAAGAACTGAAAGAAAGTGACTTTGATTTACGCAAACATTTTTGTAAAACGATGTTGGAGCGTTTTCGCACTGTCAATCCCATTTTTTGGAGCGACGAGGCTCATTTTCACTTAAAGTTACTTGAAAGTTTGATTTTGAAGAATGTGATTTGCTCTCTAATGCATTCATATTGAGACTATCAAGTTGGCTAGCATTTTCACGAGCAGTTTCAATATTTTTAGCAATTTGTACAGCTCTATCCAATTTGACATCTCCTTCACTCAATAAACGCTCCTTAATATGTTGCAAATTTGATGAGAGTCCACAAATAAAAACATTTTTAACAAGATCTTCTCTTAAGCCACCAAGATTACATGTAAGACTCAGATTTCTTAGTGCAGTGACATAGTCATCCATTGATTCGCCGCCATTTTGTTTCCTTGTAAAAAAATGTATGGCGTTCCATTGTCAAATTTACTTGCGGTACAAAATAATCAGCAAACAATTTTACTAGCTCCTCATATTTAACTGCGGTAAGACCTTTGTTAAAGGAATTAAAAATTTGGAGACTATCCGGACCCAAATGATGTAGAAGTAAGGCTACTTTCCTTGCATCTGGCTCTTCGCTTAGTTTTGACGCCACCAGATATATTTGAAAATGACTAAGCCAATTTTTCCATTCAGTGGCCATATTGGATGCCTTTAAATTGATTCTGTTGACTGCACTCATATTTTCGTTTTTATTTGGCATAGCCTTTTATTTTATTTGACTAAACTTTTTCTTTATTTTTTAATTGACGACTTTTTCTTAATTTTTTAATCGACTTGACTATATTTATTCTTTGAAAAATTTACTTTATTTTATTTTATTTGACTGACCACATCTGGTACAAACCACAACAAGCAAAACTGCCGTCACTGGTCTCCAAGAACCCGCAACCCTCGATTGAAACATCAAAAACCATTACATTGCCCCATGGTAACTGTTTGGTGTACCTTATCCACGCATGAAATAATTGAACCATTTTTTTTTAGATAATTCTCGAGGCCAGGCGACGAATGTCGACGGTCATCTGGATGACATACTCTTTAAAAACTAAAATCCGCATTTCTATTCTATCGTTCAATGCTCTTACTAAAACTTTGAGTCAATTATTATGTTTTTTATTTAAGTTTGAAAATATTAATCTGCTACCAGACAAACTGTATTATCTCGAAGTGTCTTCCATTGTTTTGATTATAGGATATTACAATTTTCGGCCAGACAGACAACACTGTGAATCGTATTTACTGTAAAAATATTTGTCTTTATTGTCGTTGCTGCTGGTTTTAAAGGACTTTTGCTTTTCACCGCCACAAAGAGCCATTGGACAGAATGGATGAAACAAGGAAAAACTTTGCAACATTGGAGATGTTCACATACTGTATTTTTTAATTGTCTCTATTGGTTACGATTTATATTTTTTTCTTTGTAATTACACCACATTATTCTGAGAGGTCATCTCAGTCTTTCTGTTTAGTGTTGCTTCTGCCCATATTTGTATGATCAACAGTAATTGTAAGCTCTATAATTTACGGCGTATCTCTACTTGTATCACCTTTTCACCGTCAAACAATTGGGATTGTGAAACAATTAGAATCCAATTGGACACAATTAATTAATATGTCGCTGGCAGTTTATTTTTGTAATGTCTAGACTTGGCTGGGGAACCAGATTATAGGATTTATTGATTAGTAATGGAAGGGAATATTTCTTGTATTGCTAGCTTTTTTCCCGTCGCCAAGATTTTCATAATTAATTGTTTGCCATTTCATGTTTGTCATTTTCCACTCATGAACAAAGAAGTTGCATAACTGCAACACAATCCCTAAAGAAATCTTTAAAGATTTAATTTAGGCGATAAAGAACTGAATACTAAATTTCCGTTTGCTATGATTGTGTTCCCTTATACTTATAAACTAACAAAAAGATCCAATTTGAAATTGCTTTATTTGCCTGCAAATAGATTCTCTTGTCTATTGTCTGAGGTCTTTGTCGTGGTCCTGTGTGTTCATTTTTATTTTTCTTTCGTTCCCAAGCATTAGAGGACTTTTATCGCTAACAATATGGGAATGTCATGGGTCTTTGTGTGCGAGTGTGCATGTTCTTATTTTTCCGATTGTTACATTTTTTTTACATATTAATGCTTCCGCTTTGAGCTTTCTATTGGCTTTTGTTATGGTCTGTTAATAAATTTCAGACATAATCTTAATTTGGCTTATGTTTAACAAGAATAGAGTACAATATTTTGGTTTAGTCACAGTTCTTCCTCACTGACATTGCACGAGTGAATGGAGAAATGCTAAATTAACATTCAATTTTAATGATATTCTTTAATTTAATTGAATATAAATCATACGCACCTCCATTGTGTTTTATGATGAAGCTGCCTGCGCATAAATTAAATTACTGGCAATTCAGTTCTATTATTATTTAATTATTTCTAATTGTTGCTGTTATAACAGAGATATTAAAGTAAAACACACGGTAGATAAAACTGACTTTAATATTATGGATTATTAAGGTTACATTATTTCATCTGAAGTTCATTATTTGAGGTGCAAAACAATAACCCAGTATTTGTACGATGAAGACTTTCTGCTCAATTGACTAACAAACATTCTGGGGAAATACTGTATGCAAAATGCTCTATGTTTATGTTTGTTATAGGTAGTGCTAAGTAAATAACATAATCGCTAAATCAATAAAAATTTAGAAAGTGAACGAATACCCGAAAACTGAAAACTTAAAGAAGGTAATCTCCAGTTCTCCGTGAAATATCCAAAGTAAAAAATGCGTTGAAATATACACAAAAGCGGTCTTGTCATTAAACTTTTGTAAATTTGCCAAAACGTGAGGTAAACCCCCACTTTTTGATAAGGACCAATAAAGGAGAATTTGTTTAATGCAAATATGAAAACAGGAGCAAATTGTCTGATATTTATAATCATTGGATCAACACAGAAGAAAAAATTCTCGGTATCGGACAATTTCGCGTCCAATTTCAATGAATTTTTTGTATAATTTTCAATCTTTGATTCAACAAAAAGATTCCTTGGTTTAATTAATTTTATGTATTGATTAACGAATTACAATTAGAAATATTATTCATAAGTTTTGAAAATTCAACGAATAACAAAAATTAAAATTAGTCAAATTAAAAAAATATTTCCGGCTTTTAGAAAATTTTTTTCTCAGTATTAAGATAAAAATTGGTAAATTGTTCAATTAATTCCTTAAATTTTCAAGTGTTTTTAGTGGATACATACAATTTAATTTAATCTTAATTTGCTGTCTTGAATATATTTGAGCAAATATTGCCGTTTTTATATTGAATTTTATGACCGATTGCCGTAGTTTTCAGTTTATGTATCAGAAATTCATACTACTACAAAATTGCTCTAATTGAAAAATGGTTGGAGTGTGTCGGAATAATAGACAATTCTGTTAAGAATACTCATTGGCATGACTCCGTGACAAGTTCATCATCAGACGCCTAACTACTGTACCCTAATTGATACCATCGGTTGATGATCAATCGTATATATACAAATTGAATTATGCAATCTACTTGTGGGAATTAGTATCGATCGAAGATCCCTAAGTATCAACAAATACAAAATTCTCTCGTAGGCTGTGACGTCATAAAGATCTCATCAGAATGTTTTGAAAAATCATATAGTATTTCGAGATAAAATTTCAACAAATATGAGGTGGTTAAAAATTTTAAAGTTTGAATTGATTTTACTAATTCATTAACGAAGTTTTTTATTTGAAGGAACTGTGAAATATTTAGCTGATTAAGCAAAAATATATTGTTGTAAAATCAAATGATTCAAATATGTGACCTGGTCTACGAAAAGGGAGCTTACGTGCGAAAACTAGTTTTCTGTGAAAAAGCTGTTAAAAGTAAGTAACTCGTTTCGTCAGTTTCTCATTATCTCGTTAATTGTTCTCCGCGCCGGACGTCCAGTAAGTGTTGTTGTTGGTCGGAATATTATTATAGTTCATCGTGTAAGTTGCTAGTGTGGAACATTTAAAAAAGTAACACTGAAGAAGTGACGTTTACTGTTTCCGTTGATTATCGTCTTCGCATTTCGCATGAAATGAAACATGAGTGTTGATGAGGAGTTCAGTGCCGTATACGGACAATATTTCCATGAAAAGGATGATGAAAACGATGATGAAAACTATGAAGAGAGCGATGATGATGAAGACGAAGTATGTGTATCTCAGGCAGAAGATGATACCGAACAAACTTTTGTTAACATGGACCTGTATGTTGTTGATGTAAAGGAGGAGGAGCTGGTAACAAAATTTCTGTCAAAAGATTGTTGTAATAATGAATGCCATACACTGATACCACGGGCTCGGGGTCTTAACAAAACTATTTTATTCAATTTTCTACTTACCGGGCACACTAAGTTCGCGCCTGATCGTTACTTCGGTATTTTCAAAAGTAAGTATGCCGTCAGTAACATCGACACGTATGCAGATTTACTGCAGTGTGTCGAGGCATCATCACCTGGGGGTTATAATAAAGCTGTATCGGCTGAAAAAGTCGTCTGGTATGAATGGGACAGCTATTTTAAACCACTGTACAAGTCACTTGTTGGAATAACGCAATTCCATCATTTCATAATCTCTACAGATTGTGTAAAAACAAAGAAATTCGCAGACAGTGAAGAAGTGCAGCCCTTTAAGCTTCTGTTAAAACCTATCGATCCTGAAATGCCGAAAGTTATACAACCAGCCGGTTTATCTTTGGAACGTCAGTGGTACATCTATCACAATCTTCGCAGCTTAGTTTCGGATATATCTAAAGTAGATATTGTGGCTCCATTGCCGAAAGATTTGCCATCGAAGAAACGGAAGGCAAAAACTAGTGACGATGTTCTCAAACCAGACGAGGAACCAGGTCCATCTTCCTCAGGATCAACACGTAAAAAGATCTCAAGGAAAACGACAACAAAGAAAAATACATAAACTACTCATTATTATTACTCAGCATTATTATTTTTGGCCCATAATACGTTTTTCTACTGTATAATCATGTCTTTATAGCTTATAATTCAATGTATTTTGTTCATTACCAATAAATTATATTTTGTCGTATTTTTACTCTTCTTTCTCTACATTTTTAGTACACTTCTAAGCAAGTTAGGATTTTCTGCTTTGCACCACGTGAATCAGCCATCCGAATCAGCCAAAAAGTGAAAATTGATTTTTTGACACCTAAGCCCCCTTTCCGTAGACCAGGTCACATATTTTGATTTCAAGAATTTTGTATTCAGTTTAAAGAAATGAATATTTGAATTCCAGAAATTTGATTCATAGAATTGTAATTATCGTATTGGATTTTACCAATTCTGTTTTTCCGTGTACTTTTTCAGGGTTTGCTTCCTTTAGTGGATTATAGCCTTTTAGGAAATCGACCATCCGGAATCATCCCAAATTGATGATTTTTAAATGCTTTCAAATCTACTACAAAATTTCCACCGAACTCCGTATGGTGTCAATCGTAACGCCTATACGGTGGGTCAACAGTGGCATTTTCCTGCATTACCTTGAAGCCCAGATGGGATTGAACGTAAAACGTTTCGCATATTCAGACACACTTGGCCAGAATATAACATTCACCAGACTAATTCCATGATTAGCCGGGGGAATCTATCAAGGTTAATTGTCTTGCTGACCGGGCACTGGTCAATCGGTAATCACGCAAGGCGGCTGAATCTTCCATATAATGACCACTGTCGTGCCTGCGAAGACTCAGAAAAGGAAGAGATGGTGGAACATCTCCTCTACAGTTGTCCGGCTCTAATGAATAGACCCCTAAACATTTCTAGATCTAGGATATGTAATGAGTATCTATGATTAACAGGTTGGATATAGACACTGTATATTAGGCTATCCGGAGTGATGTGGTATTGAAAACGGTGCCTCAAGGCACAAATTAATGCTAAATAGTATCTCTAGTCACCACGTGAATCAACCAGCCACAATATACCGAGGTAAATTAAGACTATGCCGAGAAATACAAGGTTTTTGCGGAAACCAAATTAAATAAAACTGCCCTCGTTGTTTGAAAATACTCTGTTAGGTCAAACTCAACAACATTGTTATAATAGTTTAAACTATAACTCTGCCACTCTACGCAAGTCCCAATACAATTCTCCACTTCGTTGCAATATTCTACAAAAGCCATATAACAACAAATAATTTGAAATAATTTATACTCTTTAACTTGAGAAACTTTAACCAATTTATGACAGACAATACAAAGCATCTCATATGAAAGGAGCCATGATACGAAACTTTATATGAACTCAAAATTCATACAACATATTTTCCATTAGTACTTGAATAACCTACAGAAATTTTAGATACAACCCCTATTCAACAAACTGTCTTTAAAGCAAAACATGCGGAACAATATGCAAATAAATGTGTGTCATTTGTCACACTCGTATATACATAAAGCGATTATTTATTTTCATTTCCTGAAAAGACCAATGACATTAAACAACAGAAATTGAAGCAGACATAAACTTAACCGTCTCGGTCACTCGGCCGGTCAGCAATTCAATAATGCAATGAAAGGCTGGAGAGCAATCAAAGATTCTAAAGAGAGATACGATGCGGTAATTCGTTGGTGACTTTGAATGAAGTTTATCCTTTTGCAGTTTTATGTACTGCCTCCTAGTCTTTCTTCTGTTTCAGCTAATATTTGCATAAAACTACTGTCTAAAATCTTTGGCAGAGAAAAAATGAATGAAGGGAAAACAGTGTGCATTGCAGATGGTAGCAAAGTTAGAGAATTAAAAATGGGTCGTCGTCAGGAACCACAAAACGCTACGAAATTAAACGACGTATTATTTCCTGACTAGGGCTATTATAAGGTCTTCTGTATACAGTTAATCATAGAATAGACTTCTGTCGAACTCGTTAAGTAGTTCATGAACCCGTTCATTTAAAGTGTCCAATCACACAAATCACGAACGCAATCCCTATACTGAACACGAAGATTATGTTCCTGAGGGTCATTATAGGTCACCCTAAATAAACTATATACTTCATGAACTGCCCAACTCAATCATAGAGTTATAAATATCAGTTCCCATCAGCTGGTCTCTATTGCAGTTGGCGATTTGATAAGAGTTCGACTTTGTGTTGAAAGTTGGTCATAAAACGTACGGAAATAAAACACAGTAGTTTAGCTGTCATTAGTAGCAATCAGACACAATTTCAAAAATCAGTTTTTTATCAAAAATCAGTTTTCGAATAACTGACCGAGAATAAATTCAGTTTAATCGGATTTGCATTTTTTTTTAAAATAAAAACAAAAACTATCTTTATCATTCATATTTGAATAAAATCTCACCTGCATATAAACAATCGAATGTTTGTCCCAATTAATGTTAATTATTTTTTAAATTAAAGATTAAAAGTGTTTTAAATTCTCCCATTGCATTGGCCGTCGGTGGTGCAATAGTTAGCGTGCGCGCCTTTTGTACAGGAGATCCCAGGTTCGATCCTTGCTCCGACCACCTTAAAATATCTTTCGACGACGGTCACCTCGCATAGTGAAGGCGACACTATCCAGTACTTAGCCATGAAAAAGCTTCTCAAAATACCGTTCGGAACCGGTGTAAAACTGTAGGTCCCAATCAGTGAGTGGAAACTGGAAAGCGCACAGCTCAGTGATTGTGAGAAGTTCTCCCCAGTCCCTTCATGGGATGTAATGGGAAACCATTTATTTTTTAAGAAAAGGTATGGACTATTTTAAGAAGTACCTTCTCGAAGAAAAAGCCATAAGAGTATGCATTTTTTACAAATAGGTACTTTTTTTAAGAACACTCACTTTTTAAAAAAGTGGTACTTTTGTACTTTTTTAAAAAGTGGTGGTGTTTTTTTTTAAAAAAATTGTACTTATTTTCAGAAAGGGTTCGAACCCAGGATCTCATGTACAACAGCCGCGCACACTAACCATTGCACCACCGACGGCCTTAGAAAGCTTTTAAAAGAGGCCTTTTTCGGGAAAATATAATACATATTCTTACAAAAAAGACCTAAAATATACTTTAAAAAAAATATTTTATAAAAAAAATTGTTCTTAAAAAAGTTTATCATTTTACAAAAAGTATCTTTTCTTAAAGATCTATTTAAATTGTCGTATTTTTCAACGGGCGCCTTAGGCAAGTTGGAACTAACTAGTACATAATATAAAGTGAAAGGAACTTCGTTTCAACCGGGTGTCCCCGGACACCTCATGTACTTTTTTTACTCTGCATTGGATTTTAATTTACCATTGTTCGCAATGGCAATTACAAAATTTTGAAGTTTCATTTGCTTAGGCAATGCAAATGCAGGTTGTGGAATCGGATGCCAATTGCTATGAAATGTGGGAATGTTTTAAAATGTTTTGAATTTATTTGACTGCTGGCAGTTCTGTTTTTAAAGTATTTCATATGTAGAGGTTTGTGGCTTCGATAGGTATTGCCTCATAATACTTTCAAATTCATAAACCTGTACTGTATAAAACTGCTAGATATGAAAGAAATGCTTTGTAAATAAGTACAATTGCCAGAGGTATTTAACATTTTTGATGTGCATTTGTAGACGCAATTCAAATTAAACTACAAATTATAATTGTAATACAACCAATTTGCGCCTTGTATCTAAAAAATAGGTTATTGTAAAAAAAAACCGAAAAAATAATAATTTTTATTGAATCTAATTTCAAGTAGTCCTTGCAGTCTCCAGCATAAAATAATCCATAAGTGGAACTTAAGGATACAATTTAACAGTTTAAATTTTAAATAATTTTTTGTTTAGTTTTTATGAAGCTGGAAGTGGGAAATATGAATTCACAAGAAGTAAAGGGTGTTTTTTATATTCCAGGCCGATGTGTGTTTTTGAACCTTTTCATTCCACCCCTGTCTGCGCATGTGGTCATTTTCCAGTAATTTTTGAGCGGCTTGAACTTTCTACGGGTATAAATGCAAATCTTTTTTGAGTATTTTGAACAAATTTGACGATGACATTTGAAATTCTTGTGCACGGTGTCTAACTGGCGCGTCTGGGCTTTCATAAACATTTTCTGTCTCTGCAGCAATATTCTGTGCCGTGCGTACGCTACGAGTTCACTTTTCACTTTTTCTCCCAGTGTATACAAAGTTTCAGTATTCTTTACAATACGCTGAATGGTTGACTTGCTCGCACACTATTTAAACCAATAAAATCCCAGAAGATTCTTCGTGAGTTTACAAGTGAACAATTATTTAGATAAATATTTTAATAACTTCCACACGTTTGTGGTACGTTTGACGCTCAATAATAAATTGCTATAGACTGCTCTGCAAAATTGTCACCGAACTGACATATGGGCTAATCCTGCGTTGCGGACGTTACGTTCGAACGCATATTTTTGAATACTGTTGGCGCTCTGAGCGTTACATTCTTAAGTAACCTACGGTGGTACATTGATCTTTGAGAGTGCTTTCAAATGGCAGTTACAAATATTTTCTGACTTTTATCAATTACAATATAATTGTACTTAAATTGCCGTTGCGGACGTTACACAATACAGAAGTCGTTGTGGAGCTCAATACACATTTTCATAAATTTTAGCGAATTTTACAGTATAAACAAAAAAACTACAAATACATTAAAGAAAGAGGAATGTTTAAGCATATCAAACCCACTTTCTATGCATACAAATAATTGTTAGTTTATTCCCAATTTTGACTTACATTTGTTGCGGACGTTACGTTGCGGACGCTACATTTTTGACCTCTGTCCTCCTCATATAAATAAAAAAACAGTTTTTGTTTAGGAGATACTGCAGTGCGTGCCATTTCGATAAAATTTTCATTAAGCGAAGAAAAGTGATGATGAGATTTTACGCCAGTAATATTTTTTATATTTAGCCATTTCTCACCTAGATATTGAGTTGTGGTTTTTATGTCGTTTGCTGTAACGTATATTAGTTTAACTCCATCGATACTACTTTTGGCCCGTCTATAAAAATCGTGTGCGTCCTTCAAAATAAGATTTTGAGCTCTTACTAACTGCCAAACTTTACGTTTCACGATAGCGCCTACTCCGTCTACTGCACCTTTGCCATGGGAGGTAGCGAAAAAATTCCACTCAAAACTCAAAAAAATTCCAAATTCATTCTTAAAATGTGGAATGCTACGTAAAATAAATTTGTTTTTAAACTGACTACCGCATCCGTCGGAAAACACACTGATTTTAGAAATTGAATTATGCTTTTAAATATTTTGAATAAGTATTGATAAAAAGCAATAAACATCGTATTTATTGTGTGTTAGCTGATCACTTATAATGGCAAATGATTTATTGCAGCCATGTAGCCATGCTACACAAGTGAAAATAGTTACTTGAGCATAGCTGAAGTGAGCAGACTGTATTTCATTTTGAGAAATAAGTCTGTAATTTTCGGCAAAGTCAATTTGCAGAATCAGGTCATTTGGCTCCAATGCTTTCCGTTTTTCCTCAAAGTATTTTTGTTGAGATCGTTTCACAAAAGTATGTAGTTTGAACGACGGCAGTTGGGATTCCAATTCAAAAATTAAATCTGCCACTGGGACTTCGGTACAACTTAATACCATACGATTCTCTATTATTCTCCATTGCCTCCATTTAGTAACCTCATCAAGGCCACTAATATAAAGTAAAGGAACAAGCGCATCTTTAATGTCTTTTGTACAGTCATTGCATTCATTTGACATGCAAAATTCATTTTCTACGTCGCAGCAAACTTTTTCTAAAAAGTCACCAAAGCTCAAAGGGAATACAGGAATCTTTTTATTCAAACTTTCCAATAAAAACCCAAAATTTGCATGGTATTGACAAACACACATGTTGTGAGGCAACTTATCAGACAATTGCACTATTGTTGGTCGATTGTCAGGGAATTTCGTTCGAGAAATTTTTTGATCACTAAACTCAGCTTGAAACAGCTGAAAGGCCTGATTTACCGTCATTATCATAAATCGCTTAGCTACTGGTAGTTTATGGGCACTACTAGCTGGAGTGTCGATTTTCTTCCAGCAGCTTGCACAGAAATGTCATCTCGATAAAAAAAATCATGAATCAGTTTTGTTTTGTCATCTAATTGCTCATCATGTTCTACTTCTTTTCTATTGCCAAGGTATTTTTCACAAAGTACACTGAGGACTTTACATTTCTTCTCCATATCATTAGGCAAAATGCGCTCAACTTTTCTTACAGCTTTGCTTAGAGTCTGCCTGCATGTATAGGGACTGACTAGCGTTGTTTTTTTTTCTATTTTGACTTTCTCTGTAATTCGCCATTCGTTGTTTGTTCTTAGCTTTAATTTCTTTTGCAAGCGATGCGTTGCCTTTCGCGATTTCTTTAATTTTTTTCCGATAAGCTCGCTTTCTTTCAGCATCTTTTGATCTTTGCTTCAGCAAGCTATTTATATCATTTCTTAAATTTATTCGAAATTTTTTTGATCTTTCTGTACTCGTACTCATTTTTACCCGACTTACTAATCGCAATTTTGGTCTTTTAAGTAGTTCAAATGATCTGAAACTGAAATCGACTAGTGAACGTGTAAGTTACCAATAACTCTTTTAGAGATCCGAAGAGAAAAATACACTGTTTGACAGTCAACATATTAAAGAAATATGTAAAATAAGCGAAGCTCTCTTTGCCAAATTACATTGAAATAATTATAAGAGAAATAGAAAAGATTACAATTTGTTTACTGTGTTCTCAAATTATTTTTTGTAGTTTTCTTTAACCCTTCAATCCTTATGTGTTTATAATAGTTGATGTATGTGGTTTTTATTACACGGTGTGACACTGAAAATACACTTCTGAAATGACCTAGTGTAGGTTGTAGGCCTGGTTGATCGCACCAGTTTTGCATCTTCAGATTTTTGAATATACCCTCAAAATCTGAAGTTAAAACAAAGATTTAAAACTTGACTTGTTTTCCATTTTGTAACGTTGTGTTATTGATTTGTGGAAACAAAAGTACTTTTAGAAGAACTTAATTTTAGGACAGATCGATACCGTTGCGCACCTTACAAATTTGGACTTTAAAAAATTAAACATACTTTTATATATTTTAGAATTTTTTTTCTTACTTTAAAGACCAGCTTTACTTGTGTTTGGAATATTAATGTGGTGTCAAAAAAAATTTTAGTTTCTTCGTTATATATGAACACCCTTGTTTTCCGTTGCGGACGTTACAAAGAGTGGACGTAATTTTAGTCAATTTTATTTAGTATGTTTTAATAGAGTATTTAAAGCGTTTCTTGTATACAGTTGCAGAAAATTAATAGAAAAAAAACTTTTTCGAACATGGAGCAGCCATGTTTTGCATAAAGCTTGTTTAACAGCAGCCAAAAAACATTCATATTTTGTTCAAATATTAAAGATGTAAGGTTGCTGAAGTTTAAGTCCTGATTTTCGTAATATGGATTGCCAAAGAAATATTTTATGATGATATTTGTAAGAGTACAAATGTAGTCTATTATTCTATATAATCAACAACAATTTTAGATCAACTTTATAAATTTTTTCTTGGTTGACATTTTTTCGGATATGCCCATATGTTAAGCAAAAAGAAACGTCGAAAAAAAAAATCGGCATGGAACATAAAAAACACGCTGTACAAGACTTTCCAATTTTGGTTGGTTCTCGCACGATCTATTGAATGAATTGATATTACGTTTTATTACTCGCTTTAGGTGATTTATGGTTGCTTTTCTTTTGTTGAAAGTCATCAATGAAGCTCCTTACGGTTATGTTGTTAGGGAGCCAAAGATTGGGAGCCTTGTATTATCAATCATGTGCCTATGACTTTTTCCTCCTCGTGGTGGTTCACGGGCAGCAGAAGTATAAATTTTTCTAGCCACTGAACTCAAGGCTTTAGGATGAGTAGCCTGATTAGCTACTTATGTATCTCAAGTTTAGTAGGTGACTGATATCACTGAAGCTCATCAAACCATAGGGCATATTCTTTTGTCCTTAGAAGGCGGATGAACCCAGCGTATGGGCCAACGGCGGATATACTATATCAAAAGAAGTTATATTGCATCCTGGTCAGCGTCTGATCCATAATGGGCGGCTGCAATAAAATATCCTGGCAGTAGGTAAAATGCAAAAACCCGGTGGACTGGGATTGCCTCCCGCCACCGTTCATAATGGCAGTGAATAAACAAACCATATTTGTTGACCACCCCCGCAAACGTTATACGGACCACGAATTAAGGATATGCACTTGGAATGTAAGAACTCTATATAAATCCAGTGCAATTATCCAATTGGCAAATGACCTCGAAAGTTATAAGGCCGACGTTACCGCTAACCAGGAAATGCGATGGACATGGCTGCATTAGCAGAAAAAACTGCGACATATACTACAGTTGCCTTGAAAAAAACGCATGCATTTGGTTGCGGATTCGTAGTTGGCAAAAAACTACGACATCTAGTCTCTAGGTTCAATCCTGTGAGTGAACATATGACCACATAAAAGCGAAATATTTTTATATTTCCCTAATTTGTGTGCATGCCCCGACAGAAGAGAAAGTTGATAATGCCAAAGACATATTCTATGAGCGCCTATGGGAAGCGTATGACCGCTGCCTTGGCCATGACATTAAGATTGTACTAGGAGATTTTAATGCTAAAGTAGGCAAGGAGAATGTGTTTCATCCTACTATTGGCAATTTCAGTCTACATGCTGACAGTTCCGAAAACGGTATGAGACTGATTGACTCTGCCGCGGCAAAAACATGATCATTAGTGGTACAAGATTCCAGCATAAAGACATCCACAAGGCTACTTGGGTATCCCCTGATCAAAGAACGAAGAACCAAATTGATCACGTGGTAATTGATGGAAGGCACTTATCCCGTGTAACGGACGTACGAGTGATCAGAGGAGCTAACATCGATTCTGATCACTACTTGGAAGCGGCAAAGATTCGCACAAGATTAAGTAGAGCGAAACCAGAGACAGAGAAAGCTAGACATCGGAAAGCTGCAATTACCAGAGGTAGCCACCGTCTACTCAAGGAAACTCTCGCAACTTTTGGCACAGAACCCATCCCCTGCCGATGTAGATCTTGAAGCGCAGTTGAAACCCATTTCCGACTCTATAAAAACTGCCGCAACAACCGTAATTGGATTTGAAAAACCAATAGTACGATGGTACGATTAAGAGTGTCGCTGTGCAATTGATGAAAACAACGCTGCACGTATGGCAATTCTTCAGTCAATTGCAATGCGAGCTGCGACTGAGCGGTATTGGGAGAAAAGAAAGAGGTAAACTGTCTCTTTAGGGGTAAGAAACGCGCGAGGGTGAGAACATTGAGACATACAGAAGGTAGAACGAATCCCGGAAATTCATTTACAAAGTCAAGACGGAAATAACGGACGTCATTCAAGGCCCCCATCTATAAATACAAGGACGGAATTCACATCGCATATGTCCAGAGCATGTTGGGAATATGGAAAGATAATTTTTCCGCGCTAGCGCTACCTGAGATATCCAATGACGGGGAGACAATCGATCACAATTTGGACGTCGACGTTGAGTGCCCCTCCTAACATAGACGCGGTCAAAACAGCTATTGCCCGGCTTAAGAACATCGAAGACGTCGGAGCCGAAGGAGTACTGGCGGAGCTATTTAAGGCTGGCGGCGATGAGCAGATAAGGTGCACGCATCAGTTCATTAGAAAAATGTGGTTAGATGAATGCATGCCCGGCGATTGGAGTCTACTATGTCTCATATTTAAAAGAGGTGACCCGAGAGTCTGTGCCAACTACCGTGGAATAATCCTTTTAGCAATAGCATATAAGGTTCTATCAAGTATAATGTGCCAAAGTCTAAATCCAATTATGGCTGACCTGATTGGACCATACCAGTGTGGTGTTATTCCTGGAAAATCGACAACTGACCATGTTTTCACGCTACTCCAAATCCTGGAGAAGACCAACGAAAAACAACTCGATACCCATACTCTATTTGTCGATTATAAGGCTGCCTTCGATAGCCCGACACGGGAGAAACTCTACAAAGCAATATCCGACCAAGCAAGGCGGCACCCTATAATGCGAACTCTTTAATATCTTAATGGAGATCATTCTGAGAAAAGCTGCAGCCAACATGAATAAAACGATCAGCAGCAAAAGTCACACGCTGGTCGCATATGCTGATGATATAGATATCATTGGGCGCACAATGAGAGAAGTTACTGCGATGTTTTCGAGAATTGAGGAGTCCGCACAAGTAGGTAAATGAGAACGAGACCAAAATTATGGTTACAACGAGCAGGACCTCTATGCGATTAGACCAAAGCGTGAACGTTGATAACCGTTATAATTTTGAGGTAGTGGATGTATTTATATAGCTCGGATCTGCCGTAAACATGAACATCGTCAGCATTGAGATCAAGCCGAGAATTGTGCTTGCGAATATATGTTATTTTGGGCTAAGCCAGAACTTTAGAGATAACGAGTAACAAAAGTCCTACTATACCACACTCTCATACAACCTGTCGTGGTTTATGGCGCAGAATCCTGGGTCTTATCGCAAGCCGACCAAACATCTGTAGGAGTCTTCGAGAGAAAAATACTACGAAAAATGTATGGCCCTATAGTCCACAACGGCGAGTATCGGCGATGCATGATACATTTCAACCGTCGTATCTATCTGCTGTGCCATGGATCTGGGCAGGAGGGTTCAATGCCGCACCTGATCGGATATGAAGTTGAAAAACAAAGGATAGGAACGTTTATGGAGGAATGAGATATAGGCAAACTATGTTAAATTACGTTTGAGTGATATTAAGGACTTTTCAATTATGTTCGACTGATACTTACGGGATTTAAGTCAGTTTTGATAGATCATAAAATAAATGAATATTTTCCCATTACATTCCATGAAGGGATAGGGGGAGCTTCTCACAATCACTGATCTGTGCGCTTTCCTGTTTTCACTCACTTATTGGGACCTACAGTTTTACACTGGTTCCGAACGTTTTTTTGAGATAATGTCGCCGCCACTAAAGGAGGTGGCCGTCGTCGAAAGAAGTGTATGGTGGTCAGAGCAGGGATCGAACCCACGTTCTCTAGCACAACAGTCGTGCACACAAACCGGCCATAGATGATAGATCATAATGACTTTAAAATTATGTTTGATATTAGTTCTATTATCTGCAACTCGTCTGCGATATTTACTAACAAATTTGGTTTTTACTCGAAGATAGAGTATTGATGCTCATCTCCCTTAATCTCAGGGTAATAGATTTGGAGAAAAACAAAACAAAAAAATTTTTCTTAAAACTATCATTTGTGTTGTGTAGATAGTTCAAATTGATTAAAAAAAAAAAACACAAAAACATTCACAGCCATTTTAACCCCGTAGTAACAATTTTTTTTGGTAACGCCTCTTCGCTTCCCCTTTCTAAATCACAATCCTTTTTGGTTGTTTGTTTATTTATGCCTTCTTTTATTATGCCAATTTCACAAACACGACGTACTTGACGACAAAGTTTTGGTATTTGTTTAAAAGAATATAAGCGGCTTAAAGGACTTTTAACGCGACAACAAGATTTCTAACTCAACAAACACAGGGAGATAAAGAGAAATACAAGTTTCATTCAAAATTCGCCAGCGAAGAAACGTTAAGAGAAAAATTTGCATAAAATATTAAATAAAAGAATTCAATTTACGAAAAAATGACGCAAGCAATTTCCACACTTTAGTACATCCTAGAGTCCCAGTAAAACTCATGAATATCAAAAATATTTAAATCCCTTTTGGGTGTTTTTCCTCTGCACTAGAGTTAACCAGTTTTGATGGCAGTTGTTTATAAATATGCATATGAGCTAAAGGTGGGTAAAAGCCTTTTGGTTTTAAGGTTTTACTGTTGATTTCGTTTAAAGCGAGTGGTGTCTATGGGGCAGTGGGTCAACTAAGTTGTTAGATTCTCTTGTATAATTTTTGTTCCTATAGCATTTAACCATGAATATGCTATATTAGGATTTAAAATAAAAGGATTACTGCTGAATCCAATAAGGGTAAAAATGTAGCATCTAAACTTTATTAGAATCTCTCAAAACGGTATTTGAAAGAATGGTGTCATCCCCTTATGAAACGCTCTTAAAATTCTTATGAAACTGTCCTTACTTAAACTTGTCCTGTGACCCTCTAAGAAGAATACAAGTGTATCTATAAGTACCTAGGTATATTCTTTCCACAATATTTATTATAAACCGTGGCGACAAACAATTTCTCTGCCTCAAATACATATTTACTTTAACACTGATTCCATTCAGAGGGGCGAACTTTGATTTACTCTCTAAGTGAAAGTTGTAGCTCTTATCATAAAGAACAAAGATTGTGAACATATAAAATCAAAAAAACTTCATCTTCAAGGTCAAAATGTTTACCTTTTTCCCCCTGTTCAGGTCCATAGGTAGCAAACCGTTCAAAATTCGAGGAACAGTCAACTACAAAATTGCATCTAAGATCTCAATAAACAACTTTCTATGACATATGAACTCCCTTCTTGATTTTGAGCCTGACAAAATGATCACTTTTTTGCAAAAATGACACAGAGGCCCCAAAAAAGTGCATGACTTTGGGCAAAACTGGGAGACACGGGTCTCTTTTTTTGGTCTTTTATGACATAGTGGTTTCCGTATATGGTTATATTTTCATGACTTAAAAAATTACACACAGTGTAATATAACGTGTTCGAGGGGAATTCGGTCCCTGATAATCAGTACATCCGTTACCAGATGAATTGGAACATAACCCAGCCTGAATTAGTTAATCGCAATGTGAATAAGACGCATGTCTGAGTCTATCTACCAAAGGATCTGCAAGAGGATCTTGGCGACAGAAACAATTGTGGGCCTAATCTGCGTAGATGCATAGAGAATGTAGCGCACAAAGCCATGGAGTCTCCCAACAACTACCTACCAACCTCTTGTCTACGAATAAATTTAATGGGAAAGCAGAAGCCTCCCTGGCGGAATGAGGAACATGCGAATATAAGGAAGTTACGTTGAAGATTTTTAAAAAGTTACCCTCAATAAAAGATATTACTATTAACTGCAAACACTGTTTACTCCTTATTCAGCAGGAAATTTGTTAGATATTACATCAAATTTACTGCTGTACCAACAAACTGCAGTTTTGATAAAATGTTGGAGAGAATGTTCCCTAAAACAGCAGGCAAATATGTAATGAAATAGCGAAATAGTTTGATTTCCTCTTTTCAGCAGAATTTTTTTTTGTTTTCGCTAAAATTTTTTCAGTGTAACTCTTCGAGAGGCAAAAAAGGACTATGAAAGTAGGTTCAAAGTGGAGCCCGGTTAGGTTAGGGTGAGAAAGAGGATTTGAAGCATTGATTCATAACCCATTCCTGGACAGAAATTTAAGCCACTAATTTTGGTATTACAATATCATCGGACAGCTTAATTTTATACACATGTGCCCGCAGAGTGGAGAGTCCCATTAGGATACCCATGACTTGGTTCAGTTCTAATTTGACCAGTTTTGATCTCTGATCTTGTTCCCACAGGGTATTTTTTTGCTCACGTCGCATGCATTCCATAATCTTATGTGGCTAAAACACGTTCACACGTTCGCGCTTAACACGTTCATAGTTCACCATTTTCCAAGATGCTGCGGTGCCTTACATGAACACACATTGTTGTAATCAAGAAAGGCAAAGTACCGTTGAATATTTAAGTCCTTGTTGGCCTGCCCCTTTACCGTTCACCCATTCGTCCTAGATCCATCAGTTTAGCAGTCGACTTCTTGCTCGCCATCGACTAGGAAGCCCTCCTGCCACGGCTTTATTCGTAAGATAGTTGTATATGAATTAGTTTACTGTTTCCAATTTATCTGGAATATGGCCGTCTTTCTCTTCTGTTGGTGAGAATTTGGTGAGCCATGCCATTATGGTCTCATGTGTTGAATTATGAGCCTCTTGTATCCATTCTCATATTGTTTTCAGTCGTTTCGTCGCTGACGTCGCGTCGTAGTTAGCTTGTACCTCAATGGGGTCTGCTGACAACATTGTCTCCATTGCCCTAGTCTATGTGGTTTTTAGCGCACCTCTGAACCTCTTGCAGTTTTTGAATCCCAGCATTGCGGTTTTTCTCCACTGCGGTTAATGTACTACAGATCCGAATGCCTTGAATACTTTTGTAGAGTGAGTATGGGCCTAAGTTCCAATTCTGTGGAATTTCCACTTTTGAGTGGAAAATCATCGTTGATCAACGACCAAACATAATTTAAACTCTGAATTAATTTTAAACAATGATCAAGTGACCATATGATTTTGACGGAAAACCAAAAGAAAAACAAGCACAAATCTTCTTTCATTAGTTTTGTTCGATTGCTCGAAAACTTGTCCGATTTTGTGCAACTTTTTACTAACTCGTGTTCGTTTATTCCAAAAGTCCAGCAAACGAGAACTAGAGAGCGATGTTAGAGATGTCAGAGATCTTGCACATTTTAGTTGGAGAACTTTTCATTTGTTTGGTACTCAGGGGCCTAATCACGTCAGTCGTCATCGAATGCACAATCGACTCGTTTCAAATTTCGATCCGTGATTTTTTTAGATCACAGCAACCGATCGAAATTATATTATATTTATATGTATACTGAGCATGCCCTGTGTCAAAATTTCATACATTGGTGAAAAATAAACAAATAAATAGTGCAAGAAAAATACAAACACCT